>CAMPDV010000022.1:817500-1517551 GCA_946699065.1 Loxodes magnus | reverse complement strand
AACTACAAGAATAGCAAAAATTGTCTGCTTCAAGTATGCTGTTTTAGTTACAGATTGAGCACTTGAGTCCGTCTTCGGTGCATTCGATGCAATTACTTAGTACAGCACTACAAAGCTTGCATTTTCTATCTCCATCTTTGTCTTACTCTGTAATAGGACAGTTATTTATGCATTTGTTTTATGAAAGTTTAAAAGGACTGTTACATTCTGTACACGTATTTTTATCAGAGCAGCTTATACAGTTTGTACCGATTGAACTACAAGAATAGCAAAAATTGTCTGCTTCAAGTATGCTGTTTTAGTTACAGATTGAGCACTTGAGTCCGTCTTCGGTGCATTCGATGCAATTACTTAGTACAGCACTACAAAGCTTGCATTTTCTATCTCCATCTTTGTCTTACTCTGTAATAGGACAGTTATTTATGCATTTGTTTTATGAAAGTTTAAAAGGACTGTTACATTCTGTACACGTATTTTTATCAGAGCAGCTTATACAGTTTGTACCGATTGAACTACAAGAATAGCAAAAATTGTCTGCTTCAAGTATGCTGTTTTAGTTACAGATTGAGCACTTGAGTCCGTCTTCGGTGCATTCGATGCAATTACTTAGTACAGCACTACAAAGCTTGCATTTTCTATCTCCATCTTTGTCTTACTCTGTAATAGGACAGTTATTTATGCATTTGTTTTATGAAAGTTTAAAAGGACTGTTACATTCTGTACACGTATTTTTATCAGAGCAGCTTATACAGTTTGTACCGATTGAACTACAAGAATAGCAAAAATTGTCTGCTTCAAGTATGCTGTTTTAGTTACAGATTGAGCACTTGAGTCCGTCTTCGGTGCATTCGATGCAATTACTTAGTACAGCACTACAAAGCTTGCATTTTCTATCTCCATCTTTGTCTTACTCTGTAATAGGACAGTTATTTATGCATTTGTTTTATGAAAGTTTAAAAGGACTGTTACATTCTGTACACGTATTTTTATCAGAGCAGCTTATACAGTTTGTACCGATTGAACTACAAGAATAGCAAAAATTGTCTGCTTCAAGTATGCTGTTTTAGTTACAGATTGAGCACTTGAGTCCGTCTTCGGTGCATTCGATGCAATTACTTAGTACAGCACTACAAAGCTTGCATTTTCTATCTCCATCTTTGTCTTACTCTGTAATAGGACAGTTATTTATGCATTTGTTTTATGAAAGTTTAAAAGGACTGTTACATTCTGTACACGTATTTTTATCAGAGCAGCTTATACAGTTTGTACCGATTGAACTACAAGAATAGCAAAAATTGTCTGCTTCAAGTATGCTGTTTTAGTTACAGATTGAGCACTTGAGTCCGTCTTCGGTGCATTCGATGCAATTACTTAGTACAGCACTACAAAGCTTGCATTTTCTATCTCCATCTTTGTCTTACTCTGTAATAGGACAGTTATTTATGCATTTGTTTTATGAAAGTTTAAAAGGACTGTTACATTCTGTACACGTATTTTTATCAGAGCAGCTTATACAGTTTGTACCGATTGAACTACAAGAATAGCAAAAATTGTCTGCTTCAAGTATGCTGTTTTAGTTACAGATTGAGCACTTGAGTCCGTCTTCGGTGCATTCGATGCAATTACTTAGTACAGCACTACAAAGCTTGCATTTTCTATCTCCATCTTTGTCTTACTCTGTAATAGGACAGTTATTTATGCATTTGTTTTATGAAAGTTTAAAAGGACTGTTACATTCTGTACACGTATTTTTATCAGAGCAGCTTATACAGTTTGTACCGATTGAACTACAAGAATAGCAAAAATTGTCTGCTTCAAGTATGCTGTTTTAGTTACAGATTGAGCACTTGAGTCCGTCTTCGGTGCATTCGATGCAATTACTTAGTACAGCACTACAAAGCTTGCATTTTCTATCTCCATCTTTGTCTTACTCTGTAATAGGACAGTTATTTATGCATTTGTTTTATGAAAGTTTAAAAGGACTGTTACATTCTGTACACGTATTTTTATCAGAGCAGCTTATACAGTTTGTACCGATTGAACTACAAGAATAGCAAAAATTGTCTGCTTCAAGTATGCTGTTTTAGTTACAGATTGAGCACTTGAGTCCGTCTTCGGTGCATTCGATGCAATTACTTAGTACAGCACTACAAAGCTTGCATTTTCTATCTCCATCTTTGTCTTACTCTGTAATAGGACAGTTATTTATGCATTTGTTTTATGAAAGTTTAAAAGGACTGTTACATTCTGTACACGTATTTTTATCAGAGCAGCTTATACAGTTTGTACCGATTGAACTACAAGAATAGCAAAAATTGTCTGCTTCAAGTATGCTGTTTTAGTTACAGATTGAGCACTTGAGTCCGTCTTCGGTGCATTCGATGCAATTACTTAGTACAGCACTACAAAGCTTGCATTTTCTATCTCCATCTTTGTCTTACTCTGTAATAGGACAGTTATTTATGCATTTGTTTTATGAAAGTTTAAAAGGACTGTTACATTCTGTACACGTATTTTTATCAGAGCAGCTTATACAGTTTGTACCGATTGAACTACAAGAATAGCAAAAATTGTCTGCTTCAAGTATGCTGTTTTAGTTACAGATTGAGCACTTGAGTCCGTCTTCGGTGCATTCGATGCAATTACTTAGTACAGCACTACAAAGCTTGCATTTTCTATCTCCATCTTTGTCTTACTCTGTAATAGGACAGTTATTTATGCATTTGTTTTATGAAAGTTTAAAAGGACTGTTACATTCTGTACACGTATTTTTATCAGAGCAGCTTATACAGTTTGTACCGATTGAACTACAAGAATAGCAAAAATTGTCTGCTTCAAGTATGCTGTTTTAGTTACAGATTGAGCACTTGAGTCCGTCTTCGGTGCATTCGATGCAATTACTTAGTACAGCACTACAAAGCTTGCATTTTCTATCTCCATCTTTGTCTTACTCTGTAATAGGACAGTTATTTATGCATTTGTTTTATGAAAGTTTAAAAGGACTGTTACATTCTGTACACGTATTTTTATCAGAGCAGCTTATACAGTTTGTACCGATTGAACTACAAGAATAGCAAAAATTGTCTGCTTCAAGTATGCTGTTTTAGTTACAGATTGAGCACTTGAGTCCGTCTTCGGTGCATTCGATGCAATTACTTAGTACAGCACTACAAAGCTTGCATTTTCTATCTCCATCTTTGTCTTACTCTGTAATAGGACAGTTATTTATGCATTTGTTTTATGAAAGTTTAAAAGGACTGTTACATTCTGTACACGTATTTTTATCAGAGCAGCTTATACAGTTTGTACCGATTGAACTACAAGAATAGCAAAAATTGTCTGCTTCAAGTATGCTGTTTTAGTTACAGATTGAGCACTTGAGTCCGTCTTCGGTGCATTCGATGCAATTACTTAGTACAGCACTACAAAGCTTGCATTTTCTATCTCCATCTTTGTCTTACTCTGTAATAGGACAGTTATTTATGCATTTGTTTTATGAAAGTTTAAAAGGACTGTTACATTCTGTAAACGTATTTTTATCAGAGCAGCTTATACAGTTTGTACCGATTGAACTACAAGAATAGCAAAAATTGTCTGCTTCAAGTATGCTGTTTTAGTTACAGATTGAGCACTTGAGTCCGTCTTCGGTGCATTCGATGCAATTACTTAGTACAGCACTACAAAGCTTGCATTTTCTATCTCCATCTTTGTCTTACTCTGTAATAGGACAGTTATTTATGCATTTGTTTTATGAAAGTTTAAAAGGACTGTTACATTCTGTACACGTATTTTTATCAGAGCAGCTTATACAGTTTGTACCGATTGAACTACAAGAATAGCAAAAATTGTCTGCTTCAAGTATGCTGTTTTAGTTACAGATTGAGCACTTGAGTCCGTCTTCGGTGCATTCGATGCAATTACTTAGTACAGCACTACAAAGCTTGCATTTTCTATCTCCATCTTTGTCTTACTCTGTAATAGGACAGTTATTTATGCATTTGTTTTATGAAAGTTTAAAAGGACTGTTACATTCTGTACACGTATTTTTATCAGAGCAGCTTATACAGTTTGTACCGATTGAACTACAAGAATAGCAAAAATTGTCTGCTTCAAGTATGCTGTTTTAGTTACAGATTGAGCACTTGAGTCCGTCTTCGGTGCATTCGATGCAATTACTTAGTACAGCACTACAAAGCTTGCATTTTCTATCTCCATCTTTGTCTTACTCTGTAATAGGACAGTTATTTATGCATTTGTTTTATGAAAGTTTAAAAGGACTGTTACATTCTGTACACGTATTTTTATCAGAGCAGCTTATACAGTTTGTACCGATTGAACTACAAGAATAGCAAAAATTGTCTGCTTCAAGTATGCTGTTTTAGTTACAGATTGAGCACTTGAGTCCATTTTCAGTGCATTCAATACAATTGCTAAGTACAGCACTACAAAGCTTGCATTTTCTATCTCCATCTTTGTCTTACTCTGTAATAGGACAGTTATTTATGCATTTGTTTTATGAAAGTTTAAAAGGACTGTTACATTCTGTACACGTATTTTTATCAGAGCAGCTTATACAGTTTGTACCGATTGAACTACAAGAATAGCAAAAATTGTCTGCTTCAAGTATGCTGTTTTAGTTACAGATTGAGCACTTGAGTCCGTCTTCGGTGCATTCGATGCAATTACTTAGTACAGCACTACAAAGCTTGCATTTTCTATCTCCATCTTTGTCTTACTCTGTAATAGGACAGTTATTTATGCATTTGTTTTATGAAAGTTTAAAAGGACTGTTACATTCTGTACACGTATTTTTATCAGAGCAGCTTATACAGTTTGTACCGATTGAACTACAAGAATAGCAAAAATTGTCTGCTTCAAGTATGCTGTTTTAGTTACAGATTGAGCACTTGAGTCCGTCTTCGGTGCATTCGATGCAATTACTTAGTACAGCACTACAAAGCTTGCATTTTCTATCTCCATCTTTGTCTTACTCTGTAATAGGACAGTTATTTATGCATTTGTTTTATGAAAGTTTAAAAGGACTGTTACATTCTGTACACGTATTTTTATCAGAGCAGCTTATACAGTTTGTACCGATTGAACTACAAGAATAGCAAAAATTGTCTGCTTCAAGTATGCTGTTTTAGTTACAGATTGAGCACTTGAGTCCGTCTTCGGTGCATTCGATGCAATTACTTAGTACAGCACTACAAAGCTTGCATTTTCTATCTCCATCTTTGTCTTACTCTTTAATAGGACAGTTATTTATGCATTTGTTTTATGAAAGTTTAAAAGGACTGTTACATTCTGTACACGTATTTTTATCAGAGCAGCTTATACAGTTTGTACCGATTGAACTACAAGAATAGCAAAAATTGTCTGCTTCAAGTATGCTGTTTTAGTTACAGATTGAGCACTTGAGTCCGTCTTCGGTGCATTCGATGCAATTACTTAGTACAGCACTACAAAGCTTGCATTTTCTATCTCCATCTTTGTCTTACTCTGTAATAGGACAGTTATTTATGCATTTGTTTTATGAAAGTTTAAAAGGACTGTTACATTCTGTACACGTATTTTTATCAGAGCAGCTTATACAGTTTGTACCGATTGAACTACAAGAATAGCAAAAATTGTCTGCTTCAAGTATGCTGTTTTAGTTACAGATTGAGCACTTGAGTCCGTCTTCGGTGCATTCGATGCAATTACTTAGTACAGCACTACAAAGCTTGCATTTTCTATCTCCATCTTTGTCTTACTCTGTAATAGGACAGTTATTTATGCATTTGTTTTATGAAAGTTTAAAAGGACTGTTACATTCTGTACACGTATTTTTATCAGAGCAGCTTATACAGTTTGTACCGATTGAACTACAAGAATAGCAAAAATTGTCTGCTTCAAGTATGCTGTTTTAGTTACAGATTGAGCACTTGAGTCCGTCTTCGGTGCATTCGATGCAATTACTTAGTACAGCACTACAAAGCTTGCATTTTCTATCTCCATCTTTGTCTTACTCTGTAATAGGACAGTTATTTATGCATTTGTTTTATGAAAGTTTAAAAGGACTGTTACATTCTGTACACGTATTTTTATCAGAGCAGCTTATACAGTTTGTACCGATTGAACTACAAGAATAGCAAAAATTGTCTGCTTCAAGTATGCTGTTTTAGTTACAGATTGAGCACTTGAGTCCATTTTCAGTGCATTCAATACAATTGCTAAGTACAGCACTACAAAGCTTGCATTTTCTATCTCCATCTTTGTCTTACTCTGTAATAGGACAGTTATTTATGCATTTGTTTTATGAAAGTTTAAAAGGACTGTTACATTCTGTACACGTATTTTTATCAGAGCAGCTTATACAGTTTGTACCGATTGAACTACAAGAATAGCAAAAATTGTCTGCTTCAAGTATGCTGTTTTAGTTACAGATTGAGCACTTGAGTCCGTCTTCGGTGCATTCGATGCAATTACTTAGTACAGCACTACAAAGCTTGCATTTTCTATCTCCATCTTTGTCTTACTCTGTAATAGGACAGTTATTTATGCATTTGTTTTATGAAAGTTTAAAAGGACTGTTACATTCTGTACACGTATTTTTATCAGAGCAGCTTATACAGTTTGTACCGATTGAACTACAAGAATAGCAAAAATTGTCTGCTTCAAGTATGCTGTTTTAGTTACAGATTGAGCACTTGAGTCCGTCTTCGGTGCATTCGATGCAATTACTTAGTACAGCACTACAAAGCTTGCATTTTCTATCTCCATCTTTGTCTTACTCTGTAATAGGACAGTTATTTATGCATTTGTTTTATGAAAGTTTAAAAGGACTGTTACATTCTGTACACGTATTTTTATCAGAGCAGCTTATACAGTTTGTACCGATTGAACTACAAGAATAGCAAAAATTGTCTGCTTCAAGTATGCTGTTTTAGTTACAGATTGAGCACTTGAGTCCATTTTCAGTGCATTCAATACAATTGCTAAGTACAGCACTACAAAGCTTGCATTTTCTATCTCCATCTTTGTCTTACTCTGTAATAGGACAGTTATTTATGCATTTGTTTTATGAAAGTTTAAAAGGACTGTTACATTCTGTACATGTATTTTTATCAGAGCAGCTTATACAGTTTGTACCGATTGAACTACAAGAATAGCAAAAATTGTCTGCTTCAAGTATGCTGTTTTAGTTACAGATTGAGCACTTGAGTCCGTCTTCGGTGCATTCGATGCAATTACTTAGTACAGCACTACAAAGCTTGCATTTTCTATCTCCATCTTTGTCTTACTCTGTAATAGGACAGTTATTTATGCATTTGTTTTATGAAAGTTTAAAAGGACTGTTACATTCTGTACACGTATTTTTATCAGAGCAGCTTATACAGTTTGTACCGATTGAACTACAAGAATAGCAAAAATTGTCTGCTTCAAGTATGCTGTTTTAGTTACAGATTGAGCACTTGAGTCCGTCTTCGGTGCATTCGATGCAATTACTTAGTACAGCACTACAAAGCTTGCATTTTCTATCTCCATCTTTGTCTTACTCTGTAATAGGACAGTTATTTATGCATTTGTTTTATGAAAGTTTAAAAGGACTGTTACATTCTGTACACGTATTTTTATCAGAGCAGCTTATACAGTTTGTACCGATTGAACTACAAGAATAGCAAAAATTGTCTGCTTCAAGTATGCTGTTTTAGTTACAGATTGAGCACTTGAGTCCGTCTTCGGTGCATTCGATGCAATTACTTAGTACAGCACTACAAAGCTTGCATTTTCTATCTCCATCTTTGTCTTACTCTGTAATAGGACAGTTATTTATGCATTTGTTTTATGAAAGTTTAAAAGGACTGTTACATTCTGTACACGTATTTTTATCAGAGCAGCTTATACAGTTTGTACCGATTGAACTACAAGAATAGCAAAAATTGTCTGCTTCAAGTATGCTGTTTTAGTTACAGATTGAGCACTTGAGTCCGTCTTCGGTGCATTCGATGCAATTACTTAGTACAGCACTACAAAGCTTGCATTTTCTATCTCCATCTTTGTCTTACTCTGTAATAGGACAGTTATTTATGCATTTGTTTTATGAAAGTTTAAAAGGACTGTTACATTCTGTACACGTATTTTTATCAGAGCAGCTTATACAGTTTGTACCGATTGAACTACAAGAATAGCAAAAATTGTCTGCTTCAAGTATGCTGTTTTAGTTACAGATTGAGCACTTGAGTCCATTTTCAGTGCATTCAATACAATTGCTAAGTACAGCACTACAAAGCTTGCATTTTCTATCTCCATCTTTGTCTTACTCTGTAATAGGACAGTTATTTATGCATTTGTTTTATGAAAGTTTAAAAGGACTGTTACATTCTGTACACGTATTTTTATCAGAGCAGCTTATACAGTTTGTACCGATTGAACTACAAGAATAGCAAAAATTGTCTGCTTCAAGTATGCTGTTTTAGTTACAGATTGAGCACTTGAGTCCGTCTTCGGTGCATTCGATGCAATTACTTAGTACAGCACTACAAAGCTTGCATTTTCTATCTCCATCTTTGTCTTACTCTGTAATAGGACAGTTATTTATGCATTTGTTTTATGAAAGTTTAAAAGGACTGTTACATTCTGTACACGTATTTTTATCAGAGCAGCTTATACAGTTTGTACCGATTGAACTACAAGAATAGCAAAAATTGTCTGCTTCAAGTATGCTGTTTTAGTTACAGATTGAGCACTTGAGTCCGTCTTCGGTGCATTCGATGCAATTACTTAGTACAGCACTACAAAGCTTGCATTTTCTATCTCCATCTTTGTCTTACTCTGTAATAGGACAGTTATTTATGCATTTGTTTTATGAAAGTTTAAAAGGACTGTTACATTCTGTACACGTATTTTTATCAGAGCAGCTTATACAGTTTGTACCGATTGAACTACAAGAATAGCAAAAATTGTCTGCTTCAAGTATGCTGTTTTAGTTACAGATTGAGCACTTGAGTCCGTCTTCGGTGCATTCGATGCAATTACTTAGTACAGCACTACAAGGCTTGCATTTTCTGTCCCCGTCTGTGTCTTACTCTGTAATAGGACAGTTATTTATGCATTTGTTTTATGAAAGTTTAAAAGGACTGTTACATTCTGTACACGTATTTTTATCAGAGCAGCTTATACAGTTTGTACCGATTGAACTACAAGAATAGCAAAAATTGTCTGCTTCAAGTATGCTGTTTTAGTTACAGATTGAGCACTTGAGTCCGTCTTCGGTGCATTCGATGCAATTACTTAGTACAGCACTACAAAGCTTGCATTTTCTATCTCCATCTTTGTCTTACTCTGTAATAGGACAGTTATTTATGCATTTGTTTTATGAAAGTTTAAAAGGACTGTTACATTCTGTACACGTATTTTTATCAGAGCAGCTTATACAGTTTGTACCGATTGAACTACAAGAATAGCAAAAATTGTCTGCTTCAAGTATGCTGTTTTAGTTACAGATTGAGCACTTGAGTCCATTTTCAGTGCATTCAATACAATTGCTAAGTACAGCACTACAAAGCTTGCATTTTCTATCTCCATCTTTGTCTTACTCTGTAATAGGACAGTTATTTATGCATTTGTTTTATGAAAGTTTAAAAGGACTGTTACATTCTGTACACGTATTTTTATCAGAGCAGCTTATACAGTTTGTACCGATTGAACTACAAGAATAGCAAAAATTGTCTGCTTCAAGTATGCTGTTTTAGTTACAGATTGAGCACTTGAGTCCGTCTTCGGTGCATTCGATGCAATTACTTAGTACAGCACTACAAAGCTTGCATTTTCTATCTCCATCTTTGTCTTACTCTGTAATAGGACAGTTATTTATGCATTTGTTTTATGAAAGTTTAAAAGGACTGTTACATTCTGTACACGTATTTTTATCAGAGCAGCTTATACAGTTTGTACCGATTGAACTACAAGAATAGCAAAAATTGTCTGCTTCAAGTATGCTGTTTTAGTTACAGATTGAGCACTTGAGTCCGTCTTCGGTGCATTCGATGCAATTACTTAGTACAGCACTACAAAGCTTGCATTTTCTATCTCCATCTTTGTCTTACTCTGTAATAGGACAGTTATTTATGCATTTGTTTTATGAAAGTTTAAAAGGACTGTTACATTCTGTACACGTATTTTTATCAGAGCAGCTTATACAGTTTGTACCGATTGAACTACAAGAATAGCAAAAATTGTCTGCTTCAAGTATGCTGTTTTAGTTACAGATTGAGCACTTGAGTCCGTCTTCGGTGCATTCGATGCAATTACTTAGTACAGCACTACAAGGCTTGCATTTTCTGTCCCCGTCTGTGTCTTACTCTGTAATAGGACAGTTATTTATGCATTTGTTTTATGAAAGTTTAAAAGGACTGTTACATTCTGTACACGTATTTTTATCAGAGCAGCTTATACAGTTTGTACCGATTGAACTACAAGAATAGCAAAAATTGTCTGCTTCAAGTATGCTGTTTTAGTTACAGATTGAGCACTTGAGTCCGTCTTCGGTGCATTCGATGCAATTACTTAGTACAGCACTACAAAGCTTGCATTTTCTATCTCCATCTTTGTCTTACTCTGTAATAGGACAGTTATTTATGCATTTGTTTTATGAAAGTTTAAAAGGACTGTTACATTCTGTACACGTATTTTTATCAGAGCAGCTTATACAGTTTGTACCGATTGAACTACAAGAATAGCAAAAATTGTCTGCTTCAAGTATGCTGTTTTAGTTACAGATTGAGCACTTGAGTCCGTCTTCGGTGCATTCGATGCAATTACTTAGTACAGCACTACAAGGCTTGCATTTTCTGTCCCCGTCTGTGTCTTACTCTGTAATAGGACAGTTATTTATGCATTTGTTTTATGAAAGTTTAAAAGGACTGTTACATTCTGTACACGTATTTTTATCAGAGCAGCTTATACAGTTTGTACCGATTGAACTACAAGAATAGCAAAAATTGTCTGCTTCAAGTATGCTGTTTTAGTTACAGATTGAGCACTTGAGTCCATTTTCAGTGCATTCAATACAATTGCTAAGTACAGCACTACAAAGCTTGCATTTTCTGTCCCCGTCTGTGTCTTACTCTGTAATAGGACAGTTACTAGAACATTTGCTTATAGATTCTTCTAATTTTCAAGGATTAAAGCAGACATTACAAACATTTCCTTTGTTGAAGCAAGTTTAGCAATTAGTGTCTGAACATTAATGACATTGGAAATCCGTTCCTACATAGTATCCGTCGATACATATTGTACATTGCAAACCATCCAATGTACACTCTAAGCAATTCATTAAGACTAATGAGCAGGCCTTACAAATTCGAACTCCGTTCTTATCTTATTAAGTAGAAGGACATGTATTTTAGCATTGCCCAGAGTAAAGATATTTAGTTGAACATTTAGTGCAAGTAGATTTATCAGAACAAGCAACACAATCATTAAGGTAAGATGATCATAGGTAACATGTGTTGTCTTAAATGAAATATCCTGTTTAGCATTAGTTACATACTGTTCCAGCTAAATTACAATCAAGACAGTTAGGAAGGGCTTAATTACATAATTCACATTAATGATCTCCGTTCTTATCTTATTGACTTGAACTACAATCAGTTTAGCAAGTTCCATCAAGCCTAAGATAATAAGGTGATTAGCATGATGAACAAGTTGAACCATCAGAGCAAGTTTAGCATTTATTCATGGTTTATTGGCACTATTGACATGTAAAGGGATTAGAATTTGTACTTCAAGAATCAGAGTTACACTTACAAATATAGAAAGTTGTATCTAAATATTAATTTGCTCTACAAGTTCAGCAAGAATTAGGTCCAGTACTCGAGCATGCTAAGCATTTAGGATCACAATTATTAGTACAGGAATCTGTTAAAGGAGAAGTGCAATAACCCTAAGAGCAACTTAGAACACAAGGGCTTTATTAGGCAAGATCGCTAAACTCTTAATTAGTAAATCATTTGTTGTTGCCTCAAAATTTTAAATCAAACATTTGTCCGTGAAAGGGATATCCTGTTCATTTTTCCCCGTTTCCAATTTTCATAACAGATGAAGAATCTAATTAAATTCAACCTGACTATTGACTCGCAGTTGCACAAGTGAAAGTGGTCTATTCATAATATTGTATACTATTGCATCATGATAATTTCGGTTAATTAGTCATTTGAATAAGATGGAAGTATCAAATATTGCATCCAAAATAATGATTATCTTCCTCAAACCAAGTAAATGAGCCTGGTAAATCCCAAGAAATTCTATTAGCTGATGTATCTTATCTTGCTCAAAAAACCCTTTTGATACTTCCTGTCTGAAATTCTATAATATTATTATATTAACTATCACATTAAGATAACTGTAATCAACCAGTTAAAGCTCACGAATTCTATGAATTTACACTGGGGTCATAAGAAAACTATGCAAAAGTAACAGTAACTGCATTACCAGTGAACTATTAAGCAGTAATAGAATCAATGAGTTAGTAATATTAGGATTTTACTTATAAGAGACAAGCTAAGATAATTAGAGTCACTTACATTTTTAAAATAAGATAGTTATTTATTTAGAAATTAAAGAAATTCAACCTCTACTGTTAAATCCTTGTTAAGGAATCTTACAATTACAACGACTTTGATCTAATGTTTATTGCTGCAAAATTTTAACCTCAACTGATGCTTTTGCTTATTTTTACGGTAGTTCTTCTCATATTTACTTCTTGAGCTCTGTATGCTGTGAAAATAGGTATTTTATACACTTTCTTTTTCAAAATATTTGTTTCATTTTTTTTCTTAGTCTAGCAAAACTTTCTTCATACAAAGATGTTTTTCTAATATTTCCCTTCCTCTTGTAGTTGATCGATAACTTATTGATACATCAAAATGCTCTTTTATTAATGATGGCTTCTTGATTGTAATTGCCAAGCCCAATTTTTTTACCTTTCTTTAATTTACCATCATATTAAAAAGCTTTAAAGCAAATAAATCCTATAAAGCTAAAAGCACAAAATACATAAACTATCATAAGCAGCTTGAAAAGTAGATTACTCTATTGAGCGTAGGAATAAAATCAAGGATTGTAAACTTAACTAAGAGACTTAGATTAGAATTTCAAAACTTATAGTAAGCTTCTTAAGCAAAACTAACAATTGAATTCAACATTCTATTCTTTAACCAAATCATCAATATGATGAGTAAGATTCTAGTAAATCAGTTTAAAAAATAGGATAAGGGAATGAGTAACAAAAATTGTTTCTCATCTACTACCGTCCAGTTAATTGTAATATCCCTTGAAATGTAATCACATCTCCTTTAAACTGATTGATTTTACATGTTGCAATCAAATTAAATAAATGAATATGTTTATCTTGATAAGCGGACATTTTAATCTCTTTAGTTTTAAGAGGAAAAGTATTAATATAAATCCTTAAAGAGAATAAGTATCTAAATATTTCTTAATAAACTGGAAAATACTAATTAACTGAAAGTGGTTATCTGACTTCATTCAATTTAAGTGGTTAAATCAACCGCTACCAGAATTATAGCTTTAGCATTTTGGTGATGTAGGTATGACCGATATAGAAGCTTTATTTAATTTTAATTTTAATAAAGAAAATTTAAGGATTTATCTCAACAATCATCATATATATACTTATATTAAACGATAATTATATATATCATATAACTCTAGCTTAGATATTTAAGTTAATTATAGGATATCTAGCTAATATATATACCATTCTTATTCTTATTCTTAAGCTTTATATGCTTTAGACTTATTTAATTAATTGAAAAATTCAAAGAAAATACTCTAAATGGGATAACTTGCTTTTGTCTTAATTCTGCTTTCCTTTATATTTTAAGATCCAATTTAATTTACTAAGCAAGAATGGTGCAATTAAGTAAGTCTTGAATTGCTTAGATTAATATGATTTAGGTGGATGAAAGAAAAAGATTTGCAGTGTAATAGTAATTTGTGCTGAAGAAACGAAAATAATGTTCTTGGCTATTTTGATAGTACTGAAGTATCATCTAAATAACTATAAACCTTATGTATATAACTGAATACTCAAAACCAGTTATAATGCTTTCCTCTAAGTAAGAATTTCATTTTCTAATCTTTTACTAGAGGTAAAGATTGACATTTGAATAAGTAAATTTATTTAAGCACTAAGCTGATATTGTCAAACATAAATTTAGAAGAGTAGAAATCTCTTAGGACTATATAAATAAAATGCCTACTATTAAAGCCTTTAGTCTAGTAGTGTGATAACGTGAACAATTAAGGAATATAAAAAATATACCTAAAAGAGCTAAAATTAAAGCTTGTTGTCCTATTATAAGTGATAGTTAATATTCATATAGTTAGAATCTAAAACTCATAGTAATAAGCATATTTCTCTGTTTTTAGTATAAGAAGAAAGATAAAAAAGATAGTGATTACTTGAACATTTTTAGAATTAAACAAAACTAAGTAATTAGTGTTGCTTTATTATCAGAGATAGTTTTTTAAAATCAAAAAAAGTAGAAATTTTTGTAGACTAAGAGAGGATAAATTAAATTTAAATAAAGCAAAGACATTTAAATTAGCAACCCTATCTAGATATAACATGCTGTTAATTTAATTTGTTTAAAGCTATGGGAGTAATACAATTCCTCATAGAAAACCCATTAAAGGAGATGAAATCCAATATTATATTATATATTTTTTTAAAACCGCCATAGTTGTTCGAAGGTGAACAACAAGGTCATCTTCATCAGAGGTTGGGGAAGTTAAGTACCCATAATCGACTTTATGTCTTCCTCTGCTTTGGTTTGGCCTCGAGACATAAAATTCTTAGACCTTCGGCACTGGCTTAACTTGGATTTAATTCTGGATCGAAAAAGAAATAATATTGCGAGCTTCATCAGAGGTGGGGAATTTAAGTACCCATAATTGACACATGTCGTCCTCTGCTTTGGAGATGCAATGAGACACTATCCTGCCATGTTCTTGGACCTCCAGCAAGTATTAAAGATTACGAGTATTCTAAAATTATATCAGTATTGAACATTTTTATCAGTACTGAATAATTATACCAGTATTGAACAAGTTTTATCAGTATCTGATAATTTTATCAGTAACAAACATTCTTGTCAGTATGAAACATTTTTTTAAAGAGCTGCGCACCAACGAGAGTGCTACGCGCTCTATAATCAAATTTATTTATTTATATATACTTCAGAACTCTGATAAATTACTCTAGTGCTACACATAAATTTGTTGCTAAAGTTAGTGACATTCAGAATAAATTTGCAGGTTTGAAATAAAAGCTAAATTAGTTTAGACTATCATGGCCTTAAATCAATTCCTTATTTTTATTTCATTATAGAGATAGAATAAGAAAGATAGTATAATTATAATATGCTTAGAACTATAGAAAATTAAAGATATATAAGATAAAAGTAACTTATCTTATAATTTATAGCATAATAAACAAAACTAAGTCTAATTTATTAAAATACGAAGGAGCTAGAAAAATAGATTGTCATCCTTGATAAAAAATTCTCATGACTGCTTTACAAAAGATTTGCTTTTTAACTTAAGTTATAGATTTAGAATGAACTCTTAGCTTTTCTTCTTCACTTTTAAAATTAATCTATATTCTTTATTAATTTAACCTTTATTGCTAAATTCTAAAAATTAAGATTTAAATTTGCAACTTGAATGATTGAAAAAATCCAATTTCTAAATTTCTTGAATCTAGATTTGAAATATAAGCTTAATCATTTCTTTAGCCTTGATAAGCTATTTCTATCATTAGTTTTATCAATTTTAGATCTTTCAAGTCACACCTTAAGAAATTTATCCTAATATTTTGTTATATCAACAGAAATTTACTCTTAAGTTGTCTGAGTAAACTCATTTTAACTATGTCAGTCTATATCTTTGGATGTAATCTTTTTCATTTTTTTATTTTTCATTCAGTTTGTATTTGAATACAGAAATCAGATTAAGAACTATTATAGAATTGCTATATAAGTAAATCTAGCTAGCTAATTGAAATAAGCCTTCTATGTTTACATCCTATTTTATCCTAAATTATTTCTTTAACAAACTTTTACTTCTTGTCAAAACACAGTTCCATTATCTTCGATATACATATAAGAAAAAATTAAAAGTTAAAGATCAGATAATAAATAATAACTTAGTAATAACAATCAATCAGTCTTCATTAATTCCCTAAAATAGTTCAATATTTGAATAGAACGTATGCTGAATAACGTTTTTTCGTTGTTTTTAGAGCTAGATTTATAGATTTTTTTATTTCGCAAAATAGTAACGAACCAAATTAGTTTCCATTGTAAGCAAAAACAAGAAATTTGAGTGAAAGAGACTCTTTTAATTTTAATAAGTTGGATAAAGAAGAAAAGCAATCTTAGCAGTTAAAGTAGTTGTCTATAGAAGAAAAAAAGGAGAGCTAGTCTAAAAAAATTTGGTCTATAAATCTTATCAATCAAGTCTAATAATTTATTTCAGATAAACAAGTGAATATAAGTCTAAAATAAGGGATATAGATATAACCGAAAGTTAAATATAAAAATGACTCAAAATTTAAAATATGAAACATTTACTCAAATGTAGGTTAAAAAATTTCAGTAATCTGGAGTTCTAATGGTTATAGATATTTGTGACTACTAATTGAAACATTATAAAATATACAAAGCAGCTTAAAAAAGAGAAAAATATAAGAGCAAAACTAGTAGATAAGATAGTTAGTTTTAAAAATAAAGGCCTTATAGTTATGAAAGATAGTTATAACTTACTTTAAATAAATTTGGATCTAAAAATAAGAAGAATTTTAATTAAAAAGGAACCTAAGAAATAGCAGATCTTTCTCTTTTAACACCTAAAATATAAGAATAAAAACCTAATTTAATTGAATAATCATGATAATATAAATGGAAAATAATCTCCGAAGGCTTATGCGCAAAGAGAGAATTTGAGAAAATTGTGTCTACAATAAGAATTAAAATAGCAAAGTTGAAAGCTCGAATAGATATAAGAGAAAATAGGCAAAGCAATAAACCCGTAATTTCATCTATAAAGGAAGCAATCAATAGCATAATATCATAATGGAATATAAGATGAATGAGATTTAAATTAGCTTAATTAAATCTCTTAAATACTTCATTTTAGTTTTGTTAGTTCAGTGTCGAATAAAATTTTAAAAAGATAGGTATTATAATAAGAAATTATTTAAAGAATCAATGGATAGCAGGGAAATATAACAATGGGTATTGAAGCAAATTAATAATAATTAGGTATAATAAAAAAACGCTGTTGTATATATGTCAAAATCAGCATTATTATAAAAGATGCTGGTGAAGAAGCCAAATTTAGGAAAAGAATAAAATACCTATTCTAAATTGACCAAATAAATCAGGTTTATGACATAAGAAAAATTCTTTAATAGTAAATTTAGCAATTTTTAGAATAAATTATTGACGTAACAAGCTTAATCGTAAAATGCAAAGTATAAATAAGGATGGTAGACTAAGAAATTTTTAAACGACCTTTTGTAAAAAGGAGACATTCTTAAGATATATGATGCAAATATTAACTTCGAAACTATAAATTCCTTTTAATTTAACTTTTAGAAGAACCGAAATTAAGGAAAACAAGTTTAGTAATTTTTATTAAATTAAATTATAAATGTTTGCATGGTCCAACAGATCACCACTTAAAAAAAGTTTTATTGTTTGAATCTAGTTTTTTACATGCTCTAGTACTCGTGAATCTTGTTTTCCAAGTCTTTCTTCTTGCATTTACTAATACTTATGTTCAGAGTTCCTTTCCGCTTTCAGCCTATAGACCGTTCGTTCTCTCTGCATCAGATTTGATTTTTTCTTCTTTTTATTTGTTATTAAATTTGTTTTCTTCATGATAATTCCTTGATTTTTCTGAATTCTGCACAGTTCTTCCACAGATGGTTTTTGCTTTTACAACAATAGCACAGTTTCTAAGTTTTGATCATTTTCTCTTCTTTCTTTATTTCTTGAGGATTCTTCTCAATATCCATTTTTATGTTCTATTCAAGTTGATTCTGTTAGCTTTAGGAGCTCTTCTGACTCTGTAATATGCTTTCGATCTAGGAATTCTGATTCTGGATCATCAGCACCTAAGATTTGGTTTGGCTGAATTGTTCTTATTAATATTTCCAAAGAGCATCCAGTTCCCTTTCATGATTTACCATCCTGAGGTCCAAGGTATCTTGTAATCCGTGCGGATTTGTTGTGATAACTTTTCATTCTCCTTCCTGAGCTTCTTGACCTCTTCCTGGAGGTTTAGGACCACTTTGATGAGCTACTCCATGCTCATCTGGCCAGAAGGATTAAATATGAAACCTCCTAGTGAAGGGCAGACTTCGTCTGCTTCCTTGGCTATTCCTCCGAACTTGGAGTTACCTCGTGTTAAGTTTTCTTAGTTTTTTTTAGTTCCTCTTGATTGGCTTATGTTCCATGTTGTTGAGAAAAAGGTTAAGGTCGAGAGAAAGATGACTAATCAAGAGTGGCTTCCAGTTTTCTCTCCTAGTTTTAGGAGGCGTTGTAAAAGCCCTTTTTGAAGCCTTCCATTTTATTTTTTATTTAATTAATAAGAACTAATTTAATTGCTTGAAACTAACATCTAATCTCATCTATTTAAGCTTTCTTAAATTTTCGTAATATTATCATATTAAATTAATCTTATGTCCTATTGGACTAATATCTAGATAAAGACTTCCTAGTGAAAATGTCAAACTGTATTATAGTGATATTAATCAATTTCCTTTATTTTATTATGATTTTGCTTAATAATTAACTCTTAAAATCATTAAGCTTATCTTAATTTATAACCTTTAAAATATTTAAATTTTTTGAGTTATAGAGTAAAATAAATTTGTGCTTGGTAAGAAGATTCTAGGAGTAGTTAATTATGAAGAGGATATGGCAGGATAATGGATTACAGAATTATGAAGGGATTAAAAATTCGATTGCATATTAATAATTAGATGTAAGAAGGAACAATATCTGGTGAGCATTTTTAAACAATATTTATTAATATATCTCATTAGATTCTGAGTCATGCAATAAAACAATCGTAAAGCTAAAAATTAAAAAAATCCATAATAACCCAAAAATCGAATGATGAAAGTAAATCATATAAATCAACTTAAATTAATAAATATTCAATTTTAGCAGACTTAAGATATAAGAAGATAGTTAAAATGAAGGAAATTTATGAGAATAATTATAAAGGATAAATATAATAAATCAAATAGAAGATAAAAACAAATTAAAAGAAGAGAACTTAAGTTACCAAACACTTAGTCTTCAAACGTTGCTATACAAAAAAGAAAATTATTTCAAAAATTTAAATTGTGATGGCATACCAAAAAATGATTTAAACTTATTTGAGTATACTTACTTTTAAAAGAAGCAACAAGATAAAAATAAAGCAATATTAGGGATTTTCCTTATTTTAGGTTTCTAGAAAAATTTAAGAAAAATTCAGCGCTCTCTGAAAATAAGGGATTGTCTATAAACATGCTTCTCAATTAAAGTCATAGGTAATAGAGCTTTTGATTTATATATATAATAAGTAATTAACTAAGTCATTTATAATAAAGATTCTGATATAAATATTTGCTTTAAAGCAAAAATATAAGATCATGCTATGTTTATTTACATCAAGCTTTGAATTTGAAATTGGCTTAAATAAATAATTAACTTAAACCAAGCAAATAAGTAAAATGAATGCAGCTTTAGATGAATAACGAGAGATATTGAGATCAAATTAAGTGAGTAATAAGTGGATGAACGAATTTATTTTTCTCGGAAAATCACGAAAATTGATGAAATTATTTATTGAAACCTTAATAATGAAATGAATTTAAAATTAAAGCACAATTAAAGGTGTAAAATTTAAAGTTTTCATTACAAAATCTCTTCTGAGACATCCCCAAATCCAAAGCATATTAAAAGATTTAGAATTTAACTAATATTAATAAAAAAAACATCATTCGGGACATTTTCCATTTATTTCTCCCAGATAAATCTAAATAGCAAAAAGCATCCTTTTTATTACATTAAATTGGCCTTTTGGAAAAAAAGATTTCGCTAAGCAGATGAGCAAAATGATTGAGATTAATTTCTTAGTTTAGATTGTTTGAGTTATGTCCATAGTATAATATCTATCTATTAATAGAAGCTAAAGTTGAAAACAAATAAAATGCACTTAATTCTTTATAAATTATATAGTTACTATAAACAAAATTTAAAGTTATTTGATTATGTAGAAATAATAAAAAGATATGAAATGACATTATCATAGGTTAAAAGATCAATAAGAATAAGAAAATAGTCGGAAGGCTAAGTATATTTCCAAAAGTTATTAGCTATTTTAGACATTTTAATTTTGTGAGGAAATGAAAAAATTTTAAATAGGCTGTAAATATTAAAATGCTTGAAACACTTAATAGGGCTTATCTATATATATGAGGCAAATATGTAAAAATGATTTAAATCTATAATAACTAAGCTAGCTAATTTGATAAATGGTGAAAAAAGAAATTAATTTAATATTTCAGCTATTAATTAGTTAAATATCGAATGAGATTAGATATATATTTTGTGATAAAGAGTAAATATCTTTTAGAAACTATAAAAAAGAAAAAAAAATTCTTAGTTAAAGAGAATATAATCTTTTTTAATTTTGTGAGTATTCAAGAAGTAGGATAAAATTTATCTTTATATTATGAAAATTGTTTTTTATTTTTTATTAAGGTTTCGCCTCTGAAACTAACGAAATATAAACAAATACTTAATTAATTTTTTATCTTAATATAAAAAATTACATTACAGTATGTCTTTGTTAAATAAAATCTAAATTATTATTTCCACCTTTTCTATTTTCTTTCTGTTTTTCCCTCTAAATTATCTTTCTTTTTTCGGCATTTTTTAATAGGTTTTATAGTTTTTTAATTTTTTACGAATATTATTTAAATAAAATTAACTCATTTATCTTGGGAAGTTTTAGTTGGCAAAAAAATTTAAAAACCTCTATTGTTTTTCTTTTAGTTTTGAGAAAGTTAAATTTCATTTCTTATATTACTTTCTTTTTTATCTACTTCTTTTGTGGTTTTTTATTTATTATTTATTATGTTCTACAAAATAAAGTTAATAATTTCCTAAAAATTGCACGTTTAACTATGTAGTTACTTTCACATATTTTTCATACTAAAATAGATGAAATTTTGATATAAATTAAGAGCTTAACTTTTCAAATTAAAATAGATGCTAAGTACAAGTTATTTTTTACATTTTGCTAGTGCTAAATCTTATAAATCTCTTAAGTCTCTCACTTTTAATTATGCTTTTACAAATTATTTGCGCTTTAAATAAAAATTTGCTTCTATTCTTACTCTCTTTTCTGTTTTTTCTTTTTTTTGCTAAATTTATGGTTTCTTTTATCATTAACGCCACACTAAAACTCTTTAATAATGATGATAAAATAACTTAATTAAATAATGTGATCTTGATATAGTTGTCGTTTAGTGAATAATAGTGTAAAAAGAAGGAAAATAGAGTAATTAACAATTACAGCCATTAGTCTACATTTGTGATAAAATAAAAGGTTCTACTTTTTATCTCTATGATGAGTGTAGGTATTTCTATACAGAAGGATTTGGCTTAAAACTATTTAAATATGAACTGAGAATTCAAACTCGTCAAATAATAAAAAATAATTTTAAGTTTACTCTAAACTTTCATTCATTGGAAAATTGAGAATAAATCATATCTCCTATATAAAAATAGGGATAAATGGAAAAGAAAAAGATGAATAGTAATCTACTTACAATATTAGAAGAGATTAGAACTAATAAAAGTAAGTTCCAATAAGATGGTTTTACATCACTTTACATCAAATTTTGAGATAATTAAAAAAGAAATGATGAATAAGATGCGAGTTAAAACAAAAATAAAATACTAAGATAAGCTGATAATGATGCCTTCCTTATCATTAGCATCACGAAGATTACAAAACTACAAGCTTCTATATTTCTTAAAGAAAATGCTTCAGCAATTTCTATTAGACTTTGCTTTATTATAGGTATCAAAACTCCTTTAATAGATTGCAAAAACTATTGTTTGCTTTTATTGAAATTTTAATTGCTAAATGTTTGAAGCTTAAATTTTCGTAAAATAGGAACTTTTCCAACTTCTACATAGAATCTATTTTATTCACGAATCTGATTTTTCTTCCCTATTTATCTTCTCTTTATTTTTATTAAGTGCTAATTTCCTGCTTTTCATTTGGAATGGAAATTAAAATTCTACACAATTTTTTGTTTCTTTTTGATAACTTTTTCTTAATTCTTAATCTTTCGATTTTTCCTTATAATTGCTAGATAAATGTTGATTCTACTTAAATCCCTTTAAAAAACTATTTTATTTTAATAAGAACTAGCTTATCTATTTAATTAGTTAATCTGGCATTTTTCTGACTTTTGAACTACTATAAGTCATATTTATTTTCTCTCTATTGCTTAGATCAATTTGCAAATAAAGATTTTATTAACTTTCGTATTTATTCATTTAAAGCTAGGATACACATCTAGCTACTTTAATTTTAGACTAGGATTAAATAAGCTTAAAAGTCGAATTTTGAATTTAATTTCTTAATTTTGGTATTAAGATTTACAACCATCAAGCCTTTAAATCAGTTAAGTTATTTTATTTTACTTATAAAGAAAATAAAATGTAAGGAGATATGTCTTTGTAATTAAAGGCCTTCTTTATCTTAAAAATAGTTAACAAAAGCAATCATCTTTAAAAGTTCACTTTCGCGATTACCTAGTAAATCTTAAATATATAAAGTTTTCTTTTTATAATTTGTTATATTAAGAATTTTAAATCATCTAAGGGAAAGAAAAGCAAGTTGATATTTATCTTCATACATACTTCCTATATCAAAAATAAAGTTGCTTAGTTATTTAAAAATTATTAATCACTTATTACTATTAATTTCTCTTTCTTTTAGTTAACTATTTAGTATGCATTTAACACTTTTATCCCTTTAAACCTGTATTTCATAACTTAATATATGAGAAATAATGTTAGCTTATTAATAGAGAAATTAGAGGTATTGCTAGATAATTATTATCTTTATCTTCATCTATGAAAAATAATTTAAATATAATTGAGTTATTATTACTCAAGTTGCTCATTTTTAATTATTGTGCTTCTCATTTGGAAAGATGAATTTTTTGTTTCTCTTTGTTTTTACATTTTCCTACGATTTTTTTCCGGACTACTGGCTTTTATCTTATTAATCAGTCTAGTTTTCTTAGAGTATTTACTTCTTGCTCTCAAAATTAAATTTCTTATTTTGTATCTTCAATCGTCCAGGTATTTACTTCTCTCGTAAGATTTCTAAAGAAAACTAAGTTTCATCTCTTGAATATCTATTTTCTTCTATCTTTATTTAGCTGCTTTATCTATTGTCACACTCCTATATACTTAAATAAATTACCATGCTATTGTCTATATCAATCTTTAGTTATTTTTTATTCTTTTTCTTGCTTCTAAAATATCTAGAACTAGTTTCCTGGTAAGAATTCTATCTCTTCAAGTCAAAAATACGATCAGAGTGATCCGAATCTTACATTCTTGCCTAATATATATCTTTATTTTTTCTCAAGTTTTATGGTTTTCACATTGTAGTTTCGAAAACTATAGTGCTCCACTATGAAATCTTATTTGATGAAATGCTTTAGTTCTTCTTTTGTCTTATTTCCTTCACTATGTCTCTAATCAAAACTATAACTCCAAAAAGTATACCAGCAAACGTTATTATACTCGATATCACTACAATACTTAAACCTAACTTCTGTTATGTTTAGGATTCCACTGAAGTTAGATTTCTTAGAGTTTAGTCTTAATCAAGCTAATAGAAATAGAAATTGAAGGACAGTAAAGTGATTAATCATATCTCATGCAAAACTTGGACTATATTAAGCAATTTAGATTCAAAAGGCTTACTTTTTAGGATATATATAAGCATCAAAAAACTTAAGGCATTGCACAAAATGATCTGAGGTAAAGGTGATTCTTTGAAGCTTATCAAGATAATGGAAAATAGTAATCTTCTAAGTAAGAACAAGGGGTAGAATAGTAAGGCTTTCTTCTCTTACTTTAACTCGTCAAATAAAGAAAAATACTTTTGAATGTATTCTTCTTTATTTTCCTCTTTGTCTTGAACTTCAGGTTTCACCTATTTTTTTAAGTCAAAAAATCTCTTTATGATAAAGAGAAACCTAATTATCAAATAAAATTGCAACACCTATATAAAGTAAAAAATTATCAATCAAAAGATAGCGGCAAGTGTATTCAATGTGCACAATCCATCATCAAAGTTTGAATACACAATTTGAAGAAGAGATGAATAAGATATATGAAGGTTGCTTAGTAAATAAAAAGTTAAGGAAAGTCGGTAATGTAAATATTTAAGTCTTATGTTAGAAAGAATCTTAGTACAAGCAAACTTTTATATCTGACTCAGTGATATATCTAGGAATAAAATGGAAAGAATAAATAGTTAATATAACCATGAATTTTCTAGAAAGCCGTAGCTGGTATATCCTAAGACTCTTCATTCTTCATCTTTAATTGCTTATTTACTATTGTTGAAATCTAAATATTTCCGTCAATTTTTGATGATATTTTAGTTTTGCTCAAAATAGAAAGCCAATAAAATTGCTGGCTTGTTAACTTGAATATAAGCGTTTGCTTAAAATATTTCAGTCATTATCATAAGTTAAAATCAGTATCCTAGAGAATTTCCTTATGCTATAATCAAACTAACAGTAGAAACTGTACCAATTCCAATTATGGCTCCATTTTTTATTTATGAGATTTGATTTATTATTTTTCTTTACTGATCTGTTATATTAAAAATTTCTAGTGATGTTTCTTCATTTTCTTCATTTTCTTCATTTTCTTCCATCATTTTCTCGCATGTATAGTTCTCTGAAACGATAAAAGGCTAAGAACATTTTAAGCAAACAGTTCCATTTTCTGAGCATTCTTTGGAATTTTTTATAACTTTATCGCAAGATTCACATATTCCTAAGCTTCACTAATCTTATTCTGTAGCAGGACACTTCTGAACACATGTGTTCTAGGATAATTTATGATTTTCACATTTTAAACAATTATCTTCATCTTCGCAGGAAATACAGTTATAATGTATTTCTTAGCAAGATATACAAGTTTTTTTAGTATCTAAGTAAAATCCATTTTAGCAATCAATGCATTATCGTTCAATTTTATCACACTTACTGCAATTTCATATTTCTTAACTGCAAGGTAAGCAAACTTAGTCATTATCGTAATCTTGCTCTGTATCATCACACTAAGTTTAGCATGTATTATTAGAAAGCATAAGACTTCTACATTCTAGACAAATACCTTTCTATTTACATTTGGTACAGTCTTAGTGGATTTCACTGCATAAAAAGCTCGTATTTTCACCTAGTCCATAATTAGTATAGCAAGCATCACATATAAGCTTATCATTACTTTCATGACATTTCTAACAATTGTCGGTAATTAGATTGCAAGGCTGACAAACATTATCTTTGTCTGTGTCTTATTCAAACTATGAGCATTAGTCTTTGCATTCGTTTTAAGTTAGCTTTTTATTGCAAAACTAGCAGATATTTTAAGCATCGTAATAATAATTCTTAAAGCACTCATCTACACATAAATTACTTTAAAGTTTAAAAGGTGAAAAACAGTTGAAGCATACTGATCCATTTAAAGAGCAATTGCTACAATTCTAAATATTCTGAGAGCATAACTCACATTAATCTTGACTATTAATATAAAACCCATTTTCACAATTTAAACATACGATTCCATCTTAACTGCACTAGAGGCAATTATTAAGTTCTTAATTACAACTTATACAAACTCCATCATTATTACTGTCTTACTCTGTAATAGGACAGTTATTTGTGCATCTGTTTTGCGAAAGTTTAAAAGGACTGTTACATTCTGTACACGTATTTTTATCAGAGCAGCTTATACAGTTAATATCAATTGAATTACAAAGATATCAAAAATTGTCTACTTCAAGCACGCTAGTTGTTGTGCATTTAGTACATTAAATACCATCTTCAGTACACTCTTAGCAATTGCTAAGTACAGCACTACATAGTTAACATTTTCTGTCTTTGTCTTTGTCTTACTCTGTAATAGAACAGTTACTAGAACATTTGCTTATAGATTCTTCTAATTTTCAAGGATTAAAGCAGACATTGGAAACATTTCCTTTGTTTAAGCAAGTTTAGCAATTAATGTCTTAACATTAATGACATTGGAAATCCGTTCCTACATAGTATCCGTCGATACATATTGTACATTGCAAACCATCCAATGTACACTCTAAGACTAATGAGCAGTCCTTACAAATTCGAACTCCATTCTTATCTTATTAAGTAGAAGGACATGTATTTTAGCATTGGCCAGAGTAAAGATATTTAGTTGAACATTTAGTGCAAGTAGATTTGTCAGAACAAGCTACACAATCATTAAGATAAGATGAACATAGGTAACATGTGGATACTTAAATGAAATATCCTGTATCGCATTAGTTACATACTGTTCCAGCTAAATTACAATCAAGACAGCTAGGAAGGGCTTAATTACATAATTCACATTAATGATCTCTTTTCTTATCTTATTGACTTGAACTACAATCAATTTAGCAAGTTCCATCAAGCCTAAGATAATAAGGTAATTAGCATGATAAACAAGTTGAACCATCAGAGCAAGTTTAGCATTTATTCATGGTTTATTGGCACTATTAACATGTAAAGGGATTAGAATTTGTACTTCAAGAATCAGAGTTACACTTACAAGTATAGAAAGTTGTATCTAAATATTAATTTGCTCTACAAGTTCAGCAAGAATTAGGTCCAGTACTCGAGCATGTTAAGCATTTAGGATCACAATTATTAGTACAGGAATCTGTTAAAGGAGAAGTACAATAACCCTAAGAGCAACTTAGAACGCAAGGGCTTTATTAAGCAAGATCGCTAAACTCTTAATTATTAAATCATTTATTGTTTCCGCAAAATCTTAAATCTTCCATCCATCAAAAGGATTATTTGGCCATTTGTCACTGCTTCCAATTTTCATGACAGATGAAGAATCTAATTAAATTCAACCTGATGTTTTAGTTGCAGTATCGCAGTTGTAAGTGGTTTTATTTATAGTATTCTATACTATTACATCATGACAATTTCGGTTTATTTGTTATTTGAATAAGATGGAATTATCAATTATTACATCCTAAAACATTGGTTCTTTCCTCAAATCAAAATTCTGAATCTGGTAAATCTCAAGAAATTTAATTATCTTTATTATCTTATTTTACTCAAAAACCCATTTTGAAGTTTCCAGTTTGAAATTCTATAATACTATTATAATGATCTTTTGAACATTTTATTTTTAATCAACCAGTTATAGCTCACGAATTCTATGAATTTACACTGGGGTCATAAGAAAACTATGTAAAAGTAACAGTTACTGCATTACCAGTGAACTATTAAGCAGTAATAGAATCAATGAGTTAGTAATATTAGGATTTTACTTTTAAGAGACATGCTAAGATAATTAGAGTCACTTACATTTTTAAAATAAGATTGTTATTTATTTAGAAATTAAAGAAATTTCAACTTCTACTGTTAAATCTATATTCGCACTAAGGAATCTTACACTTAAGGTCAACTTTACCTGAATTGGTTTAGTTTAAAAATTCTTCCTTTCTTTAAAGCCTTCGTTTGTTGTTAAAGTAAAGTTTAGAATTTTTTATTTATTAAGCTTTTCTTTTAAATCAACCACAGTTCTTTGAGGTAAACTGAAATTAAATCAATTGAAAGAAAAAAGTTGAAATATTAAGTCAACATGTACTAAAGATGATAAATTGAATGAAGTATTTGATATACTTGCGAAAGTATTCTCAAGCAAAAGGATTAAGCATTGTTTTTTAATTATTAATTTTAGATTCCATTTTTACAGCTTAAAGAGAGTATTAAAAACGGATAATTGGAACAAAAAGAAGTGAGTTTTAAAGCAGTTGGAATAATATAGATATGGGAATCATTTCTTTTACTAAATAATAGTTAACAATGTATCCAATAAGCTTATATTACGAAAGATTACTCATAAAAAATGAACATTTAGTGAAGATAAATTCATTTATGTTCTAGCTTAAAAAATAGTTTTAGCTTTCTCAAAGAAATACCATTCATTTGCTAGGAAATATAAGATATTCAGATTTAAAAACATTACAACTTCATCTACTATTTTAATCTAGAGCTTTTCTTTATAAAGCTAAAATATTAGCTTCTCTACCAGAAATTTGCTAAAATTTTGGGAAATTTATTTAAATAAAGAGAATGAAATATTGGTTCGATTATTTAGATTTGATGCTTTCAAAAGTTAAGTTTTATAACTCGAAGGAAAAAAGTATTATATTTCGAGAAAAAATGAAAATGCAGAATGTAAAAGTATAATCATTCAGTTATAAATCAGAAACCAGATTTTTAATAATTCATCATCACAGTTATTTGAGTATATAGCAATTTAACACTTCTTTATTTGTCTCTAATGTATATAATCATTTTCTATTTTTACATTTTATTTCCTTATTTACATTTTAAGTGATTGCTTTTCTCAACTAAGCTGAATTTAAGTTCTATACATTTAAATAAAATCACTATGGAAATAATTTATTTAAAGTTAAAAATAAATAAAAAATATTATAACAATCATTTACTAAGTTATTGCTAGCTTGGTTTCTTAAACCATCTTTAATATTTTAAGGTAAACTTATCGAAATTCTTTACGATCTAAACTTTATTCTTATATTTAATAACTTCTTTGTTCAACTTTATTTATCTTATGTTATCAATTCCTATATTTAATTAGTTCAGATAATTAAACTTTCTTGATCTTCATTGTTTGATTCTTTCTATTTAGTATCAACTATCAATTTAAGATTATTTGCTTAGTCTTTTTCAAAATAAAATTATTCTAATGATTGCATTTATGTTTAGATTTAATTATGCTTTCTTTTCTAAGATTTATTCTTAAATTATTATCAAAAGTTATTACATATATTAGTTGCAATGGCAAGTTTGTTACTTATTGAAGCTTATTTTGTTCAAAGGGTTTTGACAATACCATTTTTTCTTCCATGGAAATAAAATTTGGCAATTCAATAGATAATAGGAAATTAAATAATTTTATCTCAGCATTTATTCAGTTAATGTTTTATTATTCTATCAATTTTTGCTTATCTCGCGCGTAATTTAAATAATTACTTAAGCAATTTTATATTTTAGATTAAATTTTTTTCTTGCTACTCATCTTAATCATTTCTTACTAATTTCTTTAGATTTTCTATTTTTATTCATGAATCCCTTATTTCAGTGTGTTATTTCTTGTTACATATTTTACCACTTTTTTGATGCTTAAGCTTAATTGATTTAAGTTGATCACTTTTTATCTTCAAATTTACTCAGTACTGCGTCTAATTTTTTAACAGTTTACATATCATCATATATCTTAATAACTTATCTTTACTCATAATTTTTTTTCTTCCAGTCAAATAGGAATATTTACTAGATTAGTGGTTTCTAATAAAGTTAAGTACATAGTTGTTCTATAATAAAGTCATGTTGTTGCTTTTGTTGTAAATAAAAAGTTTGTTTGATATTTCAGAAGGCTTTTAGCTATTTTTCTGTTGGAATTAAACAGTTTTCTATGCCAAAAGAGTAGTGAATTAGACAGCTATTATTTTTGTAATATTCATAAATAATTCTCTTCTTGCTAAAATATCAAAAGATTAATATTATCATTTTAATGTTAGAGAATTTATTAAGTTATTCTTAATCAGATAAAAAATACAATAAATCCAGTTGGCATTATTCGAATTTAATATACTATCCAAATTCTCTCTATCGGTACTGAAGAATTCCATTAATGCGACACATTATTTTATTTTATTTTTGCTTTTGTTGTAACTTTTTAAATGTCTCCCTATTTAAAAATTGAGATAGATTATTCTTATTTATTAGATTAATTTTTTACTTTATTTATTTTAAAAAGTAACTTAATTTAAGATATTTTATTTCTGTTAATTATATTAGTTCGTTATATTCCTTTTTTTCTCCATTAAAATCTTTCTAAAAGCTTGATTATGGTACTGTTTAAATTTTACGGGTCTATCATACTAATCTCAAAAAGTTATTATAATTAAGTTTTTATCGAGATTATAGAAATTATAATTGATTTTATTATTGGCTATATAAGAAACATTTTTAGTATATATAGTAGTTAATTTAAATGATAAAAGGAAGAAATGCATTTTAGACTTGAAGATGTTGACTTGATGATAGTAGTAAGGATTTAATTAGTTATTAGATATAGGTATAGCTTAATTATTATTTGATTATAGTTTTGATTTAATTAGATATATAATAGAATAATCAAAGTAGTTCTTGTATAATTTGAATATAAGGATATATTTAAAGATATTTTTTTGACCGTGTTGAATATAAGTATGTTATAAGCTGTATGTTTGCATCTGAATAATGATAATATTTGAATAATAGATTTTTAAAGATGCTTAGATAAAATTTGATTCTTTATTTATTTCAGACACTTTAAATATTTAATAAGTATTAACAAATTTACTTAATTATAGATCTTTAAGCTACTTCTTTACATATTAAATAATATTTATTATAAATACTATTAGTAATATAGATATTATTATTATGTTTATCAGTTATGACTTCTAATACTTCTATAACTCAATTTTCCTAAATTAATCCTCATTATTGAAACACTTTTCTATTCTATAGCAAAAACATATCCATAGTTATTTCTTATTTTCATCTCCGTTAAAGCTTCCACATCTTTAAAAATTTAATTTTATTGTCATATCTCTTTGCTTCTTTTTCATATATTTCTTGAATATTCATCTGTAAACATGTTTTTGATACCTCCAAATATGAAAAAAGGCTCTAAACAAACTAAAGGATAAGTAACAGCTTCTGGAAGATTCAAATTTTACTTATTCCATCTATCGTTCTATATGTTATAATTTTATATATCTTTTAAAGTTTATCCTTTCTAATTTAACCCTCCAAAAGAATAAATATTTTATTCATCTTTATCTACTACTAAAGTTTAACAAGCTATTATAGTTGGAAATTAAGAACAGTTTTATCATTTACTCTAGTTTCCTATCTTTAACTTTTCTACTGATTATAGTACTTTATAATTATTTGCAAATCCTCCAATCACATAAACATATTTTTAAGCAGCTGCTATTCCAAAACCACCTCTTCCCTCATTTAGATCACTAAGTTTTATTCCATTACCTTAATAATCAAACTACCAAGTTTCTTTTATTCCTTTCTCTTAATTTAAGTTATATCCTCCAATTAAATATAACTTATTTCTATATTCTATACTTTTACTATATTCTGGAATTATAATTTAAACTTAGACTTATCGTAATTACTCTGTTTAAATATTAAATAAACTTAATCTTTAAATTCCTCAATCAAAAAAGTGAATATAGTTAGATTATATAAAGTGCTAGGTTAGTTTATGTTAATTAGTCTAAATAATATTTGGTTACTTAGTATTGTGTTATAGTTTTTATCTTATTAGATTGTAAGTTAATTTAGACTTTAGTATTGTAGGTGGTTATGAGTTATATTAGAGTATAGTTGGTTTTAGTGATTAGTAGAATTAGATAATATTTGAGTGTTATTTTTGGTAGATAAATGTTGGTTAATGATTGATGATGATATTAGTTAGTGGTATTATGAGAGTATTACTAATGTTTGATTATTTGGTTGTAATGGTTTTAGATTTTTCCATAATTTACCTCCTTATCTCTTTTAATTTCTATCTAGCATCTTAAATCTTTTATATGTATTATTAGTTTTAAAATATCATTCTTATTAAATCACTTTCTTAAGGTAAATCATCAAATCTAAAATGGAATCCTTTTTAACAAATAGGACATTACATTATGCCTTATAATCAGTACTCAGTATTCAAACACAAACCACAGTAAATATGTCCACAAGGTAAGACAGTTGGAAGAGCATTAGTTAAGTTGTAATCTTCTAAGCAGATTAAGCATTTTGGTAACGCTTACATTTTTATTATTATTTAGACTACAAAAGCTATAAAAGCTAATTTATAACAGTTACCATCAAAAATACACTCAATTATATCAACTATTACATTACTACTTTATTTAGCAGTATTTATTTAATAGTACAATATTAGGCTATTATATCAAGTAGCAATTTCATATTCCACATGAGACCAATCTCAGATCAAGATTGCTTAGTAAATTTAGCAAAGGCATGAAAGAGCTTTACAACTTAATCAGATTTTTGATATTATTTTAAAGTAAAACGTCTTTGTCGCAAAATATTATAACTTACTAGAAGTAATGTAGAAAAAAAAGGATAGAAATCTAAAATCTAAGCAACCTATCAAAAAAGCAGGCAATTTAGAACATCATATCAAATCTCAGCTCTGTGCAAATCATTATAATGGAAGAAGAAAAGAACGAGCAAATACCATAAAATGAGGAGGAGAATATACAGCTCAAAACTACTAAAAGAGTATGAGTTACCTGTTTCAATAAATGTTTATAAGAAAATTACTACAAGCAAAGACTCAGTCCAGCAGAAATGCAAGAAAAGGAAATCCTTCAAGCATTTCTCAAGATATCTGAAATAATAATATAGTAAAAATATTGAGAGTATGAAAATCTTTCAGACACTAATAATTTTTATAGAATTCAAAAATAAGGAAACACTCACACAATTCGGAAATAATTAAACATAGAAGATTAGAAATGTTGTAATACCAACAGAGCAAAGAAATAAAGAGGAATTCTACAACATTAAGAACTACCCGATTCACTGAGCATTTAACATGTATTCAAGTTTAAGCCAGGTAGAAACCCATCTATAGCAGTACAGAAAAATAATATGTACACAGAGATCGGAACCGTAAAAGATACAACGTGAGCCAATGGGAAAATGAAAAATTGTTTAGGATTGAAGGAGATCAAAGATGCAGGAAGTATACCAGATAAGTTAGACGAAGGAGATATAAGTACTTACTTGAGTCATCCATCAATTTGAAAATGTATGAACTGTAACCGAAAAAGGCCCAGCTCAAATTAATAATTAAGAAAAAAAGCTATATGGGAAGCAATTAAAAATGCTAAGGAAGTAAAAATCAGGTTGATGCATTCAGAAATCAGGAATAAAATGCCTTACTATAAAGAGAAACAGATCATGAAGGAAAAGAAGGTGAAGAAAACTGAAGAGGATTAACTTTCAAATAGAATACCACTTTTTATTTCTAGTAAAGACAACAAGTTTAAGACATACTAAAATTACTTTAAAAGCGATCGACTAAAATAGATACTTAAATTCAAAATTAAATAAATAAAACTGAGGCAAAACTATCAATGTCACAAAAAACAGAAAGTAAAATAGGAAATATGGAAAAAAAACTGAAACAACTAGAAAACAGTGACAGAAAGGAAGTATGCATGAACACAGCGCTGCCTCAAAAGATAGAAAAAAATATATAATGGCAAGGAAGATAGTATCGAATAAAAAAATTTAAGAAATAAGTACAAGAAAAATAATAAACATTTAAAAAGATTTGAATTTCACGCTATTAAAGAAGAGAGAAGCTAAAAATGCATAGTAGGAGAATCAAGAAAAATAGGAAATACAAGGAAATACTAATATAATAAAATAGACAGAATTAAACATAGGCACAGCAAATGTTAGAATAAATAAAATTAAACTAGTATTAAACAAGTTTATATGTGAAAAGAAGATAGAAATTATGGCGATTTATGAAATATTTGTGGATAAACTGATGAAATACCTTATATATACGGATTCAGAGCTATAATAAAATTGAGCACAAAACACTGCAAAGAAGTAGCATTTTATATAAAAGAGGAATTACCAGCAGAACCAGAGTATTAGATATAGCGAATCTCAATCAAGCAGAATTATTTTAGGGTGGAAGATTAATAGGTTTAACACTTGATGATCGGCTGGCATTGATAAAAGTATATAGCAATACATCATCCGACTCTGATAAACTAATACCCTTTTATGAAAGTCTATAATAATTAAAAAAAGCAGTAAATAGATAAATTTTAATATTAGGGATTTAAATGCGCATATTCCCCAATTTTTACCGTATGAGCAGAATAATGCAGGCTAATAATTATTAACTTGATGAAATATTATCTTTAGAATTTAAAGATCCAAATCAAGATTCAAACTTCATCACAACTTAAGGAAAAGGAAAATTCAAAATAGAATACTTCTAAACAAAACAGTATATATTTCCTAACATTATCAGCACAAAATTCTATCAATAGAGACCAATAGGAGATCATTAGCCAGACAAAATAAAGATAAAAATTGAGGAAGAATATCGAAAAAGCCTATAAATTAAAAGGATAAACTTTCAAAAATTAAAGCAGAAAAGGTTCAAGGAAGATTCAAAGAATTATTCTAGAGAATAGATCTTAGCGAGTTCGAAAATTTTGATAGCGAAGCATACTATGAAAAATGATCAGAATACATCCAAGAAGCGACCTAAGCGATGTGTGGATTTGTAAAACAAATTAAATGATAAAATACTAATATACAGCAGAAATAATAAAACTAAGAAAAAATTTCCAATAGAAGGCGAAATAAGTAAATATCTAATTAGATAAGGATGCTAATAAATTAATAATTATATTAAAATGAAATAAGAATCAAGGACAAAATTTAGACTGCATCAAAAAAAAGATAGAAAAATAAATTAAATATTTTCTTAGATGAAATTAATTAAGGGAACTTGAAAAGGAGTATAAAGATAATTAAAGTAGAGAAAATATGCACCATGGACATTAATAAAAGGTACTTTTATTAATAATGTTTAATTTAAATATATAGCATTGAAAGAATATCTAAAGTAAAATCTTGCATCTATTATCTAAGGAGTATTAAGGTATAGCTTAAGCATATAGGCAAATTAAAGTTAGAAAATATAGTAATAAAAGTTGATAAAGCTATGTATAATATATACTATCTCAATTATATATTTGAAGGTATATAAATAAGCTAGTGATATCTATTAGGTAAATAATAAAGCTCAGATTTAGTATGAAGCAAATTAAACCTAATAAATTTCAGTAAGTAATAGAACGTTAAGTTTAGAAAAGAAAATATAGATTAACTTCAAGCTAAATAGGAGTAAGATATTATTAATGAAGTCAACTCTTAATTCACTTACTAACAAAATTTGAATCAGTTTAGTTGATTTTAGTCTAAAAGTGTGTTTTGACATGCTTAGTAAGAAAGTTTGACTAGAATCTGTAGGAAATAGAAGCTGGTAAATAACTTTGATGAGCAAAATAAAGTAATGTTATTATATAAAAAGCTTAGTTAACTTGAATAAATAGCAGAATATTTTAAGGTTATTCATGTTCTAAGAGATTTTATAGGGATTTGAAGATAAAGAGTATATCAATAGATAAATTATATCCCTAAACTTGAGGGAATAAAATAAATTTATTAAAAGAACTCTAAAAATGAACGAGAGTATAACTATCTAGCTTCTTTTCATGTAAGAAGTCAGATATCTAATGGTTAGCTTGTATTATTAAGAAGTCAAGGAAAGAAGTTTGATAAAGAGGAAATTCTTAAGAAATATTAAAAAAGATTAATGATAATTAGAATCATCCTGAGTTGAATAAAAAATGTAAGATCAAGAAATAATTTGTCTTCAGAATAAATTATCTAGACAATATAGAGATATAAGATTTGAAAGATAAATAAAGAACTTTATTTACTTAAGAAAGAAGAGTAGATGATTTTAGTTTGAATCAAGAACGTATATATATAGTATATTATAGAGATTATCTTAAGTTATACTTCTAATGCTTTTAGTCATTATAGAAAATTAAATTAATGCATAAATACGAGTACTAAGAAACGCTATACATTCTAATTAATTTGATATATGTTTATAAGAGTTTTATTATAATTTACTTAATAAGAAATTATTAAGATTTTATTTTTAAATTTACCACAAAATATCCATTATTTTCATATTTCTGTCTTCCTAACTAGCAATATTAGTAAAACTTTGTTCTACAAGACATTTGACGAATCCTTCTATTTAATAACATGTCTTAACAATACTTTACTATTCCATTATTTTCCATATTTATACTCTTTCTAGGTTTTCATTTGGAAATCTTGCTTGATGTCTAAATAATTAGTCTAGGGGTTATTTACAATGTCAATTGGTATGACTTTTGATAGATATTTTAGATGATTAGTAAGGCACTTTTTAGAAATTTTAGATTGACAATGTAACATCCTTGTTGATCTACTTCTAGGATACTTTTGTTTAACTGCAGGTTCTTAACTTTAATCTTGCTATTAATTCTCCTAATTGAATAGCTAAACCTAAATTTCCTCTATTAATCATTTGAATTTCTTATATAAAAACTTTATCTATTTTCTCTTAAAAATCCCTTATAGATATTTTGCTTAAGTTCATACTTGATAGAACTCCAAGATATTGGGTCTTTATTAATATTCATACTAAAAGCATCTTAATAGCAAATTATTAATTTAGTGAGCTTACTAGATCATTTATCTTCAAAAGGTTATAATTAAATCTAGGTAACTGTACAAGGTATTAACTTGTACAGAATCAGAAAAACTCATAATTGATTAAAAAGTAAGTTTAAGGGTATAAAGCTATACTTTTAACTTTAGAGTACAAAGATAAAAGATCTATCTCAGTTATTAATCATATAAATGATTATTCAATAAGCTTCTATATTAGTCATTTAAACTCATTTTTCAAATATTACAATGTATAGAGCTTCATATATATAGATTTAGGTAAAAACCATTCAAACAAAAACAGACTATTATTAACTCTTTAAAACTTATATAATCCATTCTTTTACAAGGACAATCAACTTTAGCTTTATTTCCACAAGGACATTCTATTTTACAATTTGCTTTATGGATCACAAAGGCACATTTTAGACTATTTATTCAATCGGATTTGAATAAGAGATAGTGGCTTTTCCTATTTAGATACTTACAATGTTTCCTATTAACTTGATTCATTTTCATCTTTTTTAAAATTTTGAGCATGATATTAATCCAAAGCTTCTTACACCTTACCTAAGAAGCTATATGTTGATTCTTGATGCTTGACAGATGTCTAAATAATCTAATAATACTTGTCACTATTAATTTAAGAAGCCAACTTGCTTTCTTGTTCTAATTTTATAGCCAATATTCTAACTTCTGACTAAGAAGAACAGCTTGATTTGGCTAAAATATCTCTCTACTATCTCTTATCCGTTTGATTTGGCTTTTAATTAGGATGGATATAAGTGTATATAATTTGATTTATAGATGTCCTTTAGAGCTGAGGTTAATAAAGGCGTAGCTAATCTTGCATATAATTAGATAATAATGAAATAAAGGCCTATGGCTAATTGATGGCATTTTCATATGTTTCTCCTTTAATACTTTGATGGTTATTAATTGGTAGCTAGCTATATATATAAGTGCTTCTTTTGAAGGTTGCTTGTGTTTTTCATTTGAGATAAATCTCTTAAAAATAGAGTTTCTTAGATAGCTATATTATTATACATAAGAGTATCTAATGGATATATAGTAATTAATACTCCAGATATTAATAAATCTCTATAGAAGGGATAATTCTTAATTATTAGTAAAGTAGAGATAAAATGCCATATATGATGTATTAAACTCAGTTAGATATATAAAAATGAGCTAAATCTAGTTAATAGCTAATTAATATATGCAATTAGACAGTTAACCTTACTCCTATCATTAACTCAAAAGTGTTTGATGTAAACTGAAAATAGGGAAGTTTATAAAGGTTATGTAGCAAGATATTAAACTGCAAATTGCTAGGATCTAAATAAGAAGCTAAAATACTATAATGTTGATTATGATCTCTATTAGCATCTTAAATACTTTTAACTATTTACTTAGTAAAATTGTATACCTAGCTAATCACTTAAAGACTAGAATCAATAAATTTCATAATGTCACTCAATCTAGAGTATTGGCCTAATATCATTAGTATGTCTTAATGATTGTTTAAACTCATCTTACTGAATTTTAGATGTTTTTTCAATAATTTTCAAAAGCTTAAGGCTTATAACTGGAAATTAAATTAAGATTTGTACAGAAGATTAAAGCTTTTTTATAGAATTATGTAAATAGGTCAGCTTCTTATTTTTCAACTAGGTATTATGCTTCAGTCAATATCTTAATTATTATCTTGGATTAAAACAAGCATAGAAACTAGTTCAAGAGTAAGATATCTTTATTTCTAAAACTGTTACAAATTACTTGTGCCAATCAAAAAAAGACTCACAAAAACATTCAGCTTTTATTTTTCTTGCTATGATAGACAAACTGATTTCAGATTATAGTTCCTTAATATCTTTCTACTAGTTTAATCTAAAGTGGAAAAAAGTAAATATTCTCTATATAAAGCGAAAGAAACCATCCATAAAAAAGTAAGAGATATTATTATAGTGCAGGTACTTAATTAACTTCAATTGATCAATTTCATTTAAAAAACTTGCTTAAATAAATAAATCTTTTAGAAAGGTTAAAGATGAATATTCCCCTTCTTTGAGCCTTAGCCAATAAGAATTAAAAGAGTATAATTAGATATTCGTTATTGTAAAATAGGTCCAACATTTAAGTTCTTCTACTTTAATTTTCTTCTTCCAATTATTCTTATAAAGCTAAAACTTCTACTCCTTATTTTTACTTTTATTCTTGTAAATCCTTAATTTAACACAAGCTATGGAGCTAATAGCTGGTTTAAGACAATGATGCAAATCATATGATTAAAAGGGAAGCTAATTAAATAAATAGAAGCAATTCTTACCTCGTATCTTCGTATTGAGTAACTAAAATTCATTCGATATATCTCCTTAAACTATGAGTAGAAAATTAAGATTTAATTAAACATAAACTCTCTTAAATTGGAGTAACAAACTTTAACCCAATAAGTATAAGTACCTATAAAAAACATTAATACAAACTTAAAACCCTAAATTTAAAAACACATAACAGACTTTAAGTCTCTAGACTTATACATCAAATTCTTAAACCAAAACCTAATCTTAGAGCCTTCAAAATTTAACATCATCAAAGATACCTTTTAATTTCATATTTATATGCAAATTTCCATTTACCATCATAAAATCAATATATGCACTTTTCATCCTCATTATTATGTAAATCATAGATTCAAGTACTCCCACAATATTTCCTATCTTAAAACCTAATTCACTCTCCTTACTTCAAATTGTCAAAACAGTAGAATATGGAGTCACTTAGCTTTTCTTACTTATTAACGAAGATTACTCTTAACGGATTTAGACCATAGTCAATTATCCTTAAATCTACAAAAAGAGATTTACTTTAATCCTTAGCTACAGAAATTCTCGTAGTCTTTGGAAAAATTAGTTTTAATGGTCTTTTTGGATTCTGGTTCGGTGATAGAGTGATTTTGAGTGAGGTAAAATATCAATTTTATTGCTTAGAGCTATCTTTAAACTCAGTTTTAGAGTAGATCTTTTAAATTAATAGACTAAAAGTAAATGATTAATATTAAGTTTAAGACATATAACATCTTGAAATTTAAGCTAATTTAACTAGGAAATATAGAGGATTATAAAGTTGAGATATTTAAAGACATTATCTAACCTCCAAATACAACAGACACACTCTCTCAAAGTTAAAACGAGTTACCAATTTCATGATTATAGCAATACAGATGATAGCTATATAAGCTAAGTAGATGGATATTGCAAGAGAAGAGAATTTGGATTCCACATAATAAATATCAGAAATTATATTTTAGCATTTTACAAAATCAAGCAAACATATATTTATACAGGCGCAAGTGTATTTAACTATGATATGTTAAAAGCGAATTATCACAAAAGAAAGATTAGTATGGACTTATCCGTTTCATATCTGCAAGTAGTTTACTCACTATTCAACTTACGGAGTTTTATGTAGACAAAAGATTTATTGTACCTTTCACTTCTAGAGGAAATATAGTTCCTGATTTATCTGACTCTTAGCGATTTCCTTATTCTGTCCGAACTAACCAAAGATCTGCTTTTTAAGGATAAGTTTCTACTTTCTTATATGTCCTTTTAAACGCAAAATAAATCTAAGTTAGGCTTTTTAAGAAATTATTTATTTTTACCTTTTTTCTACTTTTTGTTATCTCCAACATCTTTATTTTATGTTTTTTAGCTTTCTACGCAGCCAGCATATAATTGATCTTCTTTTTATTACTTGATTAATTATCTAATTTTTTTAGATTTTATTATTATTTAAGTTTGATTAAACAATCTATATTGGATTGTATAGCTTTAATCATACTTATTAATGGTTTATTTAATTAAGATTTCTAGTTTCTTATATTTTATTTTCTGTTTTTTTTCTTAATTAAATAGAAGTGTAGAAGTTTTTAAGCTAAATTCTGTATTTTAGATTTATTACTTAATTTTAAAGTAAATGCTGCTTATTTGCTTAATTAATTACTAAACATTTAAACAAACATAAGAAAAAATAAATTTAATTATTTTTACTTTTTAGATTCATATATTTCTCTCATTATTTATAGAAAATATTAAAAAATGTGCTCTAATTATTGAGATAAAGAGAAGTTATTAAGGTCTTATAGTTAGGTTATCTATGATTCGAAGGGTTGCAGATCTTAAAGTTAGTATTATCTCAGTTTAATGAGCTAATAATTTGATAAGGAAAGAGTTGTAAATAAGTAATAAATTTAAGATGAAATGAAGTAAAAATTTGATTAGAAAGTTTTAACAAACTAAATGAAAAATGAAATATAAATAGGATAGTAAAGATAAAAATAAGAATAAAAGAATTTTTATAAATAATTTAATCATTCACAATCAAAAAGTAAAGCTATATCTCTTGCTAGCAATTAAATTAATTGTATAATGCATCAAAAATATTATCTTTTCAATTGAAGATTTAAAAATTATTTAAAAAGATTGGAGTTATAAAAAATATAATAGTTACTTTTTGGAACTTATTTTGTTCAATGAGTTTTTGGCAATAACTTTTTTTCTTCTATAATGCTAAACTTTGATTTTTTCCATAAATCTAAGTTAATTAAGTCATTTTATCTCAGTTTTTATTCGTTTAAATGATCTTTTATTATTCTATCAATTACCATCTACCTCAGGTGTAATTTAAATAATTATTTAAGCATCTTTTATTCTTTAGAATTACATAGATTGCTACCAATCTTTATATCTTCTTATCCTTTATTTAGCATTTCTTTAGGTATCTTATTTATATTTATGTATCTTTTATTTCAATATGCTATTTCTTGTTACATATTTTACTACTTTTTTTTATTTTTCAACCCAATTGATTATTAATTTTATTCGCTTTTTTATCTTCTTCATAGTATCGTGTCTAATTTTTGATAGTTTACACATCATCATATTGCCAAATTACTTAACTTTACAAATATGTAAAACTCTTTGTTTGATTTTTGCGAAGGCTTTTAGCTATTTCTGTTGGAACTAAGCTTTTGTTTATACCAAAGCGAATTAGGTAGTTATTATTATTGTCGTATTAATTTATATTCCTCTTCTTGTTAAAATACAAAAAGTTTAATATTATTATTTTTATGTTATAGAATTTATTAGTTTATTCTTAATCAAATAAAACAGTTAGATTAAGTCCAGTTGCTATTATTCGTACTTAATTTATATATTATCCAAATTCTTTCTAACAGTACTCAAGAGTTCCATTAATGCAAACGTTATTTTATTTTTGCTTTGTTTGAATTGTAACGTCTAAAATATCTCTCTATAATCGATAGATTATTCCTATTTCTTAGACGAAATTTTCTATTTTATTCTCTTTATTTTCTTCAAAAAATTGCTCATTAAAATATTTTATTTTCTGCTAATTTTATTAGTTTATCTTATTTTTCTTGCTCTTTCTCACCATTAGACATCCATTCTAAAAACTTTATTCAGATGTAACTGAGTATAGTTTAATGGTCTATCATATTAATCTCGAAAAATTATTATGTTTGAGTTTTTATCGAGAGCATATGCGTTATAATGGTTTTATTTGATTATTGGCTATAGAAGATACATTTTTATGTATATATAGTAGCTAATTTAAATAATATAAATGAAATAATGTATTTAAGAGTTTAAGATGTTGACTTGATGATAGTAGTGATGAACTAATTAGTATTTAGATATAGATATAGCTTAATTATTATTTGATTATAGTTTTGATTTGATTAGATAAATAATAGAGTAATCTAAGTAGTACTTGCATAATTTGAATATAAGGATGTATTTAAAGTTAATTCTTTTGATTATGTTGAATATGCTTTGGTATGTTATAAGCTGTGTATTTGTATCTGAATAATGATAATATTTGAATAATAGATTTTTAAATATGTTTAAAATAAAATTTGATTCTTTATTTATTTCAGACGCTTTAATCATTTTAATAAGTATTAACATATTTAAATAATTATATATCTTTAAACTACTTCTTTACATATTAAATTATATTTATTTAAATAATATTAATAATATAGATATTATTATTATGTTTATCAGTTATTACTTCTAATACTTCTATAACTCAATTTTTCTAAATCAATCCTCATTATTAAAACTCTTTCCTATTCTACAGCAAAAACATATCCATAGTTATTTCTTATTTTCATCTCCGTTAAAGCTCTAACATCTTTAAAAATTTAATTTTGTTATCATTATTCTTTGCTTCTTTTATATATTCTTCTTGAATATTCATTCGTAAATATATTTTTCACACCTCCAAATATGACAAAAGGCTCTAAACAAACTATAGGCTTAACAACAGCTTCAGGAAGACTCAAATTTTACTTACTTCATCTATCATTCTATATATTATATTTTCATATATCTTGTAAAGTTTATACTTTCTAATTTCCACCTCCAAAAGAATAAATATTTTTTTCGTCTTTATCTACTACTAAAGTTTAGCCTGCTATTTTGAATGGAAATTAAGAGCAGTTTTATCACTTACTTTAGTTTCCTATCTTTAACTTTTCTACTGATTATAAAACTTGATTGATACTAGTAAATCCTCCAACCACATAAATATATTTTTAAGCAGCTGCTATTCCAAAGCCACATCTTCCCTCATTTAGATCACTAAGTTTTATTCTATTACCTTCAAAATCAAATTATCAAGTTTCTTTTATTCCTTTATTTTAATTTCTGTTATATCCTCCAATTAAATATAACTTATTCTAATATTCTATACTTTTACAAGATTTTGGAATTATAATTTAAACTTAGACTTATCGTAATTACTCTGTTTAAATATTAAATAAACTTAATTTTTAAATATTTCAATTAAAATAGTGAATATAGTTAGACTATATAAAGTGCTAGCTTAGTTTATGTTAATTAGTCTAAATAATATTTGGTTACTTAGTATTGTGTTATAGTTTGTATCTTATTAGATTGTAAATTAATTTAGACTTTAGTATTGTAGGTGGTTATGAGTTATATTAGAGTATAGTTGGTTTTAGTGATTAGTAGAATTAGATAATATTTGAGTGTTATTTTTGGTAGATAAATGTTGGTTAATGATTGATGATGATATTAGTTAGTGGTATTATGAGAGTATTACTAATGTTTGATTATTTGGTTGTAATGGTTTTAGATTTTTCCATAATTTACCTCCTTATCTCTTTTAATTTCTATCTAGCATCTTAAATCTTTTATATGTATTATTAGTTTTAAAATATCACTCTTATTAAATCACTTTCTTAAGGTAAATCATCAAATCTAAAATGGAATCCTTTTTAACAAATAGGACATTACATTATGCCTTATAATCAGTACTCAGTATTCAAACACAAACCACAGTAAATATGTCCACAAGGTAAGACAGTTGGAAGAGCATTAGTTAAGTTGTAATCTTCTAAGCAGATTAAGCATTTTGGTAACGCTTACATTTTTATTATTATTTAGACTACAAAAGCTATAAAGGTAATTTATAACAGTTACCATCAAAAATTAGTATATAAATATCTATTATTACATTATTACTTTATTTAGCATTATTTATTTTAAAGTACAATATTAGGATATTATATCAAGTAGCTATCTCACATTCTGCATGATGCCAATCTTGAATCGAAATTGGTTATTAGATTTAATAAAGTCTCGAAAGAGCTTTACAACTTAATAATGTCTTTGATATTATTTTTAAGTAAAACATCTTTGTCGCAAAATCTTTAAACTACTATGAGGAATGCACTAAAATAAGGGACAGAAATGTTAAAACTAATTAGCCTATCAAAAAATGTAGGCAATTTAGAAAATCAACTCAAACCACAGCTCTGTGCAATTCATTATAATGGAAGAAGAAAAGAGCGAATAAATTTCATAAAATGAGGAGGAGAATATGCAGCTCAAAACTGCTAAAGAGTAGGAGTTACCTATTTCAATCAATTTTTAGAAGAAAATTACTACAAACAAAGATTCAGTCCAGCAGAATCGCAAGAAAATGAAATAATTCAAGCATTTCATAGATATCTGACTTAAGAAATGGTAAAAATATTGAGAGTGTGAAAATCCTTTAGGCAGGAATAATTATTATATGCTTCAAAAATAAGGGAACACTCACTCAATTAGCAAACAATTAACATGGAAATTTAGAAATTTTGTAATACTAGCAGAGCAAAGAAACATAGAGGAATTCAATATATTAAGAACGATCTGATTCATTGAACACTTAACATTTATTCAAGTTTGAACCAGGTAGAAACTCATCTATAGTAGTACGGAAAAATAATATGTTCAGAGAATGGAACCGTAAAAGGTATAACGTGAGCCAATGGGAAAATGAGAATTATTTAGAATTGAAGGAGAGCAAAGATGCAGAAAATACACCAGATAATTTAGATGAAGGAGGTATAAGCACTTACTTGAGTCATTCTGGAAATCCCATACACGTATCGTTGTATCGCTAATCATCAATTTGAAAATGTATGAGTTGTAACCAAAAAGGGCTCAGCTCAAATTAATGCTTAAGAAAAAAAGCTATAAAGGAAGCAATTAAAAATGCTAAGGAAGTAAAAATCAGTTTGATGCATTCGGAAATCAGGAATAAAATGCCTTACTATAAAGAGAAACAGATAGCGAAGGAAAAGAAAGTGAAGAAAACGGAAGAAGGTTAACCTTCAAATAAAATGCTACTTTGAACTTCTATTAAAAGCAACAAGTTTAAGCCATACTAAAGTTGCTTAAAAAGCGATTGACTTTAATCGATACTTAACTACAAAATTAAATAAATAAAATTGAGACGAAATTATCAATGTCACAAAAAACAGAAAGTAAAATAGGAAATATGAAAAAAAAATGAAACAACTAGAAAACAGTGACAGAAAAGAAATATGCATAAACACATCGCTGTCTCAAAAAAGGATAGAAAAAAATATAATGGCATGGAAGATAGAATCGATTAAATACTTGAAGATATAAGTACAGAAAAATAATAAACATTAGAATGTTTGGTTTTCATGCTATTAAAGAAGAGGAAGCTAAAAATGCAGGGTAGGAGGATCATGAAAAATAGGAAATGCAAGGAAATATTAATATAATAAAATAGACAGAATTAAACATAGGTACAGCAAATGTCAGATGAATAAAATAAAACAAGAATTAAACAATTTTATGTGTAAAAATAAGATAGAAATTATGGTGATTTAAGAAATATTTAAGATCAAACTGATGAAATACCTTATATATACGGATTTAGAGTAATAATAAAATTGACCACAAAATATTGCAAAAGAGTCGCATTTTATATAAAAGATGGAATCACCCGCAGAACCAAAGTGTTAGATATAGCGGATCTCAATCAAGCAGAATTATTTTAGAGGAAGATTAATAGGTTTAACACTTGATGATCAACTATCATTGATAAAAGTAGATAGCACTACAACATCCGACTCTGATTAACTAATATCTTTTATGAAAATCAATAATAATACATAATAGCAACAAACAGCAGAGGATTATAAATTTTAATATTAGAATATTTTAATGCGCATATTTCCCAATTTTTACCGTATGAGCATAATAATGCAGGCTAATACTTATTTAACTTGATGAAATATTATCTTTTAGAATGTAAAGATCCAAAGCGAGGTTAAACCTTCATCACAAAATATGGAAAAGGAAAATTGAAAATAGATTGCTTCTTAATGGATCAATATATCAAGCCTAACATTATCAGCACAAAATTCTAACAATAGCGAAAAATTAGAGATCTTTAGCCTGGTAAAATAAAGTTAAAAATTGCGGAAGAATATCGAAAAAGCCCAAAAATTAAAATGATAAACTTTAAAAAATTAAAACAATAAAAGGTTCAAGAGAGATCCAAAGAATGATAGAAGAAAATAGATTTTAGCGAATTTGAAATTTTAGATAGCGAAGCATACTATGAAAAATAATCAGAATACGTCCAAGAAGTGACCAAAGCGATATGTGGCTTTGTAACAAATTAAGTGAGAAAATACTATATACAGCAGAAATAATAGAACTAAGAAAAAATTTCCAATAGAAGGTGAAATAAGTAAATATCTAATTAGATAAGGATGCTAATAAATTGATAATTATATTAAAATGAGATAAGAAGCAAGGAGAAAATGTAGACTGCATCAAAAAAAAAGATAGAAAAAATCAATTAAATATTTTCCTAGATGAAATTAATTAAAGAAACTTAAACGACACTTGAAAAGGAATATAAAACGATTAAAGTAGAGAAAATATGCACCATGGATTTTAATATACGAAAAGGATATGTAGAATTTTAAGGAAAGTAGAGAGGAAAGTTTATCTGCTATGTAAAAGCATTAAATCTCTTATTATCTCAAATAGAATGTTACTAATAAAGAGAGATAGAGATTAGGACTTAAAGGCTGAGCTCTAAGACTATTTCCATTCTTTGTCTCTTCTTATCTGTTTTTTTTATTTTAAATCACTAAAAGCTCTCAAATATCTTTCTTACTACTCTATCTCAAATAAGAAAATACAATAGTTAAATATCTCTTCTAACTTATCCTCTTGATATATGGAGTATAAATTATAAAATTTGGCATTAATTCTAGGTTAGAAAGTACTTGGTAATAAATTTGATAGGCTAGTCTAATTGGATATTTGTAATGTTGAGGTTATTAAATACTTAGCTTCTAAAATCTGTAAGATATAGTTAAAGCATTTAAGGATTTATTATAATTCTAAGCATATGGTACTATTTTTAAATAATCTTGCTCTTCTCTTTATCAGTTTCTATGTACATGTTTGCAAACTAAGTTTGTATAAGTAAATAACAAATTAGAGGGAAATTTCTTGCATTAATGGTATAATTTTAAAAGTAACTATTAATTATATCTTAACTAATAAATAGCCTATTATAGTTAATTAAGCTACTTTTATTTCCTTCAGTTTAAATAGTAGTTATCTATGTGAATAATATTAAACTTATTTTTACTAGATTCAAATAAAATCTCAATCTGCTAAGTCTTAATTATGTCAACAACTGTTTCATCAAGAGCTCAAAGGCCTAACAAGTTAGAATGCCAATCAATTGTAAGAGATGTTTGAAAGATATTTATAAGCTTTAATAAAAGTTAAAATGTAGAAACCATAGCATCATTACACTAAAGCCTAATAATTGCAAAGCGTTCCTTCATAAAATAACCAGAGAATATTAAAAACTATTTAGTATAAGTAAAGATAATTATCAGTCTCTAACTTTATATTGTATTTAGGATAAGGGATATGTGAAGTATCTCAATAAGATTATCATTAAAATTATTAAAGTGATAATAAAAAGGGATAATTCCTATTTCGTAAGTGCAGAACTATTAAATTAATTTCAACTAAAAAAGTTTATGGACCGGAAACTCTTTCCGATTGTATGACCCAACGCTTTCTTTTTATGGAATAACGGGGATATCTGCTGTGCTCCAGGCACAGCTGCTAGGGAGCTCCATCGCTATGAGCAGCCAGGCTTCAAACCCCTACCAAGAGCGGATACAGAAACTTTCTAGCAATGCAAATGGATGGGAGAAACCGCCAGGTAGAGAGTTTGACTGGGGCGGCATATCTGTTAAAAGATAACACAGGTGTCCTACGGCTAACTCGATGGGACAGAAACTGCTCACAAACCAAAAGGAGAAAAGCTGGCTTTATTCAACCTCTCATGTCAGGATGAACTGGGAAATTATGGCCTATCGATTCTTTACCTTTTACGAGTTTTAAGCCAGAGGTGTCAGAAAAATTACCACAGGGATAACTGGCTTGTGGCAGCCAAGCGTTCATAGCGCCGTTGCCTTTTGATTCTTCGATGTCGGTTCTTCCTATAATTGTGAAGCTGAATTCACCAAGTGTCATATTGTTCATCCGTCAAAAGAGAACGTGAACTGGGTTTAGAACGTAGCGAACCCGTTATATTTTTACTGTATTGATCACTGCATCGCCATAGTAATAAAACTCAATACGAGAGGAACCGTTGGTCCAGATCTCTGGTATCGCCATTGGTTGAACAGCCCGTTTGGCTACGCTACCATCTGTATAGATTATGACTGAACGTCTCTAAGTCAGAATCTAAGTGGAAGCGATGCCTTCTATCTACTTATGAAAACAATATTTTTATATCCCCAAGCTCTCCTCATTTCTGTTAACAGAATAGAACGACTAATCACATGCAAGCAGATAGGATAGATCCTTTGTAGACCACTAAGTATTGGCCTGGGGTTGTACGTATGAGAGTAAGCTTGACTTATGATTTGCTAAGACTTTTCCATGATTACCCTATCTATCTCTTCTTTATCTCTCTACAGGGCTTTTACTCTCCTTATTTGCTTTACTTACTTTTAGTAAGATACTTTAGTTATTTTAGTTACTCTAGTACCTTTAGTTAATATACTTGTATCAGCTGGTTCTGCTGGGGAATAAATGAGTTATAAGAAAATGATAGGTAAAAATTAGGAATTGGATTGTTTGATCTAGAAATTTATAAAATAATAATATGCATAAAAGTGATAGACTAAAATTAAAAGCTATGATTGAATAAACTAGAGACAGGTACGATTGTATATTGAAAATAAGATATTAAACTAAGGATAATATTTAAATATTTGATTAGTATTAACAACTTAAATTATTGCTTTTTATATTTAAATAAAAAAATATTTATATACAATAATTTATTAAATAAAATATAGCTTTACAATTATAAATGTATTCTACATTTTCTTATTATTAATACTTTTAATGTATATAGTAAACATCCATATACTTGCTAACATTATTAAGCTTAAATACAAATTTATATTCATTTTTATTATTTTACAACTGGCAAATTTAATTATCATCATTTTGCAAATATTCAACCTTGCTTTTATAAAAATGGTTGTATTTAATGAAAAGGAAGTTTAAATCAATATTTTTAAAATAAATCCTTTATAATAATCATATTTCTCACTTCGTTCATACCTTAATATTTGTTTCTTTGTTGCTCCATCTACTCTAGGCTTCATATTTCGAGGATTGATTGAACAAACTAGAATTTCTTTACTTCTTCTTATATATGTTTCTGAACGATATTGAATAAATGGAGATAATCATATTTCATTACTTATCTTTCAGTTTTTTTTCTCTTTCCTTCAGTCTTCTCAATAGAGTCCTATCTTATTGCAAATTCTACATTCTTAATCTTTTTATGGTTCAAATTTATTTAGATTTTGATTGTTGACTGTTTAATTTCTATTAATATAGCATCGCTTGGAATAATCTAACTTATTATGCTTTTCTATTCGATTCTTTAGATTTTTTTTCTTAATTGTCTAAATGGATAATTTAATTTTCGTATAGGCAAAGTTCTCGACTTACTGTTCTTCAATTATCATTAAATCTGTCTATCTATAGTAATATTCCTGTTTTCGCTTATCTGTCCACTATGTGGATTTCATTATCGTCCTCGTGCTGTATGAGATCCTTTTTAATTTTGTTTACTTTTCATGGTCCCAGCAAGAGCATATATTTATTTTTCCGATCCTAAATTTAGTCGATAAGGGCTAAAATGTTTTAGCGATTTCTCTAAGGATTTGGGTGTTGTTTAAGTTTGGTGTAAAAATGTTTAATTTAGGTAATGAATTAAGGAATTGAGTGTAGATTTGTGTATGTTAATTTTGGATGGTTATGTGTTTGTAGGTTTGTGTGTACTATTGTTAGTTTTTGAATATGAGATGAGTAATTTTGGTAATTGAATGTAGTTTTGAATTTGAGATAGTTATGTTAAAATAGTATTGTTTAAGGTATTTATAAAGTATTAAAGGTATAATCTTAAATGCAATATATTGATTATTAATTAATAAATAAAGATTTAACTAAATTTAATAGAAAAACGTACTATAGGAAACTTATAGCTATTAAATTACTATTTTGCAAATTTAAAAAACTGTCAATCAGCAAAAATGATGAAAATATTAAAATTATAATTTCATCAATTTGAAAGACTATTTATTTAATAAATTACAAAATGATCAGATTAATAGTCTGCTAATCTTAAAAAATATGATGGAAACATAAAAAATGCAGTAATAAAAGTTTAGTAAGATAAAAGTAAAATAATTTAAGGTATTATAAGGTAATTAAGAACTTAAAATTATTTAGACAAATTTAGAATATTTGTTTCTAAATACATTCAATATCACCATTATTTTTCACTAGAAAATTACATAGAAATAGGTAAAAATGGAATAAAAATTATAAAATTAAAATAAAAAATATAAAGAAAAAATTAATTAATATGATTATTTTAATAACTAATAATGCTTATAGATTCCCTATATTTTAGTTACCAATTCAATTTTACACTATAAAAACAATAAAATAACACTAATCAATTTCATTAACAACAAAAAGAAGTTATATATCTAATTAATTAAGCAATTCATTTAATGCAGCTATATCATTCTCTTCATTTTTAAAATAAGCAACTTAATACAAATTATTTAAATCAAACTAAATCCAATTATTTATATCTAGTTCGGAACTAACTAACTAAATCAAATCTATTTCAAGGCAAAAGTCATCATAGTTTTCAAATCTATTTGTTTTGCATATTCTTATTAACTACCTTTATAAATTAAATAGTAGAGCTAAATATTTATATGCAGACTCAGATTACAGATATGAACGATAAGGATGCAACAACAAACCAATAAATAATAACAAACTAGCTAATAGTTTATCATTATTTAAGCTTTAAGGCTTATAATCTATCAATACTTATTGTATGTCTATTTCATTCATTTTTCAAACGAACTTTAATAAATCTCAGATTATATCACAGTATTTTTATTACCCTCACTTAATAAAAATAAAGAATTACATCTCTAATCAAATTTGTCTATTATATCTTGAATGCTAATATTATACTATCTCTTCAATTTTAGAACTGAGATTACATAATCTTCTCCTTTTTATTTTTACTCTAATACTATTATTACAAGCCAATAGATTATAGACTCTTAATAATTAATATCCTTAATAATTAAAAAGATGGATGGAGCTGAGATTGACCTTCTGAATCATACTTTCTGGTTTTATGGCTAGGAACAAGTTCCTTTCCTGTCGCTAAGAAAGTCAACCTTTGCAAGGGAATGCCTTCCTTTTGATTATCCACTCCTGGTAGGGGTCGAAGCCTGGCTGCCTATAGCGATGGAGCTCCCTGGCAGCTGCTTTTCGAAAGCAACAGGATATCCCCGTTATCCCATGAAGGGAGTGTTGGGGTCGTTAAACTGCAAGAAATTGCAGTTTAAAACTCTTTTAGTTTAAAATTAATTAATAATTAATATCCTTAACTCATAAATAAATACTTAAAGATTGATTTTAGTTATACTTAAGTATGGCTCTAAATAGTTTTTAATACCTTCTTTTGATTATAGAAGCTGCTTTTCTTATTTAAAATTCCTTTTATACTGCTAATAGCTTTTCTCTTATTTCTTTATTACTAAATAGCTCTTAAAATATTAAATATTCAACCTTACGAATTTTTATTTCTTAGTAACTTTTAAATGCTTTTACCGAAGACAAAGTTTGAAGAATAGGTTTAAAAACTTCTATATGTATTATTAATTTCAGTTTAAATAGGAAGGAACAATCCGTCGACTGAGTTGATTTAAACTCTTGTTCCAGGAAGTACCCCATGGGCGAAGAACAGAGCAAGAATCTTGATAGGAGCCAAGAGAAGACAAGATTGAAGAGGCATCAAGTAGCATTAATGACAAAAGATTCCAGATAATAAGGTTTCTTAAGGAGCATTCAGATAATGACCCTATAGAAGACAAGATTCACAAATGAATGCTAGCATTATGGAAGACTTCAGAAATAATTTTTTTAATTTTAAAAATCTTTATTAAAGAGCTGATCGACATTGATGTGCTGCTTCAAATCTTATCTATTAATTATTTATTTTAAAGATATTTATTTCTTCTAAATTTAAATAAAAACTAAAATTAGACTATAAATTAGTAAATAGTAATTTGAAGCTTCTTAATAGAAGTAGTTAACATAGTAAAGCTTATTTAATAAAGGTTTTAAATTTGTAAACTAGAATTAGAAATAATGTAAGCATTTCACTGTGTGATACTCTTATTTATTTGGTTTATTTTATTTTTTAATTAAATTAGTATAAGGAAATTAGGTTAGGTTAAATATGAATTATAAGTAATAAAGTACTTTTGTAAATATAAAAGAAGAGATTAGTTAAATAAAAAGTTTAAATGAATTAGTAATAAGAAAGTGGATAATTAAATAATAATTTCTAAAATAAACAATTTAATACTTTAAACTATACATTTTACTTACTATAGTTACCATTTTAACTAATTTTCTTAAAATAATCAAATATTATATCACTAATTTATTATTAAATGCAAAGGAAAAACTATTCTTAATACCACCTATTTTCAATACATTAGAATCTAATATTTTACTTATTATTCAATCTAATTATAAAAGAAATCTACCCTTTTTTATTAAACAATCTAGATTTAAAACTCAAATAAGCTATTATCAATAAAAGTATAGCAAAGTTACTATAATAAGAATATAAATTCTTACATATTACTTTTGATAAAATAGACTAAAAGCAAAAAAAAGAATTAAAATTGTAAAACTTTATTACGCTTAACTATTTTAAATTATATCAGTCTAATCGAAAGGAAAAAATAACTTTTTTAAATTATTTTTTAATATTAAAATACCTATATCCAAGATTCTAATAAATAATTTAAATATTCAATTGTGTTTAATTTAAGTAATTAAAATTATTTTCATAAGATGAATTATTTTATTATTAAATTATTAAAATAATTTATAAAATAAAAATTGAAAAATAAAGAAACATAATTTGTCAAAATTATTTTTTAAGAAAAATTTAAGATAAAGAAGCATATCCCTAGGTAGAATATATTTTCTTCTTTTTAAATATGAAATCCTGCCAAACTTGAGCATTTTAAAAGTTGAAAATAAAATTATCTACGACTAATCTAAAAGTAATTCTTTAATATTTTAGACTAAAATTTGACCGGACATTCGTTTGCAGTTAACTCGGTAGTAATAGCAAAAGATCAGAAATGATCTATATCGGGAAGTGGAAACAAAACGATAAAGATCTGGGATTTCCAGACTGGAAGATGTTCGAGAACTTTGAATGGACATATGGATTACAATAGATCGATAGTAATAGAAAAATATCAGAAATTATCAACTTCAGCATCTGACGATGAAACGATAAAAATCTGGGATTTCCAGACTGGAAATTGTACGAGAACTTTAATTGACCATTCAGATTATGTATAATCTATAGTGCTATCAAATGATAATAACTTTATAGTAACTGGATCTGGTGATAAATCATTTAAGATAGAGAATTTCTTTACAGGATAATGTATAAGAACAGTATCAAAAAATTGTTATGTGAAGTGTTAATAATTAAGGATAATAAGTTCATAACATCAGGAAATCAGGGTAAACTTATTGAGAAACGGAATTTCTCATAGGGTGAATGTGTATGTACTTTATAAGATCATACAGATAAAGTAAATACTGTGGTTTTGAGTAGAAATAATAAGTGGTTAAAATCTAAAGCTAATGACAAGACAGTTAGAAAGTAGAAGATTGCTAACTGAGCAAGCAAATATATTTAAGACTTTAAAATGTTTACAATTTAAGAAATAAATTGATAAAATTAAGTAAATTCATGTAAGTATTTATAAAAGAATTTATAAATATAAACATCTTTTAAGCTTTTTTAGTTAATAATATTTTATGATCTATATCTGCTTTTTTCTATAAAAAAAAATATGGTAGAAGGTTTCAAAAAGGGCTTCTATACCACCTCTTTCTAAGCTAAAAAGGAAGAGAGGAAGCAGGAAACCTAAATTTCTAAACGCCACACGTCATCTTCCAAAACCAAACCTTCTTCTTAAACCATATAGGAGCAACTCTAAACAACACCCCCAGACAACCCTAGAAACACTAACATGTAACAATATCGACTGAGGACCTTCCCAAGAAGCAAAAGATTAGTAACTTTCAGGCCTAGATTAGGACATTCAACCCCTACATGGACCTCGGAGATCTCAATAAAGAACAAATCTTAGGAATGACGAAGGAGGAAATGGCTAAGCTTATCTTAGCATTAATAGGAAAAAATAAAGATCTGGAAAAACAGATTGAAGAACTAGCTTAAGAACAGCAAGAGCATTTAGAAGATGAGGAAACCCATGCTCCTAGAAACTTAAACCAGGCTGCAATGAATATCAGAATTGACGAATTCGATAGGCAGCTGGAACAATTATACGAATCGAATGAAAATATTCATATCAAATTGGAAAAATTAGAGACAAGTGTAAAATAATAGGCTATGCAATCTATCCCAATGGAGATCGAATAAGAGAATAATAAGCCAATTGAGCAAACTAAATAGAAATATTTTAGGAAAAAATGTTACATCTGCAGGAGAACAGACCACCTATGGAGACGATGCTGGAAGAGAAAGGAGATTTAATAGAAAATATGGAATGGCCTAACCTAATTTTACCCAACCAGGAATGGAGAAATTTATAAGAAGAAAGCAAGCTATATGAAGAGACAACCATTCCGAAAACTTGACAGTGAAGGGAGGAGAAGACCACCTAGAGATCAAGTTCCTATTGGTTGGATAGGGAAGTAGGAAGCTTTTAAGTAGACGATCCTTCTTTAACACTTTAATTTAATTTAATTTAAAAATCTGCTTTTTTCTACCAATTTAACAACTAATTATCCAGATTAATAATCATCTAGTTTTCTTTCCTTAAAAATTCTTATGCTAATTATGCTCAAATAATTCATTAGTCCATTAAAAAATATTCAATTTTAAACTTTTTTTTCCTGTTGTAGTAATCTAGGTTAGGCCTTTTGCTGGATCATTCCATTCTAGTTTGAATTAATTCATTATTTTTATTAGCTATTATTCTGCTGGATTTAGTTCATTTGGTAGAATTTATGTATATGTGCATTAAATCTCATACTATAGTATTTTATAAACTTAAACTATTTGTTATGTATTTGAATTATTTTAGGCCCTCATAGAAAGAGATTAGTTATTCCTACTCAAGTGTTGTAGGCACATATACATTGATAAATTTAAATCTATCATCAAGATTCATACAAATTATTCTGCCGCCTTCGAGTATTTCATTTTATTTTAGTCCATTTGCATCATGCTCTTTAACTTTGTATAAAAATAGTTCTTTAATATATAAAATTATTCCTTTATTAAGTCTAGTTCCTGGCTTTTTAACTACGCGATATCCGATTATTTAGGGCATATCTTTAATTGAATCATTAAACATTTCTTGAGTCACCATAATATCTATATTTTTTCAAGCATAAATTTACTTAACTCTTCTTTGTTCAACTTGATTCCTCTTACATTATCAGTTCTTATACTTTATTAATTTCAAATATTCAAATTTTCTTGATCTTCATTATTTGATTCTTTCTATTTAGTATCAAATATCAAATTAGTGTCTCTTGCTTAGTCTTTTTCAAAACCAAATTGCTCTAATGTTTATGTATGTTTAAGTTTAATGTATGCTATCTTTTCTGAGAAAATTTTTTTGGATTATTATTAAAAATGGTTTCATCTATTAATACGGAAGTGAGCTAGTTACTTATAGAAACTTATTTTTTTCAACAAGTTCTAGTAATTCCATTTTTTCTCTCATGGTGTTAAACTTTGGCTTTTCCATAGATCTTAGGTAGCTTTAATCATTTTATCTCAGTATTCATTCAGTTGGATGATCTTTTATTATTCTTTCAATTATTGCCTATCTAGTGTATCATTTAAATAATTAGTTAAGCAAATTTTTACTTTTGGATTCAAATTTTTGCTTGCTACTTGTCTTTATAATTTCTTTAGCATTTCTTTAGGTTTTCTATTTTTATTTATGTATCTTTTATTTTAACGTGCTATTTCTTGTTACATGTTTTAACGCTTTTTTGATAATTCAGCACAATTAATTATTAATTTTATTGCTTTTTTATCTTCTTCAACATTTAATGATGTGTCCAATTTTAGACAGTTTACTCATCATTTATTGCCGAATGGCTTAACTTTACACGTAATTTTTTTCATCTAGTCAAATAGGAATATTTTCTGGATAAGTGATTTCTGATAATTCTAGGTATGTGATAGTTCTACATAAAGTTATGTTGCTCCCTTTATTGAATGTAAAACTGTTTTTTTGTATTTTCGAAGGCTTTTAACTGTTTTTCTGTTGGAACTAAATTTTTTAAATACTTAAAAGTAGTGAATTAAGTAGCTATTATTATTGTAGTATTTATTAATATTTCTCTTCTTGATAAAAATATCAAAAAATTAATGTTGCCATTGTTTATCTTAGAGAATTTATAATAATAATAATATACTTAAAGTTAGTAGAGTTTTGCATTCTCTGGAATTGCAACCAGTTTCTGCGGACAGTTTTTTTAACGTGGGTGTATCCACGACCTTTTTATTAAGTGGAAGGTTACCACTGTAACCGTTCAAGTGGTCTTGCAAAAAGCTTTTATTTGTAGATCCCTGTTGGAGTTATTCATAGTTTATTGAGTTGTCTCCATGTTCTTTTCTGCTCTTATTCGTTTATTTTCTTTCATTATCAACAGTTTTTTAAAATATGTTGATTTGATTTGCAACATCAACGAAGTTTGTATTATTGTCTTTATTTCGTTCTTTTTTATGATAATTTATTTTCTATATTTTCTATATTTTCTATATTTTCTAATCTTTTAATGAAACTTGTAGCAATCATTTCTTTTTCTGGATTAAATTCTGTTTTTAATTCTATTGGTTTTTTTCTATTTCCATTTTTGTGTCGTATTTAAAATTTTATTATGATTAAGCTCAGAGTTATTCTTCCGTTATTAATTTGCTACAAATAAGTTATCTTCTAAGTATTAGTAATTCGTTGTTCTAATCTTCTATGTTACTCATTAGTTCCCGTATTTTTTCGCCTAAGTTGTAAGTTGTTTCTTCATAATTTGAGATTACTTTTTACATTTGGTCTAATTAAATTTAAAGTTTTTGATTAGTTTCGTTTTTAGGTTAACTTATCTCTATTTATCCTACCATAACTTTACCTTCTGAAGAAGAGCTTGACTCCTCCTATTGTTATTATTTTTTCTAAATTTCTTTTGCCGCTTTTCTCTTTAGGTTTCTAAGTTAATTTTTTGAGAGTCGAAGAGATTAATCCATTTTTTTTACTTCTTAGAGAATTTATTAAGACATTCTTAATCAGAGAAAACAGTTAGAATAAGTCCACTTGGTATTATTTGTACTTAATCTATAGTTATCCAAAATCTCTCTATATGTGTATGAAGAATTCCATTAATGAGGCATATTATTTTATTTTTGCTTTGCTTGAGTTGTAATTTTTAAATGTCTCCCTATATGAATTAATTAAGTAATTTACGTGACTTCACCTTTATTTGGTTAATCACAAATCAAAAGTTTAATACTAAAAAAAGAAACTTCATTTTTGCTTGGATCTTGTTTATCATAAGCTCAAAGGATTTTTAATTTTTTTTTTCTGAGAGTTTCCGATAGGTTGATTCCCATTCATTCCTTATTAAATTCGTTAATTAAATGCTATATGTTTGGAGCTTCTTTGTTTAGCTGTAGTATTTTTTTCATGTAGAGTTTACCTTCTTGATTGCAATAGATCCTGAAAATATTTCCCATTAGTTTTCTACTATTTTATTTTTTTTAATTATAATTGAAAGCAGCTTCTAACTTCGTGCTGCTGGTCACTTGCAGTATTAACATCTCATTATATTCCAATAGGGAGTATAATTTTTTGTAGGCTGTTGCTCTGCATCTATTGTATAATTCATCGTCATCTTTTACAGAAATAAGCTTTCAGTTAACTCTGCGAATTGGTTAAATTTTGTTTCTAATTATTCTATTCTGATATTTCCTAGCTATTTATTTTCTATTTTTTTCTTATGAATTAATCATAAGACATTCAATTTTTCTCAAGAGTTCTTGTACAGTTCTTAAAAGTTTAAAATTTTTTAATTGCATAACTTGGAGTTCTTAAAGTATTTTTTATTAGTCGTAACTTGACTAAGATGAATCCTTTTGAGAAGAGACTTTTACAAATAATTTTCATTTTTTTAAATATAAAATTGAGATAGATTATTCTTATTTTTTAGATGAAGTTTTCTACTTTATTTACTTTAAAAATTATTCATTTAATAAAATTTTATTTTTGCTAATTTTATTAATTCATCCCATTTTCCTTACTTTTTTTCATCATTAAAAATCCCTCCTAAAGGCTTTATCTGGATGTTGTTTAAATCATACTGGCTTATCATATTAATCTCATAAAGTTATTATGTTTAAGTTTTATCGAGAGTTAAGATGTTATAATGGCTTGTTTTTATTATTGGTCACACAATGGACATTTTTAATTATATAGATTTTAGTTTAAATGATTAAAGGAATTAATGTATTAAAGGGTTTAAGATGTTGACTTGATGATAGTAGTTATGAACTAATTATTATTTAGATGAAGGTATAGCTTAATGATAATTTGATTATAGTTTTGATTTGATTAGATAAATAGTAATCTAAGTAATACTTGTATAATTTGAATATTAGGATGTATTTAGAGATAGTTTTTTGACTGTGTTGAATATGTTTTGGTATGTTATAAGCTGTATTTCTGTATCTGAATAATGATAATATTTTAATAATAGATTTTTAAATATGTTTAGATAAAATCTTATTCTTTATTTATTTCAGACGCTTTAAATATTTTAATAAGTAGTAATATATTTACCTAATTAAAGATCTTTAAACTACTTCTTTACGTATTAAATTATATTTATTATAAATATTATTAATAATATAGATATTATTATTATGTTTATCAGTTATGACTTTTAATACTTCTATAACTCAATTTTTCTAAATCAATCCTCATTATTGAAACTCTTGGCTATTCGTAAGCAAAAACATATCCATAGTTATTTCTTATTTTCATCTCCGTTAAAGCTCCAACATCTTTAAAAATTTAGCTTTATTATCATTATTCTTTGCTTCTTTTATATATTCTTCTTGAATATTCTTTCGTAAATGCATTTTTCATACCTCCAAATATGACAAAAGGCTCTAAAGAAACTATAGGCTTAAGAACAGCTTCAGGAAGACTCAAATTTTACTTACTCCATCTATCATTCTATATGTTATATTTTCATATATCTTTTAAAGTTTAGAATTTCTAATTTCCACCTCCAAAAGAATAAATATTTTATTCATCTTTATCTACTACTAAAGTTTATTCAGCTATTTTGAATGGAAATTAATAACAGTTTTATCATTTACTTTAGTTTTCCATCTTTAACTTTTCTACTGATTATAAAACTTGATTATTACTAGTAATTCCTCCAACCACATAAACATATTTTTAAGCAGCTGCTATTCCAAAGTCACCTCTTCCCTCATTTAGATCACTAAGTTTTATTCTATTACCTTCAAAATCAAATTATCAAGTTTCTTTTATTCCTTTCTTTTAATTTATGTTATATCCTCCAATTAAATATAACTTATTTTAATATTCTATACTTTTACTAAGTTCTGGAATTGTAATTTAAACTTAGACTTATCGTAATTACTCTGTTTAAATATTAAATAAACTTAATTTTTAAATATCTCAATTAAAAAAGTGAATATAGTTAGATTATATAAAGTGCTAGCTTAGTTTATGTTAATTAGTCTAAATAATATTTGGTTACTTAGTATTGTGTTATAGTTTGTATCTTATTAGATTGTAAGTTAATTTAGACTTTAGTATTGTAGGTGGTTATGAGTTATATTAGAGTATAGTTGGTTTTAGTGATTAGTAGAATTAGATAATATTTGAGTGTTATTTTTGGTAGATAAATGTTGGTTAATGATTGATGATGATATTAGTTAGTGGTATTATGAGAGTATTACTAATGTTTGATTATTTGGTTGTAATGGTTTTAGATTTTTCCATAATTTACCTCCTTATCTCTTTTAATTTCTATCTAGCATCTTAAATCTTTTATATGTATTATTAGTTTTAAAATATCATTCTTATTAAATCACTTTCTTAAGGTAAATCATCAAATCTAAAATGGAATCCTTTTTAACAAATAGGACATTACATTATGCCTTATAATCAGTACTCAGTATTCAAACACAAACCACAGTAAATATGTCCACAAGGTAAGACAGTTGGAAGAGCATTAGTTAAGTTGTAATCTTCTAAGCAGATTAAGCATTTTGGTAACGCTTACATTTTTATTATTATTTAGACTACAAAAGCTATAAAGGTAATTTATAACAGTTACCATCAAAAATTAAGTAAAAATATCAAATATTACATTATTACTTTATTTAGCATTATTTATTTAAAAGTACAATATTAGGCTATTATATCAAGTAGCTATCTTACATTCTGCATAATGCCAATTTTGGATCGAGATTGGTTATTAAATTTAATAAAGGCATGAAAGAGCTTTACAATTTATTCAGATTTTTGATATTATTTTTAAGTAAAATTTCTCTATCGCAAAATATTATAACTACTAAAAGTAATGCAGAAAAAAAAGGATAGAAATCTAAAATCTAAATAGCCTATCAAAAAAAGTAGATAATTTAGAACATCAACTCAAACCACAGCTCTGTGCAAATCATTATAATGGAAGAAGGAAAGAACGAATAAATTCCATAAAATGAGGAGGAGAATATGCAGCTAAAAACTGTTAAAAGAGTAGGAGTTACCTGTTTCAATCAATTTTTAGAATAAAAATTACTACAGCCAAATACTCAGTCCAGCAGAAATGCAAGAAAATGAAATCATTCAAGCATTTCTCAGATATCTGAAATAAGAACATGATAAAAGTATTGAGAGTATGAAAATCCTTCAGAAAGGAACAATTATTATGTGATTCAAAAATAAGGAAACACTCACACAATCCGGAAATAATTAGTATGAAAGTTTAGAAATTTTTTAATACCAAAAAAGTAAAGAAACATAGAGGAATTCTACAACATTAAGAAAGACCCGATTCATTGAACTTTTAACATATATTCAAGTTTGACCAGGTAGAAACCCATCTATAGTAGTACGGAAAAATAATATGTTCAGAGAATGGAACCGTAAAAGGTATAACGTGAGCCAATGGGAAAATGAGAATTATTTAGAATTGAAGGAGAGCAAAGATGCAGAAAATACACCAGATAATTTAGATGAAGGAGGTATAAGCACTTACTTGAGTCATTCTGGAAATCCCATACACGTATCGTTGTATCGCTAATCATCAATTTGAAAATGTATGAGTTGTAACCAAAAAGGGCTCAGCTCAAATTAATGCTTAAGAAAAAAAGCTATAAAGGAAGCAATTAAAAATGCTAAGGAAGTAAAAATCAGTTTGATGCATTCGGAAATCAGGAATAAACAGGAATAAAATGCCTTACTATAAAGAGAAACAGATAGCGAAGGAAAAGAAAGTGAAGAAAACGGAAGAAGGTTAACCTTCAAATAAAATGCTACTTTGAACTTCTATTAAAAGCAACAAGTTTAAGCCATACTAAAGTTGCTTAAAAAGCGATTGACTTTAATCGATACTTAACTACAAAATTAAATAAATAAAATTGAGACGAAATTATCAATGTCACAAAAAACAGAAAGTAAAATAGGAAATATGAAAAAAAAATGAAACAACTAGAAAACAGTGACAGAAAAGAAATATGCATAAACACATCGCTGTCTCAAAAAAGGATAGAAAAAAATATAATGGCATGGAAGATAGAATCGAGTAAATACTTGAAGATATAAGTACAGAAAAATAATAAACATTAGAATGTTTGGTTTTCATGCTATTAAAGAAGAGGAAGCTAAAAATGCAGGGTAGGAGGATCATGAAAAATAGGAAATGCAAGGAAATATTAATATAATAAAATAGACAGAATTAAACATAGGTACAGCAAATGTCAGATGAATAAAATAAAACAAGAATTAAACAATTTTATGTGTAAAAATAAGATAGAAATTATGGTGATTTAAGAAATATTTAAGATCAAACTGATGAAATACCTTATATATACGGATTTAGAGTAATAATAAAATTGACCACAAAATATTGCAAAAGAGTCGCATTTTATATAAAAGATGGAATCACCCGCAGAACCAAAGTGTTAGATATAGCGGATCTCAATCAAGCAGAATTATTTTAGAGGAAGATTAATAGGTTTAACACTTGATGATCAACTATCATTGATAAAAGTAGATAGCACTACAACATCCGACTCTGATTAACTAATATCTTTTATGAAAATCAATAATAATACATAATAGCAACAAACAGCAGAGGATTATAAATTTTAATATTAGAATATTTTAATGCGCATATTTCCCAATTTTTATCGTATGAGCATAATAATGCAGGCTAATACTTATTTAACTTGATGAAATATTATCTTTTAGAATGTAAAGATCCAAAGCGAGGTTAAACCTTCATCACAAAATATGGAAAAGGAAAATTGAAAATAGATTGCTTCTTAATGGATCAATATATCAAGCCTAACATTATCAGCACAAAATTCTAACAATAGCGACAAATAAGAGATCATTAGTCTGGTAAAATAAAGTTAAAAATTGCGGAAGAATATCGAAAAAGCCCATAAATTAAAAGGATAAACTTTAAAAAATTAAAACAATAAAAGGTTCAAGAGAGATTCAAAGAATGATAGAAGAAAATAGATTTTAGCGAATTTGAAACTTTAGATAGCGAAGCATACTATGAAAAATAATCAGAATACGTCCAAGAAGTGACCAAAGCGATATGTGGATTTGCGACAAATTAAATGATAAAATACTATATACAGCAGAAATAATAAAACTAGAAAAAATTTCCAATAGAAGGTGAAATAAGTAAATATCTAATTAGATAAGGATGCTAATAAATTTATAATTATATTAAAATGAGATAAGAAGCAAGGAGAAAATGTAGACTGCATCAAAAAAAAAGATAGAAAAAATCAATTAAATATTTTCCTAGATGAAATTAATTAAAGAAACTTAAACGACACTTGAAAAGGAATATAAAACGATTAAAGTAGAGAAAATATGCACCATGGATTTTAATATACGAAAAGGATATGTAGAATTTTAAGGAAAGTAGAGAGGAAAGTTTATCTGCTATGTAAAATAATTAAATATCTTATTATCTCAAATAGAGTGTTACTAATAAAGAAAGCTAGAGATAAGGATTTAAAGGCTGAGCTCTAAGACTATTTCCATTCCTTGTCTCCTCTTATCTGTTTTTTTTAATTTTAAATTACTAAAAGCTCTCAAATATCTTTCTTACTACTCTATCTCAAATAAGAAAATACAATAATTAAATATCTCTTCTAACTTATCCTCTTGATATATGGAGTATAAATTATAAAACTAAGCATGAATTCTAGGTTAGAAAGTACTTGGTAATAAATTTGATAGGCTAGTCTAATTGGATATTTGTAATGTTGAGGTTATTAAATACTTAGCTTCTAAAATCTGTAAGATATAGTTAAAGCATTTAAGGATTTATTATAATTCTAAGCATATGGTACTATTTTTAAATAATCTTGCTCTTCTCTTTATCAGTTTCTATGTACATGTTTGCAAACTAAGTTTGTATAAGTAAATAACAAATTAGAGGGAAATTTCTTGCATTAATGGTATAATTTTAAAAGTAACTATTAATTATATCTTAACTAATAAATAGCCTATTATAGTTAATTAAGCTACTTTTATTTCCTTCAGTTTAAATAGTAGTTATCTATGTGAATAATATTAAACTTATTTTTACTAGATTCAAATAAAATCTCAATCTGCTAAGTCTTAATTATGTCAACAACTGTTTCATCAAGAGCTCAAAGGCCTAACAAGTTAGAATGCCAATCAATTGTAAGAGATGTTTGAAAGATATTTATAAGCTTTAATAAAAGTTAAAATGTAGAAACCATAGCATCATTACACTAAAGCCTAATAATTGCAAAGCGTTCCTTCATAAAATAACCAGAGAATATTAAAAACTATTTAGTATAAGTAAAGATAATTATCAGTCTCTAACTTTATATTGTATTTAGGATAAGGGATATGTGAAGTATCTCAATAAGATTATCATTAAAATTATTAAAGTGATAATAAAAAGGGATAATTCCTATTTCGTAAGTGCAGAACTATTAAATTAATTTCAACTAAAAAAGTTTATGGACCGGAAACTCTTTCCGATTGTATGACCCAACGCTTTCTTTTTATGGAATAACGGGGATATCTGCTGTGCTCCAGGCACAGCTGCTAGGGAGCTCCATCGCTATGAGCAGCCAGGCTTCAAACCCCTACCAAGAGCGGATACAGAAACTTTCTAGCAATGCAAATGGATGGGAGAAACCGCCAGGTAGAGAGTTTGACTGGGGCGGCATATCTGTTAAAAGATAACACAGGTGTCCTACGGCTAACTCGATGGGACAGAAACTGCTCACAAACCAAAAGGAGAAAAGCTGGCTTTATTCAACCTCTCATGTCAGGATGAACTGGGAAATTATGGCCTATCGATTCTTTACCTTTTACGAGTTTTAAGCCAGAGGTGTCAGAAAAATTACCACAGGGATAACTGGCTTGTGGCAGCCAAGCGTTCATAGCGCCGTTGCCTTTTGATTCTTCGATGTCGGTTCTTCCTATAATTGTGAAGCTGAATTCACCAAGTGTCATATTGTTCATCCGTCAAAAGAGAACGTGAACTGGGTTTAGAACGTAGCGAACCCGTTATATTTTTACTGTATTGATCACTGCATCGCCATAGTAATAAAACTCAATACGAGAGGAACCGTTGGTCCAGATCTCTGGTATCGCCATTGGTTGAACAGCCCGTTTGGCTACGCTACCATCTGTATAGATTATGACTGAACGTCTCTAAGTCAGAATCTAAGTGGAAGCGATGCCTTCTATCTACTTATGAAAACAATATTTTTATATCCCCAAGCTCTCCTCATTTCTGTTAACAGAATAGAACGACTAATCACATGCAAGCAGATAGGATAGATCCTTTGTAGACCACTAAGTATTGGCCTGGGGTTGTACGTATGAGAGTAAGCTTGACTTATGATTTGCTAAGACTTTTCCATGATTACCCTATCTATCTCTTCTTTATCTCTCTACAGGGCTTTTACTCTCCTTATTTGCTTTACTTACTTTTAGTAAGATACTTTAGTTATTTTAGTTACTCTAGTACCTTTAGTTAATATACTTGTATCAGCTGTTCTGCTGGGGAATAAATGAGTTATAAGAAAATGATAGGTAAAAATTAGGAATTGGATTGTTTGATCTAGAAATTTATAAAATAATAATATGCATAAAAGTGATAGACTAAAATTAAAAGCTATGATTGAATAAACTAGAGACAGGTACGATTGTATATTGAAAATAAGATATTAAACTAAGGATAATATTTAAATATTTGATTAGTATTAACAACTTAAATTATTGCTTTTTATATTTAAATAAAAAAATATTTATATACAATAATTTAATAAATAAAATATAGCTTTACAATTATAAATGTATTCTACATTTTCTTATTATTAATACTTTTAATGTATATAGTAAACATCCATATACTTGCTAACATTATTAAGCTTAAATACAAATTTATATTCATTTTATTATTTTACAACTGGCAAATTTAATTATCATCATTTTGCAAATATTCAACCTTGCTTTTATAAAAATGGTTGTATTTAATGAAAAGGAAGTTTAAATCAATATTTTTAAAATAAATCCTTTATAATAATCATATTTCTCACTTCGTTCATACCTTAATATTTGTTTCTTTGTTGCTCCATCTACTCTAGGCTTCATATTTCGAGGATTGATTGAACAAACTAGAATTTCTTTACTTCTTCTTATATATGTTTCTGAACGATATTGAATAAATGGAGATAATCATATTTCATTACTTATCTTTCAGTTTTTTTTCTCTTTCCTTCAGTCTTCTCAATAGAGTCCTATCTTATTGCAAATTCTACATTCTTAATCTTTTTACGGTTCAAATTTTTTTAGGTTTTGATTGTTGACTGTTTAATTTCTGTTAATATAGCATCGCTTGGAATAGTCTAATTTATTATGCTTTTCTATTCGATTCTTTAGATTTTTTTTCTTAATTTTCTAAATGGATAATTTAATTTTCGTATAAGCAAAGTACTCAAGGCTTACTATTCTTCAATTATCATTAAATCTGTCTATCTATAGAAATATTCCTGTCTTCGCTTATCTATCCACTATGTGGATTTCATTATCGTCCTCCTGCTGTATGAGATTCTTTTTAATTGTGTTTACTTTTCATGGTCCCAGCAAGAGCATATATTTATTTTTCCAGATCCTAAATTTTGTCTATAAGGGCTAAAATGTTTTAGCGATTTCTCTAAGTATTTGGGTGTTGTTTAAGTTTGGTGTAAAAATGTTTAATTTAGGTAATGAATTAAGGAATTGAGTGTAGATTTGTGTATGTTAATTTTGGATGGTTATGTGTTTGTAGGTTTGTGTGTACTATTGTTAGTTTTTGAATATGAGATGAGTAATTTTGGTAATTGAATGTAGTTTTGAATTTGAGATAGTTATGTTAAAATAGTATTGTTTAAGGTATTTATAAAGTATTAAAGGTATAATCTTAAATGCAATATATTGATTATTAATTAATAAATAAAGATTTAACTAAATTTAATAGAAAAACGTACTATAGGAAACTTATAGCTATTAAATTACTATTTTGCAAATTTAAAAAACTGTCAATCAGCAAAAATGATGAAAATATTAAAATTATAATTTCATCAATTTGAAAGACTATTTATTTAATAAATTACAAAATGATCAGATTAATAGTCTGCTAATCTTAAAAAATATGATGGAAACATAAAAAATGCAGTAATAAAAGTTTAGTAAGATAAAAGTAAAATAATTTAAGGTATTATAAGGTAATTAAGAACTTAAAATTATTTAGACAAATTTAGAATATTTGTTTCTAAATACATTCAATATCACCATTATTTTTCACTAGAAAATTACATAGAAATAGGTAAAAATGGAATAAAAATTATAAAATTAAAATAAAAAATATAAAGAAAAAATTAATTAATATGATTATTTTAATAACTAATAATGCTTATAGATTCCCTATATTTTAGTTACCAATTCAATTTTACACTATAAAAACAATAAAATAACACTAATCAATTTCATTAACAACAAAAAGAAGTTATATATCTAATTAATTAAGCAATTCATTTAATGCAGCTATATCATTCTCTTCATTTTTAAAATAAGCAACTTAATACAAATTATTTAAATCAAACTAAATCCAATTATTTATATCTAGTTCGGAACTAACTAACTAAATCAAATCTATTTCAAGGCAAAAGTCATCATAGTTTTCAAATCTATTTGTTTTGCATATTCTTATTAACTACCTTTATAAATTAAATAGTAGAGCTAAATATTTATATGCAGACTCAGATTACAGATATGAACGATAAGGATGCAACAACAAACCAATAAATAATAACAAACTAGCTAATAGTTTATCATTATTTAAGCTTTAAGGCTTATAATCTATCAATACTTATTGTATGTCTATTTCATTCATTTTTCAAACGAACTTTAATAAATCTCAGATTATATCACAGTATTTTTATTACCCTCACTTAATAAAAATAAAGAATTACATCTCTAATCAAATTTGTCTATTATATCTTGAATGCTAATATTATACTATCTCTTCAATTTTAGAACTGAGATTACATAATCTTCTCCTTTTTATTTTTACTCTAATACTATTATTACAAGCCAATAGATTATAGACTCTTAATAATTAATATCCTTAATAATTAAAAAGATGGATGGAGCTGAGATTGACCTTCTGAATCATACTTTCTGGTTTATGGCTAGGAACAAGTTCCTTTCCTGTCGCTAAGAAAGTCAACCTTTGCAAGGGAATGCCTTCCTTTTGATTATCCACTCCTGGTAGGGGTCGAAGCCTGGCTGCCTATAGCGATGGAGCTCCCTGGCAGCTGCTTTTCGAAAGCAACAGGATATCCCCGTTATCCCATGAAGGGAGTGTTGGGGTCGTTAAACTGCAAGAAATTGCAGTTTAAAACTCTTTTAGTTTAAAATTAATTAATAATTAATATCCTTAACTCATAAATAAATACTTAAAGATTGATTTTAGTTATACTTAAGTATGGCTCTAAATAGTTTTTAATACCTTCTTTTGATTATAGAAGCTGCTTTTCTTATTTAAAATTCCTTTTATACTGCTAATAGCTTTTCTCTTATTTCTTTATTACTAAATAGCTCTTAAAATATTAAATATTCAACCTTACGAATTTTTATTTCTTAGTAACTTTTAAATGCTTTTACCGAAGACAAAGTTTGAAGAATAGGTTTAAAAACTTCTATATGTATTATTAATTTCAGTTTAAATAGGAAGGAACAATCCGTCGACTGAGTTGATTTAAACTCTTGTTCCAGGAAGTACCCCATGGGCGAAGAACAGAGCAAGAATCTTGATAGGAGCCAAGAGAAGACAAGATTGAAGAGGCATCAAGTAGCATTAATGACAAAAGATTCCAGATAATAAGGTTTCTAAGGAGCATTCAGATAATGACCCTATAGAAGACAAGATTCACAAATGAATGCTAGCATTATGGAAGACTTCAGAAATAATTTTTTAATTTTAAAAATCTTTATTAAAGAGCTGATCGACATTGATGTGCTGCTTCAAATCTTATCTATTAATTATTTATTTTAAAGATATTTATTTCTTCTAAATTTAAATAAAAACTAAAATTAGACTATAAATTAGTAAATAGTAATTTGAAGCTTCTTAATAGAAGTAGTTAACATAGTAAAGCTTATTTAATAAAGGTTTTAAATTTGTAAACTAGAATTAGAAATAATGTAAGCATTTCACTGTGTGATACTCTTATTTATTTGGTTTATTTTATTTTTTAATTAAATTAGTATAAGGAAATTAGGTTAGGTTAAATATGAATTATAAGTAATAAAGTACTTTTGTAAATATAAAAGAAGAGATTAGTTAAATAAAAAGTTTAAATGAATTAGTAATAAGAAAGTGGATAATTAAATAATAATTTCTAAAATAAACAATTTAATACTTTAAACTATACATTTTACTTACTATAGTTACCATTTTAACTAATTTTCTTAAAATAATCAAATATTATATCACTAATTTATTATTAAATGCAAAGGAAAAACTATTCTTAATACCACCTATTTTCAATACATTAGAATCTAATATTTTACTTATTATTCAATCTAATTATAAAAGAAATCTACCCTTTTTTATTAAACAATCTAGATTTAAAACTCAAATAAGCTATTATCAATAAAAGTATAGCAAAGTTACTATAATAAGAATATAAATTCTTACATATTACTTTTGATAAAATAGACTAAAAGCAAAAAAAAGAATTAAAATTGTAAAACTTTATTACGCTTAACTATTTTAAATTATATCAGTCTAATCGAAAGGAAAAAATAACTTTTTTAAATTATTTTTTAATATTAAAATACCTATATCCAAGATTCTAATAAATAATTTAAATATTCAATTGTGTTTAATTTAAGTAATTAAAATTATTTTCATAAGATGAATTATTTTATTATTAAATTATTAAAATAATTTATAAAATAAAAATTGAAAAATAAAGAAACATAATTTGTCAAAATTATTTTTTAAGAAAAATTTAAGATAAAGAAGCATATCCCTAGGTAGAATATATTTTCTTCTTTTTAAATATGAAATCCTGCCAAACTTGAGCATTTTAAAAGTTGAAAATAAAATTATCTACGACTAATCTAAAAGTAATTCTTTAATATTTTAGACTAAAATTTGACCGGACATTCGTTTGCAGTTAACTCGGTAGTAATAGCAAAAGATCAGAAATGATCTATATCGGGAAGTGGAAACAAAACGATAAAGATCTGGGATTTCCAGACTGGAAGATGTTCGAGAACTTTGAATGGACATATGGATTACAATAGATCGATAGTAATAGAAAAATATCAGAAATTATCAACTTCAGCATCTGACGATGAAACGATAAAAATCTGGGATTTCCAGACTGGAAATTGTACGAGAACTTTAATTGACCATTCAGATTATGTATAATCTATAGTGCTATCAAATGATAATAACTTTATAGTAACTGGATCTGGTGATAAATCATTTAAGATAGAGAATTTCTTTACAGGATAATGTATAAGAACAGTATCAAAAAATTGTTATGTGAAGTGTTAATAATTAAGGATAATAAGTTCATAACATCAGGAAATCAGGGTAAACTTATTGAGAAACGGAATTTCTCATAGGGTGAATGTGTATGTACTTTATAAGATCATACAGATAAAGTAAATACTGTGGTTTTGAGTAGAAATAATAAGTGGTTAAAATCTAAAGCTAATGACAAGACAGTTAGAAAGTAGAAGATTGCTAACTGAGCAAGCAAATATATTTAAGACTTTAAAATGTTTACAATTTAAGAAATAAATTGATAAAATTAAGTAAATTCATGTAAGTATTTATAAAAGAATTTATAAATATAAACATCTTTTAAGCTTTTTTAGTTAATAATATTTTATGATCTATATCTGCTTTTTTCTATAAAAAAAAATATGGTAGAAGGTTTCAAAAAGGGCTTCTATACCACCTCTTTCTAAGCTAAAAAGGAAGAGAGGAAGCAGGAAACCTAAATTTCTAAACGCCACACGTCATCTTCCAAAACCAAACCTTCTTCTTAAACCATATAGGAGCAACTCTAAACAACACCCCCAGACAACCCTAGAAACACTAACATGTAACAATATCGACTGAGGACCTTCCCAAGAAGCAAAAGATTAGTAACTTTCAGGCCTAGATTAGGACATTCAACCCCTACATGGACCTCGGAGATCTCAATAAAGAACAAATCTTAGGAATGACGAAGGAGGAAATGGCTAAGCTTATCTTAGCATTAATAGGAAAAAATAAAGATCTGGAAAAACAGATTGAAGAACTAGCTTAAGAACAGCAAGAGCATTTAGAAGATGAGGAAACCCATGCTCCTAGAAACTTAAACCAGGCTGCAATGAATATCAGAATTGACGAATTCGATAGGCAGCTGGAACAATTATACGAATCGAATGAAAATATTCATATCAAATTGGAAAAATTAGAGACAAGTGTAAAATAATAGGCTATGCAATCTATCCCAATGGAGATCGAATAAGAGAATAATAAGCCAATTGAGCAAACTAAATAGAAATATTTTAGGAAAAAATGTTACATCTGCAGGAGAACAGACCACCTATGGAGACGATGCTGGAAGAGAAAGGAGATTTAATAGAAAATATGGAATGGCCTAACCTAATTTTACCCAACCAGGAATGGAGAAATTTATAAGAAGAAAGCAAGCTATATGAAGAGACAACCATTCCGAAAACTTGACAGTGAAGGGAGGAGAAGACCACCTAGAGATCAAGTTCCTATTGGTTGGATAGGGAAGTAGGAAGCTTTTAAGTAGACGATCCTTCTTTAACACTTTAATTTAATTTAATTTAAAAATCTGCTTTTTTCTACCAATTTAACAACTAATTATCCAGATTAATAATCATCTAGTTTTCTTTCCTTAAAAATTCTTATGCTAATTATGCTCAAATAATTCATTAGTCCATTAAAAAATATTCAATTTTAAACTTTTTTTTCCTGTTGTAGTAATCTAGGTTAGGCCTTTTGCTGGATCATTCCATTCTAGTTTGAATTAATTCATTATTTTTATTAGCTATTATTCTGCTGGATTTAGTTCATTTGGTAGAATTTATGTATATGTGCATTAAATCTCATACTATAGTATTTTATAAACTTAAACTATTTGTTATGTATTTGAATTATTTTAGGCCCTCATAGAAAGAGATTAGTTATTCCTACTCAAGTGTTGTAGGCACATATACATTGATAAATTTAAATCTATCATCAAGATTCATACAAATTATTCTGCCGCCTTCGAGTATTTCATTTTATTTTAGTCCATTTGCATCATGCTCTTTAACTTTGTATAAAAATAGTTCTTTAATATATAAAATTATTCCTTTATTAAGTCTAGTTCCTGGCTTTTTAACTACGCGATATCCGATTATTTAGGGCATATCTTTAATTGAATCATTAAACATTTCTTGAGTCACCATAATATCTATATTTTTTCAAGCATAAATTTACTTAACTCTTCTTTGTTCAACTTGATTCCTCTTACATTATCAGTTCTTATACTTTATTAATTTCAAATATTCAAATTTTCTTGATCTTCATTATTTGATTCTTTCTATTTAGTATCAAATATCAAATTAGTGTCTCTTGCTTAGTCTTTTTCAAAACCAAATTGCTCTAATGTTTATGTATGTTTAAGTTTAATGTATGCTATCTTTTCTGAGAAAATTTTTTTGGATTATTATTAAAAATGGTTTCATCTATTAATACGGAAGTGAGCTAGTTACTTATAGAAACTTATTTTTTTCAACAAGTTCTAGTAATTCCATTTTTTCTCTCATGGTGTTAAACTTTGGCTTTTCCATAGATCTTAGGTAGCTTTAATCATTTTATCTCAGTATTCATTCAGTTGGATGATCTTTTATTATTCTTTCAATTATTGCCTATCTAGTGTATCATTTAAATAATTAGTTAAGCAAATTTTTACTTTTGGATTCAAATTTTTGCTTGCTACTTGTCTTTATAATTTCTTTAGCATTTCTTTAGGTTTTCTATTTTTATTTATGTATCTTTTATTTTAACGTGCTATTTCTTGTTACATGTTTTAACGCTTTTTTGATAATTCAGCACAATTAATTATTAATTTTATTGCTTTTTTATCTTCTTCAACATTTAATGATGTGTCCAATTTTAGACAGTTTACTCATCATTTATTGCCGAATGGCTTAACTTTACACGTAATTTTTTTCATCTAGTCCAAATAGGAATATTTTCTGGATAAGTGATTTCTGATAATTCTAGGTATGTGATAGTTCTACATAAAGTTATGTTGCTCCCTTTATTGAATGTAAAACTGTTTTTTTGTATTTTCGAAGGCTTTTAACTGTTTTTCTGTTGGAACTAAATTTTTTAAATACTTAAAAGTAGTGAATTAAGTAGCTATTATTATTGTAGTATTTATTAATATTTCTCTTCTTGATAAAAATATCAAAAAATTAATGTTGCCATTGTTTATCTTAGAGAATTTATAATAATAATAATATACTTAAAGTTAGTAGAGTTTTGCATTCTCTGGAATTGCAACCAGTTTCTGCGGACAGTTTTTTTAACGTGGGTGTATCCACGACCTTTTTATTAAGTGGAAGGTTACCACTGTAACCGTTCAAGTGGTCTTGCAAAAAGCTTTTATTTGTAGATCCCTGTTGGAGTTATTCATAGTTTATTGAGTTGTCTCCATGTTCTTTTCTGCTCTTATTCGTTTATTTTCTTTCATTATCAACAGTTTTTTAAAATATGTTGATTTGATTTGCAACATCAACGAAGTTTGTATTATTGTCTTTATTTCGTTCTTTTTTATGATAATTTATTTTCTATATTTTCTATATTTTCTATATTTTCTAATCTTTTAATGAAACTTGTAGCAATCATTTCTTTTTCTGGATTAAATTCTGTTTTTAATTCTATTGGTTTTTTTCTATTTCCATTTTTGTGTCGTATTTAAAATTTTATTATGATTAAGCTCAGAGTTATTCTTCCGTTATTAATTTGCTACAAATAAGTTATCTTCTAAGTATTAGTAATTCGTTGTTCTAATCTTCTATGTTACTCATTAGTTCCCGTATTTTTTCGCCTAAGTTGTAAGTTGTTTCTTCATAATTTGAGATTACTTTTTACATTTGGTCTAATTAAATTTAAAGTTTTTGATTAGTTTCGTTTTTAGGTTAACTTATCTCTATTTATCCTACCATAACTTTACCTTCTGAAGAAGAGCTTGACTCCTCCTATTGTTATTATTTTTTCTAAATTTCTTTTGCCGCTTTTCTCTTTAGGTTTCTAAGTTAATTTTTTGAGAGTCGAAGAGATTAATCCATTTTTTTTACTTCTTAGAGAATTTATTAAGACATTCTTAATCAGAGAAAACAGTTAGAATAAGTCCACTTGGTATTATTTGTACTTAATCTATAGTTATCCAAAATCTCTCTATATGTGTATGAAGAATTCCATTAATGAGGCATATTATTTTATTTTTGCTTTGCTTGAGTTGTAATTTTTAAATGTCTCCCTATATGAATTAATTAAGTAATTTACGTGACTTCACCTTTATTTGGTTAATCACAAATCAAAAGTTTAATACTAAAAAAAGAAACTTCATTTTTGCTTGGATCTTGTTTATCATAAGCTCAAAGGATTTTTAATTTTTTTTTTCTGAGAGTTTCCGATAGGTTGATTCCCATTCATTCCTTATTAAATTCGTTAATTAAATGCTATATGTTTGGAGCTTCTTTGTTTAGCTGTAGTATTTTTTTCATGTAGAGTTTACCTTCTTGATTGCAATAGATCCTGAAAATATTTCCCATTAGTTTTCTACTATTTTATTTTTTTTAATTATAATTGAAAGCAGCTTCTAACTTCGTGCTGCTGGTCACTTGCAGTATTAACATCTCATTATATTCCAATAGGGAGTATAATTTTTTGTAGGCTGTTGCTCTGCATCTATTGTATAATTCATCGTCATCTTTTACAGAAATAAGCTTTCAGTTAACTCTGCGAATTGGTTAAATTTTGTTTCTAATTATTCTATTCTGATATTTCCTAGCTATTTATTTTCTATTTTTTTCTTATGAATTAATCATAAGACATTCAATTTTTCTCAAGAGTTCTTGTACAGTTCTTAAAAGTTTAAAATTTTTTAATTGCATAACTTGGAGTTCTTAAAGTATTTTTTATTAGTCGTAACTTGACTAAGATGAATCCTTTTGAGAAGAGACTTTTACAAATAATTTTCATTTTTTTAAATATAAAATTGAGATAGATTATTCTTATTTTTTAGATGAAGTTTTCTACTTTATTTACTTTAAAAATTATTCATTTAATAAAATTTTATTTTTGCTAATTTTATTAATTCATCCCATTTTCCTTACTTTTTTTCATCATTAAAAATCCCTCCTAAAGGCTTTATCTGGATGTTGTTTAAATCATACTGGCTTATCATATTAATCTCATAAAGTTATTATGTTTAAGTTTTATCGAGAGTTAAGATGTTATAATGGCTTGTTTTTATTATTGGTCACACAATGGACATTTTTAATTATATAGATTTTAGTTTAAATGATTAAAGGAATTAATGTATTAAAGGGTTTAAGATGTTGACTTGATGATAGTAGTTATGAACTAATTATTATTTAGATGAAGGTATAGCTTAATGATAATTTGATTATAGTTTTGATTTGATTAGATAAATAGTAATCTAAGTAATACTTGTATAATTTGAATATTAGGATGTATTTAGAGATAGTTTTTTGACTGTGTTGAATATGTTTTGGTATGTTATAAGCTGTATTTCTGTATCTGAATAATGATAATATTTTAATAATAGATTTTTAAATATGTTTAGATAAAATCTTATTCTTTATTTATTTCAGACGCTTTAAATATTTTAATAAGTAGTAATATATTTACCTAATTAAAGATCTTTAAACTACTTCTTTACGTATTAAATTATATTTATTATAAATATTATTAATAATATAGATATTATTATTATGTTTATCAGTTATGACTTTTAATACTTCTATAACTCAATTTTTCTAAATCAATCCTCATTATTGAAACTCTTGGCTATTCGTAAGCAAAAACATATCCATAGTTATTTCTTATTTTCATCTCCGTTAAAGCTCCAACATCTTTAAAAATTTAGCTTTATTATCATTATTCTTTGCTTCTTTTATATATTCTTCTTGAATATTCTTTCGTAAATGCATTTTTCATACCTCCAAATATGACAAAAGGCTCTAAAGAAACTATAGGCTTAAGAACAGCTTCAGGAAGACTCAAATTTTACTTACTCCATCTATCATTCTATATGTTATATTTTCATATATCTTTTAAAGTTTAGAATTTCTAATTTCCACCTCCAAAAGAATAAATATTTTATTCATCTTTATCTACTACTAAAGTTTATTCAGCTATTTTGAATGGAAATTAATAACAGTTTTATCATTTACTTTAGTTTTCCATCTTTAACTTTTCTACTGATTATAAAACTTGATTATTACTAGTAATTCCTCCAACCACATAAACATATTTTTAAGCAGCTGCTATTCCAAAGTCACCTCTTCCCTCATTTAGATCACTAAGTTTTATTCTATTACCTTCAAAATCAAATTATCAAGTTTCTTTTATTCCTTTCTTTTAATTTATGTTATATCCTCCAATTAAATATAACTTATTTTAATATTCTATACTTTTACTAAGTTCTGGAATTGTAATTTAAACTTAGACTTATCGTAATTACTCTGTTTAAATATTAAATAAACTTAATTTTTAAATATCTCAATTAAAAAAGTGAATATAGTTAGATTATATAAAGTGCTAGCTTAGTTTATGTTAATTAGTCTAAATAATATTTGGTTACTTAGTATTGTGTTATAGTTTGTATCTTATTAGATTGTAAGTTAATTTAGACTTTAGTATTGTAGGTGGTTATGAGTTATATTAGAGTATAGTTGGTTTTAGTGATTAGTAGAATTAGATAATATTTGAGTGTTATTTTTGGTAGATAAATGTTGGTTAATGATTGATGATGATATTAGTTAGTGGTATTATGAGAGTATTACTAATGTTTGATTATTTGGTTGTAATGGTTTTAGATTTTTCCATAATTTACCTCCTTATCTCTTTTAATTTCTATCTAGCATCTTAAATCTTTTATATGTATTATTAGTTTTAAAATATCATTCTTATTAAATCACTTTCTTAAGGTAAATCATCAAATCTAAAATGGAATCCTTTTTAACAAATAGGACATTACATTATGCCTTATAATCAGTACTCAGTATTCAAACACAAACCACAGTAAATATGTCCACAAGGTAAGACAGTTGGAAGAGCATTAGTTAAGTTGTAATCTTCTAAGCAGATTAAGCATTTTGGTAACGCTTACATTTTTATTATTATTTAGACTACAAAAGCTATAAAGGTAATTTATAACAGTTACCATCAAAAATTAAGTAAAAATATCAAATATTACATTATTACTTTATTTAGCATTATTTATTTAAAAGTACAATATTAGGCTATTATATCAAGTAGCTATCTTACATTCTGCATAATGCCAATTTTGGATCGAGATTGGTTATTAAATTTAATAAAGGCATGAAAGAGCTTTACAATTTATTCAGATTTTTGATATTATTTTTAAGTAAAATTTCTCTATCGCAAAATATTATAACTACTAAAAGTAATGCAGAAAAAAAAGGATAGAAATCTAAAATCTAAATAGCCTATCAAAAAAAGTAGATAATTTAGAACATCAACTCAAACCACAGCTCTGTGCAAATCATTATAATGGAAGAAGGAAAGAACGAATAAATTCCATAAAATGAGGAGGAGAATATGCAGCTAAAAACTGTTAAAAGAGTAGGAGTTACCTGTTTCAATCAATTTTTAGAATAAAAATTACTACAGCCAAATACTCAGTCCAGCAGAAATGCAAGAAAATGAAATCATTCAAGCATTTCTCAGATATCTGAAATAAGAACATGATAAAAGTATTGAGAGTATGAAAATCCTTCAGAAAGGAACAATTATTATGTGATTCAAAAATAAGGAAACACTCACACAATCCGGAAATAATTAGTATGAAAGTTTAGAAATTTTTTAATACCAAAAAAGTAAAGAAACATAGAGGAATTCTACAACATTAAGAAAGACCCGATTCATTGAACTTTTAACATATATTCAAGTTTGACCAGGTAGAAACCCATCTATAGTAGTACGGAAAAATAATATGTTCAGAGAATGGAACCGTAAAAGGTATAACGTGAGCCAATGGGAAAATGAGAATTATTTAGAATTGAAGGAGAGCAAAGATGCAGAAAATACACCAGATAATTTAGATGAAGGAGGTATAAGCACTTACTTGAGTCATTCTGGAAATCCCATACACGTATCGTTGTATCGCTAATCATCAATTTGAAAATGTATGAGTTGTAACCAAAAAGGGCTCAGCTCAAATTAATGCTTAAGAAAAAAAGCTATAAAGGAAGCAATTAAAAATGCTAAGGAAGTAAAAATCAGTTTGATGCATTCGGAAATCAGGAATAAACAGGAATAAAATGCCTTACTATAAAGAGAAACAGATAGCGAAGGAAAAGAAAGTGAAGAAAACGGAAGAAGGTTAACCTTCAAATAAAATGCTACTTTGAACTTCTATTAAAAGCAACAAGTTTAAGCCATACTAAAGTTGCTTAAAAAGCGATTGACTTTAATCGATACTTAACTACAAAATTAAATAAATAAAATTGAGACGAAATTATCAATGTCACAAAAAACAGAAAGTAAAATAGGAAATATGAAAAAAAAATGAAACAACTAGAAAACAGTGACAGAAAAGAAATATGCATAAACACATCGCTGTCTCAAAAAAGGATAGAAAAAAATATAATGGCATGGAAGATAGAATCGAGTAAATACTTGAAGATATAAGTACAGAAAAATAATAAACATTAGAATGTTTGGTTTTCATGCTATTAAAGAAGAGGAAGCTAAAAATGCAGGGTAGGAGGATCATGAAAAATAGGAAATGCAAGGAAATATTAATATAATAAAATAGACAGAATTAAACATAGGTACAGCAAATGTCAGATGAATAAAATAAAACAAGAATTAAACAATTTTATGTGTAAAAATAAGATAGAAATTATGGTGATTTAAGAAATATTTAAGATCAAACTGATGAAATACCTTATATATACGGATTTAGAGTAATAATAAAATTGACCACAAAATATTGCAAAAGAGTCGCATTTTATATAAAAGATGGAATCACCCGCAGAACCAAAGTGTTAGATATAGCGGATCTCAATCAAGCAGAATTATTTTAGAGGAAGATTAATAGGTTTAACACTTGATGATCAACTATCATTGATAAAAGTAGATAGCACTACAACATCCGACTCTGATTAACTAATATCTTTTATGAAAATCAATAATAATACATAATAGCAACAAACAGCAGAGGATTATAAATTTTAATATTAGAATATTTTAATGCGCATATTTCCCAATTTTTATCGTATGAGCATAATAATGCAGGCTAATACTTATTTAACTTGATGAAATATTATCTTTTAGAATGTAAAGATCCAAAGCGAGGTTAAACCTTCATCACAAAATATGGAAAAGGAAAATTGAAAATAGATTGCTTCTTAATGGATCAATATATCAAGCCTAACATTATCAGCACAAAATTCTAACAATAGCGACAAATAAGAGATCATTAGTCTGGTAAAATAAAGTTAAAAATTGCGGAAGAATATCGAAAAAGCCCATAAATTAAAAGGATAAACTTTAAAAAATTAAAACAATAAAAGGTTCAAGAGAGATTCAAAGAATGATAGAAGAAAATAGATTTTAGCGAATTTGAAACTTTAGATAGCGAAGCATACTATGAAAAATAATCAGAATACGTCCAAGAAGTGACCAAAGCGATATGTGGATTTGCGACAAATTAAATGATAAAATACTATATACAGCAGAAATAATAAAACTAGAAAAAATTTCCAATAGAAGGTGAAATAAGTAAATATCTAATTAGATAAGGATGCTAATAAATTTATAATTATATTAAAATGAGATAAGAAGCAAGGAGAAAATGTAGACTGCATCAAAAAAAAAGATAGAAAAAATCAATTAAATATTTTCCTAGATGAAATTAATTAAAGAAACTTAAACGACACTTGAAAAGGAATATAAAACGATTAAAGTAGAGAAAATATGCACCATGGATTTTAATATACGAAAAGGATATGTAGAATTTTAAGGAAAGTAGAGAGGAAAGTTTATCTGCTATGTAAAATAATTAAATATCTTATTATCTCAAATAGAGTGTTACTAATAAAGAAAGCTAGAGATAAGGATTTAAAGGCTGAGCTCTAAGACTATTTCCATTCCTTGTCTCCTCTTATCTGTTTTTTTTAATTTTAAATTACTAAAAGCTCTCAAATATCTTTCTTACTACTCTATCTCAAATAAGAAAATACAATAATTAAATATCTCTTCTAACTTATCCTCTTGATATATGGAGTATAAATTATAAAACTAAGCATGAATTCTAGGTTAGAAAGTACTTGGTAATAAATTTGATAGGCTAGTCTAATTGGATATTTGTAATGTTGAGGTTATTAAATACTTAGCTTCTAAAATCTGTAAGATATAGTTAAAGCATTTAAGGATTTATTATAATTCTAAGCATATGGTACTATTTTTAAATAATCTTGCTCTTCTCTTTATCAGTTTCTATGTACATGTTTGCAAACTAAGTTTGTATAAGTAAATAACAAATTAGAGGGAAATTTCTTGCATTAATGGTATAATTTTAAAAGTAACTATTAATTATATCTTAACTAATAAATAGCCTATTATAGTTAATTAAGCTACTTTTATTTCCTTCAGTTTAAATAGTAGTTATCTATGTGAATAATATTAAACTTATTTTTACTAGATTCAAATAAAATCTCAATCTGCTAAGTCTTAATTATGTCAACAACTGTTTCATCAAGAGCTCAAAGGCCTAACAAGTTAGAATGCCAATCAATTGTAAGAGATGTTTGAAAGATATTTATAAGCTTTAATAAAAGTTAAAATGTAGAAACCATAGCATCATTACACTAAAGCCTAATAATTGCAAAGCGTTCCTTCATAAAATAACCAGAGAATATTAAAAACTATTTAGTATAAGTAAAGATAATTATCAGTCTCTAACTTTATATTGTATTTAGGATAAGGGATATGTGAAGTATCTCAATAAGATTATCATTAAAATTATTAAAGTGATAATAAAAAGGGATAATTCCTATTTCGTAAGTGCAGAACTATTAAATTAATTTCAACTAAAAAAGTTTATGGACCGGAAACTCTTTCCGATTGTATGACCCAACGCTTTCTTTTTATGGAATAACGGGGATATCTGCTGTGCTCCAGGCACAGCTGCTAGGGAGCTCCATCGCTATGAGCAGCCAGGCTTCAAACCCCTACCAAGAGCGGATACAGAAACTTTCTAGCAATGCAAATGGATGGGAGAAACCGCCAGGTAGAGAGTTTGACTGGGGCGGCATATCTGTTAAAAGATAACACAGGTGTCCTACGGCTAACTCGATGGGACAGAAACTGCTCACAAACCAAAAGGAGAAAAGCTGGCTTTATTCAACCTCTCATGTCAGGATGAACTGGGAAATTATGGCCTATCGATTCTTTACCTTTTACGAGTTTTAAGCCAGAGGTGTCAGAAAAATTACCACAGGATAACTGGCTTGTGGCAGCCAAGCGTTCATAGCGCCGTTGCCTTTTGATTCTTCGATGTCGGTTCTTCCTATAATTGTGAAGCTGAATTCACCAAGTGTCATATTGTTCATCCGTCAAAAGAGAACGTGAACTGGGTTTAGAACGTAGCGAACCCGTTATATTTTTACTGTATTGATCACTGCATCGCCATAGTAATAAAACTCAATACGAGAGGAACCGTTGGTCCAGATCTCTGGTATCGCCATTGGTTGAACAGCCCGTTTGGCTACGCTACCATCTGTATAGATTATGACTGAACGTCTCTAAGTCAGAATCTAAGTGGAAGCGATGCCTTCTATCTACTTATGAAAACAATATTTTTATATCCCCAAGCTCTCCTCATTTCTGTTAACAGAATAGAACGACTAATCACATGCAAGCAGATAGGATAGATCCTTTGTAGACCACTAAGTATTGGCCTGGGGTTGTACGTATGAGAGTAAGCTTGACTTATGATTTGCTAAGACTTTTCCATGATTACCCTATCTATCTCTTCTTTATCTCTCTACAGGGCTTTTACTCTCCTTATTTGCTTTACTTACTTTTAGTAAGATACTTTAGTTATTTTAGTTACTCTAGTACCTTTAGTTAATATACTTGTATCAGCTGGTTCTGCTGGGGAATAAATGAGTTATAAGAAAATGATAGGTAAAAATTAGGAATTGGATTGTTTGATCTAGAAATTTATAAAATAATAATATGCATAAAAGTGATAGACTAAAATTAAAAGCTATGATTGAATAAACTAGAGACAGGTACGATTGTATATTGAAAATAAGATATTAAACTAAGGATAATATTTAAATATTTGATTAGTATTAACAACTTAAATTATTGCTTTTTATATTTAAATAAAAAAATATTTATATACAATAATTTATTAAATAAAATATAGCTTTACAATTATAAATGTATTCTACATTTTCTTATTATTAATACTTTTAATGTATATAGTAAACATCCATATACTTGCTAACATTATTAAGCTTAAATACAAATTTATATTCATTTTTATTATTTTACAACTGGCAAATTTAATTATCATCATTTTGCAAATATTCAACCTTGCTTTTATAAAAATGGTTGTATTTAATGAAAAGGAAGTTTAAATCAATATTTTTAAAATAAATCCTTTATAATAATCATATTTCTCACTTCGTTCATACCTTAATATTTGTTTCTTTGTTGCTCCATCTACTCTAGGCTTCATATTTCGAGGATTGATTGAACAAACTAGAATTTCTTTACTTCTTCTTATATATGTTTCTGAACGATATTGAATAAATGGAGATAATCATATTTCATTACTTATCTTTCAGTTTTTTTTCTCTTTCCTTCAGTCTTCTCAATAGAGTCCTATCTTATTGCAAATTCTACATTCTTAATCTTTTTACGGTTCAAATTTTTTTAGGTTTTGATTGTTGACTGTTTAATTTCTGTTAATATAGCATCGCTTGGAATAGTCTAATTTATTATGCTTTTCTATTCGATTCTTTAGATTTTTTTTCTTAATTTTCTAAATGGATAATTTAATTTTCGTATAAGCAAAGTACTCAAGGCTTACTATTCTTCAATTATCATTAAATCTGTCTATCTATAGAAATATTCCTGTCTTCGCTTATCTATCCACTATGTGGATTTCATTATCGTCCTCCTGCTGTATGAGATTCTTTTTAATTGTGTTTACTTTTCATGGTCCCAGCAAGAGCATATATTTATTTTTCCAGATCCTAAATTTTGTCTATAAGGGCTAAAATGTTTTAGCGATTTCTCTAAGTATTTGGGTGTTGTTTAAGTTTGGTGTAAAAATGTTTAATTTAGGTAATGAATTAAGGAATTGAGTGTAGATTTGTGTATGTTAATTTTGGATGGTTATGTGTTTGTAGGTTTGTGTGTACTATTGTTAGTTTTTGAATATGAGATGAGTAATTTTGGTAATTGAATGTAGTTTTGAATTTGAGATAGTTATGTTAAAATAGTATTGTTTAAGGTATTTATAAAGTATTAAAGGTATAATCTTAAATGCAATATATTGATTATTAATTAATAAATAAAGATTTAACTAAATTTAATAGAAAAACGTACTATAGGAAACTTATAGCTATTAAATTACTATTTTGCAAATTTAAAAAACTGTCAATCAGCAAAAATGATGAAAATATTAAAATTATAATTTCATCAATTTGAAAGACTATTTATTTAATAAATTACAAAATGATCAGATTAATAGTCTGCTAATCTTAAAAAATATGATGGAAACATAAAAAATGCAGTAATAAAAGTTTAGTAAGATAAAAGTAAAATAATTTAAGGTATTATAAGGTAATTAAGAACTTAAAATTATTTAGACAAATTTAGAATATTTGTTTCTAAATACATTCAATATCACCATTATTTTTCACTAGAAAATTACATAGAAATAGGTAAAAATGGAATAAAAATTATAAAATTAAAATAAAAAATATAAAGAAAAAATTAATTAATATGATTATTTTAATAACTAATAATGCTTATAGATTCCCTATATTTTAGTTACCAATTCAATTTTACACTATAAAAACAATAAAATAACACTAATCAATTTCATTAACAACAAAAAGAAGTTATATATCTAATTAATTAAGCAATTCATTTAATGCAGCTATATCATTCTCTTCATTTTTAAAATAAGCAACTTAATACAAATTATTTAAATCAAACTAAATCCAATTATTTATATCTAGTTCGGAACTAACTAACTAAATCAAATCTATTTCAAGGCAAAAGTCATCATAGTTTTCAAATCTATTTGTTTTGCATATTCTTATTAACTACCTTTATAAATTAAATAGTAGAGCTAAATATTTATATGCAGACTCAGATTACAGATATGAACGATAAGGATGCAACAACAAACCAATAAATAATAACAAACTAGCTAATAGTTTATCATTATTTAAGCTTTAAGGCTTATAATCTATCAATACTTATTGTATGTCTATTTCATTCATTTTTCAAACGAACTTTAATAAATCTCAGATTATATCACAGTATTTTTATTACCCTCACTTAATAAAAATAAAGAATTACATCTCTAATCAAATTTGTCTATTATATCTTGAATGCTAATATTATACTATCTCTTCAATTTTAGAACTGAGATTACATAATCTTCTCCTTTTTATTTTTACTCTAATACTATTATTACAAGCCAATAGATTATAGACTCTTAATAATTAATATCCTTAATAATTAAAAAGATGGATGGAGCTGAGATTGACCTTCTGAATCATACTTTCTGGTTTTATGGCTAGGAACAAGTTCCTTTCCTGTCGCTAAGAAAGTCAACCTTTGCAAGGGAATGCCTTCCTTTTGATTATCCACTCCTGGTAGGGGTCGAAGCCTGGCTGCCTATAGCGATGGAGCTCCCTGGCAGCTGCTTTTCGAAAGCAACAGGATATCCCCGTTATCCCATGAAGGGAGTGTTGGGGTCGTTAAACTGCAAGAAATTGCAGTTTAAAACTCTTTTAGTTTAAAATTAATTAATAATTAATATCCTTAACTCATAAATAAATACTTAAAGATTGATTTTAGTTATACTTAAGTATGGCTCTAAATAGTTTTTAATACCTTCTTTTGATTATAGAAGCTGCTTTTCTTATTTAAAATTCCTTTTATACTGCTAATAGCTTTTCTCTTATTTCTTTATTACTAAATAGCTCTTAAAATATTAAATATTCAACCTTACGAATTTTTATTTCTTAGTAACTTTTAAATGCTTTTACCGAAGACAAAGTTTGAAGAATAGGTTTAAAAACTTCTATATGTATTATTAATTTCAGTTTAAATAGGAAGGAACAATCCCGTCGACTGAGTTGATTTAAACTCTTGTTCCAGGAAGTACCCCATGGGCGAAGAACAGAGCAAGAATCTTGATAGGAGCCAAGAGAAGACAAGATTGAAGAGGCATCAAGTAGCATTAATGACAAAAGATTCCAGATAATAAGGTTTCTTAAGGAGCATTCAGATAATGACCCTATAGAAGACAAGATTCACAAATGAATGCTAGCATTATGGAAGACTTCAGAAATAATTTTTTTAATTTTAAAAATCTTTATTAAAGAGCTGATCGACATTGATGTGCTGCTTCAAATCTTATCTATTAATTATTTATTTTAAAGATATTTATTTCTTCTAAATTTAAATAAAAACTAAAATTAGACTATAAATTAGTAAATAGTAATTTGAAGCTTCTTAATAGAAGTAGTTAACATAGTAAAGCTTATTTAATAAAGGTTTTAAATTTGTAAACTAGAATTAGAAATAATGTAAGCATTTCACTGTGTGATACTCTTATTTATTTGGTTTATTTTATTTTTTAATTAAATTAGTATAAGGAAATTAGCTTAGGTTAAATATGAATTATAAGTAATAAAGTACTTTTGTAAATATAAAAGAAGAGATTAGTTAAATAAAAAGTTTAAATGAATTAGTAATAAGAAAGTGGATAATTAAATAATAATTTCTAAAATAAACAATTTAATACTTTAAACTATACATTTTACTTACTATAGTTACCATTTTAACTAATTTTCTTAAAATAATCAAATATTATATCACTAATTTATTATTAAATGCAAAGGAAAAACTATTCTTAATACCACCTATTTTCAATACATTAGAATCTAATATTTTACTTATTATTCAATCTAATTATAAAAGAAATCTACCCTTTTTTATTAAACAATCTAGATTTAAAACTCAAATAAGCTATTATCAATAAAAGTATAGCAAAGTTACTATAATAAGAATATAAATTCTTACATATTACTTTTGATAAAATAGACTAAAAGCAAAAAAAAGAATTAAAATTGTAAAACTTTATTACGCTTAACTATTTTAAATTATATCAGTCTAATCGAAAGGAAAAAAATAACTTTTTTAAATTATTTTTTAATATTAAAATACCTATATCCAAGATTCTAATAAATAATTTAAATATTCAATTGTGTTTAATTTAAGTAATTAAAATTATTTTCATAAGATGAATTATTTTATTATTAAATTATTAAAATAATTTATAAAATAAAAATTGAAAAATAAAGAAACATAATTTGTCAAAATTATTTTTTAAGAAAAATTTAAGATAAAGAAGCATATCCCTAGGTAGAATATATTTTCTTCTTTTTAAATATGAAATCCTGCCAAACTTGAGCATTTTAAAAGTTGAAAATAAAATTATCTACGACTAATCTAAAAGTAATTCTTTAATATTTTAGACTAAAATTTGACCGGACATTCGTTTGCAGTTAACTCGGTAGTAATAGCAAAAGATCAGAAATGATCTATATCGGGAAGTGGAAACAAAACGATAAAGATCTGGGATTTCCAGACTGGAAGATGTTCGAGAACTTTGAATGGACAGATGGATTACAATAGATCGATAGTAATAGAAAAATATCAGAAATTATCAACTTCAGCATCTGACGATGAAACGATAAAAATCTGGGATTTCCAGACTGGAAATTGTACGAGAACTTTAATTGACCATTCAGATTATGTATAATCTATAGTGCTATCAAATGATAATAACTTTATAGTAACTGGATCTGGTGATAAATCATTTAAGATAGAGAATTTCTTTACAGGATAATGTATAAGAACAGTATCAAAAAATTGTTATGTGAAGTGTTAATAATTAAGGATAATAAGTTCATAACATCAGGAAATCAGGGTAAACTTATTGAGAAACGGAATTTCTCATAGGGTGAATGTGTATGTACTTTATAAGATCATACAGATAAAGTAAATACTGTGGTTTTGAGTAGAAATAATAAGTGGTTAAAATCTAAAGCTAATGACAAGACAGTTAGAAAGTAGAAGATTGCTAACTGAGCAAGCAAATATATTTAAGACTTTAAAATGTTTACAATTTAAGAAATAAATTGATAAAATTAAGTAAATTCATGTAAGTATTTATAAAAGAATTTATAAATATAAACATCTTTTAAGCTTTTTTAGTTAATAATATTTTATGATCTATATCTGCTTTTTTCTATAAAAAAAAATATGGTAGAAGGTTTCAAAAAGGGCTTCTATACCACCTCTTTCTAAGCTAAAAAGGAAGAGAGGAAGCAGGAAACCTAAATTTCTAAACGCCACACGTCATCTTCCAAAACCAAACCTTCTTCTTAAACCATATAGGAGCAACTCTAAACAACACCCCCAGACAACCCTAGAAACACTAACATGTAACAATATCGACTGAGGACCTTCCCAAGAAGCAAAAGATTAGTAACTTTCAGGCCTAGATTAGGACATTCAACCCCTACATGGACCTCGGAGATCTCAATAAAGAACAAATCTTAGGAATGACGAAGGAGGAAATGGCTAAGCTTATCTTAGCATTAATAGGAAAAAATAAAGATCTGGAAAAACAGATTGAAGAACTAGCTTAAGAACAGCAAGAGCATTTAGAAGATGAGGAAACCCATGCTCCTAGAAACTTAAACCAGGCTGCAATGAATATCAGAATTGACGAATTCGATAGGCAGCTGGAACAATTATACGAATCGAATGAAAATATTCATATCAAATTGGAAAAATTAGAGACAAGTGTAAAATAATAGGCTATGCAATCTATCCCAATGGAGATCGAATAAGAGAATAATAAGCCAATTGAGCAAACTAAATAGAAATATTTTAGGAAAAAATGTTACATCTGCAGGAGAACAGACCACCTATGGAGACGATGCTGGAAGAGAAAGGAGATTTAATAGAAAATATGGAATGGCCTAACCTAATTTTACCCAACCAGGAATGGAGAAATTTATAAGAAGAAAGCAAGCTATATGAAGAGACAACCATTCCGAAAACTTGACAGTGAAGGGAGGAGAAGACCACCTAGAGATCAAGTTCCTATTGGTTGGATAGGGAAGTAGGAAGCTTTTAAGTAGACGATCCTTCTTTAACACTTTAATTTAATTTAATTTAAAAATCTGCTTTTTTCTACCAATTTAACAACTAATTATCCAGATTAATAATCATCTAGTTTTCTTTCCTTAAAAATTCTTATGCTAATTATGCTCAAATAATTCATTAGTCCATTAAAAAATATTCAATTTTAAACTTTTTTTTCCTGTTGTAGTAATCTAGGTTAGGCCTTTTGCTGGATCATTCCATTCTAGTTTGAATTAATTCATTATTTTTATTAGCTATTATTCTGCTGGATTTAGTTCATTTGGTAGAATTTATGTATATGTGCATTAAATCTCATACTATAGTATTTTATAAACTTAAACTATTTGTTATGTATTTGAATTATTTTAGGCCCTCATAGAAAGAGATTAGTTATTCCTACTCAAGTGTTGTAGGCACATATACATTGATAAATTTAAATCTATCATCAAGATTCATACAAATTATTCTGCCGCCTTCGAGTATTTCATTTTATTTTAGTCCATTTGCATCATGCTCTTTAACTTTGTATAAAAATAGTTCTTTAATATATAAAATTATTCCTTTATTAAGTCTAGTTCCTGGCTTTTTAACTACGCGATATCCGATTATTTAGGGCATATCTTTAATTGAATCATTAAACATTTCTTGAGTCACCATAATATCTATATTTTTTCAAGCATAAATTTACTTAACTCTTCTTTGTTCAACTTGATTCCTCTTACATTATCAGTTCTTATACTTTATTAATTTCAAATATTCAAATTTTCTTGATCTTCATTATTTGATTCTTTCTATTTAGTATCAAATATCAAATTAGTGTCTCTTGCTTAGTCTTTTTCAAAACCAAATTGCTCTAATGTTTATGTATGTTTAAGTTTAATGTATGCTATCTTTTCTGAGAAAATTTTTTTGGATTATTATTAAAAATGGTTTCATCTATTAATACGGAAGTGAGCTAGTTACTTATAGAAACTTATTTTTTTCAACAAGTTCTAGTAATTCCATTTTTTCTCTCATGGTGTTAAACTTTGGCTTTTCCATAGATCTTAGGTAGCTTTAATCATTTTATCTCAGTATTCATTCAGTTGGATGATCTTTTATTATTCTTTCAATTATTGCCTATCTAGTGTATCATTTAAATAATTAGTTAAGCAAATTTTTACTTTTGGATTCAAATTTTTGCTTGCTACTTGTCTTTATAATTTCTTTAGCATTTCTTTAGGTTTTCTATTTTTATTTATGTATCTTTTATTTTAACGTGCTATTTCTTGTTACATGTTTTAACGCTTTTTTGATAATTCAGCACAATTAATTATTAATTTTATTGCTTTTTTATCTTCTTCAACATTTAATGATGTGTCCAATTTTAGACAGTTTACTCATCATTTATTGCCGAATGGCTTAACTTTACACGTAATTTTTTTCATCTAGTCAAATAGGAATATTTTCTGGATAAGTGATTTCTGATAATTCTAGGTATGTGATAGTTCTACATAAAGTTATGTTGCTCCCTTTATTGAATGTAAAACTGTTTTTTTGTATTTTCGAAGGCTTTTAACTGTTTTTCTGTTGGAACTAAATTTTTTAAATACTTAAAAGTAGTGAATTAAGTAGCTATTATTATTGTAGTATTTATTAATATTTCTCTTCTTGATAAAAATATCAAAAAATTAATGTTGCCATTGTTTATCTTAGAGAATTTATAATAATAATAATATACTTAAAGTTAGTAGAGTTTTGCATTCTCTGGAATTGCAACCAGTTTCTGCGGACAGTTTTTTTAACGTGGGTGTATCCACGACCTTTTTATTAAGTGGAAGGTTACCACTGTAACCGTTCAAGTGGTCTTGCAAAAAGCTTTTATTTGTAGATCCCTGTTGGAGTTATTCATAGTTTATTGAGTTGTCTCCATGTTCTTTTCTGCTCTTATTCGTTTATTTTCTTTCATTATCAACAGTTTTTTAAAATATGTTGATTTGATTTGCAACATCAACGAAGTTTGTATTATTGTCTTTATTTCGTTCTTTTTTATGATAATTTATTTTCTATATTTTCTATATTTTCTATATTTTCTAATCTTTTAATGAAACTTGTAGCAATCATTTCTTTTTCTGGATTAAATTCTGTTTTTAATTCTATTGGTTTTTTTCTATTTCCATTTTTGTGTCGTATTTAAAATTTTATTATGATTAAGCTCAGAGTTATTCTTCCGTTATTAATTTGCTACAAATAAGTTATCTTCTAAGTATTAGTAATTCGTTGTTCTAATCTTCTATGTTACTCATTAGTTCCCGTATTTTTTCGCCTAAGTTGTAAGTTGTTTCTTCATAATTTGAGATTACTTTTTACATTTGGTCTAATTAAATTTAAAGTTTTTGATTAGTTTCGTTTTTAGGTTAACTTATCTCTATTTATCCTACCATAACTTTACCTTCTGAAGAAGAGCTTGACTCCTCCTATTGTTATTATTTTTTCTAAATTTCTTTTGCCGCTTTTCTCTTTAGGTTTCTAAGTTAATTTTTTGAGAGTCGAAGAGATTAATCCATTTTTTTTACTTCTTAGAGAATTTATTAAGACATTCTTAATCAGAGAAAACAGTTAGAATAAGTCCACTTGGTATTATTTGTACTTAATCTATAGTTATCCAAAATCTCTCTATATGTGTATGAAGAATTCCATTAATGAGGCATATTATTTTATTTTTGCTTTGCTTGAGTTGTAATTTTTAAATGTCTCCCTATATGAATTAATTAAGTAATTTACGTGACTTCACCTTTATTTGGTTAATCACAAATCAAAAGTTTAATACTAAAAAAAGAAACTTCATTTTTGCTTGGATCTTGTTTATCATAAGCTCAAAGGATTTTTAATTTTTTTTTTCTGAGAGTTTCCGATAGGTTGATTCCCATTCATTCCTTATTAAATTCGTTAATTAAATGCTATATGTTTGGAGCTTCTTTGTTTAGCTGTAGTATTTTTTTCATGTAGAGTTTACCTTCTTGATTGCAATAGATCCTGAAAATATTTCCCATTAGTTTTCTACTATTTTATTTTTTTTAATTATAATTGAAAGCAGCTTCTAACTTCGTGCTGCTGGTCACTTGCAGTATTAACATCTCATTATATTCCAATAGGGAGTATAATTTTTTGTAGGCTGTTGCTCTGCATCTATTGTATAATTCATCGTCATCTTTTACAGAAATAAGCTTTCAGTTAACTCTGCGAATTGGTTAAATTTTGTTTCTAATTATTCTATTCTGATATTTCCTAGCTATTTATTTTCTATTTTTTTCTTATGAATTAATCATAAGACATTCAATTTTTCTCAAGAGTTCTTGTACAGTTCTTAAAAGTTTAAAATTTTTTAATTGCATAACTTGGAGTTCTTAAAGTATTTTTTATTAGTCGTAACTTGACTAAGATGAATCCTTTTGAGAAGAGACTTTTACAAATAATTTTCATTTTTTTAAATATAAAATTGAGATAGATTATTCTTATTTTTTAGATGAAGTTTTCTACTTTATTTACTTTAAAAATTATTCATTTAATAAAATTTTATTTTTGCTAATTTTATTAATTCATCCCATTTTCCTTACTTTTTTTCATCATTAAAAATCCCTCCTAAAGGCTTTATCTGGATGTTGTTTAAATCATACTGGCTTATCATATTAATCTCATAAAGTTATTATGTTTAAGTTTTATCGAGAGTTAAGATGTTATAATGGCTTGTTTTTATTATTGGTCACACAATGGACATTTTTAATTATATAGATTTTAGTTTAAATGATTAAAGGAATTAATGTATTAAAGGGTTTAAGATGTTGACTTGATGATAGTAGTTATGAACTAATTATTATTTAGATGAAGGTATAGCTTAATGATAATTTGATTATAGTTTTGATTTGATTAGATAAATAGTAATCTAAGTAATACTTGTATAATTTGAATATTAGGATGTATTTAGAGATAGTTTTTTGACTGTGTTGAATATGTTTTGGTATGTTATAAGCTGTATTTCTGTATCTGAATAATGATAATATTTTAATAATAGATTTTTAAATATGTTTAGATAAAATCTTATTCTTTATTTATTTCAGACGCTTTAAATATTTTAATAAGTAGTAATATATTTACCTAATTAAAGATCTTTAAACTACTTCTTTACGTATTAAATTATATTTATTATAAATATTATTAATAATATAGATATTATTATTATGTTTATCAGTTATGACTTTTAATACTTCTATAACTCAATTTTTCTAAATCAATCCTCATTATTGAAACTCTTGGCTATTCGTAAGCAAAAACATATCCATAGTTATTTCTTATTTTCATCTCCGTTAAAGCTCCAACATCTTTAAAAATTTAGCTTTATTATCATTATTCTTTGCTTCTTTTATATATTCTTCTTGAATATTCTTTCGTAAATGCATTTTTCATACCTCCAAATATGACAAAAGGCTCTAAAGAAACTATAGGCTTAAGAACAGCTTCAGGAAGACTCAAATTTTACTTACTCCATCTATCATTCTATATGTTATATTTTCATATATCTTTTAAAGTTTAGAATTTCTAATTTCCACCTCCAAAAGAATAAATATTTTATTCATCTTTATCTACTACTAAAGTTTATTCAGCTATTTTGAATGGAAATTAATAACAGTTTTATCATTTACTTTAGTTTTCCATCTTTAACTTTTCTACTGATTATAAAACTTGATTATTACTAGTAATTCCTCCAACCACATAAACATATTTTTAAGCAGCTGCTATTCCAAAGTCACCTCTTCCCTCATTTAGATCACTAAGTTTTATTCTATTACCTTCAAAATCAAATTATCAAGTTTCTTTTATTCCTTTATTTTAATTTTAGTTATATCCTCCAATTAAATATAACTTATTTTAATATTCTATACTTTTACTATAGTATGAAGTTATAATTTAAACTTAGACTTATCGTAATTACTCTGTTTAAATATTAAATAAACTTAATTTTTAAATATCTCAATTAAAAAAGTGAATATAGTTAGATTATATAAAGTGCTAGCTTAGTTTATGTTAATTAGTCTAAATAATATTTGGTTACTTAGTATTGTGTTATAGTTTGTATCTTATTAGATTGTAAGTTAATTTAGACTTTAGTATTGTAGGTGGTTATGAGTTATATTAGAGTATAGTTGGTTTTAGTGATTAGTAGAATTAGATAATATTTGAGTGTTATTTTTGGTAGATAAATGTTGGTTAATGATTGATGATGATATTAGTTAGTGGTATTATGAGAGTATTACTAATGTTTGATTATTTGGTTGTAATGGTTTTAGATTTTTCCATAATTTACCTCCTTATCTCTTTTAATTTCTATCTAGCATCTTAAATCTTTTATATGTATTATTAGTTTTAAAATATCATTCTTATTAAATCACTTTCTTAAGGTAAATCATCAAATCTAAAATGGAATCCTTTTTAACAAATAGGACATTACATTATGCCTTATAATCAGTACTCAGTATTCAAACACAAACCACAGTAAATATGTCCACAAGGTAAGACAGTTGGAAGAGCATTAGTTAAGTTGTAATCTTCTAAGCAGATTAAGCATTTTGGTAACGCTTACATTTTTATTATTATTTAGACTACAAAAGCTATAAAGGTAATTTATAACAGTTACCATCAAAAATTAAGTAAAAATATCAAATATTACATTATTACTTTATTTAGCATTATTTATTTAAAAGTACAATATTAGGCTATTATATCAAGTAGCTATCTTACATTCTGCATAATGCCAATTTTGGATCGAGATTGGTTATTAAATTTAATAAAGGCATGAAAGAGCTTTACAATTTATTCAGATTTTTGATATTATTTTTAAGTAAAATTTCTCTATCGCAAAATATTATAACTACTAAAAGTAATGCAGAAAAAAAAGGATAGAAATCTAAAATCTAAATAGCCTATCAAAAAAAGTAGATAATTTAGAACATCAACTCAAACCACAGCTCTGTGCAAATCATTATAATGGAAGAAGGAAAGAACGAATAAATTCCATAAAATGAGGAGGAGAATATGCAGCTAAAAACTGTTAAAAGAGTAGGAGTTACCTGTTTCAATCAATTTTTAGAATAAAAATTACTACAGCCAAATACTCAGTCCAGCAGAAATGCAAGAAAATGAAATCATTCAAGCATTTCTCAGATATCTGAAATAAGAACATGATAAAAGTATTGAGAGTATGAAAATCCTTCAGAAAGGAACAATTATTATGTGATTCAAAAATAAGGAAACACTCACACAATCCGGAAATAATTAGTATGAAAGTTTAGAAATTTTTTAATACCAAAAAAGTAAAGAAACATAGAGGAATTCTACAACATTAAGAAAGACCCGATTCATTGAACTTTTAACATATATTCAAGTTTGACCAGGTAGAAACCCATCTATAGTAGTACGGAAAAATAATATGTTCAGAGAATGGAACCGTAAAAGGTATAACGTGAGCCAATGGGAAAATGAGAATTATTTAGAATTGAAGGAGAGCAAAGATGCAGAAAATACACCAGATAATTTAGATGAAGGAGGTATAAGCACTTACTTGAGTCATTCTGGAAATCCCATACACGTATCGTTGTATCGCTAATCATCAATTTGAAAATGTATGAGTTGTAACCAAAAAGGGCTCAGCTCAAATTAATGCTTAAGAAAAAAAGCTATAAAGGAAGCAATTAAAAATGCTAAGGAAGTAAAAATCAGTTTGATGCATTCGGAAATCAGGAATAAACAGGAATAAAATGCCTTACTATAAAGAGAAACAGATAGCGAAGGAAAAGAAAGTGAAGAAAACGGAAGAAGGTTAACCTTCAAATAAAATGCTACTTTGAACTTCTATTAAAAGCAACAAGTTTAAGCCATACTAAAGTTGCTTAAAAAGCGATTGACTTTAATCGATACTTAACTACAAAATTAAATAAATAAAATTGAGACGAAATTATCAATGTCACAAAAAACAGAAAGTAAAATAGGAAATATGAAAAAAAAATGAAACAACTAGAAAACAGTGACAGAAAAGAAATATGCATAAACACATCGCTGTCTCAAAAAAGGATAGAAAAAAATATAATGGCATGGAAGATAGAATCGAGTAAATACTTGAAGATATAAGTACAGAAAAATAATAAACATTAGAATGTTTGGTTTTCATGCTATTAAAGAAGAGGAAGCTAAAAATGCAGGGTAGGAGGATCATGAAAAATAGGAAATGCAAGGAAATATTAATATAATAAAATAGACAGAATTAAACATAGGTACAGCAAATGTCAGATGAATAAAATAAAACAAGAATTAAACAATTTTATGTGTAAAAATAAGATAGAAATTATGGTGATTTAAGAAATATTTAAGATCAAACTGATGAAATACCTTATATATACGGATTTAGAGTAATAATAAAATTGACCACAAAATATTGCAAAAGAGTCGCATTTTATATAAAAGATGGAATCACCCGCAGAACCAAAGTGTTAGATATAGCGGATCTCAATCAAGCAGAATTATTTTAGAGGAAGATTAATAGGTTTAACACTTGATGATCAACTATCATTGATAAAAGTAGATAGCACTACAACATCCGACTCTGATTAACTAATATCTTTTATGAAAATCAATAATAATACATAATAGCAACAAACAGCAGAGGATTATAAATTTTAATATTAGAATATTTTAATGCGCATATTTCCCAATTTTTATCGTATGAGCATAATAATGCAGGCTAATACTTATTTAACTTGATGAAATATTATCTTTTAGAATGTAAAGATCCAAAGCGAGGTTAAACCTTCATCACAAAATATGGAAAAGGAAAATTGAAAATAGATTGCTTCTTAATGGATCAATATATCAAGCCTAACATTATCAGCACAAAATTCTAACAATAGCGACAAATAAGAGATCATTAGTCTGGTAAAATAAAGTTAAAAATTGCGGAAGAATATCGAAAAAGCCCATAAATTAAAAGGATAAACTTTAAAAAATTAAAACAATAAAAGGTTCAAGAGAGATTCAAAGAATGATAGAAGAAAATAGATTTTAGCGAATTTGAAACTTTAGATAGCGAAGCATACTATGAAAAATAATCAGAATACGTCCAAGAAGTGACCAAAGCGATATGTGGATTTGCGACAAATTAAATGATAAAATACTATATACAGCAGAAATAATAAAACTAGAAAAAATTTCCAATAGAAGGTGAAATAAGTAAATATCTAATTAGATAAGGATGCTAATAAATTTATAATTATATTAAAATGAGATAAGAAGCAAGGAGAAAATGTAGACTGCATCAAAAAAAAAGATAGAAAAAATCAATTAAATATTTTCCTAGATGAAATTAATTAAAGAAACTTAAACGACACTTGAAAAGGAATATAAAACGATTAAAGTAGAGAAAATATGCACCATGGATTTTAATATACGAAAAGGATATGTAGAATTTTAAGGAAAGTAGAGAGGAAAGTTTATCTGCTATGTAAAATAATTAAATATCTTATTATCTCAAATAGAGTGTTACTAATAAAGAAAGGTAGAGATAAGGATTTAAAGGCTGAGCTCTAAGACTATTTCCATTCCTTGTCTCCTCTTATCTGTTTTTTTTAATTTTAAATTACTAAAAGCTCTCAAATATCTTTCTTACTACTCTATCTCAAATAAGAAAATACAATAATTAAATATCTCTTCTAACTTATCCTCTTGATATATGGAGTATAAATTATAAAACTAAGCATGAATTCTAGGTTAGAAAGTACTTGGTAATAAATTTGATAGGCTAGTCTAATTGGATATTTGTAATGTTGAGGTTATTAAATACTTAGCTTCTAAAATCTGTAAGATATAGTTAAAGCATTTAAGGATTTATTATAATTCTAAGCATATGGTACTATTTTTAAATAATCTTGCTCTTCTCTTTATCAGTTTCTATGTACATGTTTGCAAACTAAGTTTGTATAAGTAAATAACAAATTAGAGGGAAATTTCTTGCATTAATGGTATAATTTTAAAAGTAACTATTAATTATATCTTAACTAATAAATAGCCTATTATAGTTAATTAAGCTACTTTTATTTCCTTCAGTTTAAATAGTAGTTATCTATGTGAATAATATTAAACTTATTTTTACTAGATTCAAATAAAATCTCAATCTGCTAAGTCTTAATTATGTCAACAACTGTTTCATCAAGAGCTCAAAGGCCTAACAAGTTAGAATGCCAATCAATTGTAAGAGATGTTTGAAAGATATTTATAAGCTTTAATAAAAGTTAAAATGTAGAAACCATAGCATCATTACACTAAAGCCTAATAATTGTAAAGCGTTCCTTCATAAAATAACCAGAGAATATTAAAAACTATTTAGTGTATTTAGGATAAGGGATATGTGAAGTATCTCAATAAGATTATCATTAAAATCATTAAAGTGATAGATAAAAAGGGATAATTCCTATTACGTAAGTGTAGAACTATTAAATTAATTTCAACTAAAAAAGTTTATGGACCGGAAACTCTTTCCGATTGTATGACCCAACGCTTTCTTTTTATGGAATAACGGGGATATCTGCTGTGCTCCAGGCACAGCTGCTAGGGAGCTCCATCGCTATGAGCAGCCAGGCTTCAAACCCCTACCAAGAGCGGATACAGAAACTTTCTAGCAATGCAAATGGATGGGAGAAACCGCCAGGTAGAGAGTTTGACTGGGGCGGCATATCTGTTAAAAGATAACACAGGTGTCCTACGGCTAACTCGATGGGACAGAAACTGCTCACAAACCAAAAGGAGAAAAGCTGGCTTTATTCAACCTCTCATGTCAGGATGAACTGGGAAATTATGGCCTATCGATTCTTTACCTTTTACGAGTTTTAAGCCAGAGGTGTCAGAAAAATTACCACAGGGATAACTGGCTTGTGGCAGCCAAGCGTTCATAGCGCCGTTGCCTTTTGATTCTTCGATGTCGGTTCTTCCTATCATTGTGAAACTGAATTCCCCAAGTGTTGTATTGTTTATCCGTCAAAAGAGAACGTGAGTTGGGTTTAGACCGTAATGAGCCAGTTTAATTTTACTGTATTGATTACTGCATCGCCATAATAATCCAACTCAGTACGAGAGGAACCGTTGGTCCAGATCACTAGTATCGCCATTGGTTGGACAGCCTTTTGGTTACGCTACCATCTGTATAGATTATGACTGAACGTCTCTAAGTCAGAATCTAAGTGGAAGCGATGCCTTCTATCTACTTATGAAAACAATATTTTTATATCCCCAAGCTCTCCTCATTTCTGTTAACAGAATAGAACGAGTAATCACATGCAAGCAGAAAGCATAGATCCTTTGTAGACCAATAAACATTGACATGGGGTTGTACACATAAGAGTAAGCTTGCCTTATGATCTACTAAGACTTTTCCATGATTACCTGATCTATCTCTCTACGCAGCTTTTACTCGCCTTATTTGCTTTACTTACTTTTAGTAAGATACTTTAGTTATTTTAGTTAATCTAGCACCTTTAGTTAATATACTTGTATCAGCTGGTTCTGCTGGGGAATAAATGAGTTATAAGAAAATGATAGGTAAAAATTAGGAATTGGATAGTTTGATCTAGAAATGTATAAAATATGCATAAAAGTGATAGACTAAAATTAAAAGCTATGATTGAATAAACTAGATATAGGTAGGATTGTATATTGAAAATAAGATATTAAACTAAGGATAATATTTGAATATTTGATTAGTATTAACAACTTAAATTATTGCTTTTTATATTTAAATAAAAAAATATTTATATACAATAATTTATTAAATAAAATATAGCTTTACAATTATAAATGTATTCTACATTTTCTTATTATTAATACTTTTAATGTATATAGTAAACATCCATATACTTGCTAACATTATTAAGCTTAAATACAAATTTATATTCATTTTTATTATTTTACAGCTGGCAAATTTAATTATCATCATTTTGCAAATATTAACCTTGCTTTTATAAAAATGGCTGTATTTAATGAAAAGGAAATTTAAATCAATGTTTTTAAAATAAATCCTTTATAATAATCATATTTCTCACTTCGTTCATACCTTAATATTTGTTTCTTTGTTGCTCCATCTACTCTAGGCTTCATATTTCGAGGATTGATTGAACAAACTAGAATTTCTTTACTTCTTCTTATATATGTTTCTGAACGATATTGAATAAATGGAGATAATCATATTTCATTACTTATCTTTCAGTTTTTTTTCTCTTTCCTTCAGTCTTCTCAATAGAGTCCTATCTTATTGCAAATTCTACATTCTTAATCTTTTTACGGTTCAAATTTTTTTAGGTTTTGATTGTTGACTGTTTAATTTCTGTTAATATAGCATCGCTTGGAATAGTCTAATTTATTATGCTTTTCTATTCGATTCTTTAGATTTTTTTTCTTAATTTTCTAAATGGATAATTTAATTTTCGTATAAGCAAAGTACTCAAGGCTTACTATTCTTCAATTATCATTAAATCTGTCTATCTATAGAAATATTCCTGTCTTCGCTTATCTATCCACTATGTGGATTTCATTATCGTCCTCCTGCTGTATGAGATCCTTTTTAATTGTGTTTACTTTTCATGGTCCCAGCAAGAGCATATATTTATTTTTCCAGATCCTAAATTTTGTCTATAAGGGCTAAAATGTTTTAGCGATTTCTCTAAGGATTTGGGTGTTGTTTAAGTTTGGTGTAAAAATGTTTAATTTAGGTAATGAATTAAGGAATTGAGTGTAGATTTGTGTATGTTAATTTTGGATGGTTATGTGTTTGTAGGTTTGTGTGTACTATTGTTAGTTTTTGAATATGAGATGAGTAATTTTGGTAATTGAATGTAGTTTTGAATTTGAGATAGTTATGTTAAAATAGTATTGTTTAAGGTATTTATAAAGTATTAAAGGTATAATCTTAAATGCAATATATTGATTATTAATTAATAAATAAAGATTTAACTAAATTTAATAGAAAAACGTACTATAGGAAACTTATAGCTATTAAATTACTATTTTGCAAATTTAAAAAACTGTCAATCAGCAAAAATGATGAAAATATTAAAATTATAATTTCATCAATTTGAAAGACTATTTATTTAATAAATTACAAAATGATCAGATTAATAGTCTGCTAATCTTAAAAAATATGATGGAAACATAAAAAATGCAGTAATAAAAGTTTAGTAAGATAAAAGTAAAATAATTTAAGGTATTATAAGGTAATTAAGAACTTAAAATTATTTAGACAAATTTAGAATATTTGTTTCTAAATACATTCAATATCACCATTATTTTTCACTAGAAAATTACATAGAAATAGGTAAAAATGGAATAAAAATTATAAAATTAAAATAAAAAATATAAAGAAAAAATTAATTAATATGATTATTTTAATAACTAATAATGCTTATAGATTCCCTATATTTTAGTTACCAATTCAATTTTACACTATAAAAACAATAAAATAACACTAATCAATTTCATTAACAACAAAAAGAAGTTATATATCTAATTAATTAAGCAATTCATTTAATGCAGCTATATCATTCTCTTCATTTTTAAAATAAGCAACTTAATACAAATTATTTAAATCAAACTAAATCCAATTATTTATATCTAGTTCGGAACTAACTAACTAAATCAAATCTATTTCAAGGCAAAAGTCATCATAGTTTTCAAATCTATTTGTTTTGCATATTCTTATTAACTACCTTTATAAATTAAATAGTAGAGCTAAATATTTATATGCAGACTCAGATTACAGATATGAACGATAAGGATGCAACAACAAACCAATAAATAATAACAAACTAGCTAATAGTTTATCATTATTTAAGCTTTAAGGCTTATAATCTATCAATACTTATTGTATGTCTATTTCATTCATTTTTCAAACGAACTTTAATAAATCTCAGATTATATCACAGTATTTTTATTACCCTCACTTAATAAAAATAAAGAATTACATCTCTAATCAAATTTGTCTATTATATCTTGAATGCTAATCTTATACTTTCTCTTCAATTTTAGAACTGAGATTACATAATCTTCTCCTTTTTATTTTTACTCTAATACTATTATTACAAGCCAATAGATTATAGGCTCTTAATAATTAATAACCTTAACTCATAAATAAATACTTAAAGATTGATTTTAGTTATACTTAAGTATGGCTCTAAATAGTTTTTAATACCTTCTTTTGATTATATAAGCTGCTTTTCCTATTTAAAATTCCTTTTATACTGCTAATAGCTTTTCTCTTATTTCTTTATTACTAAATAGCTCTTAAAATATGAAATATTCAACCTTACGAATTTTTATTTCTTAGTAACTTTTAAATGCTTTTACCGAAGACAAAGTTTTAAGAATAGGTTCAAAAATTTCTATATGTATTATTAATTTCATTTTAAATAGGAAGGAACAATCCGCCAACTGAGTTTATTTAAACTCTTGTACCAGGAGGTACCCATGGGTGAAGAAAAGAACAAGAATCTTGATAGGAGCCAAGAGAAGACAAGATTGAAGAGGAATCAAGTAGTGTTAATGATGAAAGATTCCAGATACTAAGGTTTCTTAAGGAGCATTCAGATAATGGCCCTATAGAAGACAAGACTCACAAATGAATGCTAGCAATATGGAAGATTTCAGAAAATAATTTTTTAATTTTAAAATCTTTTTTAAAGAGCTGAACATAATTGAGGTGCTGCTTCAAATCTTATCTATTAATTATTTATTTTAAAGATATTTATTTCTTCTAAATTTAAATAAAAACTAAAATTAGTCTATAAATTAGTAAATAGTAATTTGAAGCTTCTTAATAGAAGTAGTTAACATAGTAAAGCTTATTTAATAAAGGTTTTAAATTTGTAAACTAGAATTAGAAATAATGTAAGCATTTCACTGTGTGATACTCTTATTTATTTGGTTTATTTTATTTTTTAATTAAATTAGTATAAGGAAATTAGCTTAGGTTAAATATGAATTATAAGTAATAAAGTACTTTTGTAAATATAAAAGAAGAGATTAGTTAAATAAAAAGTTTAAATGAATTAGTAATAAGAAAGTGGATAATTAAATAATAATTTCTAAAATAAACAATTTAATACTTTAAACTATACATTTTACTTACTATAGTTACCATTTTAACTAATTTTCTTAAAATAATCAAATATTATATCACTAATTTATTATTAAATGCAAAGGAAAAACTATTCTTAATACCACCTATTTTCAATACATTAGAATCTAATATTTTACTTATTATTCAATCTAATTATAAAAGAAATCTACCCTTTTTTATTAAACAATCTAGATTTAAAACTCAAATAAGCTATTATCAATAAAAGTATAGCAAAGTTACTATAATAAGAATATAAATTCTTGCATATTACTTTTGATTAAATAAACTAAAAGCAAAAATAAAAATAATTAAAATTGTAAAACTTTATTATGCTTAACTCTTTTAAATTATATCAGTCTAATTGAAAGGAAAAAATAAGTTTTTTAAATTATTTTTTAATATTAAAGTACCTTTATCCAAGATTCTAATAAATAATTTAAATATTCAATTGTGTTTAATTTAAGTAATTAAAATTATTTTCATAAGATGAATTATTTTATTATTAAATTATTAAAATAATTTATAAAATAAAATCTGAAAAACAAAGAAGCACAGATTGTTAAAAGGATTTTTTAAGAAAAATTTTAAGATAAAGAAAAATATTCCTAGGCACAATATCTTTTCTTCTTTTTAAATATGAAATTGCCAAACTTGAGCTTTTAAAAGTTGAAAATAAAATTATCTACGACTAATCTAAAAGTAATTCTTTAATATTTTAGACTAAACTTTGACCGGACATTCGTTTGCAGTTAACTCGGTAGTAATGGCAAAAGATTAGAAATGATCTATATCGGGAAGTGGAAACAAAACGATAAAGATCTGGGATTTCCAGACTGGAAGATGTTCGAGAACTTTAATTGACCATTTAGATTATGTATAATCTGTAGTGCTATCAAATTATAATAACTTTATAGTAACTGTATCTAGTGATAAATCATTTAAGATAGAGAATTTCTAGACAGGATAATGTATAAGAACAATACCAAAAAATCATTATGTGAAGTGTTAATAATTAAGGATAATAAGTTCATAACATCAGGAAATCAAGGTAAACTTATTAAGAAATGGAATTTCTCATAGGGTGAATGTGTATGTACTTTATAAGATCATATAGATAGAGTAAATATTGTGGCTTTGAGTGAATCATAAGTGAATAAAATCTGGAGCTACAAAACAGTTAGAAAGTGGAAGATTGCTAACTGAGCAAGCAAATATATTTAAGACTTTAAAATTTTTACAATTTAAGAAGTAAATTGATAAAATTAAGTAAATTCATGTAAGTATTTATAAAAGAATTTATAAATATAAAAATCTTTTAAGCTTTTTTAGTTTATAATATTTATTGATCTATATCTGCTTTTTTCTACCAATTTAACAACTAATTATCCAGATTAATAATCATCTAGCATTCTTTTCTTAAAAATTCTTATGCTAATTATGCTCAACTAATTCATTAGTGCGTTAAAAATATTCAATTTTAAACTTTTTTTTCCTTTTTTAGTAATCTAGGTTGTGTCTTTTGCTGGATCATTCCATTCTAGTTTTAATTAATTCATTATTTTTAATAGCTATTATTCTGCTGGATTTAGTTCAATTGGTAGAATTTATGTATATGTGCATTAAATCTCATATTATAGTATTTTATAAACTTAAACTATTTGTTATGTATTTGAATTATTTTAGGTATTCATAGAAAGGGATTAGTTATTCCTACTCGAGTGTAGGCACATATACATTGATAAATTTAAATCTATCATCAAGATTCATGCAAATTATTCTGCCGCCTTCGAGCATTTCATTTTATTTTAGTCCATTTGCATCATACTCTTTAACTTTGTATAAAAATAGTTCTTTAATATATAAAATCATTCCTTCACTAAGTCTAGTTCCTGGCTTTTTAACTACGCGATATCCGATTATTTAGGGCATATCTTTAATTGAATCTATAAACATTTCTTGAGTCGCCATAATATCTATATTTATTCAAGCATAAATTTACATAACTCTTCTTTGTTCAACTTGATTCCTCTTACATTATCAGTTCTTATACTTTATTAATTTAAAATTTTAAAATTTTAAAATTTTCTTATCTTCATTATTTGATTCTTTCTATTTAGTAACAAATATAGAATTAATATCACTTGCTTAGTCTTTTTCAAAACTAAATTACTCTAATGTTTATGTATGTTTAAGTTTAATGTATGCTATCATTTCTGAGAAAATTTTTTTGGATTATTATGATTTTAAAACCGCCATAGTTGTTCGAAGGTGAACAACAAGGTCGTCTTCATCAGAGGTTGGGGAAGTTAAGTACCCATAATCGATTTTATGTCTTCCTCTTTTTGGTTTGGCCTCGAGACATAAGATTCTTAGACCTTCGGCACTGGCTTCGTTTATTTTTAACTCTGGAACTAAAAAGAAATAATATGCAAGCTTCATCAGAGGTGGGGAATTTAAGAACCCATAATTGACACATGTCGTCCTCTGCTTTGGTGATGCAATGAGACACAATCCTGTTATGTCCTTGGACCTCCAGCAAGTATTAAAGATTACGAGTATTCTAAAATTATATCAGTATTGAACATTTTTATCAGTACTGAATAATTATACCAGTATTGAACAAGGTTTATCAGTATCTGATAATTTTATCAGTAACAAACATTCTTGTCAGTATGAAACATTTTTTTTAAAGAGCTGCACACCAACGAGAGTGCTACGCGCTCTATAATCAAATTTATTTATTTATTTCTTATTTATTTATTTATTTATTAAAAGTAGTTTCATCTATTAGTTATGGAAGTGAGCTAGTTACTTATTGAAACTTATTTTTTTCAACATGTTCTAGTAATTCCATTTTTTCTTTCATGATGTTAAATTTTGGCTTTTTCATAGATCTTAGGTAGCTTTAATCATTTTATCACAGTATTCATTCAGTTGGATGATCTTTTATTATTCTTTCAATTATTGCCTATCTAGTGTATCATTTAAATAATTAATTAAGCAAATTTTTACTTTTGGATTCAAATTTTTGCTTGCTATTCGTCTTTATAATTTCTTTAGCATTTCGTTAGGTTTTCTATTTTTATTTATGTATCTTTTATTTTAATGTGCTATTTCTTGTTACATATTTTAACACTTTTTTGATAGTTCAACACAATTGATTATTAATTTTATTGCTTTTTTATCTTCTACAACATTTAGTGCTGTGTCCAATTTTATAAAGTTTAAACATCATCATATATTGCCGAATGGCTTAATTTACACGTAATTTTTTTTCATCTAGTCAAATAAGTCAAATAGGAATATTTTCTGGATAAGTGATTTCTGATAATTCTAGGACGTAATAGTTCTACATAAAGTCATGTTCCTCCCTTTATTGAATGTAAAACTGTTTTTTTGTATTTTCGAAGGCTTATAACTGTTTTTCTGTGGAACTAAAATGTTTTTAATACTTAAAAGTAGTGAATTAAGTAGCTATTATTATTGTAGTATTCATTAATATTTCTCTTCTTGATAAAAATATCAAAAGATTAATGTTGCCATTGTTTATCTTAGAGAATTTATTAAGATATTCTTAATCAGAGAAACAGTTAGAATAAGTCCAGTTGGCATTATTTGTACTTAATCTATAGTTATCCAAATTCTCTCTATATGTGTATGAAGAATTCCATTAATGAGGCATATTATTTTATTTTTGCTTTGTTTGAGTTGTAATTTTGAAATGTCTCCCTATATGAATTAATTAATTAATTTACGTGATTTCACCTTTACTTGGTTAATCATAAATCAAAAGTTTAATGCTAAAAAAAGAAACTTCATTTTTGCTTGGATCTTGTTTATCATAAGCTCAAAGGATTTTTTATTTCTTTTTTCTGAGAGTTTCCGATAGGTGATTCCCATTCATTTCTTATTAAATTCGTTAATTGCATGATATATGTTTGGAGCTTCTTTGTTTAGCTGGAGTATTTTTTTCCTTTAGAGTTTACCTCCTGATTGCAATAGATCCTGAAAATATTTCCCATTTGTTTTCTACTATTTTCTTTTTTTCATTAGAATTGGAAGCAGCTTCTAACTTTGTGCTCCGGTCACTTGCTGTATTAACATCTCATTATATTCCAATAGGGAATATAATTTTTTGTAGGCTGTTGCTCTACATCCATTGTATAATTCATCAACATCTTTTACAGAAATAAGCTTTCAGTTAACTCTGCGAATTGGTTAAATTTTGTTTCTAATTATTCTATTCTGATATTTCCTAGCTATTTATTTTCTATTTTTTTCTTATGAATTAATCATAAGACATTCAATTTTTCTCAAGAGTTCTTGTACAGTTCTTAAAAATTTAAAATTTTCTAATTGCATAACTTGGAGTTCTTAAAGTATTTTTTATTAGTCGTAACTTGACTAAGATGAATCCTTTTGAGAAGAGACTTTTACAAATAATTTTCATTTTTTAAATATAAAATTGAGATAGATTATTCTTATTTTTTAGATGAAATTTTCTACTTTATTTACTTTAAAAATTATTCATTTAAGAAAATTTTATTTTCTGCTAATTTTATTAATTCATCCCATTTTCCTTTCTTTTTTTCATCATTAAAAATCCCTCATAAAAGCTTTATCTGGATGTTGTTTAAATCATACTGGCTTATCATATTAATCTCAAAAAGTTATTATGTCTGAGTTTTTATTGAAAGTATATGAGTTATAATGGCTTGATTTTATTATTGGCTATAGAAGATACATTTTTAAGTATATATAGTAGCTAGTTTAAATAATATAAAGGAAATAATGTATTTTAGATTTTAATATGTTGACTTGATGATAGTAGTGATGATTTAATTAGTATTTAGATATAGATATAGCTTAATTATTATTTGATTATAGTTTTGATTAAATAAATAATAGAGTAATCTAAGTAGTACTTGTATAATTTGAATATAAGGATGCATTTAAAGATAGTTTTTTTGAATATGTTGAATATGTTTTGGTATGTTATAAGCTGTATTTTAATATCTGAATAATGATAATATTTGAATAATAGATTTTTAAAGATGTTTAGATAAAATTTGATTCTTTATTTATTTCAGACGCTTTAACCATTTTAATAAGTAGTAGCATATTTAACTAATTATATATCTTTAAGCTACTTCCTTACATATGAGATTATATTTATTATAAATACTATTAATAATATAGATATTATTATTATGTTTATCAGTTATGACTTCTAATACTTCTATAACTCAATTTTTCTAAATCAATTCTCATTATTGAAACTCTTTCCTATTCGTAAGCAAAAACATATCCATAGTTATTTCTTATTTTCATCTCCGTTAAAGCTCCAACATCTTTAAAAATTTAGCTTTATTATCATTATTCTTTGCTTCTTTTATATATTTTTCTTGAAAATTCTTTCGTAAATCTATTTTTTAAACCTCCACATATGACAAAAGGCTCTAAACAAACTATAGGCCCAGCAACAGCTTCAGGAAGATTCAAATTTTACTTACTTCATCTATCATTCTATATGTTATATTTTCATATATCTTTTAAAGTATATCCTTTCTAATTTGCACCTCCAAAGGAATAAATATTTTATTCATCTTTATCTACTACTAAAGTTAAACCTGCTATTTAGAATGGAAATTAAGAGCAGTTTTATCACTTACTTTAGTTTCCTATCTTTAACTTTTCTACTGATTATAAAACTTGATTATTAGTAATTCCTCCAACCACATAAACATATTTTTAAGCAGCTGCTATTCCAAAGCCACTTCTTCCCTCATTTAGATCACTAAGTTTTATTCTATTACCTTCAAAATCGAATTACCAAGTTTCTTTTATTTTTTTCTTTTAATTTTTGTTATATCCTCCAATTAAATATAACTTATTTTAATATTCTATACTTTTACTAAGTTCTGGAATTATAATTTAAACTTAGATTTATCGTAATTACTCTGTTTAAATATTAAATAAACTTAATTTTTAAATTCAGTAATCAAAAAAGTGAATATAGTTAGATTATATAAAGTGCTAGGTTAGTTTATGTTAATTAGTCTAAATAATATTTGGTTACTTAGTATTGTGTTATAGTTTTTATCTTATTAGATTGTAAGTTAATTTAGACTTTAGTATTGTAGGTGGTTATGAGTTATATTAGAGTATAGTTGGTTTTAGTGATTAGTAGAATTAGATAATATTTGAGTGTTATTTTTGGTAGATAAATGTTGGTTAATGATTGATGATGATATTAGTTAGTGGTATTATGAGAGTATTACTAATGTTTGATTATTTGGTTGTAATGGTTTTAGATTTTTCCATAATTTACCTCCTTATCTCTTTTAATTTCTATCTAGCATCTTAAATCTTTTATATGTATTATTAGTTTTAAAATATCATTCTTATTAAATCACTTTCTTAAGGTAAATCATCAAATCTAAAATGGAATCCTTTTTAACAAATAGGACATTACATTATGCCTTATAATCAGTACTCAGTATTCAAACACAAACCACAGTAAATATGTCCACAAGGTAAGACAGTTGGAAGAGCATTAGTTAAGTTGTAATCTTCTAAGCAGATTAAGCATTTTGGTAACGCTTACATTTTTATTATTATTTAGACTACAAAAGCTATAAAAGGTAATTTATAACAGTTACCATCAAAAATACACTCAATTATATCAACTATTACATTATTACTTTATTTAAAATTATTTATTTAAAAGTACAATATTAGGATATTATATAAAGTAGCAATCCTATATTCCACATGCCGCCAGAATTGGATCAAGATTTCTAGGTAAATTTATAAAGGTATGAAGAGATTTACAACTTAATCAGATCTTTGATAATATTTTTAAGAAAAACGTCTTTGTCACAAAATATTTAAACTACTAGGAGGAATGCACTAAAGTAAGGGACAGAAATCTTAAAACTAAATAGCCTTTCAAAAAAAGTAGGTAGATTAGAAACTCAATTCAGCCACAGCTCTATGCAAATTATTAAAATGGAAGAAGAAAAGAACGAAATAAATTTCATAAAATGAAGAGGAGAATATGCAGCTAAAAACTGTTAAAAGGGTAGGAAGTACTTATTACAATAGATTTTTAGAAGAAAATTACTACAGTCAAAGACTCATTCCAGCAGAAATGCAAGAAAATGAAATAATTCAAGCATTTCTCAGATATCTGAAATAAGAACATGATAAAAATATTGAGAGTATGAAAATCTTTCAGACACTAATAATTATTATAGAATCCAAAAATAAGGAAACACTCACACAATTCGGAAATAATTAAACATAGAAGATTAGAAATTTTTTAATGCCAACAGAGCAAAGAAAAATAGAGGAATTCTACAACATTAAGAACTACCTGATTCATTGAACATTTAGCATGTATTCAATTTTTAGTAAGGTGGAAACCAATCTGGAGCAGTACAGAAAATAGTATGTATAGAGATCAGAACCGTAAAAGGTACAACATGAGCCAATGGGAAAATGAAAAATTATTTAGAATTGAAGGAGATCAAAGATGCAGAAAGCATACTAGATAAGTTAGACGAATGAGATATAAGCACTTACTTGAGTCAATCTGGAAATCCCATAAACGTATCGTTTTATCGCCAACCATCAATTTGAAAATGTAAGAACTGTAACCAAAAAGGGCTCAGCTCAAATTAATACTTAAGAAAAAAAAGCTATAAAGGAAGCAATTAAAAATGCTAAGGAAGTAAAAATCAGGTTGATGCATTCAGAATCAGGGATAAACAGGAATAAAATGCCTTACTATAAAGAGAAACAGATAGCGAAGGAAAAGAGTGTGAAGAAAACTGAAGAACATAAACTTCAAATAGATCAATTTTATTGTAACCTATAAATATGAAAATGGAAAACAAAATACAATTTACTAAATGCATTTTTTTGCTAAAACTCTTAAGATAACGAAACAGTTCCTTTGGAAGAATACAATTTCTTCTATTTAAATATGAAATCTTACCAAATTTATGCTTCTAAAGACTTGTTAATAAGATCAACTACGATAAAAGTTAAGGTATTTTTTAATATTTTTAGACTAAGTCATCACTGGTCACTCCTCATATGTTTATTTGGTAGCCATATCAAATGACCTGAATTGAATTGTATCTAGTTCAGGATACCCTGAAAATTCTATAAAGATCTGGAAATTCCAGACTATTACCCTCCTAAGAACTTTATCGGAACATACCTCTTGAAATAGCTCGGTAGTTATCTCGCCTGACTAGAAATGAATCATATCAGCATCTGAAGATACAACGATCAATATTTGAAATTTCCAGACTGGTATACTCCATAAAAAATTAGCTGGGCATACTAATTGAGTTAGATCGGTAGTTATCTCCCTTGACTAGAAATGAATCATATCAGCATCTAATGATAAAACGATTAAGATCTGGGATTTCCAGACTGGTCAGCTTATTCAAACTCTTTCTGGTCATTCAAGTTATGTTTATCGGTAATTTTATCTTTGGACAATAAGTATATAATATCGAGTTCTTCTGATAAATCAATTAAGATATGAGACTTCTCTACTGGTTAGCTAGTTCGTATCTTTCAAGGTCACACGAAAGGTGTATCAAGTATTCAGTTAAATTCTGATTCAAGTGCTATATTTTCTGCTTCTTATGACCATTTAATCAAGATATGGGATTTTAATACGGGTGTGTGTATATAGACTCTTTATGGGCATGCATAGCCAATTGAATCTATAGCATTGAGTAGTGACAATAAATGGCTAGTATCTGGAGCAGATGTCAATACTGTGAGGAAGTAGAGTATTGCGAGTTAAGAGTCGAGTAATAAATTTATTGAAGACTAATTAAATTTATAAGGTTTAATTTTTGAATGATTAAAAGTAGATAAAAAGTATATATTTGATATTAGATTTGTTATAAAGTTTAAAAGGATTAGTTAATTTTGTATTGAAGGTATATTTTATTTTTATACTTCTTAGTAATTTTAAAGGCCTTAATATTGTTTGGTATTAAAAGATTTTAAGATTTGTAGTTCGGATAACATTATAATAAATATTAATAAAATTACAAACATTATTTAGACCATTTTATGCTCAGCGATTTATCTAGCAAAGATTTTTGGATAGAATAAATAAAATTTTTTTAATATCTATAAAAGGAAAAATAGAATAGAAGTTTGAAAGTATTGGAATGTTTTAAAAAATGAATTAAAAAAAACTATAAATGCAAATAGATCTGAAATGGGGTAAGCATAAATCTACACATAGGTATAATATAGAATTATAATAAGTTAGCCAAATATAATAATAATATGTAAATAATTAATATAGTTCTCCCTTATACTTAAAGTAAAATTGAATTTGTTAGTATATTTAGTTGTTCTCCTATAGTGAATAAGTATAAAATAATTTGATGATTAAATTTGACGTAAGCAATAAATAAAAAAATAAGAAATAGAGTTTGAAATAAATGAGAAGTAGAAGGAACTGTTGATAATATAATAGTTATTGATATAAATTTTGGAAATAGATTTAAAATGATAAATAGTTTGAAATAATTGATATTTGTTTAAATGAAATATAAATAATTTTACATGATATCTAAGAGATTATTAAATACTTTATATATTATATTAAAATAATTTTAATATTTTAGATAATTTATTTATTTATCAAATAGAATATTTTATTTAAATTCAAGTTATATTTGTCACTATGAAGAGCAAAATTTAATTTTAATAAACTTAAGTTTAATCATATTTCATTAATACAGTTAACATTATTCCTAAATACTTCTAACTCAAAAATTTAAAAATATCGTAAAATAAGTTACAAAATTTCTATAATAAATTTATATTAAATGTATAAAGGAAAATTACACAAAGTAATCCTAAAGGAAACTCCATTTGTATTTTAATTTAAAATGCTATAAATTATATTTTTAGTAAAATTAATAAAACAAGCTTGATTTTTGTTTCAATGAACTTTCAAAATATAACATATAAAATAATGTCAAAAACAAAAAAATTAAAACTTATTCTAAATTTAATTTTTAACAACCAACTTTTAGGATTCTAAAAAATGTACATAATTTAGTTTAATTTATAAAAAAATAAGGTTTTAAAGCAAAAGATATTGTCTAAATAAAAAGTTTCTGTAATATTTGAAATATAATAAGATAATAAATAATATTTGATAATGAATAGCTATAATGAAAGTTTGAATATTAAATAAATAAAATTTAATAAATAGATTGATAAATATTAAAAAAATTAGTGATTAAGCTAATTTAAAAGAGTATATTTTTTGATAAAAGAATAAATAATCTATTTATAGGCATAAATAATAAGGGAATATAAGATTAAATTTTTAATTATTTTAAATTTTACTAAAATATTAAATAGTTTTAAATAAATAAAGAAAAATACATTTTTACTAAAGTTTCTAAATACTAAATTAATTATATAGCATGGTTACACATGTAAAAGCTAAGTTGTTCTAAATTTAAAAAATAGTATTTTGAGATTAAATCAAACTATTTATTTATTTTATTTAAAAACATTATTATGAAAGAATATTCATAATTATATTATAAAAAAGATAATCTAAGTTTGTACCATTTAATTTTCTTTATCTATAATAGTCTTAATATAATAAAATATAACAACCTACAAATAATTAAACTTACAATCTTATATACACTACAATCAATATATATAACTCTATAAATCTATAATCATCATTTAATATATATCTACTGTAGAACATTTATACATCAAATTAGAATTTGCAATCAAACCTTTATTAAAGTTGCTTTAAGAATCAAAAGTTATAACATATAACAAACATTTGCTACCAAATTATTTAAATTATTTAAATATATCTAAGTATCTTTATACTTAGTAATAATAAAAATGATATTCTAATATAATGCATATTAGCAAAATAAAAGTAATTAACAAATTAATATCATATTCATTATATCTAAAACATTAAAACTAAAGCTTTTTTAATTTATTAAGATATACTAAGTGTAAGTTAAAGCTATTACTATTATATCTATACAAAATGCATATACATAATAATATTTCAAATATTTTATTTAATATCAATTTTAAAAACATTAATCATTTATTTCAATTTAAAAGATCAACTAATTCAATTCAAACATTTTCCTATTCATTTTCTAATTATAAATAGTCATTATTTATTACTCATCTATTTTATTTATATTTTACACATTATATGTATTCAACGTGTCTCAAACTCTAAAATTCCTACATTATTTTAACATCAAACTTAACTCTTAAAAAACTACTTTTTTATAAGATAAACTGTCATAAGGTGAAATTATAGTTTAAAAGCAAAATATTTTCATACAAACTATAAAACAAACTATTTATAAGAAATTAATTCAACTTGTGCAAGAATTTAGGGCACTAATATAACAGTAAATCTCTAAAAATTCCAATTCCAAAAGATATAGATGCAATGCTACAAGAAGACTTATTATTTAGTAAGTTAATCTAGAAATAAGAATTATACCATTATAATAGATTTATTTAACAAACTTCATTTATCTTCAAGTTCATATCTTTTAGTCTTGTTAAATAATAGAAAAATTAAAAATATGTAATTTTAAAATTTTTATATGATATGTATAGTTATATTTAAAATATACACTAATTATTAAAAATACCATAATTAATAAGATGGCTGTAGCATAGATTAATTTTCTGATAAAAATTTCTAATCTTATGATAAGGTCAAGTTCCTATTCGCTGAGAAGTTCTCTGGTTAGAGTCAATCTTAACATGTGAACAAAATCTTTCCGATTATCCACTCCTGCTAGCGGTTTGAAGTCTGTTGGTTCACAATTATTGAATCCTAGGTCGAAGCTTATTGAATTAAGTAGCAGGATATCTACGTTGTGTGAATTAAGAGAGTGTTATTGGTCGTCTAGCAGAAGTTTCCAGCCCCTCGAAAGAGAAATTTGAAAATTTATAATTAATTAATTGTAAACTGCTTATTACTCTTTAGATCATCTTTCAAAGATTTAATATGCTGAATCGAAAATATTTGTTACTATACTTGGAGAAATCTGAATATGTCATTTACCCAGTAAGGAACTTAATTGAAGATGGTATCACTATAATTAGTTATTGCTATTATTATAGTATTATATATAAAATGGCTTCTAAGAAATAACAGAACTTTGAACAAAACATTTAAACAGGAAAATTCTCTAAAAAATAAAAAAGCGAAATAATTACAATGAGTGAAAGTGAAAAATATGATTGATATGACGAACATTAACCACTTGGAAATCCAGAACTAAAAAAACTTCCTACACAAACTCAAATAGAAATATTATCTAAGTCATTAAAAGAGTTTATGTTTAAAAATAGATACCTCACTGATAAAGTAGAAAAATTAGAAAAACTAATAACGTCTTTACTTGAGAAACAATATTAATCATCATAAGAAATAGGAAAAAAACTGGAACAAAGAATTCTTTAAATTTAATAATAAATTCAGGTAACGCCATTTTCGATTTAACAGAATTAATCAGGTCCTTTGGAAATAGAAAATGAAGCCTCAAATTAAAATAAACAGTAAACGTTTATTTAAAATAAGTAGTAAATTTAAATTAAATAAGTGTTACAGGAATAATAGTTTAAAAGAAGAATTTATGCTACGTGTGCAATAAATAACACCAATGAAAATACTGCTACTAACTAAGCGAAATTTAAAGAAAGAATAAATAAGATATTTTTAGAAAACTATTTAGGATATATCCAACATAAAGCGGAAAAATTTATAGAAAAAAATTCTTTAACTCAAATCTTAATCCTTAGATAAATAATTAGGAACGCTAAGTGCAAGACCAAAACTATTCCGAATATTAAAGGATGGTGCACTAATGAAGTGCTACAACGCTTAACTAAGCCTAGTAGGAATTTAAGACAAACTAATGCAGACAAGCTGATAGAATAGGTCAGATGGCTGACTACTAAGGCTTTAACAAAGCTTTTTAACTTTTAACTTTTTTTTATATAAAAAAATGGTCCCGAAAAAGTAATCACCTATCTAGTAAACCTCAAAATGATTACTTAATCGATCTGGAATTTCTCTAAAGTGAGAACCAAAAGCTATAATATTCGTTTCAAGAGCTACAGAGAAATATAATAGTCCTATAGGAAAGCATCACTGGAATTCACATCAATAGCAAGGAGATCAAATAGCAACTTAACCTTATTCCTTCGACTGAACAAATTAAGTAGAGAATTTAAGCGACCGAAGCAAAATTAGAAAAAAAGCATAGTTTTTGATATGTTTTGAAGTGAGAATACGAAATTTTAATACCAGAGTGAGTTTTTCCGATAATATAATCAACAAATTTGTGAAAAATGGATTTCTTAGATCATGCAAAATCAAGCAAAATATCCTATGAACATAGAAGCAAAAGATCCATAGTAATTTATTATCAGGAAAAGAAAAATGCTGATACTGTAAAAAATGGAACACAAGATAAGAGACTGTTGGTAATTATTAAAAAAATAAGAATACAAAAGCCAAAAATAATGGTATAATTTAAACAAGTTTTGATGCACGCAAGATGGCAGAATATTTAGAAAAAATGATTGCAAATCACTTAGAATGCTCCTTAAATTCAAGTGGCTGTAAGTAATTTCAACGGAAGTTTGTTAGAATTCGACATAGAAGAGATACTGAGAAAGAAAAGATTCAGATTTGTCAAGAGAGATGATAACGAAGATCGGAACAAATTTAAAGTAGAAGGTAAATTTTATTAAATTTAACAAAAATTTGATTTGTGACAAAACTAATAATGTTGAAGTCAGGATAATCTATTATATTATCTTATCTTATGATTGAGTTTTTATCGAGAGTATGGGTGCTATAATGGCTTGACTTTATTATTGGTTATAAAAGGGACATTTTTAAGTATATAGATTTTGGTTTAAATGATTGAAGGAATAATGCATTTAAGGGTTTAAGATTTTGACTTAATGATAGTAGTGATGATTTAATTATTGTTTAGATATAGATATAGCTTAATGATTATTTGATTATAGTTTTGATTTGATTAGATAAATAATAGAGTAATCAAAGTAGTTCTTGTATAATTTTAATATAAGGATATATTTAAAATATTTTTTTTGACCGTGTTGAATATAAGTATGTTATAAGCTGTATGTTTGCATCTGAATAATGATAATATTTGAATAATAGGTTTTTAAAGATGTTTAGATAAAATTTGATTCTTTATTTATTTCAGACACTTTAAATATTTAATAAGTATTAACAAATTTAACTAATTATAGATATTTAAACTACTTCTTTACATATTAAATTATATTTATTTTAAATAATATTAATAATATAGATATTAAAATTATGTTTATCAGTTATGACTTCTAATACTTCTATAACTCAATTTTTCTAAATCAATTCTCATTATTGAAACTCTTGGCTATTCTACAGCAAAAACATATCCATAGTTATTCCTTATTTTCATCTCCGTTAAAGCTAAAACATTTAAAAAAATTTAATTTTGCTGCCATTATTATTTACTTCTTTTATATATTCTTCTTGAATATTCATTCGTAAATGCATTTTTCATACCTCCAAATATGACAAAAGGCTCTATAGAAACTATAGGATAACCAACAGCTTCAGGAAGACTCAAATTTTACTTACTCCATCTATCATTCTATATGTTATATTTTCATATATCTTTTAAAGTTTATCCTTTCTAATTTGCACCTCCAAAAGAATAAATATTTTATTCATCTTTATCTACTACTAAAGTTTAATTTGCTATTCTAAATGAAAATTAAGAGCAGCTTTATCACTTACTTTAGTTTCCTATCTTTAACTTTTCTACTGATTATAAACGTAGATAATTATTAGTAATTCCTCCAACCACATAAACATATTTTTAAGCAGCTGCTATTCCAAAGGCACCTCTTCCCTCATTTAGATCACTAAGTTTTATTCTATTACCTTCAAAATCAAATTATCAAGTTTCTTTTATTCCTTTATTTTAATTTTAGTTATATCCTCCAATTAAATATAACTTATTTTAATATTCTATACTTTTACTATAGTATGAAGTTATAATTTAAACTTAGACTTATCGTAATTACTCTGTTTAAATATTAAATAAACTTAATTTTTAAATATCTCAATTAAAAAAGTGAATATAGTTAGATTATATAAAGTGCTAGCTTAGTTTATGTTAATTAGTCTAAATAATATTTGGTTACTTAGTATTGTGTTATAGTTTTTATCTTATTAGATTGTAAGTTAATTTAGACTTTAGTATTGTAGGTGGTTATGAGTTATATTAGAGTATAGTTGGTTTTAGTGATTAGTAGAATTAGATAATATTTGAGTGTTATTTTTGGTAGATAAATGTTGGTTAATGATTGATGATGATATTAGTTAGTGGTATTATGAGAGTATTACTAATGTTTGATTATTTGGTTGTAATGGTTTTAGATTTTTCCATAATTTACCTCCTTATCTCTTTTAATTTCTATCTAGCATCTTAAATCTTTTATATGTATTATTAGTTTTAAAATATCATTCTTATTAAATCACTTTCTTAAGGTAAATCATCAAATCTAAAATGGAATCCTTTTTAACAAATAGGACATTACATTATGCCTTATAATCAGTACTCAGTATTCAAACACAAACCACAGTAAATATGTCCACAAGGTAAGACAGTTGGAAGAGCATTAGTTAAGTTGTAATCTTCTAAGCAGATTAAGCATTTTGGTAACGCTTACATTTTTATTATTATTTAGACTACAAAAGCTATAAAGGTAATTTATAACAGTTACCATCAAAAATTAGTATATAAATATCTATTATTACATTATTACTTTATTTACTTAAATACTACAATATTAAACTATTATATCAAGTAGCAATCTCACATTCTGCATGCCACCAGACTTGGATAGAGATTGCTAGGTAAATTTAACAAAGGCATGAAAGAGCTTTACAAAATATCTTTGATATTATTTTTAAGTAAAACGTCTCTGTCGCAAAATATTATAACTACTAGAAGTAATGCAGAAAAAAAAGGATAGAAATTTAAAATCTAAGCGACCTATCAAAAAAGTAGGTAATTTAGAACATCATATCAAATCTCAGCTCTGTGCAAATCATTATAATAGAAGAAGAAAATAAAATAGCAAATTACCATAAAATGAGGAGGAGAATATGCAGTTCAAAACGTCTAAAAGAGTAGGAGTTACCTGTTTCAATAAATGTTTATAAGAAAATTACTAGAACCAAAGACTCAGTCCAGCAGAAATGCAAGAAAATGAAATCGTTCAAGCATTTCTCAAGATATCTGAAATAAGAATATGGTAAAAATATTGAGAGTATGAAAATCTTTCAGACACTAATAATTTTTATAGAATTCAAAAATAAGGAAACACTCACACAATTCGGAAATAATTAAACATAGAATATTAGAAATGTTGTAATACCAACAGAACAAAGAAATAAAGAGGAATTCTACAACATTAAGAACTACCCGATTCACTGAACATTTAACATGTATTCAAGTTTAAGCCAGGTAGAAACCCATCTATATCAGTACAGAAAAATAATATGTACACAGAGATCGGAACCGTTAAAGGTTCAACGTGAGCCAATGGGAAAATGAAAAATTATTTAGAATTGAAAGAGATCAAAGTTGATGAAAGTTTACTAGATAATCAAGACGAAGGAGATATAAGCACTTACTTGAGTTATCCATCAATTTGAAAATGTATGAACTGTAACCGAAAAAGGCTCAGCTCAAATTAATGCTTAAGAAAAAAGCTATATGGGAAGCAATTAAAAATGCTAAGGAAGTAAAAATCAGGTTGATACATTCAGAAATCAGGAATAAAATGCCTTACTATAAAGAGAAACAGATCATGAAGGAAAAGAAGGTGAAGAAAACTGAAGAGGATTAACTTTCAAATAGAATATCACTTTTTATTTCTAGTAAAGACAACAAATTTAAGACATACTAAAATTACTTTAAAAGCGATCGACTAAAATAGATACTTAACTTCAAAATTAAATAAATAAAACTGAGGCAAAACTATCAATGTCACAAAAAACAGAAAGTAAAATAGGAAATATGGAAAAAAAACTGAAAAAACTAGAAAACAGTGACAGAAAGGAAGTATGCATAAATACAGCACTGTCTCAAAAAAAATAGAAAAAAATATATAAGATGATAGTATTGAGTAAAAAAATTGAAGAAAAAAGTACAGGAAAAATAATAAACATTAGAACGATTTGGTTTTCACACTTTAAAGAAGAGGAGGCTAAAAATGCAGGGTAGGAAGATCAAGAAAAATAGGAAGTACAAAGAAATATTAAATAATAAAATAGACAAAATTAAACATAGGCACAGCAAATTTCAGAGGAATAAAATCAAACAAGGAAGAATTAAACAAGTTTATGTGTAAAGGAAGATAGAAATTATGGCAATTTAAGATATATTTGCGGATCAAACTGATGAAATACCTTATTTATACGGATTCAGAGCAATAATAAAATTGAGCAAAAAACACTACAAAAGAGTAGCATTTTATATAAACGATGGAACTACCAGTAGAACCAAAGTATTGAATATAACGGATCTCAATCAAGCAGAATTATTTTAGAGAGGAAGATTAAATGGTTTAACACTTGATGATCATGATCGGCTGGTATTGAAAAACGTATACAACATCCGACTCTGATTAGCTAATACCCTTTTATGAAAGTCTTTAATATTAAAAACAAGCAGCAAATAGATAAATTTTAATTTTAGGGAATTTTAATGAGCATAATAATGCAGGTTAATACTTATTTAACTTGATAAAAGATTATATTTTAGATCGTAAAGATCCAAATCAAGATTCAAACTTCATCACAACTTAAGGAAAAGGAAAATTCAAAATAGAATACTTCTAAACGAAACAGTATATATTTCCTAACATTATCAGCACAAAATTCTATCAATAGAGACCAATAGGAGATTATTAGTCAGACAAAATAAAGATAAAAATTACGAAAGAATATCGAAAAAGCCTATAAATTAAAAGGATAAACTTTCAAAAATTAAAGCAGAAAAGATTCTGGAGAGATTCAAAGAATGATTCGAGTAAATGGATCTTAGTGAATTCGAAAATTTTGATAGCGAAGCATAATATGAAAAATGATCTGAATATATCAAAAAATCTACCAAAGCGATATGTGGCTTTGTAACAAATTAAATGAGAAAATACTAATATACAGCAGAAATAATAAAACTAAGAAAAGACTTATAATAGCAGGCAGAATAAGTAAAATATCTAATTAGATAAGGATACTAAGAAATTGATAATTGAATTAAAGTGAAATAAGAAGCAAGGAGAAAATTTAGACTGCATCATAAAAAGATAGGAAAAATAAATTAAATATTTCTTAGATGAAATTATTTAAGGAAACTTAAACAAAACTTGAAAAGGAGTTTAAAGATAATTAAAGTAGAGAAAATATGTACTATTGACATTAATAAAAGGTACTTCTATCAATAATGTTTAATTTAAATATATAGCATTAAAAGAATATCTAGAGTAAAATCTTGCATCTATTAGCTTGATAGTACTTTTATACTGGTAGAGGATATTTTGGTTATGTTTAGCGCTGAATATAAAAAGGTACTAATTAGACTATATTTATTAGTTAAAGGTATATTCTTATGAAGACTAAGTTGTATAGTCTCTAGGTTGACTTAGATTTAAGTAGTCTATACTTGCATTTAAAATTAGAGGTAAATAATTTAGTATGTTTTTAAGTTTGGAAGATATATTGAAATAAGTATTTGATAAAATCTAAGGAGTATTAAGGTATAGCTTAAGCATATAGGCAAATTAAAGTTAGAAAATATAGTAATAAAAGTTGATAAAGCTAAGTATAATATATACTATCTCAATTATATATTTTAAGGTATATAAATAAGCTAGTGATATCTATTAGGTAAATAATAAAGCTCAGATTTAGTATGAAGCAAATTAAACCTAATAAATTTCAGTAAGTAATAGAACGTTAAGTTTAGAAAAGAAAATATAGATTAACTTCAAGCTAAATAGGAGTAAGATATTATTAATGAAGTCAACTCTTAATTCACTTACTAACAAAATTTGAATCAGTTTAGTTGATTTTAGTCTAAAAGTGTGTTTTGACATGCTTAGTAAGAAAGTTTGACTAGAATCTGTAGGAAATAGAAGCTGGTAAATAACTTTGATGAGCAAAATAAAGTAATGTTATTATATAAAAAGCTTAGTTAACTTGAATAAATAGCAGAATATTTTAAGGTTATTCATGTTCTAAGAGATTTTATAGGGATTTGAAGATAAAGAGTATATCAATAGATAAATTATATCCCTAAACTTGAGGGAATAAAATAAATTTATTAAAAGAACTCTAAAAATGAACGAGAGTATAACTATCTAGCTTCTTTTCATGTAAGAAGTCAGATATCTAATGGTTAGCTTGTATTATTAAGAAGTCAAGGAAAGAAGTTTGATAAAGAGGAAATTCTTAAGAAATATTAAAAAAGATTAATGATAATTAGAATCATCCTGAGTTGAATAAAAAATGTAAGATCAAGAAATAATTTGTCTTCAGAATAAATTATCTAGACAATATAGAGATATAAGATTTGAAAGATAAATAAAGAACTTTATTTACTTAAGAAAGAAGAGTAGATGATTTTAGTTTGAATCAAGAACGTATATATATAGTATATTATAGAGATTATCTTAAGTTATACTTCTAATGCTTTTAGTCATTATAGAAAATTAAATTAATGCATAAATACGAGTACTAAGAAACGCTATACATTCTAATTAATTTGATATATGTTTATAAGAGTTTTATTATAATTTACTTAATAAGAAATTATTAAGATTTTATTTTTAAATTTACCACAAAATATCCATTATTTTCATATTTCTGTCTTCCTAACTAGCAATATTAGTAAAACTTTGTTCTACAAGACATTTGACGAATCCTTCTATTTAATAACATGTCTTAACAATACTTTACTATTCCATTATTTTCCATATTTATACTCTTTCTAGGTTTTCATTTGGAAATCTTGCTTGATGTCTAAATAATTAGTCTAGGGGTTATTTACAATGTCAATTGGTATGACTTTTGATAGATATTTTAGATGATTAGTAAGGCACTTTTTAGAAATTTTAGATTGACAATGTAACATCCTTGTTGATCTACTTCTAGGATACTTTTGTTTAACTGCAGGTTCTTAACTTTAATCTTGCTATTAATTCTCCTAATTGAATAGCTAAACCTAAATTTCCTCTATTAATCATTTGAATTTCTTATATAAAAACTTTATCTATTTTCTCTTAAAAATCCCTTATAGATATTTTGCTTAAGTTCATACTTGATAGAACTCCAAGATATTGGGTCTTTATTAATATTCATACTAAAAGCATCTTAATAGCAAATTATTAATTTAGTGAGCTTACTAGATCATTTATCTTCAAAAGGTTATAATTAAATCTAGGTAACTGTACAAGGTATTAACTTGTACAGAATCAGAAAAACTCATAATTGATTAAAAAGTAAGTTTAAGGGTATAAAGCTATACTTTTAACTTTAGAGTACAAAGATAAAAGATCTATCTCAGTTATTAATCATATAAATGATTATTCAATAAGCTTCTATATTAGTCATTTAAACTCATTTTTCAAATATTACAATGTATAGAGCTTCATATATATAGATTTAGGTAAAAACCATTCAAACAAAAACAGACTATTATTAACTCTTTAAAACTTATATAATCCATTCTTTTACAAGGACAATCAACTTTAGCTTTATTTCCACAAGGACATTCTATTTTACAATTTGCTTTATGGATCACAAAGGCACATTTTAGACTATTTATTCAATCGGATTTTAATAAGAGATAGTGGCTTTTCCTATTTAGATACTTACAATGTTTCCTATTAACTTGATTCATTTTCATCTTTTTTAAAATTTTGAGCATGATATTAATCCAAAGCTTCTTACACCTTACCTAAGAAGCTATATGTTGATTCTTGATGCTTGACAGATGTCTAAATAATCTAATAATACTTGTCACTATTAATTTAAGAAGCCAACTTGCTTTCTTGTTCTAATTTTATAGCCAATATTCTAACTTCTGACTAAGAAGAACAGCTTGATTTGGCTAAAATATCTCTCTACTATCTCTTATCCGTTTGATTTGGCTTTTAATTAGGATGGATATAAGTGTATATAATTTGATTTATAGATGTCCTTTAGAGCTGAGGTTAATAAAGGCGTAGCTAATCTTGCATATAATTAGATAATAATGAAATAAAGGCCTATGGCTAATTGATGGCATTTTCATATGTTTCTCCTTTAATACTTTGATGGTTATTAATTGGTAGCTAGCTATATATATAAGTGCTTCTTTTGAAGGTTGCTTGTGTTTTTCATTTGAGATAAATCTCTTAAAAATAGAGTTTCTTAGATAGCTATATTATTATACATAAGAGTATCTAATGGATATATAGTAATTAATACTCCAGATATTAATAAATCTCTATAGAAGGGATAATTCTTAATTATTAGTAAAGTAGAGATAAAATGCCATATATGATGTATTAAACTCAGTTAGATATATAAAAATGAGCTAAATCTAGTTAATAGCTAATTAATATATGCAATTAGACAGTTAACCTTACTCCTATCATTAACTCAAAAGTGTTTGATGTAAACTGAAAATAGGGAAGTTTATAAAGGTTATGTAGCAAGATATTAAACTGCAAATTGCTAGGATCTAAATAAGAAGCTAAAATACTATAATGTTGATTATGATCTCTATTAGCATCTTAAATACTTTTAACTATTTACTTAGTAAAATTGTATACCTAGCTAATCACTTAAAGACTAGAATCAATAAATTTCATAATGTCACTCAATCTAGAGTATTGGCCTAATATCATTAGTATGTCTTAATGATTGTTTAAACTCATCTTACTGAATTTTAGATGTTTTTTCAATAATTTTCAAAAGCTTAAGGCTTATAACTGGAAATTAAATTAAGATTTGTACAGAAGATTAAAGCTTTTTTATAGAATTATGTAAATAGGTCAGCTTCTTATTTTTCAACTAGGTATTATGCTTCAGTCAATATCTTAATTATTATCTTGGATTAAAACAAGCATAGAAACTAGTTCAAGAGTAAGATATCTTTATTTCTAAAACTGTTACAAATTACTTGTGCCAATCAAAAAAAGACTCACAAAAACATTCAGCTTTTATTTTTCTTGCTATGATAGACAAACTGATTTCAGATTATAGTTCCTTAATATCTTTCTACTAGTTTAATCTAAAGTGGAAAAAAGTAAATATTCTCTATATAAAGCGAAAGAAACCATCCATAAAAAAGTAAGAGATATTATTATAGTGCAGGTACTTAATTAACTTCAATTGATCAATTTCATTTAAAAAACTTGCTTAAATAAATAAATCTTTTAGAAAGGTTAAAGATGAATATTCCCCTTCTTTGAGCCTTAGCCAATAAGAATTAAAAGAGTATAATTAGATATTCGTTATTGTAAAATAGGTCCAACATTTAAGTTCTTCTACTTTAATTTTCTTCTTCCAATTATTCTTATAAAGCTAAAACTTCTACTCCTTATTTTTACTTTTATTCTTGTAAATCCTTAATTTAACACAAGCTATGGAGCTAATAGCTGGTTTAAGACAATGATGCAAATCATATGATTAAAAGGGAAGCTAATTAAATAAATAGAAGCAATTCTTACCTCGTATCTTCGTATTGAGTAACTAAAATTCATTCGATATATCTCCTTTAAACTATGAGTAGAAAATTAAGATTTAATTAAACATAAACTCTCTTAAATTGGAGTAACAAACTTTAACCCAATAAGTATAAGTACCTATAAAAAACATTAATACAAACTTAAAACCCTAAATTTAAAAACACATAACAGACTTTAAGTCTCTAGACTTATACATCAAATTCTTAAACCAAAACCTAATCTTAGAGCCTTCAAAATTTAACATCATCAAAGATACCTTTTAATTTCATATTTATATGCAAATTTCCATTTACCATCATAAAATCAATATATGCACTTTTCATCCTCATTATTATGTAAATCATAGATTCAAGTACTCCAACAATATTTCCTATCTTAAAACCTAATTCACTCTCCTTACTTCAAATTGTCAAAACATTAACCAAGTAAATACAGTTAAATAGAAGAGAGGCTTTAGATATGAGACAGCACTATGTTACATAATTAATCAATGCAGATTAGTTTTTATATCTCTAAGTTAATGATAGAACCCTATAACTAATTCAGACTAAAGCAGTTTATAACGCTAATGGACTAATACTACTTAGTTTGTACTTTGATTAAGAAAATGCAAACTCTTTGCTTTTATATAATACTACAACTGAACTAATCTTACATTTTTAAATGAATCTAATTAATACAATAAAGCAGTCGGTATTTGAACAGGATTTAACTATGAACAATTTTTCAGGATTAATCCCAAAAATTCCTTGAATCTTGAATCTAAATAAAAAAATTCATCAACTATAGTAGAATATGGAGTCATTAATTTTTTCTTACTTATTAACGAAAATTACTCTTAAAGGATTTAAACCATAGGAACTATCCTTAAATCTACAAAAAGGGATTTGCTTTATTTCTTAGCTACAGAAATTCTCGTAGTCTTTGGAAAAATTATTTTTTATGACCTTATTGGATTCTAGTTCGGTGATAGAGTGACTTTGAGTGAGGTAAATTATCAATTTTATTGCTTAGAGCTATCTTTAAACTCAGTATTAGAGTAGATCTCTTTAAATTAAATAGACTAAAATTAAATGATTAGTATTAAGTTTAAGACATATAACATCTTGAAATTTAAGTTAATTTAAGTAGGAAGTATAGAGGATTATAAAGTTGAGATATTTAAAGATATTATCTGACCTACAAATGCAACAGACACACCCTCTCAAAGTTAAAACGAGTTTCAAATTTCATGATTATTGCAATACAGATGGTAGTTACATAAGCTGAGTAGATGGATATTGCAAGGGAAGAGAATTTTATTTCCACATAATAAATATCAGAAACTATATTTTAGCATTTTACAAAATCAAGCAAACATATATTTATACTGGTGCAAGTTTATTTAACTATGATTTTGTTATGAGCGAATGATCACAAAAGAAGGATTAGTATGGACATTTCCATTTAATATCTGCAAGTAGCTTACTCACTATTCAACTAACGGAGTTTTATGTAGACAAAAGATTTATTGTACCTTTCACTTCTGGAGGAAATACAGCTCCTGATTTACCTGACTCTTAGCGATTTCCTTATTCCGTCCGAACTAAACCAAGATTTGCTTTTTAAGGATAAGTTTTTACTTTCTTATATGTCCTTTTAAACGTAAAATAAATCTAAGTTAGGTTTTTTAAGAAATTATGTTTTTTTACCTTTTTTCTACTTTTTTTGTATCTCCAGCATCTTTATTTTATGTTTCCTAGCCTTCTACACAGTCAGCATATAATTGATCTTCTTTTTATTACTTGATTAATTATCTAATTTTTTTAGAATTTATTAGTATATAAGCTTGATTACTCAATCTCCATTGGATTGTGTATAGCTTTAATTATAACTTATTCATGGCTTATTTAATTAAGATTTTTAGTTTCTTATATTTTATTTTCTATTTTTTCTTAATTAAATAGAAGTGTAGAAGCTTTTAAGCTAAATTCTGTATTAAAGATTTATTACTTAATTTTAAAGTAAATGCTGCTTATTTGCTTAATTAATTACTAAACATAAGAAAAATGAATTTTATTATTTTTACTTTTTAGATTAATGTATTTCTCTTATTATTTATAGAAAATATTAAAAAATTTGCTCTAATTATTGAGATAAAGAGAAGTTATTAAGGTTTTATAGTTAGGTTATCTATGATTCGAAGGGTTGCAGATCTTAAAGTTAGTATTATCTCAGTTTAATGAGCTAATAATTTGATAAGGAAAGAGTTGTAAATAAGTAATAAATTTAAGATGAAATGAAGTAAAAATTTGATTAGAAAGCTTTAACAAACTAAATGAAAAATGAAATATAAATAGGATCTTAAAGATAAAAATAAGAATAAAATAATAAAAGAATTTAATCATTCAAATCAAAAAGTAAAACTATATCTCTTGCAAATAATTAAATTAATTGTATAATGCATCAAAAGGATTATCTTTTCGAATTGGAGATCTAAACAATTATTTAAAAAGATTGGAGTGATAAAAATATAACAGTTACTTTTTGGAACTTATTTTGTTCAATGGGTTTTTGACAATAGTATTTTTTCTTCTAAAATGCTCAACTTTGGTTTTTTCCATAAATCTAAGGTAATTAAGTCATTTTATCTCAGTATTTATTCATTAAAAGATCTTTTATTATTCTATCAGTTACTATCTATCTCAGGTGTAATTTAAATAATTATCTAAGCAATTTTTATTCTTTAGAATTAAATATTTTGCTACCAATCTTTATATCTTCTTATCCTTTATTTAGCATTTATTTAGGTATCTTATTTATATTTATGCATCTTTTATTTCAATATGCTATTTCTTGTTACATATTTTACTATTTTTTTTATTTTTCAACCCAATTAATTATTAATTTTATTTGCTTTTTTATCTTATTCATAGTATTGTATCTAATTTTTTTATAGTTTATACATCATCATATTGACAAATTACTTAACTTTACACATATGTAAAACTTTTTGTTTGATTTTTGTGAAGGGTTTTAGCTACTTTTCTGTTGGATCTAAGCTTTTGTTTAATTCAAAGTGAATAAGGTAGTTATTATTACTGTCGTATTAATTTATATTTATCTTCTTGTTAAAATATAAAAAGTTTAATATTATTATTTTTATGCTAAGAATTTATTAATTTATTCTTAGTCAAATAAAACAGTTAGAATAAGTCCAGTTGCTATTATTCGTACTTAATCTATATATTATCCAAATTCTCTCTAACAGTACTCAAGAGTTCCATTAATGCAAACGTTATTTTATTTTTCTATGCTTGAGTTGTAACGTTTAAAATGTCTCTCTATAATCGATAGATTATTCCTATTTCTTAGACGAAGTTTTCTATTTTATTCTCTTTATTTTCTTCGAAAAATCGCTCATTAAAAAATTTTATTTTCTCCTAATTTTATTAGTTCATCTTATTTTTCTTGCTCTTTCTCACTTTTAAACATCCCTTCTAAAAATTTTATTTCGATGTAACTGAGTATAGTTTAATGGTCTATCATATTAATCTCGAAAAAATTATTATGTTTGAGTTTTTATCGAGAGTATATATCCTAAAATGGCTTGACTATATTATTGACTATAGAAGATACATTTTTAAGTATATATAGTAGCTAATTTAAATAATATAAAGGAAATAATGTATTTTAGACTTTAAGATGATGAATTGATGGAAGTAGTTATACTTAATTATTATTTAGATATAGATATAGCTTAATTATTATTTAATTATATTTTTGATTTGATTAGAAAATAATAAGGTAATCAAAGTAGTACTTGCATAATTTGAATATAAGGATATTTAAAGATATTTTTTTTGACTGTGTTGAATATCAGTATGTTATAAGTTGTATGTTTGTATCTGAATAATGATAATATTTGAATAATAGTCTTTTAAATATGTTTAGATAAAATCTTATTCTTTATTTATTTCAGACGCTTTAAATATTTTAATAAGTAGTAACATATTTACCTAATTAAAGATCTTTAAACTACTTCTTTACCTATGAGACTATATTTATTATAAATACTATTAATAATATAGATATTATTATTATGTTTATCAGTTATGACTTCTAATACTTCTATAACTCAATTTTTCTAAATCAATCCTCATTATTGAAACTCTTGGCTATTCTATAGCAAAAACATATCCATAGTTATTTCTTATTTTCATCTCCGTTAAAGCCAAAACATCTTTAAAAATTTAACTTTATTATCATTATTCTTTGCTTCTTTTATATATTCTTATTGAATATTCTTTCGTAAATGCATTTTTCATACCTCCAAATATGACAAAAGGCTCTAAACAAACTATAGGCCTAAAAACAGCTTCAGGAAGACTCAAATTTTACTTACTCCATCTATCATTCTATATGTTATATTTTCATATATCTTTTAAAGTTTATCCTTTCTAATTTGCACCTCCAAAAGAATAAATATTTTATTCATCTTTATCTACTACTAAAGTTTAACTTGCTATTTAAAATGGAAACTAGGAACAGTTTTATCATTTACTTTAGTTTTCTATCTTTAACTTTTCTACTGATTATAGCAGTCTATTATTTTCAGTACCTCCTCCAACAACATAAACATATTTTTAAGACGCTGCTATTCCAAAGCCACATCTTCCCTCATTTAGATCACTAAGTTTTATTCCATTACCTTCATAATCAAATTATCAAGTTTCTTTTATTCCTTTATTTTAATTTTAGTTATATCCTCCAATTAAATATAACTTATTTTAATATTCTATACTTTTACTATAGTATGGAATTATAATTTAAACTTAGACTTATCGTAATTACTCTGTTTAAATATTAAATAAACTTAATTTTTAAATTTAGCAATTAAAATAGTGAATATAGTTAGATTATATAAAGTGCTAGGTTATTTTATGTTAATTAGTCTAAATAATATTTGGTTACTTAGTATTGTGTTATAGTTTTTATCTTATTAGATTGTAAGTTAATTTAGACTTTAGTATTGTAGGTGGTTATGAGTTATATTAGAGTATAGTTGGTTTTAGTGATTAGTAGAATTAGATAATATTTGAGTGTTATTTTTGGTAGATAAATGTTGGTTAATGATTGATGATGATATTAGTTAGTGGTATTATGAGAGTATTACTAATGTTTGATTATTTGGTTGTAATGGTTTTAGATTTTTCCATAATTTACCTCCTTATCTCTTTTAATTTCTATCTAGCATCTTAAATCTTTTATATGTATTATTAGTTTTAAAATATCATTCTTATTAAATCACTTTCTTAAGGTAAATCATCAAATCTAAAATGGAATCCTTTTTAACAAATAGGACATTACATTATGCCTTATAATCAGTACTCAGTATTCAAACACAAACCACAGTAAATATGTCCACAAGGTAAGACAGTTGGAAGAGCATTAGTTAAGTTGTAATCTTCTAAGCAGATTAAGCATTTTGGTAACGCTTACATTTTTATTATTATTTAGACTACAAAAGCTATAAAAGGTAATTTATAACAGTTACCATCAAAAATACACTCAATAATATCAACTATTACATTATTACTTTATTTAGCAGTATTTATTTAATAGTAAAATATTAAGCTATTATATCAAGTAGCAATCCTATATTCCACATGCCGCCAATCGAGACTTTTAGGTAAATTAAATAAAGGCATGAAAGAGTTTTACAACTTAATCAGATCTTTGATATTATTTTTAAGAAAAAAGTCTTTGTCGCAAAATCTTTAAACTACTAGGAGGAATGCACTAAAATAAGAGACAGAAATGTTAAAACTAAGTAACTTATTAAAAAATGTAGGTAATTTAGAACATCTACTTAGAAGGCAGCTCTGTCTAAATCATTATAATGGAAGAAAAAAAGAATGAGCAAATACCATAAAATGAGGACGAGAATACGTAGTTCAAAATTGCTAAAAAAGTAGGAGTTACTTATTTCAATAATTTTTATAAGAAAATTACTACAGCCAAAGACTCAGTCCAGCAGAAATGCAAGAAAATGAAATCGCTCAAGCATTTCTCAGATATCTGAATTAAGAATATGGTAAAAATATTGAGAGTATGGAAATCTTTCAGACACTAATAATTATTATAGAATCCAAAAATAAGGAAACACTCACACAATTCGGAAATAATTAAACATAGAAGATTAGAAATTTTTTAATGCCAACAGAGCAAAGAAACATAGAGGAATTCTACAAATTTAAGAACTACCTAATTCATTGAACATTTAACATGTATTTAAGTTTTAGCCAGGTAGAAACCAATTTGGAGCAATACGGAAAAATAGTCTATATAGATATGTAAAAGGTACAACGTGAGCCAATGGGAAAATAAAAAATTATTTTGAATTGAAGTAGATCAAAGATGCAGAAAATATACCAGATAAGTTAGATGAAGGAGGTATAAGCACTTACTTGAGTCAATCTGGAAATCCCACAAGTATCGTTTTATCGCCAACCATCAATTTGAAAATGTACGAACTGTAACCAAAAAGGGCTCAGCTCAAATTAATGTTTAAGAAAAAAAGCTATAAAGGAAGCAATTAAAAATGCTAAGGAAGTAAAAATCAGGTTGATGCATTCGGAAATCAGGAATAAATGTCTTATTATAAAGAGAAACAGATAGCGAAGGAAAAGAAAGGGAAGAAAACTGAAGAGAATAAACTTCAAATAAAATGCTACTTTTAATTTTTAGCAAAAGCAAAAAGTTTAAGCAATGCTAAGCTTACTTTTAAAGCAATCGATTTTAATCGATACTTAACTACAAAATTAAATAAATAAAACTGAGGCGAAACTATCAATGTCACAAAAAACAGAAAGTAAAATAGGAAATATGAAAAAAGACTGAAACAACTAGAAAACAGTGACAGAAAGGAAATATGCATAAACACATCGCTGTCTCAAAAAAAAGATAGAAAAAATATAATGGCAAGGAAGATAGTATCAAGTAAAAAAACGAAGACATAAGTACAGGAAAAATAATAAATATTAGAACAATTTGGTTTTCATGCTATTAAAGAAGAGGAAGCTAAAAATGCAGGGTAGGAGGATCATGAAAAATAGGAAATGCAAGGAAATATTAATATAATAAAATAGACAGAATTAAACATAGGTACAGCAAATGTCAGATGAATAAAATAAAACAAGAATTAAACAATTTTATGTGTAAAAATAAGATAGAAATTATGGTGATTTAAGAAATATTTAAGATCAAACTGATGAAATACCTTTTATATACGGATTTAGAGTAATAATAAAATTGAGCACAAAATATTGCAAAGAAGTCGCATTTTATATAAAAGATGGAATCACCTGCAAAACCAAAGTGTTAGATATAGCGGATCTCAATCAAGCAGAATTATTTTAGAGGAAGATTAAAAGGTTTAACACTTGATGATCAACTATCATTGACAAAGTATATAGCATTACAACATCCGACTCTGATTAACTAATACCCTTTTATGAAAATCAATAATAAAACATGATAACAGCAACGGATTATAAATTTTAATATTAGGGAATTTTAAAGCGCATATTCGCCAATTTTTACCGAATGAACAGAATAATGCAGGTTAATACTTATTTAACTTGATGAAAGATTATCTTTTAGAATATAAAGATCCAACCTTCATCACAAAATATGGAAAAGGAAAATTAAAAATAGATTGCTTCTTAATGGATTAATATATCAAGCCTAACATTATCAGCACAAAATTCAAACAATAGAGACAAATAAGAGATCATTAGCCAGATAAAATAAAGTTAAAAATTGTGTAAGAATTTCGAAAAAGCCCATAATTAAAAGGATAAACTTTAAAAAATTAAAACAATAAAATGTTCAAGAGAGATTCAAAGAATGATTGAAGAAAATAGATTTTAGCGAATTTGAAACTTTAGATAGCGAAGCATACTATGAAAAATAATCAGAATACATCCAAGAAGCGACCAAAGTAATATGTTGCTTTGCAACAAATTAAATGATAAAATACTAATATACAGCAGAAATAATAAAACTAGAAAAAATTTCCAAAAGAAGGTAAAATAAGTAAATATCTAATTAGATAAGGATGCTAATAAATTGATAATTATATTAAAATGAGATAAGAAGCAAGGAGAAAATTTAGATTGCATCGAAAAAAAGATAAAAAATATCAATTAAATATTTTCCTAGATGAAATTAATTAAAGAAACTTAAACAACAGTTGAAAAGGAATATAAAGTCGATTAAAGTAGAGAAAATATGCACCATGGATATTAATAAACGAAAAGGATATGCAGAAACTTAAGGAAAGTAGAGAGCAAAGTTTATCTGTTATGTAAAAGCATTAAATCTCTTATTATCTCAAATAAAATGTTACTAATAAAGAAAGGTAGATATTAGGATTTAAATGCTGAGCTCTAAGACTATTTCCATTCCTTGTCTCCTCTTATCAGTTTTTTTATTTTAAATTTCTAAAAGCTCTCAAATATCTTTCTTACTACTCTATCTCAATTAAGAAAATACAATAATTAAATATCTTTTCTAACTTATCCTCTTGATATATGGAGTATAAATTATAAAATGAAGCATGAATTCTAGGTTAGAAAGTACTTGGTAATAAATTTGATAGGTTAGTCTAATTGGATATTTGTAATGTTGAGGTTATTAAATACTTAGCTTCTAAAATCTGTAAGATATAGTTAAAGCATTTAAGGATTTATTATAATTCTAAGCATATGGTACTATTTTTAAATAATCTTGCTCTTCTCTTTATCAGTTTCTATGTACATGTTTGCAAACTAAGTTTGTATAAGTAAATAACAAATTAGAGGGAAATTTCTTGCATTAATGGTATAATTTTAAAAGTAACTATTAATTATATCTTAACTAATAAATAGCCTATTATAGTTAATTAAGCTACTTTTATTTCCTTCAGTTTAAATAGTAGTTATCTATGTGAATAATATTAAACTTATTTTTACTAGATTCAAATAAAATCTCAATCTGCTAAGTCTTAATTATGTCAACAACTGTTTCATCAAGAGCTCAAAGGCCTAACAAGTTAGAATGCCAATCAATTGTAAGAGATGTTTGAAAGATATTTATAAGCTTTAATAAAAGTTAAAATGTAGAAACCATAGCATCATTACACTAAAGCCTAATAATTGCAAAGCGTTCCTTCATAAAATAACCAGAGAATATTAAAAACTATTTACTATAAGTAAAGATAATTATCAGTCTCTAACTTTATATTGTATTTAGGATAAGGGATATGTGAAGTATCTCAATAAGATTATCATTAAAATCATTAAAGTGATAGATAAAAAGGGATAATTCCTATTACTTAAGGGCAGAACTATTAAATTAATTTCAATAAAAGATAACACAGGTGTCCTAAGGCCAGCTCAGAGCGGACAGAAACCGCTCATAGACCAAAAGGGGAAAAGCTGGCTTCGCTCAACCTCTCATTGTCAGGATGAACTGGGAAATCATGGCCTATCGATCCTTTACCTTTTACAAGTTTTAAGCCAGAGGTGTCAGAAAAATTACCACAGGAATAACTGGCTTGTGGCAGCCAAGTGTTCATAGTGAAGTTGCCTTTTGATTCTTCGATGTCGGTTCTTACTATCATTGTGAAGCTGAATTCACCAAGTGTCGTATTGTTCATCCGTCAAAAGAGAACGTGAGCTGAGTTTAGACCATAGTGAGCCAGTTTAATTTTATTGTATTGATTACTGCATCACCATAATAATCCAACTCACTACGAGAGGAACCGTTGGTCCAGATCACTGGTATTGCCATTGGTTGAACAGCCCGTTTGGTTACGCTATCATCTGTATAGATTATGACTGAACATCTCTAAGTCAGAATCTAATCTGGGAGCGATACCTTCTATCTACTTATGAAAACAATATTTTTTATATCCCCAAGCTCTCTTCATTTCTGTTAACAGAATAGACGAGTAATAAAATGCAAGCAGAAAGCATAGATCCTTTGTAGACCAATAAATATTGACCTGGAGTTGTACACATAAGAGTAAGCTTGCCTTATGATCAGCTAAGACTTTTCCATGATCACCCAATCTATCTCTTCTTTGTCTCTCTACAGGGCTTTTACTCTCCTTATTTGCTTTACTTACTTTTAGTAAGATATTTTAGTTATTTTAGTTACTCTAGCACCTTTAGTTAATATACTTGTATCAGCTGGTTCTGCTGGGGAATAAATACGTTATAAGAAAATGATAGGTAAAAATTAGGAATTTGATAGTTTGATCTAGAAATGTATAAAATAATAATATGCATAAAAGTGATAGACTAAAATTAAAAGCTATGATTGAATAAACTAGAGACAGGTAGGATTGTATATTGAAAATAAGATATTAAACTAAGGATAATATTTGAATATTTGATTAGTATTAACAACTTAAATTATTGCTTTTTATATTTAAATAAAAAAATATTTATATACAATAATTTATTAAATAAAATATAGCTTTACAATTATAAATTTATTCTACATTTTCTTATTATTAATACTTTTAATGTATATAGTAAACATCCATATACTTGCTAACATTATTAAGCTTAAATACAAATTTATATTCATTTTTATTATTTTACAACTGGTAAATTTAATTATCATCATTTTGCAAATATTCAACCTTGCTTTTATAAACATGGCTGTATTTAATGAAAAGGAAATTTAAATCAATATTTTAAAAAAATATATATATAATAATAATATTTTTCACTTCGTTCCTAGCTTAATATTTGTTCCTTTGTTGCTCTATCTACTCTAGGCTTCATATTTTAAGGATTGATCGAACAAATTAGAATTTCTTTACTTCTTCTTATATATGTTCAGAACGATATTGAATAAATGGAGATCATCATATTTCAATATTTATTTTTCAGTTTTTTTCTCTTTCCTTCATTTTTCCCAATAGAGTCCTATCTTATTGCAAATTCTACATTCTTAATCTTTTTATGATTCAAATTTGTTTAGATTTTGATTGATGACTGTTTAATTTCTATTAATATAGCATCGTTTGGAATAGTCTAATTTATTATGCTTTTCTATTAGATTCTCTAGATTTTTTTTCTTAATTTTCTAAATGGATAATTTAATTTTCGTATAGGCAAAGTACTCAAGGCTTACTATTCTTCAATTATCATTAAATCTGTAGAAAATCTGTCTATCTATAGAAATATTCCTGTTTTTGCTTATCTATCCACTATGTGGATTTCATTATCGTCCTCGTGCTGTATGAGATCCTTTTTTATTGTGTTTATTTTTCATGGTCCCAGCAAGAGCATATATTTATTTTTCCAGATCCTAAATTTAGTCGATAAGGGCTAAAATGTTTTAGCGATTTCTCTAAGGATTTGGGTGTTGTTTAAGTTTGGTGTAAAAATGTTTAATTTAGGTAATGAATTAAGGAATTGAGTGTAGATTTGTGTATGTTAATTTTGGATGGTTATGTGTTTGTAGGTTTGTGTGTACTATTGTTAGTTTTTGAATATGAGATGAGTAATTTTGGTAATTGAATGTAGTTTTGAATTTGAGATAGTTATGTTAAAATAGTATTGTTTAAGGTATTTATAAAGTATTAAAGGTATAATCTTAAATGCAATATATTGATTATTAATTAATAAATAAAGATTTAACTAAATTTAATAGAAAAACGTACTATAGGAAACTTATAGCTATTAAATTACTATTTTGCAAATTTAAAAAACTGTCAATCAGCAAAAATGATGAAAATATTAAAATTATAATTTCATCAATTTGAAAGACTATTTATTTAATAAATTACAAAATGATCAGATTAATAGTCTGCTAATCTTAAAAAATATGATGGAAACATAAAAAATGCAGTAATAAAAGTTTAGTAAGATAAAAGTAAAATAATTTAAGGTATTATAAGGTAATTAAGAACTTAAAATTATTTAGACAAATTTAGAATATTTGTTTCTAAATACATTCAATATCACCATTATTTTTCACTAGAAAATTACATAGAAATAGGTAAAAATGGAATAAAAATTATAAAATTAAAATAAAAAATATAAAGAAAAAATTAATTAATATGATTATTTTAATAACTAATAATGCTTATAGATTCCCTATATTTTAGTTACCAATTCAATTTTACACTATAAAAACAATAAAATAACACTAATCAATTTCATTAACAACAAAAAGGAGTTATATATCTAATTAATTAAGCAATTCATTTAATGCAGCTATATCATTCTCTTCATTTTTAAAATAAGCAACTTAATACAAATTATTTAAATCAAACTAAATCCAATTATTTATATCTAGTTCGGAACTAACTAACTAAATCAAATCTATTTCAAGGCAAAAGTCATCATAGTTTTCAAATCTATTTGTTTTGCATATTCTTATTAACTACCTTTATAAATTAAATAGTAGAGCTAAATATTTATATGCAGACTCAGATTACAGATATGAACGATAAGGATGCAACAACGAACCAATAAATAATAACAAACTAGCTAATAGTTTATCATTATTTAAGCTTTAAGGCTTATAATCTAACAATACTTATTGTATATTTATTTCATTAATTTTTCAAACGAACTTTAATAAATCTCAGATTATATCACAGTACTGTTATTACCCTTATAACAATAAAGAATTACATCTCTAATCAAATTTATCTATTATATCTTGAATGCTAATCTTATACTTTCTCTTCAATTTTAGAACTGAGATTACATAATCTTCTCCTTTTTATTTTTACTCTAATACTATTACTACAAGCCAATAGATTATAGGCTCTTAATAATTAATATCCTTAACTCATAAATAAATACTTAAAGATTGATTTTAGTTATACTTAAGTATGGCTCTAAATAGTTTTTAATACCTTCTTTTGATTATATAAGCTGCTTTTCTTATTTAAAATTTATTTTATACTGCTAATAGCTTTTCTCTTATTTCTTTATTACTAAATAGCTCTTAAAATATGAAATATTCAACCTTACGAATTTTTATTTCTTAGTAACTTTTAAATGCTTTTACCAAAGACAGAATTTGAAGAATAGGTTCAAAAATTTTTATATGTATTATTAATTTCATTTTAAATAGGAAGGAACAATCCGTCATCTGAGTTTATTTAAACTCTGGTATTAGGAAGTACCCCATGAGCGAAGAACAGAGCAAGAATCTTGATAGGAGCCAAGAGAAGACAAGATTGAAGAGGTATCAAGTAGTGTTAATGATGAAAGATTCCAGATACTAAGGTTTCTTAAGGAGCATTCAGATAATGGCCCTATAGAAGACAAGATTCACAAATGAATGCTAGCATTATGGAAGACTTCAGAAAATAATTTTTTTATTTTAAAAGCTTTTTTAAAGAGCTGAACATAATTGAGGTGCTGCTTCAAATCTTATCTATTTATTATTGATTTTAAAGATATTTATTTCTTCTAAATTTAAATAAAAGCTAAAATTAGACTATAAATTTGTAAATAGTAATTTGAAGCTTCTTAATAGAAGTAGTTAACATAGTAAAGCTTATTTAATAAAGGTTTTAAATTTGTAAACTAGAATTAGAAATAATGTAAGCATTTCACTGTGTGATACTCTTATTTATTTGCTTTCTTTTATTTTTTTAATTAAATTTGTATAAGCAAATTTGCTAAAAAAAAATATGATAGAAGGTTTAAAAAAAGGCTTCTATACCACCTCTTTCTAAGCTAAAATGGAAAAGAGGGAGCAGGAAACCTAAATTTCTAAACACAACACGTTATCTTCCAAAACCTAACCTTCTTCTTAAACCATATAGGAGCAGCTCTAAACAACACCCCCCAGACAACCCTAGAAACACTAACATGTAACAATATCGACTGAGGACCTTCCCAAGAAGCAAAAGATTAGTAACTTTCAGGCCTAGATTAGGACATTCAACCCCTACATGGACCTTGGAAATCTCAATAAAGAACAAATCTTAGGAATGACGAAAGAGGAAATGGCTAAGCTTATCTTAGCATTAATAGGAAAAAATAAAGATCTGGAAAAACAGATTGAAGAACTAGCTTAAGAACAGCAAGAGCATTTAGAAGATGAGGAAACCCATGTTCCTAGAAACTTAAACCAGGTTGCAATGAATATCAGAATTGACGAATTCGATAAGCAGCTGGAACAATTATACGAATCGAATGAAAATATTCATATCAAATTGGAAAAATTAGAGACAAGTGTAAAATAATAGGCTATGCAATCTATCCCAATGGAGATCGAATAAGAGAATAATAAGGCAATTGAACAAACTAAAGAGAAATATTTTAGGAAAAAATGTTACATATGCAGAAGAACAGACCACCTATGGAGACGATGCTGGAAGAGAAAGAAGATTTAATAGAAAATATGGAATGACCTAACCTAATTTTACCCAACCAGGAATGGAGAAATTTATAAGAAGAAAGCAAGCTATATGAAGAGACAACCATTCCGAAAACTTGACAGTGAAGGGAGGAGAAGACCACCTAGAGATTAAGTTCCTATTGGTTGAATAGGGAAGTAGGAAGCTTTTAAGTAGACGATCCTTCTTTAACACTTTAATTTAATTTAAAAACCAAATTTTCTTAGGTTAAATATGAATTATAAGTAATAAAGTACTTTTGTAAATATAAAAGAAGAGATTAGTTAAATAAAAAGTTTAAATGAATTAGTAATAAGAAAGTGGATAATTAAATAATAATTTCTAAAATAAACAATTTAATACTTTAAACTATACATTTTACTTACTATAGTTACCATTTTAACTAATTTTCTTAAAATAATCAAATATTATATCACTAATTCATCATTAAATGCAAAGGAAAAACAATAGTTAATAGCACCTATTTTCAAACTATGCTAATCTAATATTTTACCTATTATTCAATGTAATTATAAAAGAAATCTAGACTTTTTTATTAAAGAATCTAGATTTAAAACTCAAATAAGCCATTATCAATAAAAGTAAAGCAAAGTTACTATAATAAGAATATAAATTCTTGCATATTACTTTTGATTAAATAAACTAAAAGCAAAAATATAATAATTAAAATTGTAAAACTTTATTATGCTTAAATATTTTAAATTATATCAGTTTAATCGAAAGGAAAAAATAATTTTATTAAATTATATTTTAATATTAAAGTGCTTATATCCAAGATTCTAATAAATAATTAAATATTCAATTGTGTTTAATTTAAATAATAAAAATTATTTTCATAAGATGAATTATTTTATTATTTTATTATTAAAATTATTTATAAAATTAAAATTGAAAAATAAAAAACCATAATTTGTTTAAATTATTTGTTAAGAAAAATTTTAAGATAAAGAAACATATCCCTAGGTAGAATATCCTTTCTTCTTTTTAAATATAAAAACGGCCAAACTTGAGCTTTTTAAAAGTTGAAAATAAAATTATCTACGACTAATCTAAAAGTAATTCTTTAATATTTTAGACTAAACTTTTACCGGACATTCGTTTGCAGTTAACTCGTTAGTAATAACAAATAATCAGAAATTATCAATTTCAGCATCTGACGATGAAACGATAAATATCTGGGATTTCCAGACTGGAAACAGTACGAGAACTTTAATTGACCATTCAGACTATGTATAATCTGTAGAGCTATCAAATTATAATAACTTTATAGTAACTGGATCTTTTGATAAATCATTTAAGATAGAGAATTTTTAGACAGAATAATGTATAAGAACAATACCAAAAAATCATTATGTAAAGTGTTAATAATTGAGGATAATAAGTTCATAACATCAGGAAATCAAGGTAAACTTATTAAGAAATGGAATTTCTCATAGGGTGAATGGTTATGTACTTTATAAGGTCATACAGATAAAATAAATATTGCTTTGAGTAGAAATAATAAATGGTTAAAATCTAAAGCTAATGACAAGACAGTTAGAAAGTGGAAGATTGTTAACTGAGCAAGCAAATATATTTAAGACTTTAAAATTTTTACAATTTAAGAAGTAAATTGATAAAATTAAGTAAATCCATATAAGTATTTATAAAAGAATTTAGTGATAATGAAATTAAAATGTTCAACAGTGCCAATCTGGACACCGTTTAAAATCAGTTGCTTTATCAGCAACACTTCTCATCATTCTTGACTTTCTAATGAAATTATCTTCACTAAGGTCTTCTCAGTTTCTTTGATTTCTTGTTCTTATTATTTCAAAAGGTACTTCACATCATTTTCTTCTCTAAATATCTCCATGCTAGTTGCAATAGAGCCTCGTGTATTTTTCTTATTCTTTACGCCAAAATTTTTTCTTGAAATTCTAAAATTTTTAGCAATTCTTGTACAAATGTCACTTACTATTACAGTAATATCATTTCTTCCTTACTTATCTGATTGGTTTTCGATTTATAACCTCTTTTTATTCTAATTCCATCTAATTTGTCTAATTAGTTATCTTTGTACTAATATTGTTTTGCTTAATAAACTCCAACTCTTGTTTTTATACGATATTTCCAAGCCTTGCTGTTTCTTATCTATATTCAGTTTAAATTTTCCAATATGCTTGGAGTTCCCATTCTTAATTAATAATTCTAATATCTAAGTTGTCCTATCCAAGCGATAATAAGTTTCTTAGTTCTTAATTTTCCTACTTAAGCACTTTAATCTCTTCCTAGAGATTGGATATTTCAAATACTAACTTTTAAATATTTATTTCCTTTTTAATTATCTTTGATGGAAGTTCTTTTCCTGTTATTATATTAGATTCTTTTCTTTTTATTACTTTAGGAGGTGTTTATTATAGTTATTAGGTTCTTTATTAGTTTTGCAAGTGGGGAGAAGAAGACTCTTGATACTTTTTTTATGCCTGCTTTTTCTCTAGAGCTTTTTTCTCTTCTTTGCTCAAGAAAAAGCCGGGAACAAGATTTTAAGACTCCATTTTAATTTAATTTATTTATAAAATAATTTATAAATATAAAAATCTTTTAAGCTTTTTTAGTTTATAATATTTTATGATCTATATCTGTTTTTTTCTACCGATTTAACAACTAATTACTCAGATTAATAATCATCTAACATTCTTTCCTTAAAATTTCTTATGCTAATTATGCTTAACTAAATCATTAGTCCGTTAAAAAATATTCAATTTTAAACTTTTTTTTCCTGTTGTAGTAATCTAGGTTAGGTCTTTTACTGGATCATTCCATTCTAGTTTGAATTAATTCATTATTTTTAATAGCTATTATTCTGCTGGATTTAGTTCATTTGGTAGAATTTATATATATGTGCATTAAATCTCATACTATAGTATTTTATAAACTTAAACTATTTGTTATGTATTTGAATTATTTTAGGCTTTCGTAGAAAGAGATTATTTATTCCTACTCGAGTGTTCTAGACACATATGCATTGATAAATTTAAATCTATCATCAAAATTCATACAAGTTATTCTGCCACCTTCGAGTATTTTATTTTATTTTAGACCATTTGCTTCATGCTCTTTAACTTTGTATAAGAATTGCTCTTTAATATATAAAATTATTCTTTTACTAAGTCTAGTTCCTGGCTTTTTAACTACGCGATATCCGATTATTTAGGGCATATCTTTAATTGAATCTATAAACATTTCTTGAGTCACCATAATATCTATATTTATTTCAAACATAAATTTACTTAACTCTTCATTGTTTAAATTGATTCCTCTTACACTAATCGTTCTTATACTTTATTAATTTCAAATTTTCAAAATTTCTTGATCTTCATTATTTGATTCTTTCTATTTAGTATTAAATATCAAGTTAGTGTCACTTGCTTAGTCTTTTTCAAAACCAAATTACTCTAATGTTTATGTATGTTTAAGTTTAATGTATGCTATCTTTTCTGTGAAAATTTTTTTGGATTATTATTAAAATTAGTTTCATCTATTAGTTATAGAAGTGAGCTAGTTACTTATAGAAACTTATTTTTTTCAAAAAGTTCTAGTAATTCCATTTTTTCTCCCATGGTGTTAAACTTTGTCTTTTCCATAGATCTTAGGTAACTTTAATAATTTTATCTCAGTATTCATTCAGTTGGATGATCTTTTATTATTCTTTCAATTATTGCCTATCTAGTGTATCATTTAATAATTAGTTAAGCAAATTTTTACTTTAGGATTCAAATTTTTGCTTGCTACTTGTCTTTATAATTTCTTTAGCATTTTTTTAGGTTTTCTATTTTGATTTATGTATCTTTTATTTTAATTTGCTATTTCTTGTTACATATTTTAACGCTTTTTTGATAATTCAGCACAATTTATTATTAATTTTATTGCTTTTTTATCTTCTACAACATTTAGTACTGTGTCCAATTTTAGACAGTTTAAACATCATCATATATTGCCGAATAGCATAATTTTACACGTAATTTTTTTTCATCTAGTCAAATAGGAATATTTTCTGGATAAGTGATTTCTGATAATTCTAGGGCGTAATAGTTCTACATAAAGTCATGTTGCTCCCTTTATTGAATGTAAAACTGTTTTTTTGTATTTTCGAAGGCTTTTAACTGTTTTTCTGTTGGAACTAAATTTTTTAAATACTTAAAAGTAGTGAATTAAGTAGCTATTATTATTGTAGTATTTATTAATATTTCTCTTCTTGATAAAAATATCAAAAGATTAATGTTGCCATTGTTTATCTTAGAGAATTTATTAAGATATTCTTAATCAGAGAAAGCAGTTAGAATAAGTACAGTTGGTATTATTTGTACTTAATCTATAGTTATCCAAAATCTCTCTATATGTGTATGAAGAATTCCATTAATGAGGCATATTATTTTATTTTTGCTTTGCTTGAGTTGTAATTTTGAAATGTCTCCCTATATGAATTAATTAATTAATTTACGTGATTTCACCTTTATTTGGTTAATCACAAATCAAAAGTTTAATGCTAAAAAAAGAAACTTCATTTTTGCTGGGATCTTGTTTATCATAAGTTCTAAGGATTTTTAATTTCTTTTTTCTGAGAGTTTCCGATAGGTTGATTCCCATTAATTCCTTATTAAATTCGTTAATTGCATGCTATATGTTTGGAGCTTATTTGTTTAGCTGAAGTATTTTTTCCTGTAGAGTTTACCTTCTTGATTGCAATAGATCCTGAAAATACTTCCCATTAGTTTTCTACTTTTTTTTTCTTCATTAGAATTTGAAGCAGCTTATAACTTCGTGCTGCTGGGCACTTGCAGTACTAACATCTCATTATTTTCCAATAGGGAATATAATTTTTTGTAGGCTGTTGCTCTACATCCATTGTATAATTCATTGACATCTTTTATAGAAATAAGCTTTCAGTTAACTCTGCGAATTGGTTAAATTTTGTTTCTAATTATTCTATTCTGATATTTCCTAGCTATTTATTTTCTATTTTTTTCTTATGAATTAATCATAAGACGTTCGATTTTTCTTACGAGTTCTTGTACAGTTCTTAAAAATTTTAAATTTTTTAATTGCATAACTTGGAGTTCTTAAAGTATTTTTTATTAGTCGTAACTTGACTAAGATGAATCCTTTTGAGAAGAGACTTTTACAAATAATTTTCATTTTTTTTAAATATAAAATTGAGATAGATTATTCTTATTTTTTAGATGAAGTTTTCTACTTTATTTACTTTAAAAATTATTCATTTTAGAAAATTTTATTTTCTGCTAATTTTATTAATTCATCATATTTTCCTTACTTTTTTTCATCATTAAAAATCCCTCCTAAAAGCTTTATCTGGATGTTGTTTAAATCATACTGGCTTATCATATTAATCTCGAAAAGTTATTATGTTTAAGTTTTTATCGAGAGTTAAGGTGTTATAATGGCTTTGCTTTACTATTGGTCACACAATGGACATTTTTAAGTATAAAGATTTTAGTTTAAATAATTAAAGGAAATAATGTATTTAAGGGTTTAAGATATTGACTTGATGATAGTAGTGATGAATTAATTAGTATTTAGATATAGATATAGCTTAATGATTATTTGATTATAGCTTTGATTTGATTAGATAAATAGTAATCTAAGTAATACTTGTATAATTTGAATATTAGGATGTATTTAGAGATAGTTTTTTTGACTATGTTGAATATGCTTTGGTATGTTATAAGCTGTATGTTTGTATCTGAATAATGATAATATTTGAATAATAGATTTTTAAATATGTTTAAATAAAATGTGATTCTTTATTTATTTCAGATGCTTTAAATATTTTAATAAGTAGTAACATATTTACCTAATTATAGATCTTTAAACTACTTCTTTATATATTAAATTATATTTATTATAAATACTATTAATAATATAGATATTATTATTATGTTTATCAGTTATGACTTCGAATACTTCTATAACTCAATTTTTCTAAATCAATTCTCATTATTGAAACTCTTGGCAATTCTTCAGCAAAAACATATCCATAGTTATTTCTTACTTTCATCTTCGTTAAAGCTTCAACATCTTTAAAAATTTAACTTTATTGTCATTATTCTTTGCTTCTTTTATATATTCTTCTTGAATATTCTTTCGTAAATGCATTTTTCATACCTCCACACACGACAAAAGGCTCTATAGAAACTATAGGCCTAACAACAGCTTCAGGAAGATCCAAATTTTACTTACTTCATCTATCATTCTATATGTTATATTTTCATATATCTTTTAAAGTTTATGCTTTCTAATTTACACCTCCAAAAGAGTAAATATTTTATTCATTTTTATCTACTACTAAAGTTTAACCTGCTATTTAAAATGGAAATTAAGAGAAGTTTTATCATTTACTCTAGTTTCCTATCTTTAACTTTTCTACTGATTATAGTGCTTGATAATTATTTGTAAATCCTCCAATCACATAAACATATTTTTAAGCAGCTGCTATTCCAAAACCACCTCTTCCCTCATTTAGATCACTAAGTTTTATTCTATTATCTTCAAAATCAAATTATCAAGTTTCTTTTATTCCTTTCTTTTAATTTTTGTTATATCCTCCAATTAAATATAACTTATTTTAATATTCTATACTTTTACTAAGATTTGGAATTATAATTTAAACTTAGACTTATCGTAATTACTCTGTTTAAATATTAAATAAACTTAATTTTTAAATATCTCAATTAAAAAAGTGAATATAGTTAGATTATATAAAGTGTTAGCTTAGTTTATGTTAATTAGTCTAAATAATATTTGGTTACTTAGTATTGTGTTATAGTTTTTATCTTATTAGATTGTAAGTTAATTTAGACTTTAGTATTGTAGGTGGTTATGAGTTATATTAGAGTATAGTTGGTTTTAGTGATTAGTAGAATTAGATAATATTTGAGTGTTATTTTTGGTAGATAAATGTTGGTTAATGATTGATGATGATATTAGTTAGTGGTATTATGAGAGTATTACTAATGTTTGATTATTTGGTTGTAATGGTTTTAGATTTTTCCATAATTTACCTCCTTATCTCTTTTAATTTCTATCTAGCATCTTAAATCTTTTATATGTATTATTAGTTTTAAAATATCATTCTTATTAAATCACTTTCTTAAGGTAAATCATCAAATCTAAAATGGAATCCTTTTTAACAAATAGGACATTACATTATGCCTTATAATCAGTACTCAGTATTCAAACACAAACCACAGTAAATATGTCCACAAGGTAAGACAGTTGGAAGAGCATTAGTTAAGTTGTAATCTTCTAAGCAGATTAAGCATTTTGGTAACGCTTACATTTTTATTATTATTTAGACTACAAAAGCTATAAAAGCTAATTTATAACAGTTACCATCAAAAATTAAGTAAAAATATCAAATATTACATTATTACTTTATTTACTTAAATACTACAATATTAGGCTATTATATCAAGTAGTGATCCTATATTCCTCATGTCGCCAATCTCGGATCGAGATTAGTTATTAAATTTACTAAAGGCATGAAAGAGCTTTACAACATATTTTTTATATTATTTTTTAAGAAAAACGTCTCTGTCGCAAAGTCTTTATACTACTAGGAGGAATGCACTAAAATAAGGGACAGAAATGTTAAAACTAAGTAGCCTATCAAAAAAATGTAGGCAATTTAGAACACCAACTTAAACCACAGCTCTGTGCAAAACTTTTAATGGAAAAAGAAAGGAAATGGCAAATATCATAGAATGATGACGAGATTATGCAGCTCAAAACTGCTAAAAGAGTAGGAGTTACCGGTTTAAATAAATTTTTAGAAGAAAATTACTACAAACAAAGACTTAGTCCAGCAGAAAGGCAAGAAAATGAAATCATTCAAGCATTTTTCAGATGTTTGAATTAAGAATATGGTAAAAATATTGAGAGTGTGAAAATCCTTCAGGCATGAACAATCATTATATGATTCAAAAATAAGGGAACACTCACTCAATTCTCAAACAATTATCTTGTAAATGTAGAAATTTTTTAATACCAAAAAAGCAAAGAAACATAGAGGATTCTAAAACATTAAGAACTATCCGATTCATTAAACATTTAACATGTATTCAAGTTTTAGCCAGGTAGAAACCCATCGATAGCAGTACAGAAAATAGTATGTATAGAGATCGGAACCGTAAAAGGTACAACACGAGCCAATGGAAAAATGAAAACTTATTTAGAATTGAAGGAGATCAAAGACGCAGAAAATATACTAGATAAGTTAGACGAAAGGTAAAGCACTTACTTGAGTCATCCATCAATTTGAAATTGTATGAACTGTAACCAAATGGACATAGTACAAATTGATACTTAAGAAAAAAAGCTATAAAGGAAGTAATTAAAAATGCTAAAGAAGTAAAAAACCAAGTTGATGCATTCTGAAATCAGAAATAAAACGCCTTACTATAAAGAGAAACTGATAGCGAAGGAAAATAAATCGAAGAAAACTAAAGAAGATTAACCTTCAAATGAAATACCACTTTTATTTCTAGCAAAAGCAACAAATTTAAACCATATTAAAATTACTTTAAAGGTGGTCGACTTTAATAGATACTTAGCTACAAATTAAATAAATAAAATTGAGACAAAACGATCAATGTTATAAAAAGCAGAAAGTAAAATAGGAAATACGCCAAAAAATCTGAAACAACTAGAAAGCAGCGACAGGAAGAAGTATACATAAACACAGCGCTGTCTCGAAAAAAAGAAAAATATATATAATGGTAAGGAAGATAATATCGTGTAAAAAAATTGAAGACATAAGTACAGGAAAAATAATAAGCATTAGAACGATTTATTTTCACGCTATTAAAGAAGAGGAAGCTAAAAATGCAGGGTAGGAGGATCAAGAAAAATAGGAAGTACAAGGAAATACTAATATAAATTAATTAATTAAATTAGCCTGGTTTCACCATTGTTTGGTTCACTACGAAAAAATAAAGAAACCAAATTTAATTATTAAACAAATAAATAAATAAATTTGATTATAGAGCGCGTAGCACTCTCATTGGTGCGCAGCTCTTTAAAAAATGTTTCATACTGATAAGAATGTTTGCTACTGATAAAATTATCAGATACTGGTATAATTATTCAGTACTGATAAAAATGTTCAATACTGATATAATTTAAGAATACTCGTAATCTTATCTACTTGTTGGAGGTCCAAGGACATGGCAGGATTGTGTATAATGCATCACCAAAGCAGAGGATGACATGTGTCAATTATGGGCACTTAAATTCCCCACCTCTGATGAAGCTCGCAATATTATTTCTTTTTCGTTCCAGAATTATATTAAATTTAAATTAAGCCAGCGCCGAAGGTCTAAAAATCTTATGTCTCTATGCCAAACCAAAGCAGAGGAAGACATAAAGTCAATTATGGGTACTTAACTTCCCCAAGCTCTGATGAAGATGACCTTGTTGTTCACATTCGAGCAACTATGGCTGTTAAAAAATATATATATTAATAATAGTCTAGAAATTTTTCTAGCTTCATTTGGTCTCTTTGATTCTTATCTTGTTCTCTCCATTTTTACAATCAAAATTGATTTTCTTCACTCTTTAAATTCTTGTAATTCTTCCAAAGGCTGGAGTTAGAGAACATTCCACTATTCGAGTCAAATGACCCAATTATGTTAAATTCTTCTAAATAATAGTTATTTGTGATCTCAGTCATTTCTTTGTTGTTTTCTAAATTCCTGATTTGAATAGCGACATGTAAAATCAAGATAACTCTGAGATCTGGATTTCGGTTCCCTCTAGTCGACTTCTCGTTCGAAAGAGAGAACCCTCAAACAAGTAAGGTTTGTCACACAATGGGCCCGTTCTTACTTGTTTATGGTGGCATCTATTACAAGAGTACTTGGAGTGCAGACATGACTGCGCCGGATTGCCTACTTGGTCGACTAGAAACCAGAATCCATTTTAAAAATGAATATATAATAAAATAGAAAGAATTAAACAAAGGCACAGCAAATGTCAGAGGAATAAAATCAAGCAAGGAAGAATTAAACAAGTTTATGTGTAAAGGAATATAAAAATTATGGCAGATTAAGAAATATTTGTGGATCAAACTGATGAAATACCTTATATATACGGATTCAGAGCAATAATAAAATTGAGCACAAAACACTACAAAGGAGTAGCATTTTATATAAAAGACGGAATTACCCGCAGAACCAAAGTGTTGAATATAGCGGATCTTAATCAAGTAGAATTATTTTAGAGAGGAAGATTAATAGGTTTAAAACTTGATGATTGGCTAGCATTGATAAACGTATTCAACACTACAAAATCCGACTCTGATTAACTAATACGCTTTTATGAAAGTTTTATAATAATACAAAATAGCAGCATGCAGCAAAGGATTATAATTTTAATATTAGGGGGTTTAATGAGCTTATTCGCCAATTTTTACCATATAAGCAGTATAATGCAGGTTAATACTTATTTAGCTTGATGAAAGATTATCTTTTAGTGTGTAAAGATCCAATTCAAGATACAACCTTCATCACAACATAAGGGAAATAAAAACTCAAAATATAATATTTCTTAACGGATCAATATATCACGACTAACATTTTCAGCACAAAATTCTAACAATAGCGACAAATAAGAGATCATTAGCCAGGTAAAATAAAGATAAAAATTGCGGAAGAATATCGAAAAAGCATATAAATTAAAAGGATAAGCTTTCAAATATTAAAGCAATAAAAGGTTAAAGAGAGATTCAAAGAATGATTGAAGAAAAAGAGATACTAGCGAATTTCAAATTTAGATAGCGAAGCATACTATAAAAATAATCAGAATACGTCCAAGAAGTGACCAAAGCGATATGTGGCTTTGCAACAAATTAAGTGAGAAAATATAATATACAGCAGAAATAATAGAACTAAGAAAAAATTTCAATAGAAGGTAAAATAAGTAAAATATCTAATTAGATAAGGATGCTAATAAATTGATAATTATATTAAAATGAGATAAGAAGTAAGAATAAAATTTAGAATGCATCAAAAAAAGATAAGAATACCTAAATAAAAGATTTTCTTAGCTGAAATTAATTAAAGAAACTTAAACAACACTTGAAAAGAAATATAAAAACGATTAAAGTAGAGAAAATATGCACCATGGATATTAATAAACGAAAAGGATATACAGAATTTTAAGGAAAGTAGAGAGGAAAGTTTATCTGCTATGTAAAAGCATTAAATCTCTTATTATCTCAAATAGAATGTTACTAATAAAGAAAGATAGAGATTAGGACTTAAAAGCTGAGCTCTAAGACTATTTCCATTCTTTGTCTCTTCTTATCTGTTTTTTTTATTTTAAATTACTAAAAGCTCTTAAATATCATTCTTACTACTCTATCTCAAATAAGAAAATACAATAATTAAATATCTCTTCTAACTTATCCTCTTGATATATGGAGTATGCATTATAAAATGAAGCATTAATTCTAGGTTAGAAAGTACTTGGTAATAAATTTGATAGGTTAGTCTAATTGGATATTTGTAATGTTGAGGTTATTAAATACTTAGCTTCTAAAATCTGTAAGATATAGTTAAAGCATTTAAGGATTTATTATAATTCTAAGCATATGGTACTATTTTTAAATAATCTTGCTCTTCTCTTTATCAGTTTCTATGTACATGTTTGCAAACTAAGTTTGTATAAGTAAATAACAAATTAGAGGGAAATTTCTTGCATTAATGGTATAATTTTAAAAGTAACTATTAATTATATCTTAACTAATAAATAGCCTATTATAGTTAATTAAGCTACTTTTATTTCCTTCAGTTTAAATAGTAGTTATCTATGTGAATAATATTAAACTTATTTTTACTAGATTCAAATAAAATCTCAATCTGCTAAGTCTTAATTATGTCAACAACTGTTTCATCAAGAGCTCAAAGGCCTAACAAGTTAGAATGCCAATCAATTGTAAGAGATGTTTGAAAGATATTTATAAGCTTTAATAAAAGTTAAAATGTAGAAACCATAGCATCATTACACTAAAGCCTAATAATTGCAAAGCGTTCCTTCATAAAATAACCAGAGAATATTAAAAACTATTTAGTATAAGTAAAGATAATTATCAGTCTCTAACTTTATATTGCATTTAGGATAAGGGATATGTGAAGTATCTCAATAAGATTATCATTAAAATCATTAAAGTGATAGATAAAAAGAGATAGTTCCTATTACGTAAGTGCATAACTATTAAATTAATTTCAACTAAAAGAGTTTATGGAGCGGAAACTCTTTCCGATTGCCCGATCTGACGCTCTCTTTTTATGGAATAACGGGGATATCCTGTTGCGCTCCAGGCACAGCTGCTAGGGAGCTCCATCGCTATGAGCAGTCAGGCTTCAAGCCCCTACCAAGAGCGGATACAGAAACTTTCTAGCAATGTAAATGGATGGGAGAAACCGCCAGGTAGAGAGTTTGACTGGGACGGTATATCTGCTAAAAGATAACACATGTGTCCTACAGCCAGCTCAGAGCGGACAGAAACCGCTCACAGACCAAAAAGAGAAAAGCTGGCTTCATTTAACCTCTCAGTGTCAGGATGAACTGGGAAATCATGGCCTATCGATCCCTTATCTTTTATGAGTTTTAAACCAGAGGTATCAGAAAAATTACCATAGGGATAACTGGCTTGGGGCAGCCAAGCGTTCATAGCGACGTTGCCTTTTGATTCTTCGATGTCGGTTCTTCCTATCATTGTGAAGCAGAATTCACCAAGTGTCGTATTGTTCATCCGTCAAAAGGGAACGTGAGGTGAGTTTAGACCGTAGTGAGCCAGTTTAATTTTACTGTATTGATTACTGCATCGCCATAATAATCCAACTCAGTACGAGAGGAACCATTGGTCCAGATCACTGGTATCGCCATTGGTTGAACAGCCTTTTGGTTACGCTACCATCTGTATAGATTATGACTGAACGTCTCAAAAGTCAGAATAAAATCTGGGAGCGATGCCTTCTATCTACTTATGAAAACAATATTTTTTATATCTCCAAGCTCTCCTCATTTCTGTTAACATGATAAGAAAAACTAATCACATGCAAGCAGATAGGATAGATTCTTTGTAGACCAATAAATATTAACATGGGGTTGTACGAATGAGAGTAAGCTTGCCTTATGGTCTGCTAAGACTTTTCCATGGTTACCTGATCTATCTCTCTACAGGGCTTTTACTCTCCTTATTTGTTTTACTTACTTTTAGTAAGATACTTTAGTTATTTTAGTTACTCTAGTACCTTTAGTTAATATACTTGTATCAGCTGGTTCTGCTGGGGAATAAATACGTTATAAGAAAATGATAGGTAAAAATTAGGAATTTGATTGTTTGATCTAGAAATGTATAAAATAATAATATGCATAAAAGTGATAGACTAAAATTAAAAGCTATGATTGAATAAACTAGAGACAGGTTGATTGTATATTGAAAATAAGATATTAAACTAAGGATAATATTTGAATATTTGATTAGTATTAACAACTTAAATTATTGCTTTTTATATTTAAATAAAAAAATATTTATATACAATAATTTATTAAATAAAATATAGCTTTACAATTATAAATTTATTCTACATTTTCTTATTATTAATACTTTTAATGTATATAGTAAACATCCATATACTTGCTAACATTATTAAGCTTAAATACAAATTTATATTCATTTTTATTATTTTACAACTGGCAAATTTAATTATCATCATTTTGCAAATATTAACCTTGCTTTTATAAAAATGGCTGTATTTAATGAAAAGGAAATTTAAATCAATGTTTTTAAAATAAATCCTTTATAATAATCATATTTCTCACTTCGTTCCTACCTTAATATTTGTTCCTTTGTTACTCTATCTACTCCAGGCTTCATATTTTAAGGATTGATTGAACAAATTAGAATTTCTTTACTTCTTCTTATATATGTTTCGAACGATATTGAATAAATGGAGATCATCATATTTCAATACTTATCTTTCAGTTTTTTTTTCTCTTTCTTTCATTCTTCTCAATAGAGTCCTATCGTATTGCAAATTCTACATTCTTAATCTTTTTATGGTTCAAATTTATTTAGATTTTGATTGTTGACTGTTTAATTTCTATTAATATAGCATCGCTTGGAATAATCTAACTTATTATGCTTTTCTATTCGATTCTTTAGATTTTTTTTCTTAATTGTCTAAATGGATAATTTAATTTTCGTATAGGCAAAGTTCTCGACTTACTGTTCTTCAATTATCATTAAATCTGTCTATCTATAGTAATATTCCTGTTTTCGCTTATCTGTCCACTATGTGGATTTCATTATCGTCCTCGTGCTGTATGAGATCCTTTTTTATTGTGTTTACTTTTCATGGTCCTAGCAAGAGCATATATTTATTTTTCCAGATCCTAAATTTAGTCGATAAGGGCTAAAATGTTTTAGCGATTTCTCTAAGGATTTGGGTGTTGTTTAAGTTTGGTGTAAAAATGTTTAATTTAGGTAATGAATTAAGGAATTGAGTGTAGATTTGTGTATGTTAATTTTGGATGGTTATGTGTTTGTAGGTTTGTGTGTACTATTGTTAGTTTTTGAATATGAGATGAGTAATTTTGGTAATTGAATGTAGTTTTGAATTTGAGATAGTTATGTTAAAATAGTATTGTTTAAGGTATTTATAAAGTATTAAAGGTATAATCTTAAATGCAATATATTGATTATTAATTAATAAATAAAGATTTAACTAAATTTAATAGAAAAACGTACTATAGGAAACTTATAGCTATTAAATTACTATTTTGCAAATTTAAAAAACTGTCAATCAGCAAAAATGATGAAAATATTAAAATTATAATTTCATCAATTTGAAAGACTATTTATTTAATAAATTACAAAATGATCAGATTAATAGTCTGCTAATCTTAAAAAATATGATGGAAACATAAAAAATGCAGTAATAAAAGTTTAGTAAGATAAAAGTAAAATAATTTAAGGTATTATAAGGTAATTAAGAACTTAAAATTATTTAGACAAATTTAGAATATTTGTTTCTAAATACATTCAATATCACCATTATTTTTCACTAGAAAATTACATAGAAATAGGTAAAAATGGAATAAAAATTATAAAATTAAAATAAAAAATATAAAGAAAAAATTAATTAATATGATTATTTTAATAACTAATAATGCTTATAGATTCCCTATATTTTAGTTACCAATTCAATTTTACACTATAAAAACAATAAAATAACACTAATCAATTTCATTAACAACAAAAAGGAGTTATATATCTAATTAATTAAGCAATTCATTTAATGCAGCTATATCATTCTCTTCATTTTTAAAATAAGCAACTTAATACAAATTATTTAAATCAAACTAAATCCAATTATTTATATCTAGTTCGGAACTAACTAACTAAATCAAATCTATTTCAAGGCAAAAGTCATCATAGTTTTCAAATCTATTTGTTTTGCATATTCTTATTAACTACCTTTATAAATTAAATAGTAGAGCTAAATATTTATATGCAGACTCAGATTACAGATATGAACGATAAGGATGCAACAACGAACCAATAAATAATAACAAACTAGCTAATAGTTTATCATTATTTAAGCTTTAAGGCTTATAATCTAACAATACTTATTGTATATCTATTTCATTAATTTTTCAAACGAACTTTAATAAATCTCAGATTATATCATAGTACTGTTATTACCCTTATAACAATAAAGAATTACATCTCTAATCAAATTTATCTATTATATCTTGAATGCTAATCTTATACTTTCTATTCAATTTTAGAACTGAGATTACATAATCTTCTCCTTTTTATTTTTACTCTAATACTATTATTACAAGCCAATAGATTATAGGCTCTTAATAATTAATAACCTTATCAATTAAAAAGATGGTGGGAGCCGAGATTGACCTTCTGAATCATACTTTCTGGTTTTATGGCTAGGAACAAGTTCCTTTCCTGTCGCTGAGAAAGTCCTTGGTCAAAGTCAAACTTTGCAATGGAACGCCTTCCTTTTGATTATCCACTCCTGGTAGGGGGTTGAAACCTGGCTGCCTATAGCGATGGAGCTCCCTGGCAGCTGCTTTTCGAAAGCAACAGGATATCCCCGTTATTCCATGAAGGGAGTGTTGGGGTCGTTAAACTGCAAGAAATTGCAGTTCAAAACTCTTTTAGTTTAAAATTAATTAATAATTAATATCCTTAACTCATAAATAAATACTTAAAGATTGATTTTAGTTATACTTAAGTATGGCTCTAAATAGTTTTTAATACCTTCTTTTGATTATAGAAGCTTCTTTTCTTATTTAAAATTCCTTTTATACTGCTAATAGCTTTTCTCTTATTTCTTTATTACATAATAGCTCTTAAAATATGAAATATTCAACCTTACAAATTTTTATTTCTTAGTAACTTTTAAATGCTTTTACCGAAGACAAAGTTTAAAGAATAGGTTAAAAAATTTCTATATATATTATAAATTTCATTTTAATTAGGAAGGAACAATCCGCCATCTGATTTTATTTAAACTCTGTTATCAGGAAGTACCCCATGGGCGAAGAACAGAGCAAGAATCTTGATAGGAACCAAGAGAAGACAAGATTGAAGAGGTATCAAGTAGCGTTAATGATGAAAGATTCCAGATATTAAGGTCTCTTATGGAGCATTCCGGTAACGGGCCTATAGAAAGCAAGACTCACAAATGAATACTAGCACTATGGAAGATTTCAGAAAATAATTTATTTTATTTTAAAAATATTTATTAAAGAGCTGAACATAATTGAGGTGCTGCTTCAAATCTTATCTATTTATTATTTATTTTAAAGATATTTATTTCTTCTAAATTTAAATAAAAACTAAAATTAGACTATAAATTAGTAAATAGTAATTTGAAGTTTCTTAATAGAAGTAGTTAACATAGTAAAGCTTATTTAATAAAGGTTTTAAATTTGTAAACTAGAATTAGAAATAATGTAAGCATTTCACTGTGTGATACTCTTATTTATTTGGTTTCTTTTATTTTTTAATTAAATTAGTATAAGGAAATTAGCTTAGGTTAAATATGAATTATAAGTAATAAAGTACTTTTGTAAATATAAAAGAAGAGATTAGTTAAATAAAAAGTTTAAATGAATTAGTAATAAGAAAGTGGATAATTAAATAATAATTTCTAAAATAAACAATTTAATACTTTAAACTATACATTTTACTTACTATAGTTACCATTTTAACTAATTTTCTTAAAATAATCAAATATTATATCACTAATTTATTATTAAATGCAAAGGAAAAACTATTCTTAATACCACCTATTTTCAATACATTAGAATCTAATATTTTACTTATTATTCAATCTAATTATAAAAGAAATCTACCCTTTTTTATTAAACAATCTAGATTTAAAACTCAAATAAACTAATATCAATAAAAGTATAGCAAAGTTACTATAATAAGAATATAAATTCTTGCATATTACTTATGATAAAATAGACTAAAAGAAAAAAATAAAAATAATTAAAATTGTAAAACTTTATTATGTTTAACTATTTTAAATTATATCAGTCTAATCGAAAGGAAAAAATAAGTTTTATTAAATTATATTTTAATATTAAAGTGCCTATATCCAAGATTCTAATAAATAATTTAAATATTCAATTATGTTTAATTTAAGTAATAAAAATTATTTTCATAAGATGAATTATTTTATTATTAAATTATTAAAATAATTTATAAAATAAAAATTGAAAAACAAAGAAACATAATTTGTTAAAATTATTTTTTTAAGAAAAATTTTAAGATAAAGAAGCATATCCCTAGGCAGAATATATTTTCTTCTTTTTAAATATAAAAACGGCCAAACTTGAGCTTTTTAAAAGTTGAAAATAAAATTATCTACGACTAATCTAAAAGTAATTCTTTAATATTTTAGACTAAATTTTGACCGGACATTCGTTTGCAGTTAACTTGGTAGTAATGGCAAAATATCAGAAATGATCAATCTCAGCATCTGACGATGAAACGATAAAGTTCTGGGATTTCCAGACTGGAAACTGTACGAGAATTTTAATTGACCATTCAGATTATGTATAATCTATAGTGCTATCAAATGATAATAACTTTATAGTAACTGGATCTAGTGATAAATCATTTAAGATAGAGAATTTCTATACAGGATAATGTATAAGAACAATATCAAAAATTATTATATGAAGTGTTAATAATTAAGGATAATAAGTTCATAACATCAGGAAATCAAGGTAAACTTATTAAGAAATGGAATTTCTCATAGGGTGAATGGTTATGTACTTTATAAGATCATACAGATAAAGTAAATACTGTGGCTTTGAGTAGAGATAATAAATGATTAAAATCTGGAGCTACAAGACAGTTAGAAAGTGGAAGATTGCTAACTGAGCAAGCAAATATATTTAAGACTTATAAATTTTTACAATTTAAGAAATAAATTGATAAAATTAAGTAAATTCATATAAGTATTTATAAAAGAATTTATAAATATAAAAATCTTTTAAGCTTTTTTAGTTAATAATATTTTATGATCTATATCTGCTTTTTACTACCAATTTAACAACTAATTACTCAGATTAATAATCATCTAGTATTCTTTCCTTAAAAATTCTTATGCTAATTATGCTCAACTAATTAATTAGTCCGTTAAAAAATATTCAATTTTAAACTTTTTTTTCCAGTTTAATTAATCTAAGTTGGGTCTTTTGTTGGATCATTTCATTCTAATTTGAATTATTCATTATATTTAATAGCAACTATTCAGCTGGATTTAGTTCATTTGGTAGAATTTATGTATATGTATATTAAATCTCATATTATAGTATTTTATAAACTTAAATTATTTGTTATGTATTTGAATTATTTTAGGCTTTCATAGAAAGAGATTAGTTATTCCTACTCGAGTGTTGTAGGCACATATACATTGATAAATTTAAATCTATCATCAAGATTCATACAAATTGTTCTGCCGCCTTCGAGTATTTAATTTTATTTTAGACCATTTGCTTCATGCTCTTTAACTTTGTATAAGAATTGTTCTTTAATATATAAAATTATTCTTTTACTAAGTCTAGTTCCTGGCTTTTTAACTACGCGATATCCGATTATTTAGGGCATATCTTTAATTGAATCATTAAACATTTCTTGAGTCGCCATAATATCTATATTTTTTTCAAGCATAAATTTACTTAAATCTTCTTTGTTCAACTTGATTCCTCTTACACTATCAGTTCTTATACTTTATTAATTTCAAATTTTCAAATTTTCTTTTCTTCATTATTTGATTCTTTCTATTTAGTATCAAATATCAAATTAGTATCACTTGCTTAGTCTTTTTCAAAACCAAATTACTCTAATGTTTATGTATGTTTAAGTTTAATGTATGCTATCTTTTCTGAGAACATTTTTTTGGATTATTATTAAAAATGGTTTCATCTATTAGTTATGGAAGTGAGCTAGTTACTTATAGAAATTTATTTTTTTCAACAAGTTCTAGTAATTTCATTTTTTCTCTCATGGTGTTAAACTTTGTCTTTTCCATAGATCTTAGGTAGCTTTAATCATTTTATCTCAGTATTCATTCAGTTGGAAGATCTTTTATTATTCTTTCAATTATTGCCTATCTAGTGTATCATTTAAATAATTAGTTAAGCAAATTTTACTTTAGGATTCAAATTTTTGCTTGCTACTTGTCTTTATAATTTCTTTAGCATTTCTTTAGGTTTTCTATTTTTATTTATGTATCTTTTATTTTAACGCTTTTTTGATAATTCAGCACAATTGATTATTAATTTTATTGCTTTTTTATCTTCTTCAACATTTAGTGATGTGTCCAATTTTAGACAGTTTACTCATCATTTATTGCCGAATGGCTTAACTTTACACGTAATTTTTTTCATTTAGTTAAATAGGAATATTTTCTGGATAAGTGATTTCTGATAATTCTAGGACGTAATAGTTCTACATAAAGTCATGTTGCTCCCTTTACTGAATGTAAAACTGTTTTTTTGTATTTTCGAGGGCTTTTAACTTTTTTTCTGTTGGAACTAAATTTTTTAAAATACTTAAAAGTAGTGAATTAAGTAGCTATTATTATTGTAGTATTCATTAATATTTCTCTTCTTGATAAAAATATCAAAAGATTAATGTTGCCATTGTTTATCTTAGAGAATTTATTAAGATATTCTTAATCAGAGAAACAGTTAGAATAAGTCCAGTTGGCATTATTTGTACTTAATCTATAGTTATCCAAATTCTCTCTATATGTATATGAAGAATTCCATTAATGAGTCATATTATTTTATTTTTGCTTTGCTTGAGTTGTAATTTTTAAATGTCTCCCTATATGAATGAATTAATTAATTTACGCGATTTCACCTTTATTTGGTTAATCACAAATCAAAAGTTTAATGCTAAAAAAAGAAACTTCATTTTTGCTTGGATCTTGTTTATCATAAGTTCTAAGGATTTTTAATTTCTTTTTTCTGAGAGTTTCCGATAGGTTGATTCCCATTCATTCCTTATTAAATTTGTTAATTGCATGCTATATGTTTGGAGTTCCTTTGTTTAGCTGAAGTATTTTTTTCCTGTAGAGTTTACCTTCCTGATTGCAATAGATCCTGAAAATATTTCCCATTAGTTTTCTTCTATTTTCTTTTTTTCATTAGAATTGGAAGCAGCTTCTAACTTTGTGCTTTGGTCACTTGCTGTATTAACATCTCATTATTTTCCAATAGGGAATATAATTTTTTGTAGGCTGTTGCTCTACATTCATTGTATAATTCATCGACATCTTTTACAGAAATAAGCTTTCAGTTAACTCTGCGAATTGGTTAAATTTTGTTTCTAATTATTCTATTCTGATATTTCCTAGCTATTTATTTTCAATTTTTTTTCTTATGAATTAATCATAAGACGTTCAATTTTTCTTACGAGTTCTTGTACAGTTCTTAAAAATTTAAAATTTTTTAATTGCATAACTTGGAGTTCTTAAAGTATTTTTTATTAGTCGTAACTTGACTAAGATGAATCCTTTTGAGAAGAGACTTTTACAAATAATTTTCATTTTTTAAATATAAAATTGAGATAGATTATTCTTATTTTTTGGATGAAGTTTTCTACTTTATTTACTTTAAAAATTATTCATTTAAGAAAATTTTATTTTCTGCTAATTTTATTAATTCATCCCATTTTCCTTACTTTTTTTCATCATTAAAAATCCCTCCTAAAAGCTTTATCTGGATGTTGTTTAAATCATACTAACTTATCATATTAATCTCAAAAAGTTATTATGTTTGAGTTTTTATCGAGATTATAAGAGTTATAATAATAATAATAATGTAAACTAAAATGTTAAGAGTTTTGGAGTTCTTCGGGATTCCAACCGATTTCGCTCCGCCTTTTTTTTAACGTGGATGTATACCACGGCCTTTTTTTGAATGTGGGTGGCTACCACAATGAATTTTCCATGTTACCACTAAATAATTTCTATTTGTAAATTCCTGAGTCGGTTATTCAAAGTTTGTTTAACATCCTTCATGTTTTTATTTCTTCTCTTTTTTTCAATTTTTATCATTTTTAACAATTTTTTAATAAGTGATATTTCGACTTACAACATCAACAATTTTTTGTCTATTTTTTTTTATTCAACTAAGGCAAAACTAATTTTTCTATTTGTTCTATTCTTTTAATTAAACTTTTATCAACATTTTATTCTTTATTTATTTCTTAATCTTTTGCTTAAGAAGGGAGGACTTCAATACTCATGTTTACCCCTTGTTTGAAATTATTTTAAGACTGAGTATAGAGCTATTGTTCTGTCACAATATTGTTTTATATAAGCTATTTCCTAAGAATTAATAGTTCGTTATTTTGATCCTCAATGTTATTCATAAGCTCTCTAATTCTTTCTCCTTGATTATATGTTTCTTCTTCATATTTAGAAATTAATTTTTTCATCTTTTCCATTTCAATTGAAAGCGAAGTGCTCTCATTAACTTGTCCAACCATTACTTTGCCTTCTGAAGAGGAGCTTGATAAGTGTTCCATTGATTTCTACTTCTTCTCTAGTTCTTTGTTAGCTCTTCTTCTTGCGTTCCTTGCCTAATTTTTAGATAGTCGAATATTCTATTCCATTTCCATTTTTTTTTTTATTATAAGAGTTATAATGGCCTGATTTTATTATTGGTTATGGAACATTTTTAAATATATATTGTAGTTAGTTTAAATGATTAAAGGAAATAATGTATTTAAGAGTTTAAGATGTTGATTTGATGATAGTAGTGATGACTTAATTAGTATTTAGATATAGATATAGCTTAAGTATTATTTGATTATAGCTTTGATTTGATTAGATAAATAGTAATCTAAGTAGTATTTGTATAATTTGAATATAAGAATGTATTTAAAGATAGTTCTTTTGACTATGTTGAATATGTTTTGGTATATTATAAGCTGTATGTCTGTATCTGAATAATGATAATATTTGAATAATAGATTTTTAAATATGTTTAGATAAAATTTGATTCTTTATTTATTTCAGACGCTTTAAATATTTTAATAAGTAGTAACATATTTAACTAATTATAGATCTTTAAACTACTTCTTTACATATTAAATTATATTTATTATAAATTCTATTAATAATTTAGATATTAGAATTATGTTTATCAGTTATGACTTCTAATACTTCTATAACTCAATTTTTCTAAATCAATCCTCATTATTGAAACTCTTGGCTATTCTACAGCAAAAGCATATCCATAGTTATTTCTTATTTTCATCTCCGTTAAAGCTCCAAAATCTTGAAAAATTTAACTTTATTGTCATTATTATTTGCTTCTTTTATATATTCTTCTTGAAAATTCTTTCGTAGAATAATTTTTCATACCTCCAAATATGACAAAAGGCTCTAAACAAACTATAGGCCCAGCAACAGCTTCAGGAAGATTCAAATTTTACTTACTTCATCTATCATTCTATATGTTATATTTTCATATATCTTTTAAAGCTTATCCTTTCTAATTTATCCCTCCAAAAGAATAAATATTTTATTCATCTTTATCTACTACTAAAGTTTAACCTCCTATTTTGAATGGAAATTAAGAGCAGTTTTATCATTTACTCTAGTTTCCTATCTTTAACTTCTCTACTGATTATAAAGCTTGATTATTACTAGTAACTCCTCCAACCACATAAACATATTTTTAAGCTGCAGCTATTCCAAAACCACCTCTTCCCTCATTTAGATCACTAAGTTTTATTCTATTACCTTCATAATCAAATTATCAAGTTTCTTTTATTCCTTTCTTTTAATTTAAGTTATATCCTCCAATTAAATATAACTTATTCTAATATTCTATACTTTTACTATTGTATGGAATTGTAATTTAAACTTAGACTTATCGTAATTACTCTGTTTAAATATTAAATAAACTTAATCTTTAAGTATCTCAATTAAAAAAGTGAATATAGTTAGACTATATAAAGTGTTAGGCTAGTTTATGTTAATTAGTCTAAATAATATTTGGTTACTTAGTATTGTGTTATAGTTTTTATCTTATTAGATTGTAAGTTAATTTAGACTTTAGTATTGTAGGTGGTTATGAGTTATATTAGAGTATAGTTGGTTTTAGTGATTAGTAGAATTAGATAATATTTGAGTGTTATTTTTGGTAGATAAATGTTGGTTAATGATTGATGATGATATTAGTTAGTGGTATTATGAGAGTATTACTAATGTTTGATTATTTGGTTGTAATGGTTTTAGATTTTTCCATAATTTACCTCCTTATCTCTTTTAATTTCTATCTAGCATCTTAAATCTTTTATATGTATTATTAGTTTTAAAATATCATTCTTATTAAATCACTTTCTTAAGGTAAATCATCAAATCTAAAATGGAATCCTTTTTAACAAATAGGACATTACATTATGCCTTATAATCAGTACTCAGTATTCAAACACAAACCACAGTAAATATGTCCACAAGGTAAGACAGTTGGAAGAGCATTAGTTAAGTTGTAATCTTCTAAGCAGATTAAGCATTTTGGTAACGCTTACATTTTTATTATTATTTAGACTACAAAAGCTATAAAGGCAATTTATAACAGTTACCATCAAAAATTAGTATATAAATATCTATTATTACATTATTACTTTATTTACTTAAATACTACAATATTAAGCTATTATATCAAGTACCAATCTTACGATCCGCATTGGATCGAGATTGCTTATTAAATTTACTAAAGGCTTGAAAGAGCTTTACAACTTAATCAGATCTTTGATAATATTTTTAAGAAAAACGTCTATATCGCAAAATCTTTAAGTTACTAGGAGGAATGCACTAAAATAAGGAACAAAAATTAAAACTAAGTAACCTATCAAAAAATGTAGGTAATTTAGAACATCAAATCAGATCTCAGCTCTGTACAAGCATTTTAATGGAAAAAGAATGGAAATGGCAAATTCCATAAAATGATGAAGAGAGTATGCAGCTAAAAACTGTTAAAAGGGTAGGAAGTACCTATTACAATAGATTTTTAGAAGAAAATTACTACAACCTAAGACTCAGTACAGCAGAAAGGCAAGAAAATGGAATAGTCCAAGCATTTCTCAGATATCTGAAATAAGAATATGATAAAAATATTGAGAGTATGAAAATCTTTCAGACAGGAACAATCATTATATGATTCAAAAATAAGGGAACACTCACTCAATTCACAAACAATTAACATGGAAATTTAGAAATTTTGTAATAGTAACAGAGCAAAGAAACATAGAGGAATTCTACAACTTTAAGAACTACCTGATTCATTGAACATTTAGCATGTATTCAAGTTTTAGCCAGATAGAAACCAATTTGGAGCAGTACAGAAAATAGTATGTACAGAGATAGGAACCGTAAAAAGTACAACGTGAGCCAATGGGAAAATGAAAATCCATTTAGAATTGAAGAAGATCAAAGACGAAGAAAATATACCAGATAAGTTAGACGAATGAGATATAAGCACTTACTTGAGTCAATCTGGAAATCCCATAAACGTATCGTTTTATCGCCAACCATCAATTTGAAAATGTAAGAACTGTAACCAAAAAGGGCTCAGCTCAAATTAATGCTTAAGAAAAAAAGCTATAAAGGAAGCAATTAAAAATGCTAAGGAAGTAAAAATCAGGCTGATGCATTCAGAAATCAGGAATAAAATGCTTTGTTATAAAGAGAAATAGATAAAGAAGGAAAAGAAAGTGAAGAAAACTGAAGAAGATTAACCTTCAAATAAAATACCACTTTTTATTTCTGACAAGTTTAAGCCAAACTAAAGTGTCTTTAAAAGCGATCGATTTCAATAGATAATTAACTACAAAATTAAATAAATAAAAACTGAGACGAAACTATCAATGTTATAAAAAGCAGAAAGTAAAATAGGAAATATGTCAAAAAACTGAAACATATAGAAAGCAGCGACAGGAAGGAAGCATGCATAAATAAAACACTGTCTCAAAAAAGATAGAAAAATATATATAATGGCAAGGAAGATATTATCAAGTAAAAAAATTGAAGACATAAGTACAGAAAAATAATAAACATTAGAACGATTTAGTTTTCATGCTATTAAAGAAGAGGAACTAAGAATCCAGGATAGGAGGATCAAGAAAAATAGGAAGTACAAGGAAATACTAATATAATAAAATAGAACAAATTAAACAAAGGTACAACAAATGCCAGAGGAATAAAATAAAACAAGAATTAAACAAGTTTATGTGTGAAAAAAGATAGAAATTATGGCAATTTAAGAAATATTTGCGGATCAAACTGATAAAGATTCTTATATATACGGATTCAAAGCAATAATATAATTGAGCACAAAACACTGCAAAGAAGTAGCATTTTATATAAAAGATGGAATTACCATCAGACCAAAGTATTTAATATAACGGATCTCAATCAAGCAGAATTATTTTAGAGAGGAAGATTTATATGTTTAACACTTGATGATGGGTAGCATTGATAAATGTATATAGCACTACAACATCCGACTCTGATTAACTAATACCCTTTTATGAAAATCAATAATAATACATAATAGCAACAAACAGCAGAGGATTATAAATTTTAATATTAGGGGATTTTAATACGCATATTCCCCAATTTTTACCGTATGAGCAGAATAATGCAGGCTAATACTTATTTAACTTGATGAAATATTATCTATAGAATGTAAAGATCCAAATCAAGATACAACCTTCATCAACATAAAAGAAAGAAAAATTCAAAATAAAATACTTCTTAGCGGATTAATTCATTACGCCTAGCATTATCAGCTCAAAATTCTATCAATAGAGACTAATAGGAGATAATTAGCCAGTCAAAATAAAATTAAAAATTGCGGAGGAATATCGAAAAAGTCCATAAATTAAAAGGATAAATTTTCATAAATTAAAGCAATAAAAGGATCAAGAGAGATTCAAAGAATGATTCGAGAAAAGAGATATTAGCGAATTTAAAATTTAGATAGCGAAGCATTTTATAAAAATAATCAGAATACGTCCAAGAAGTAACCAAAGCAATATGTGGCTTTGCAACAAATTAAGTGAGAAAATATTAATATACAGCAGAAATAATAAAACTAAGAAAAAATTTAAAATAGAAGGCGAAATAAGTAAAGATATCTATTAGAGCATGCTAAGAAATTAATAATTATATTAAAATGAGATAAGAAGCAAGGATAAAATTTAGAATAAATCAAAAAAAGATAAGAATACCTAAATTAAATATATTTCTAGATGAAATTAATTAAGGAAACTTAAACAAAACTTGAAAAGGAATATAAAGTCGATTAAAGTAGATAAAATATGCACCATGGATATTAATAAACGAAAAGAATATGCAGAATTTTAAGGAAAGTAGAGAGGAAAGTTTATCTGCTATGTAAAAGCATTAAATCTCTTATTATCTAAAATAGAATGTTACTAATAAAGAAAGATAGAGATTAGGACTTAAAAGCTGAGCTCTAAAACTATTTCCATTCTTTGTCTCTTCTTATCTGTTTTTTTTATTTTAAATTACTAAAAGCTCTCAAATATCTTTCTTACTCCTCTATCTCAAATAAGAAAATACAATAATTAAATATCTCTTCTAACTTATCCTCTTGATATATGTAGTATGCATTATAAAATTAAGCATGAATTCTAGCTTAGAAAGTACTTGGTAATAAATTTGATAGGTTAGTCTAATTGGATATTTGTAATGTTGAGGTTATTAAATACTTAGCTTCTAAAATCTGTAAGATATAGTTAAAGCATTTAAGGATTTATTATAATTCTAAGCATATGGTACTATTTTTAAATAATCTTGCTCTTCTCTTTATCAGTTTCTATGTACATGTTTGCAAACTAAGTTTGTATAAGTAAATAACAAATTAGAGGGAAATTTCTTGCATTAATGGTATAATTTTAAAAGTAACTATTAATTATATCTTAACTAATAAATAGCCTATTATAGTTAATTAAGCTACTTTTATTTCCTTCAGTTTAAATAGTAGTTATCTATGTGAATAATATTAAACTTATTTTTACTAGATTCAAATAAAATCTCAATCTGCTAAGTCTTAATTATGTCAACAACTGTTTCATCAAGAGCTCAAAGGCCTAACAAGTTAGAATGCCAATCAATTGTAAGAGATGTTTGAAAGATATTTATAAGCTTTAATAAAAGTTAAAATGTAGAAACCATAGCATCATTACACTAAAGCCTAATAATTGCAAAGCGTTCCTTCATAAAATAACCAGAGAATATTAAAAACTATTTAGTATAAGTAAAGATAATTATCAGTCTCTAACTTTATATTGCATTTAGGATAAGGGATATGTGAAGTATCTCAATAAGATTATCATTAAAATCATTAAAGTGATAATAAAAAGGGATAATTCCTATTACTTAAGTGCAGAACTATTAAATTAATTTCAACTAAAAGAGTTTTTGGACATCAAACTCTTTCCGATTGCACGACCCGACACTCTCTTTTTATGGAATAACGGGGATATCCTGTTGTGATCCAGGCACAGCTGCTAGGGATTTCCATCGCTATGAGCAGCCAGGTTTCAAGCTTCTACCAAGAGCGGATACAGAAATTTTCTAGCCATGTAAATGGATGGGAGAAACCGCCAGGTAAGGAGTTTGACTGGGGCGGCATATCTGTTAAAAGATAACACAAGTATCCTACGGCCAGCTCAGAGCGGACAGAAACCGCTCACAGACCAAAAGGAGAAAAGCTGGCTTCATTCAACCTCCAATTTCAGGATGAACTGGGAAAGCATGGCCTATCGATCCTTTGCCTTTTATGAGTTTTAAGCCAGAGATCTCAGAAAAATTACCACAGGGATAACTGGCTTGTGGCAGCCAAGCGTTCATAACGACGTTGCTTTTTGATTCTTCGATGTCGGTTCTTCTTATCATTGTGAAGCTGAATTCACCAAGTGTCTTATTGTTCATCCGTCAAAAGAGAACGTGAGCTGGGTTTAGACCGTAGTGAGCCAGTTTAAATTTACTGTATTGATCACTGCGTCGCTACAGTAGTCCAACTCATTACGAGAGGTACTGTTTGTCCAGATCTCTGGTATTGCCATTGGTTGGACAGCCTTTTGGTTACGCTACCATCTGTATAGATTATGACTGAACGTTTCTAAGTCAGAATCTAATCTGGGAGTGATGCTTTCTATCAACTTATGAAAAAAATATTTTTTATATCTCCAAGCTCTCCTCATTTCTGTTAACATAATAAGGATGATTAATCACATGCAAGCAGATAGGATAGATCCTTAGTAGACTACTAAGTATTAGCCTGGGGTTGTACGTATGAGAGTAAGCTTGCCTTATGATTTGCTAAGACTTTTCCATGGTTACCCGATCTATCACTCTACGCAGCTTTTATTCTACTTATTTGCTTTACTTACTTTTAGTAAGATACTTTAGTTATTTTAGTTACTCTAGCACCTTTAGTTAATATACTTGTATCAGCTGATTCTGCTGGGTAATAAATACGTTATAAGAAAATGATAGGTAAAAATTAGGAATTGGATTGTTTGATCTAGAAATGTATATAATATGCATAAAAGTGATAGACTAAAATTAAAAGCTATGATTGAATAAACTAGAGACAGGTAGGATTGTATATTGAAAATAAGATATTAAACTAAGGATAATATTTGAATATTTGATTAGTATTAACAACTTAAATTATTGCTTTTTATATTTAAATAAAAAAATATTTATATACAATAATTTATTAAATAAAATATAGCTTTACAATTATAAATTTATTCTACATTTTCTTATTATTAATACTTTTAATGTATATAGTAAACATCCATATACTTGCTAACATTATTAAGCTTAAATACAAATTTATATTCATTTTTATTATTTTACAACTGGCAAATTTAATTATCATCATTTTGCAAATATTAACCTTGCTTTTATAAAAATGGCTGTATTTAATGAAAAGGAAATTTAAATCAATATTTTTAAAATAAATCCTTTATAATAATCATATTTTTACTTCGTTCCTACCTTAATATTTGCTCCTTTATTGCTCTATCTACTCTAAACTTCATATTTTAGGGATTGATTGAACAAATTAGAATTTCTTTACTTCTTCTTATATATGTTTCGAACGATATTGAATAAATGGAGATCATCATATTTCAATACTTATCTTTCAGTTTTTTTTCCTCTTTCCTTCAGTCTTCTCAATAGAGTCCTATCGTATTGCAAATTCTACATTCTTAATCTTTTTATGGTTCAAATTTGTTTAGATTTTGATTGTTGACTGTTTAATTTCTATTAATATAGCATCGCTTGGAATAATCTAACTTATTATGCTTTTCTATTCGATTCTTTAGATTTGTTTTCTTAATTTTCTAAATGGATAATTTAATTTTCGTATAGGCAAAATTCTCGGCTTACTATTCTTCAATTATCATTAAATCTGCAGAAAATCTGTCTATCTATAGAAATATTCCTGTCTTCGCTTATCTATCCACTATGTGGATTTCATTATCGTCCTCGTGCTGTATGAGATCCTTTTTTATTGTGTTTATTTTCATGGTCCCAGCAAGAGCATATATTTTTCCAGATCCTAAATTTTGTAGATAAGGGCTAAAATATTTAGCGATTTCTCTAAGGATTTGGGTGTTGTTTAAGTTTGGTGTAAAAATGTTTAATTTAGGTAATGAATTAAGGAATTGAGTGTAGATTTGTGTATGTTAATTTTGGATGGTTATGTGTTTGTAGGTTTGTGTGTACTATTGTTAGTTTTTGAATATGAGATGAGTAATTTTGGTAATTGAATGTAGTTTTGAATTTGAGATAGTTATGTTAAAATAGTATTGTTTAAGGTATTTATAAAGTATTAAAGGTATAATCTTAAATGCAATATATTGATTATTAATTAATAAATAAAGATTTAACTAAATTTAATAGAAAAACGTACTATAGGAAACTTATAGCTATTAAATTACTATTTTGCAAATTTAAAAAACTGTCAATCAGCAAAAATGATGAAAATATTAAAATTATAATTTCATCAATTTGAAAGACTATTTATTTAATAAATTACAAAATGATCAGATTAATAGTCTGCTAATCTTAAAAAATATGATGGAAACATAAAAAATGCAGTAATAAAAGTTTAGTAAGATAAAAGTAAAATAATTTAAGGTATTATAAGGTAATTAAGAACTTAAAATTATTTAGACAAATTTAGAATATTTGTTTCTAAATACATTCAATATCACCATTATTTTTCACTAGAAAATTACATAGAAATAGGTAAAAATGGAATAAAAATTATAAAATTAAAATAAAAAATATAAAGAAAAAATTAATTAATATGATTATTTTAATAACTAATAATGCTTATAGATTCCCTATATTTTAGTTACCAATTCAATTTTCAACTATAAAAACAATAAAATAACACTAATCAATTTCATTAACAACAAAAAGGAGTTATATATCTAATTAATTAAGCAATTCATTTAATGCAGCTATATCATTCTCTTCATTTTTAAAATAAGCAACTTAATACAAATTATTTAAATCAAACTAAATCCAATTATTTATATCTAGTTCGGAACTAACTAACTAAATCAAATCTATTTCAAGGCAAAAGTCATCATAGTTTTCAAATCTATTTGTTTTGCATATTCTTATTAACTACCTTTATAAATTAAATAGTAGAGCTAAATATTTATATGCAGACTCAGATTACAGATATGAACGATAAGGATGCAACAACGAACCAATAAATAATAACAAACTAGCTAATAGTTTATCATTATTTAAGCTTTAAGGCTTATAATCTAACAATACTTATTGTATATCTATTTCATTAATTTTTCAAATAACTTTAATAAATCTCAGATTATATCACAGTACTGTTATTACCCTTATAACAATAAAGAATTACATCTCTAATCAAATTTATCTATTATATCTTGAATGCTAATCTTATACTTTCTCTTCAATTTTAGAACTGAGATTACATAATCTTCTCCTTTTTATTTTTACTCTAATACTATTACTACAAGCCAATAGATTATAGGCTCTTAATAATTAATATCCTTAACTCATAAATAAATACTTAAAGATTGATTTTAGTTATACTTAAGTATGGCTCTAAATAGTTTTTAATACCTTCTTTTGATTATATAAGCTGCTTTTCTTATTTAAAATTTATTTTATACTGCTAATAGCTTTTCTCTTATTTCTTTATTACTAAATAGCTCTTAAAATATGAAATATTCAACCTTACGAATTTTTATTTCTTAGTAACTTTTAAATGCTTTTACCAAAGACAGAATTTGAAGAATAGGTTCAAAAATTTTTATATGTATTATTAATTTCATTTTAAATAGGAAGGAACAATCCGTCATCTGAGTTTATTTAAACTCTGGTATTAGGAAGTACCCCATGAGCGAAGAACAGAGCAAGAATCTTGATAGGAGCCAAGAGAAGACAAGATTGAAGAGGTATCAAGTAGTGTTAATGATGAAAGATTCCAGATACTAAGGTTTCTTAAGGAGCATTCAGATAATGGCCCTATAGAAGACAAGATTCACAAATGAATGCTAGCATTATGGAAGACTTCAGAAAATAATTTTTTTATTTTAAAAGCTTTTTTAAAGAGCTGAACATAATTGAGGTGCTGCTTCAAATCTTATCTATTTATTATTGATTTTAAAGATATTTATTTCTTCTAAATTTAAATAAAAGCTAAAATTAGACTATAAATTTGTAAATAGTAATTTGAAGCTTCTTAATAGAAGTAGTTAACATAGTAAAGCTTATTTAATAAAGGTTTTAAATTTGTAAACTAGAATTAGAAATAATGTAAGCATTTCACTGTGTGATACTCTTATTTATTTGCTTTCTTTTATTTTTTTAATTAAATTTGTATAAGCAAATTTGCTAAAAAAAAATATGATAGAAGGTTTAAAAAAAGGCTTCTATACCACCTCTTTCTAAGCTAAAATGGAAAAGAGGGAGCAGGAAACCTAAATTTCTAAACACAACACGTTATCTTCCAAAACCTAACCTTCTTCTTAAACCATATAGGAGCAGCTCTAAACAACACCCCCCAGACAACCCTAGAAACACTAACATGTAACAATATCGACTGAGGACCTTCCCAAGAAGCAAAAGATTAGTAACTTTCAGGCCTAGATTAGGACATTCAACCCCTACATGGACCTTGGAAATCTCAATAAAGAACAAATCTTAGGAATGACGAAAGAGGAAATGGCTAAGCTTATCTTAGCATTAATAGGAAAAAATAAAGATCTGGAAAAACAGATTGAAGAACTAGCTTAAGAACAGCAAGAGCATTTAGAAGATGAGGAAACCCATGTTCCTAGAAACTTAAACCAGGTTGCAATGAATATCAGAATTGACGAATTCGATAAGCAGCTGGAACAATTATACGAATCGAATGAAAATATTCATATCAAATTGGAAAAATTAGAGACAAGTGTAAAATAATAGGCTATGCAATCTATCCCAATGGAGATCGAATAAGAGAATAATAAGGCAATTGAACAAACTAAAGAGAAATATTTTAGGAAAAAATGTTACATATGCAGAAGAACAGACCACCTATGGAGACGATGCTGGAAGAGAAAGAAGATTTAATAGAAAATATGGAATGACCTAACCTAATTTTACCCAACCAGGAATGGAGAAATTTATAAGAAGAAAGCAAGCTATATGAAGAGACAACCATTCCGAAAACTTGACAGTGAAGGGAGGAGAAGACCACCTAGAGATTAAGTTCCTATTGGTTGAATAGGGAAGTAGGAAGCTTTTAAGTAGACGATCCTTCTTTAACACTTTAATTTAATTTAAAAACCAAATTTTCTTAGGTTAAATATGAATTATAAGTAATAAAGTACTTTTGTAAATATAAAAGAAGAGATTAGTTAAATAAAAAGTTTAAATGAATTAGTAATAAGAAAGTGGATAATTAAATAATAATTTCTAAAATAAACAATTTAATACTTTAAACTATACATTTTACTTACTATAGTTACCATTTTAACTAATTTTCTTAAAATAATCAAATATTATATCACTAATTCATCATTAAATGCAAAGGAAAAACAATAGTTAATAGCACCTATTTTCAAACTATGCTAATCTAATATTTTACCTATTATTCAATGTAATTATAAAAGAAATCTAGACTTTTTTATTAAAGAATCTAGATTTAAAACTCAAATAAGCCATTATCAATAAAAGTAAAGCAAAGTTACTATAATAAGAATATAAATTCTTGCATATTACTTTTGATTAAATAAACTAAAAGCAAAAATATAATAATTAAAATTGTAAAACTTTATTATGCTTAAATATTTTAAATTATATCAGTTTAATCGAAAGGAAAAAATAATTTTATTAAATTATATTTTAATATTAAAGTGCTTATATCCAAGATTCTAATAAATAATTAAATATTCAATTGTGTTTAATTTAAATAATAAAAATTATTTTCATAAGATGAATTATTTTATTATTTTATTATTAAAATTATTTATAAAATTAAAATTGAAAAATAAAAAACCATAATTTGTTTAAATTATTTGTTAAGAAAAATTTTAAGATAAAGAAACATATCCCTAGGTAGAATATCCTTTCTTCTTTTTAAATATAAAAACGGCCAAACTTGAGCTTTTTAAAAGTTGAAAATAAAATTATCTACGACTAATCTAAAAGTAATTCTTTAATATTTTAGACTAAACTTTTACCGGACATTCGTTTGCAGTTAACTCGTTAGTAATAACAAATAATCAGAAATTATCAATTTCAGCATCTGACGATGAAATGATAAATATCTGGGATTTCCAGACTGGAAACAGTACGAGAACTTTAATTGACCATTCAGACTATGTATAATCTGTAGAGCTATCAAATTATAATAACTTTATAGTAACTGGATCTTTTGATAAATCATTTAAGATAGAGAATTTTTAGACAGAATAATGTATAAGAACAATACCAAAAAATCATTATGTAAAGTGTTAATAATTGAGGATAATAAGTTCATAACATCAGGAAATCAAGGTAAACTTATTAAGAAATGGAATTTCTCATAGGGTGAATGGTTATGTACTTTATAAGGTCATACAGATAAAATAAATATTGCTTTGAGTAGAAATAATAAATGGTTAAAATCTAAAGCTAATGACAAGACAGTTAGAAAGTGGAAGATTGTTAACTGAGCAAGCAAATATATTTAAGACTTTAAAATTTTTACAATTTAAGAAGTAAATTGATAAAATTAAGTAAATCCATATAAGTATTTATAAAAGAATTTAGTGATAATGAAATTAAAATGTTCAACAGTGCCAATCTGGACACCGTTTAAAATCAGTTGTTTTATCAGCAACACTTCTCATCATTCTTGACTTTCTAATGAAATTATCTTCACTAAGGTCTTCTCAGTTTCTTTGATTTCTTGTTCTTATTATTTCAAAAGGTACTTCACATCATTTTCTTCTCTAAATATCTCCATGCTAGTTGCAATAGAGCCTCGTGTATTTTTCTTATTCTTTACGCCAAAATTTTTTCTTGAAATTCTAAAATTTTTAGCAATTCTTGTACAAATGTCACTTACTATTACAGTAATATCATTTCTTCCTTACTTATCTGATTGGTTTTCGATTTATAACCTCTTTTTATTCTAATTCCATCTAATTTGTCTAATTAGTTATCTTTGTACTAATATTGTTTTGCTTAATAAACTCCAACTCTTGTTTTTATACGATATTTCCAAGCCTTGCTGTTTCTTATCTATATTCAGTTTAAATTTTCCAATATGCTTGGAGTTCCCATTCTTAATTAATAATTCTAATCTCTAAGTTGTCCTATCCAAGCGATAATAAGTTTCTTAGTTCTTAATTTTCCTACTTAAGCACTTTAATCTCTTCCTAGAGATTGGATATTTCAAATACTAACTTTTAAATATTTATTTCCTTTTTAATTATCTTTGATGGAAGTTCTTTTCCTGTTATTATATTAGATTCTTTTCTTTTTATTACTTTAGGAGGTGTTTATTATAGTTATTAGGTTCTTTATTAGTTTTGCAAGTGGGGAGAAGAAGACTCTTGATACTTTTTTTATGCCTGCTTTTTCTCTAGAGCTTTTTTCTCTTCTTTGCTCAAGAAAAAGCCGGGAACAAGATTTTAAGACTCCATTTTAATTTAATTTATTTATAAAATAATTTATAAATATAAAAATCTTTTAAGCTTTTTTAGTTTATAATATTTTATGATCTATATCTGTTTTTTTCTACCAATTTAACAACTAATTACTCAGATTAATAATCATCTAACATTCTTTCCTTAAAATTTCTTATGCTAATTATGCTTAACTAAATCATTAGTCCGTTAAAAAATATTCAATTTTAAACTTTTTTTTCCTGTTGTAGTAATCTAGGTTAGGTCTTTTACTGGATCATTCCATTCTAGTTTGAATTAATTCATTATTTTTAATAGCTATTATTCTGCTGGATTTAGTTCATTTGGTAGAATTTATATATATGTGCATTAAATCTCATACTATAGTATTTTATAAACTTAAACTATTTGTTATGTATTTGAATTATTTTAGGCTTTCGTAGAAAGAGATTATTTATTCCTACTCGAGTGTTCTAGACACATATGCATTGATAAATTTAAATCTATCATCAAAATTCATACAAGTTATTCTGCCACCTTCGAGTATTTTATTTTATTTTAGACCATTTGCTTCATGCTCTTTAACTTTGTATAAGAATTGCTCTTTAATATATAAAATTATTCTTTTACTAAGTCTAGTTCCTGGCTTTTTAACTACGCGATATCCGATTATTTAGGGCATATCTTTAATTGAATCTATAAACATTTCTTGAGTCACCATAATATCTATATTTATTTCAAACATAAATTTACTTAACTCTTCATTGTTTAAATTGATTCCTCTTACACTAATCGTTCTTATACTTTATTAATTTCAAATTTTCAAAATTTCTTGATCTTCATTATTTGATTCTTTCTATTTAGTATTAAATATCAAGTTAGTGTCACTTGCTTAGTCTTTTTCAAAACCAAATTACTCTAATGTTTATGTATGTTTAAGTTTAATGTATGCTATCTTTTCTGTGAAAATTTTTTTGGATTATTATTAAAATTAGTTTCATCTATTAGTTATAGAAGTGAGCTAGTTACTTATAGAAACTTATTTTTTTCAAAAAGTTCTAGTAATTCCATTTTTTCTCCCATGGTGTTAAACTTTGTCTTTTCCATAGATCTTAGGTAACTTTAATAATTTTATCTCAGTATTCATTCAGTTGGATGATCTTTTATTATTCTTTCAATTATTGCCTATCTAGTGTATCATTTAATAATTAGTTAAGCAAATTTTTACTTTAGGATTCAAATTTTTGCTTGCTACTTGTCTTTATAATTTCTTTAGCATTTTTTTAGGTTTTCTATTTTGATTTATGTATCTTTTATTTTAATTTGCTATTTCTTGTTACATATTTTAACGCTTTTTTGATAATTCAGCACAATTTATTATTAATTTTATTGCTTTTTTATCTTCTACAACATTTAGTACTGTGTCCAATTTTAGACAGTTTAAACATCATCATATATTGCCGAATAGCATAATTTTACACGTAATTTTTTTTCATCTAGTCAAATAGGAATATTTTCTGGATAAGTGATTTCTGATAATTCTAGGGCGTAATAGTTCTACATAAAGTCATGTTGCTCCCTTTATTGAATGTAAAACTGTTTTTTTGTATTTTCGAAGGCTTTTAACTGTTTTTCTGTTGGAACTAAATTTTTTAAATACTTAAAAGTAGTGAATTAAGTAGCTATTATTATTGTAGTATTTATTAATATTTCTCTTCTTGATAAAAATATCAAAAGATTAATGTTGCCATTGTTTATCTTAGAGAATTTATTAAGATATTCTTAATCAGAGAAAGCAGTTAGAATAAGTACAGTTGGTATTATTTGTACTTAATCTATAGTTATCCAAAATCTCTCTATATGTGTATGAAGAATTCCATTAATGAGGCATATTATTTTATTTTTGCTTTGCTTGAGTTGTAATTTTGAAATGTCTCCCTATATGAATTAATTAATTAATTTACGTGATTTCACCTTTATTTGGTTAATCACAAATCAAAAGTTTAATGCTAAAAAAAGAAACTTCATTTTTGCTGGGATCTTGTTTATCATAAGTTCTAAGGATTTTTAATTTCTTTTTTCTGAGAGTTTCCGATAGGTTGATTCCCATTAATTCCTTATTAAATTCGTTAATTGCATGCTATATGTTTGGAGCTTATTTGTTTAGCTGAAGTATTTTTTCCTGTAGAGTTTACCTTCTTGATTGCAATAGATCCTGAAAATACTTCCCATTAGTTTTCTACTTTTTTTTTTTCATTAGAATTTGAAGCAGCTTATAACTTCGTGCTGCTGGGCACTTGCAGTACTAACATCTCATTATTTTCCAATAGGGAATATAATTTTTTGTAGGCTGTTGCTCTACATCCATTGTATAATTCATTGACATCTTTTATAGCAATAAGCTTTCAGTTAACTCTGCGAATTGGTTAAATTTTGTTTCTAATTATTCTATTCTGATATTTCCTAGCTATTTATTTTCTATTTTTTTCTTATGAATTAATCAGAAGACGTTCGATTTTTCTTACGAGTTCTTGTACAGTTCTTAAAAATTTTAAATTTTTTAATTGCATAACTTGGAGTTCTTAAAGTATTTTTTATTAGTCGTAACTTGACTAAGATGAATCCTTTTGAGAAGAGACTTTTACAAATAATTTTCATTTTTTAAATATAAAATTGAGATAGATTATTCTTATTTTTTAGATGAAGTTTTCTACTTTATTTACTTTAAAAATTATTCATTTTAGAAAATTTTATTTTCTGCTAATTTTATTAATTCATCATATTTTCCTTACTTTTTTTCATCATTAAAAATCCCTCCTAAAAGCTTTATCTGGATGTTGTTTAAATCATACTGGCTTATCATATTAATCTCGAAAAGTTATTATGTTTAAGTTTTTATCGAGAGTTAAGGTGTTATAATGGCTTTGCTTTACTATTGGTCACACAATGGACATTTTTAAGTATAAAGATTTTAGTTTAAATAATTAAAGGAAATAATGTATTTAAGGGTTTAAGATATTGACTTGATGATAGTAGTGATGAATTAATTAGTATTTAGATATAGATATAGCTTAATGATTATTTGATTATAGCTTTGATTTGATTAGATAAATAGTAATCTAAGTAATACTTGTATAATTTGAATATTAGGATGTATTTAGAGATAGTTTTTTTGACTATGTTGAATATGCTTTGGTATGTTATAAGCTGTATGTTTGTATCTGAATAATGATAATATTTGAATAATAGATTTTTAAATATGTTTAAATAAAATGTGATTCTTTATTTATTTCAGATGCTTTAAATATTTTAATAAGTAGTAACATATTAACTAATTAAAGATATTTAAACTACTTCTTTATATATTAAATTATATTTATTATAAATACTATTAATAATATAGATATTATTATTATGTTTATCAGTTATGACTTCGAATACTTCTATAACTCAATTTTTCTAAATCAATCCTCATTATTGAAACTCTTTCCTATTCTACAGCAAAAACATATCCATAATTATTTCTTATTTTCATCTCCGTTAAAGCTAAAACATTTTTAAAAATTTAACTTTATTGTCATTATTCTTTGCTTCTTTTATATATTCTTCTTGAATATTCTTTCGTAAATGCATTTTTCATACCTCCAAATATGACAAGAGGCTCTAAAGAAACTATAGGCCTAAGAACAGCTTCAGGAAGACTTCAATTTTACTTACTCCATCTATCATTCTATATGCTATATTTTCATATATCTTTTAAAGTTTATCCTTACTAATTTATCCCTCCAAAAGAATAAATATTTTATTCAGCTTTATCTACTACTAAAGTTTAACTTGCTATTTTAAATGGAAATTAAGAGCAGCTTTATCATTTACTCTAGTTTCCTATCTTTAACTTTTCTACTTATTATAAAACCTTATTATTATTAGTAATTCCTCCAACCACATAAAGTTATTTTTAAGCAGCTGCTATTCCAAAGGTACCTCTTCCCTCATTTAGATCACTAAGTTTTATTCTATTACCTTCATAATCGAACTACCAAGTTTCTTTTATTCCTTTATCTTAATTTAAGTAATATCCTCCAATTAAATATAACTTATTTTAATATTCTATACTTTTACTAAGTTCTGGTATTATAATTTAAACTTAGACTTATCGTAATTACTCTGTTTAAATATTAAATAAACTTAATTTTTAAATTTCTCAATCAAATAAGTGAATATAGTTAGATTATATAAAGTACTAGCTTAGTTTATGTTAGTTAGTCTAAATAATATTTGGTTACTTAGTATTGTGTTATAGTTTTTATCTTATTAGATTGTAAGTTAATTTAGACTTTAGTATTGTAGGTGGTTATGAGTTATATTAGAGTATAGTTGGTTTTAGTGATTAGTAGAATTAGATAATATTTGAGTGTTATTTTTGGTAGATAAATGTTGGTTAATGATTGATGATGATATTAGTTAGTGGTATTATGAGAGTATTACTAATGTTTGATTATTTGGTTGTAATGGTTTTAGATTTTTCCATAATTTACCTCCTTATCTCTTTTAATTTCTATCTAGCATCTTAAATCTTTTATATGTATTATTAGTTTTAAAATATCATTCTTATTAAATCACTTTCTTAAGGTAAATCATCAAATCTAAAATGGAATCCTTTTTAACAAATAGGACATTACATTATGCCTTATAATCAGTACTCAGTATTCAAACACAAACCACAGTAAATATGTCCACAAGGTAAGACAGTTGGAAGAGCATTAGTTAAGTTGTAATCTTCTAAGCAGATTAAGCATTTTGGTAACGCTTACATTTTTATTATTATTTAGACTACAAAAGCTATAAAGGTAATTTATAACAGTTACCATCAAAAATACACTCAATTATATCAACTATTACATTATTACTTTATTTATAGTAGTTATTTTAAAGTACAATATTAGGCTATTATATCAAGTAGCAATATCACATTTTGCATGCCGCCAATCTTGGATCAAGATTGCTTAGTAAATTTAACAAAGGCATGAAAGAGCTTTACAACTTAATCAGATCTTTTATATTATTTTTAAGAAAAATATCTATGTCGCAAAATATTTAAACTACTAGGAGGAATGCATTAAAAATAAGGAACAGAAATCTAAAATCTAAGCAACCTATCAAAAAAGGTAAGTAGATTAGAAAATCAATTCAACCACAACTCTGTGCAAATCATTATAATTGAAGAAGAAAAGAATGAGCAAATACCATAAAATGAGGAAGATAATATGCAGCTCAAAACTGCTAAAAGAGTAGGAGTTACTTATTTCAATAAATTTTTAGAAGAAAATTACTACAACCAAAGACTCAGTCCAGCAGAAATGCAAGAAAATGAAATAATTAAAGCTTTTCTCAGATATCTGAATTAAAAATATGGTAAAAATATTTAGAGTGTGAAAATCCTTCGGACACTAATAATTATTATAGAATTCAAAAATAAGGAAACACTCACACAATTCGGAAATAATTAAACATAGAAGATTAGAAATGATGTAATACCAACAGAGCAAAGAAATAAAGAGGAATTCTACAACTTTAAGAACTACCCGATTCACTGAACATTTAACATGTATTCAAGTTTAAGCCAGGTAGAAACCCATCTATAGCAGTACAGAAAAATAGTATATATACAGAGATCGGAACCGTAAAAGGTACAACGTGAGCCAATGGGAAAATGAAAAATTATTTAGAATTGAAGGAGATCAAAGATGCAGAAAGTATACTAGATAAGTTAGACGAAAGGTAAAGTATTTACTTGAGTCAGTCTGGAAATCCCATACACGTATCGTTGTATCGCCAACCATCAATTTTAAAATATTTAAACTGCAACAAATAAGGATATAGCAAAAATTAATACTTAATAAAAAAAGCTATAAAGGAAGTAATTAAAAATGCTAAAGAAGTAAAAATCAAGTTGATGCATTCGGAAATCAGAAATAAAATGCTTTACTATAAAAAGAAACAGATAGTGAAGGAAAAGAAAGTGAAGAAAACTGAAGAAGATTAACCTTCAAATAAAATACCACTTTTTATTTCTAGCTAAATCAACAAATTTAAGCCATATTAAAGTTACTTTAAAAGCAATATACTTTAAAAGATATTTAACAACAAAATTAAATAATAAAACTGAGACGAAACTATCAATGTCACAAAAAACAGAAAGTAAAATAGAAAATATGGCAAAAAACTGAAACAACTAGAAAACAGTGACAGAAAGAAAGTATGCATAAATACAACACTGTCTCAAAAAAGATAAAAAAATATATAATGGCAAGGAAGATAGTATCGAGTAAAATACTTGAAGACATAAGTACAGAAAAATAATAAAACATTAGAATGATTTGGTTTTCATGCTATTAAAGAAGAGGAAGCTAAGAATGCAGGATAGGAGGATCAAGAAAAATAGGAAGTACAAGGAAAAACTAATATAATAAAATAGTCAGAATTAAACATAGGCGCAGCAAATGTCAGATGAATAAAATAAACAAGAATTAAACAAGTTTATGTGTAAAGGAAGATAGAAATTATGTTAATTTAAGAAATATTTGCGGATCAAACTGATGAAATACCTTATATATACGGATTCAGAGCAATAATAAAATTGGGCACAAAACATTGCAAAGGAGTAGCATTTTTATAAAAGATGGAATTTACGAGCAGAACCAAAGTGTTGGATATAGCGGATCTCAATCAAGCAGATCTATTTTAGTAGAAGATTAATAGGCTTAACACTTGATGATCATGATCGGCTGGTATAAAAAAACTTATATAATACTATAACATCTGACTCTGATTAACTAATATCCATTTATGAAAGTTAAAAATAATACATAATAAAAGAAACGGATTATAAATTTTAATATTAGGGGATTTAAATGCACATATTCCCTAATTTTTACCGTATGAACAGAATAATGCAGACTAATACTTATTAAATTGATGAAAAATTATCTTTTAGAATGTAAAGATTCAAATCAATATCCAACCATCATCACAACATAAGGGAAATGAAAATTCAAAATAGAATACTTCTTAATAAATCAATACATTACGCCTAGCATTATCAGCACAAAATTCTATCAATAGAGACAAATAGGAGATCATTAGCCAGACAAATTAAAATAAAAATTTCGAAAGAATTTCGAAAAACCCTAAAATTAAAAGGATAAACTTTCAAAAATTTAAGCAATAAAAGGTTAAAGAGAAATTCAAAGAATGATTCGAGAAAATAGATCTTAGCGAATTCGAAAATTTCGATAGCGAAGCATACTATGAAAAATGATTTAATTAAATCCAACAAGAAGCGACTAAAGCGATATGTGGCTTTGTAACAAATTAAATGAGAAAATAATAATATACAGCAGAAATAATAAAACTAAGAAAATATTTCTAATAGCAAGCGAAATAAGTAAAATATCTAATTAGATAAGAATGCTAAGAAATTGATAATTATATTAAAATGCGATAAGAAGCAAGGAGAAAATTTAGATTGCATCAAAAAAGGATAGGAAAAATAAATTAAATATTTTCTTAGATGAAATTAATTAAGGAAGCTTACACAACACTTGAAAAGAAATATAAAAATAATTAAAGTAGAGAAAATTATGCATAATGGATATTAATAAACGAAAATGATATACAGTAATAAACGAAAAGGATATGTAGAATTTTAAAGAAAGCTGAGGGGAGCTCAATAAAAGTGGCAGCAACAAATTACCATATTCATAAAGGAACGCATAAACAATATAAGTTTAAAAAGAAGATTTAGTGTGCTATATAAAAAAGCTCTTCGAATGAAAAGCTGCAGGACTTGATGGAATATAAATAGAAACAATAAGAGCTGGAGGAGTTAAGCTTGTTAACCTAACCGCAATATAACATAAAAAATAATCCAATTTGGAGCTATGCCAAGCAAAATAAAAGGATCTTTTATTTTACTACTTCATAAAAAAGGTAGAATGGAAGGCCTTGTGAATTATAAGCTGATTTCACTTTTAATTTATATATTAAAAATCATAGATCTTTGATTATTTGGATAAAAAAACTCATAATCGAGCAGGTGTGATGATGAATTATAATATGGCTTAAAAAAAGGCAAATCATGCTCATAGCAAATCTTCAATCTAAGAACTGCACAAGAATGACTTCAGCAAAATAATCAAGAAAAAGCAGTAATATTTATTTGATATTAAAAAGCATTTGACTCAGTAATAAGAGAAGATATATGAGAAACACTAAATGAAATTGAAATATCTGAGCAAATAAGCAAACTTATTGCTGATTGTACAGAGAAGAAACAAAGATAAAAAATGATTTAAATAATAAATAAATGAGCCTTATAGAGCACGTAACACCTCAATGGTGCGCAGCTCTTTAATAAGATTTTTAAATTTAAAAAAATTCTTGCTGAAATCTTTCCACAGTGCTAACATTCCCTTGTGAAGTTGTCTTCTATAGGGCCGCGATCAGAATGCAACCTAAGAGACCTTAGTATCCGGCATCTTTCATCACTAATGCTACTTGATGCCTCTTCGACCTTGACTTCTCTTCTCTTGACTGGTTCTTCACCTATGGAAAACTTCCTGGTACGAGAGTTTAAGTCAGTTTCAGTTGGAGGATTGTTCCTCCATATTTATTTATATTTAATATAAGAACATATTTAAACGGGTAAAGGAATTAAATAAGGAAGCACCTGTTTCCAAAGGTTATTTAATATTATAATAAATAAATTTATGAACTAACTAAGATAAAATAAAGTAGGAATAACCATAAGCATAAAATTAGAATAATATATAGAGGAAATATTTATGGGAGCATCAGCATACGCAGATGATATTGTAATGATGGTAAGTCCAGACTACAAGAGATGATTGAAATACTACAATAGTGATCTTAATAATATAATATAAAAGTTGCAGATAAGACTAAGTGAATGCTATGAAATGGAAAATAATACAAAATTTATAATCAATATATATAAATGAAATGGGAATAGAAAGAGTGAATGAATATAAATATTTAGAACACTGATTTTGATAAAGTATTTCTTTTGAAAAATTTAAAATCAAGATTAATGGAATATCAAAAAGCGTAAGCATGAATTTTGGGTAAGCTAGTTAATTATTACTAAGGTTCCGTTCATTGATCAGTTTGTTGATAGGAAGCATTAAAGGTTGAGTTATTTATTTTAGGTCTTAAACTTCTTTTTTTATCTTCTATTCTTCCAATTATAGCATATAAAAAACAATTACTTAAGTTATGTGTATTTTTAAATGTTTTGCAAGGAGTTAATTATTTCTTTGGAGCCATATTGCTATATGATATCATAGTAGTTTTATTAATTAAAGTTTGATGAATAAATGATAAAATTATTTTAAATTACTATATATATTTTATTAAAACTAAGGCATTATCTTTATTCTTTCAGAGGACAAATTTAAAATGCATAGTTTAAATAATAATGATAAATCTAACTTTTTGTAAAGTGAGCATATAGTTTTTATAAATAAATGAAAAGGAACTAAAAATAAAATATATAAGATAGATTTATAAATAATAGCACAACAACATTACATAATTTACTAATGTAGCAATGCCTTTATTTGGCTTGCTTTTTATTAGTTTATATAAAGTCTCAAGAATCATTGAAAGAATCATTGAAAGATCGTTTATTTCTTCTCCAGATTAATATTCTTTAATTAATATATTTGGCTGCTAATCTATCCTTTCTTTACCATTAGTATTTTATTCGAATCTCAGTCTTTTCCAAACATTTGCTTTGTTCTACTTTTTTGATTGTAATATTATTTGCTAGAGTAATTAGTCTCCACCAATCATTTTTTCATCTATGGATCACCTTCAGATACATAATAAATATAAGAAAGGTTTTTTAAGAAATTTTTAATTTTTGCTTTTATGAAATTTTTGGCATCTCCAACAACTGAACTAATTGTATAATGCATTAAAAGAATTATCTTTCGAATTAAAGATTTAAACAATTATTTAAAAAGGTTAGAGTGATAACAAATGTAACAAAAAACAAAGATAAATTTGTAATTAAAAAGCATAAAAATTATACCTAGTTAAAAAATTATTTATTTTTGCAATTTTGTATTTTTTGGTATATCCAAAGTTTTATTTGTGTTTTATAGCCTTCTACCGAATTAGCACATAACTGATCTTCTTTTTATTACTTGATTAATTATCTAGCTTTTTTTATTTGATTAGTATTTAAGTTTGATTACTCAATCTCCATTTGATCTTATATAGCTTTAATCATAACTTATTCAAGGTTTATTCAAATAATATTTCTAATTTCTTATATTTTATCTTCTGTTCTTTAATTTCTTAATTAAATAGATGTGCAGAAGTTTTAAGCTAAATTCTGTATTAAAAATGTTATTAAAATTTATAATTGTTTAATTTTTAAGTAAATGCTGTTTATTGCTTAATTAATTACTAAACCTTTAAACAAACATTAACTAAAAATAGCTATAATTATTTTTATTTTTCAGATTCATGAACTCCTCTCATGATTTATGGAAATTATTAAAAAATGTGCTCTAACTATTAAGAAAAAGGTAAGTTATCTAAGGTATTATTGCTAGGTTAACTATGATTTAAAAGGCCGTAGATATGAAAGATAGTGTTATCTCAGTTTGATGAGCTAATAATTCGATAAGGAAATAGTAGTAAACAAGTAATAAATTGTAAGATGAACTGAAGTAAAAGTTTGATTAGTAATTTTAATAAACTAAATGAATAATGAAATATAAATTGGATTGTAAAGATAAAAATAAAAATAAAAGAATTTTTATAAAGAATTTAATCATTCACAATCGAAAAGTACAGTTATATCTTTTGCTAACAACTGAATTAATTGTATAATATCCTAAAAGGATTATCTTTCGAATTAAAAATTTAAGCAATTATTTAAAAAGGTTGGAATGATAACAATTGTAGCAAAAACAAAGATAAATTTGTAATTAAAAGGCATAAAAATTATACCTAGTTAAAAAATTGGAAGCAATTATTGACAAAAATGAATGGTAAATAAATAGAAGTTAAATACAAAGTAAAGATAGAATTATAAAAATAAATTAAAATTCTATTTATTGTAATATTTTCTTATTTTTATTAATAACTTTTATTTTTAAGACATCAAATTTTATTAAAAAAGATTTACTTAATTTATGAAATTTATTAGTAATATTCACAATTCATAGAAATTATCGAAACATTTATAAAGTTTAAGCATATTTGCAATCTTTAGTTTCTACTATCTTGTTTTATTTATATTAATTTTTTATTAAGTTATTCTAATTATAATTTTCATTAAACTCAAATAAAAACTATTATTATTCAACATATATCTAAGCTCAATATCAATTATAAATTAATAATAATATATAAAGTTATAAATAAACTACTATAGGTAATTAAGATATTAAATCTAACTAATTAAAAAATTTATATTAAAGACATTAGACTAACTATAATATTATTATCAAGCTAAGTTTATATTGTTTTTAATACTATAAGTTTATAACCACTATTTTTATAAACAGAAATTATTAATGTGACTTTACCTTTAATAGCTTTGTCACGTATTAACTATTTATTTTCATTTAAATTTTCTAATTATTCTATTTGTCTTAGTTTATTATCAAATGAAATACCTAAACTTATCTATATTTGGAATCTTCTTATTAAAATATTATTTAATATTTTGTTGCAAATACACAGTCTTTCTAAAAATAAAATTCATATAAAAATAAAAAATTTAAACATCGTCAGTCAAAACTTCGCCTGTTAGAGAGAACTCTCTAACAAGTTAGGCATATCTCTTTTGAGCTTGTCCACTCTTATTCGTGATGGCATCTAATGTGAGATTACTCGCAATGCAGTTATTCACTGTTCCAGATTACCTACAAATTTTAAAATTATGACTTCATGCATATTTTAAATGATATAATAGTCTTAATATTAGTATATGGATATGTTTATTACCAAATTATGTTTATATCTATTTATCTAAATAATTTTAAAAGTGAGAAATTTAAATTATACATTTAAATTTAATTATTTGTTTACATTTTTCTGAAGTAATACAATTTAATGTTATGAATCTTTTATTTTGATGATGATAGCAAATTAAAATTAAACTAAAATATATATTAAGTATTTAAATTAACTTATAGGAATTTAAACAAACAGATACTTAAGTTTATCTCTCATGAACTAGAAAAATCTGAGAAAGAAACAAGGTTTTATATTAAATCCAAGACAGGAAGAAGTTAGAAGAAGAAATAAATATACTAGCAATTCAAATTTTACATACAAGCAGAAGGGCAGATTATATTAATGATTAATTAATTAATAATTTAACTAAAACTAAATAAAAATTTAAATACTTTATGGATTTAAGTATAAAATAGCACAAAATTAAAGTTAACATATTAGAAATTAAAATACTTAGTAAATTATTTTTATAATTGATATTAGAAACATAAATAATAAATAATAAATTAATTCTAATAAATAAAATGTAATTATTTAAATAATTTTACTAATATTTATAATTAATAGAATTTATATTAATTATGATTATATTTCATTATCAAAAAAATAAGTTTATCTCTATATAAATAGAATATAAAATTTTAATTACTGTACCATCTGTATTTTTAAAAGCAATTTTTATTATTTTTTATATATTTAATTACTTATAATGTTACTGAGTATTATTTTAATATTCTAAAATTGTATATAAGAAAGAAAAAGGTAGAATGCTAAAAGAAGAACTTTTGCAACACTTACCAAAACAGGAATGAAAATCAGAAGCAGAAATACTTCAATTTACGCCCTCTTAAACCGACATCTTCTTATAAAATTCAAATCCATAAATCATAAAGATAGGAAAGGTACGGAAATAAATCCCTGAATTTCAAATATGACAGAGAAACCAAAGTAATAAAAGAAAATGTAAAATCTAGACAGTGTATAAATTATACTTTGGATAAAGACAATAAACATTAGCTATCTAATACTGATGAAATTCAATCTTCATTAAAAGGTCTAAATTGAAAGAATAAAAAAATCAATCAAAAACTGAAGCAAAAAAATATATAGAGTTAATCGAGACTGATGATTTAAGAAAGAGAAATAGATGTTTTTGAACTATCTAATGGGACTAGAGCAAATAAATTGCCTAACTTGACGAAAAAGTAAAGAATTAGCACGATAACTTAAAGCTCTGAAACGCGCGACAAAAAGAGCAAAAGGAATAATCGCAAAAAATAGAAATATAAAAAGAAACAATCCTTATCCATCAGTAAAAGGTGTTTTAAATTTGTCAAGAAGAAATGTTAATACTGTGTAAGTTGCTCATATCTCTTTAGGATTTGTTAGAAATTTAAGTTTTATAAAGAAATTATTGAAAAGATTAATACCGTGAAAAAGAGTCAGGAAGAAAAATTAAGACCATTTTGAAAGATAAACTAAAAATAAATTAACATATTGTTCTGTAACCAAACTGGAACGTCAAAAAAGTGAATAGATTAATTGAACACAGAGAGTAGATATGAATCAAAAATCTGGAGAATCCCGAATTTTCAATCTTACAAAAAATGTATGTCCTAAACATTTTTTGAAGCATAATAAAGTATAAACTGTTTTTTTCTGTATGAGATTGCAATTCCTTTGCAATAGAAAACTTTAATTTATCTTTGATTTAATTAAGATGATTAAAGTAAAACAATTTCTTTCAGACACAAATATTTTATTAAATTAAGTATTAAATAAATAAAGCATAAATAATTTATTAATTTATAAAAATTAAAAAATAAAAAATAATTAAGCTTAAATTTTAAATTATTAATAAAAATAAATTTGAGTTTAAAGCTAATAAAAAAAGAAATTTAAAATTTTAATATTTAAGATTTATCCTAAGATATATTAAATGTGCTATTTACAAAATTTAAAAATTAAAAAAGTTAAAAATAGTTTTTAAAGTTTAATTATCAAAAAAATAAATTTTTATTTAAAAAGCCAAGCAACTCATATCTAAATTAAATAATTATAATTAAAAAAAATGAACTAAAAATAATGAAAACTTAATATAAATAATTATGATATTTATTTATTTTCAATTACTAAAAATAATAAAAGGATATATTTGTAGAAATATTTTTATATATTAAAAAACTATCTTGTACAGCTTTTAAAAAATTAAAATATAATATAATTCTAGAACTTAAATAATTTAAAAATTTTTTAATATTAAACTAATATTTTATTAGAATTAATATAGGTTATTTAAAAAAATTATTTTAGCATATTAAAAACTACAGATTTTATTAATATTTTTCTTTTATTTATTTACAGTAAAATTTTTAATAATTGAATATAAAATATAATCAAACATAAAATTTATTAATATATAATATAAAATGAATGTCGGCCGCATCAGAAAAACTAGCAGGCAATCTGGTGAAGTGTATACTGCATTGCGAGTAATTTCGCACTAGATGCCACCACGGGGAAGGGTGAATAAGCTCAGAAGAGACAAACCTAATTTATCCGAGGGTTCTCTCTAGCAATATGAAAGCTTGGCTGACGGGCCTGCTAATGACTAATTACTAATTCTTATTTGGACCTTATTCAAGAAGTTTGAAGTATTTGACTCAAGATTTAAGAATAATTTTTAATAAGAATTTTCCCCATTAGGTGAAACTGAAATGACTCTTTGGATGAATAGAATAAAATCAAGCTTTTGAGAACACTTTTTTTAATATTAAATATTAATACTGAAAGAGCTGTGCATCAACGAGGTGCTACGCGCTCTATAATAATCTTTATTTATTTATTTATTTATTTTAATTATAAATATTTTTAAAATTATTAAAATGGACTAAACTTTTACTTTAGAGGTTATTTATTATTTGAAACAATAACAACAAATATCCTTTCTTAATACAAAAAATAAAAATTTTATTTTCTCTAGAATAAATATTACTTTCATATTAGTTTATTTTTCTAGTCTAAGTATTTAATTTTATAATTATAATTATTTTGTTCAAACTAATTAATTATAAATACAATTTAATTTATTCTTAAATATTTCTTACTCTAAATAAAATTTTATTTAATATACTAGTTTAATTTTAACTACTCTTTACTATGAAGAAATATTTCTTTTACTATTTAAAATAAAATAATTTATTAGTTTTAATAAGTAAATCTTCTATAATTATGATGTATTGTAGATAATCTAAAATTTTTCAATTTTCAAAGATAAAATTATTTTAATATTTGATTTGTTAAAATAATTTACTATGATATAACGAAAGAAATTAAAATGATAACTAGAATTAAGATATAATTAATGTAACATTTATAAAACCTAACTACAAATTTTAATTAGTTAAAGAAGTTAAAAATGTATTTACTTTTAGTTTATTAATAAATCTAATAAACTTCTAATTAATTTAGTGCTTTAATAACTGAAAATATATTATATTGAAGTTAATATTATAACTTAGTAATTTTAAGTAAGTGAATTTAATATATTAATAATTAGCTAAATAAGTATTTAAATATTATGTATATTAAATTATAAACTAAATTAATCTAAAATTATATTATTTAACTTTAAATTACTTAAATGCAAATAATCTAAAACTTTTATAAACTATAACTTATTAATATAATAATTGAAATGTGAGTAAAGATACTATGATAACGCTGCTTATATCCATTTAACTTAGCAAGTGCAATAAAAGAAAATAACTTAGTTATAAATAAATAATTAGCTAATAGTCAACACTTAAAAACTTTGATTATTTAATATAGAATCAGAATAAATTAAAGAAGCTAAAATAAATGTATTAATTCCAAAATTTAGTAGAAGTATTAATTTCCTTTTGAAATAGTAATTTAGGAATTAGTAGCAGATAAAAGAGAGGAAAATATATATTCATTTAGAGGAGTTAATTAAACAAAAGTTATAAATGATATATGAAAGTATAATATATATAATGATAAATGAAACTAATATTATTTCAATCTTCTTGAAGTTCTTTATTTTACGTAAGTGTTATTAGAACCTCTTATTATGGTAGGAGGAATAAAAAATTGAATTAAAATAGAATATTCCAGAAAAATATATAAAAGAAAGAATGAATAATGATGATAAATAGTATTTAAACATAATTCTTATAATTTATCAGGATTTAGAAATCGAGATAGATTTGCTTATTCTTTTATTCTAGATCTATCAAACCTTTTAGTGTTGTGAATAGATGTAGGAAATTTGAACTACAAGAATATAAGAATAGTATAAGAGAGAAGACTAAATATTTAAGTATTTTTATGATTAAAAAGTATTTAAAAAAGCAATTTAGATATAATAAATAGATAATAAATGTTAATTATATATTAATATTTTGACTGAATTATTATAGGTAAACTTTTAGTAGCTGAATTACTTTAATCCATGCTAAACTCTTCTTTAATCAATAAATTTAGTTTTAAGTTGTTCATACATTTATTGATAGTAATCGAGGAATACTTTTACTGCTTCTCTAAATAAATTCTAAGGCTTGAAGTAAATTTTTTATTGTGTTTAAACTTTTTTCAATTTCCATCTTATCTGTTCGAGTTGATTTTTTAATTGATAATTTAAATTTTTCTTTAATTTTCTATGGATTTTTTGCTATGTTTTTACTACTAATACAAATTTGGAAGTTAAAGCTTCATCTTAAAAATAAACTTAACTTAACAAACCTTGATTTTCAATTTTTATCTTACAAAAGTTACCTAAGATTCTATTTTTTTGCCTTCAGGATCTATTTTTCTTTATTCATTTTCTCAATTAAGTAATAAAACTGAATAATGTTTTGCTCATGGAGTTTCTCAAGCTTCTTTAGTTTGTTATGAAATTCAATCCTTAACAGGAGTAGATTTATCTTTTTGAATTTTTGGTTCTTGCAAGTTAATTGAGACCTAAGATTGATCTATTAGAATTTAAGGTTTAAATTTCCGGATTTGTTTACAATTCTTTTTATGCATAGCATGTATAAAGTACTTATATTTTAAAATTAAATAATAATTTTAGAAGTAAAATTTGTATATAAAAAGTAAATACTAAAATAAAACAAAACTAAAAATATATAAGAAATAAAAATAAAATAAAAACTATTAATAGCATATTGATTACAATATTTATCATTTATTAATAAAAAACTTATAATTAAAAAGATGGTGGGAGCTGAGATTGACCTTCTGAATCATACTTTCTGGTTTTATGGCTAGGAACAAGTTCCTTTCCTGTCGCTGAGAAAGTCCCTGGTCAAAGTCAACCTTTGCAAGGGAACACCTTCCTCTTGATTATCCACTCCTGGTAGGGGCTTGAAGCCTGGCTGCCCATAGCGATGGAGCTCCCTGGCAGCTGCTTTTCGAAAGTAACAGGATATCCCCGTTATCCCATGAAGGGAGTGTTGGGGTCGTTAAACTGCAAGAAGTTGCAGTCCAAAAACTCTTTTAGTTTAAAATTAAATTAATAAAAAACTTTTATTATATATATTTTAATTACTATTCTTTTTATAGTTCTATTTAAAATAAAGCAAGCAAAAATTTAAACTAAATTTAATTATAATGTTTTTTTTAGATTATTTAATATTTTTAATGTTAATGATACAATTTTAGCATAAAGTTAATTATTAGGAAGAAATATAAAAATAAATAAAGATAACTAAAAATAAATAGCAATATTTTCAATTATTAATTAGATTTTAGAATAAGAATATTTAAAATTATTAAACTAAATATATTTTAGGCAGTATAGTTATTGTTTTTATTATATATATAAATTTTTTATTAAATCGCCATAGTTGTTCGAAGGTGAACAACAAGGGATGGCTTCATCAGAGGTTGGGGAAGTTAAGTACCCATAATCGACTTTATGTCTTCCTCTACTTTGGTGATGCAATGAGACACAACCCTGCCATGTCCTTGAACCTCCAACAAGTATTAAAGATTACGAGTATTCTAAAATTATATCAGTATTGAACATTTTTATCATTACTGAATAATTATACCAGTATTGAACAAGGTTTATCAGTATCTAATAATTTTATCAATAACAAACATTCTTGTCAGTATGAAACATTTTTTTTTAAAGAGCTGCGCACCAACGAGAGTGCTACGCGCTCTATAATCAAATTTATTTATTTATTTATTATTTATAAAATAAAATGGCTCCTAAGAAATAATTAACCAAAAACTAACAGGAAATCGAACAATAAAACTCTGTAATCGAAATATACTCCCTAGAAGCGGAAAACAAAAAATGCAGCAATCATTTCTAGACTTGATTTAACGATTAGATTCTCTAACTTTTACTGTGCAATAATTATAAAACGAAAATTAATGGTTAAAAACGGAAATAAGCACTAAAATCTTGATGTTGCAAGGTAATTAAAAACTGGAAAAAATGGAGAAAAAATAGTAGAAATTAATAAACCATACAATTCTAATCTTAATAATGATCCTATGGTAATAGAAGGACAAAATTTAAATTCTTTTTCGGATCGGAAAAAAATTGTCAATTTTTTAAAATTCCAAAAATGAAAAAATGCTTAAAAATAGGACATAACTCGAAATATTGTAAAAAAAGATGTTTTTATTGGTAAAAGGTTGGACACATCTTTAGAATATGCTGGTATTTTCAGAAGAAGCAAGAATCTAATACTTGAAAGATATGAAATAATATAACAAAATTATACTGTTCTCCAAAAGGAGGAATTTACATAAAAAATTATATGGTGGAGATTAATTACTATTGGATATAGTAAATGCTCAAAAAAGAAGGACGAGGAAGATGTTGGGACCTAATTGAGATTGAAGAAAAGTTCTTAAGATCAAGAAAGGTAAAATCTGTACTACACGTCATGCAATAGAAGAAGCAAGCTCTGAAGAAGACCTGAACAATTCATTTACATCTTAAAACTCATAAACTAATTAGTGGCAAACCAAATAAAGGTGAAGTCATTTTAATAAATTATGTTATGTTATGTTATGCTTATGATTGGTCAATTTTTTATTTATTTTTATAGCATGACTGATTTATTTCCTTCTTTTATATTTTAGTATCTGAGGATTTTTTTTGTTTGATTTTATTTAGAAACATATATGATTTTTTCTTTTTTCAATGATCTTTTGAATTTTTAAATGAAAATATTTTATCTCTAAACAAAACAGAATTAGAATATAAATTAAGATATTAATTACAACTTAAACTCCTAAAAATAGCCTTAATAACAGACTAAGTAAGTTTAAATTAAGATTATAAAATATATTATTTTTAATAATAATAATATACTAAATTAAAGTGTTCGTATCTCCGGAGGATTTTAAACCCCTTCAATACCTCCATAGTTCGTTCTTTGAGGTTTAAAATAAAAGTTTGGGAATCCTAGTTTTTTTGGAGTTTTGACACTCCCTTGAAAAAGCCTCCTTCTAAATATTCTTCCATCCTTATCTACATAAATTCTTAACAGTTCTTTTCAAATATCTTCACTGTTTCTTCTCTGTTTATCCAAATATATCTTGCATCTCTTGTATGTGTGGAATCTTAATTTGCATAGGTAGTACAGCTTGACGATCCTTCTGGGAGGAGTTATCTCTATGGGTTTATATATTCTATTTCCATTTTATTTTCATCTAAGGTTTAAGGTTAAATTCTTTTTTCTCTCAAAAGTTTCACTTCGATTTCCTGTTTCATTAATCTTGCTTCATTGTTTTAACTTTTCTATAATAATTTTTGGTTTTCTTTCTTTAATGTAAAAAATTCTTCTTATAGGTTACGGATAGTTTTCATAAGTTATTCTATTAGCTATTCATCATTTTTCTATTTCTACATTATTTTTTAGTTACCACTTTTCATGTAGTTACTTGATCGTGGTTATGGGAGTAAAAAGCCTCGCTTGCTTTAGTTAGTTTCTGTTGATTTAATTTCTTATTCAATTTAAGATTGTTTTTATTTTTCTAAATATTGGGGTTAAAGAGCCTAAGAAAATTATTATGTTATTAAAGAAGACGTGGTAGAAGAAGAATTAGCAGTCTCTGGTTATCTTTCCTTTTTCTATGGAGCTGGAAAAAAACTCTTCTTGAGAGCGTCTGTCATTTAATTTGAAAAATGGATTAGATAGGTAAATTGAAATGAATTATGAATGATATTTTGATATTAATATAATTATATTGGAATAAAATATTGATAGTAATATATTATAGTATTTACTATTATATTCTGTTTCAACTATGGTAATAAATAGCGTATTTATGATTTGATTGTTTTTAGTTACTAATAAAGACTAATTTAGATAATTTAAAGGAAAAATGTAAATATTATGCATTTGATTAATAATTTATAATATATTTACTAAGTTATCAGCTTATAGTTTTAAAGTTTATTTTAAGTTTTGTAAATTTTGCTTATTAGCTAGTATTTCTTCAATACTATCATTATAATGGATTTAATTAATTATTATATTTAATTGATTAGTTATAGAATTAAAGTCACTTTTCTTTACTCAAAAGTATTTTCTCAATAACTTATAAAGTAAGAGTTAATCAAATAGGCTAATATAGCTAAAATATTTTCTTAAGTTTAAAGAAATTATTCATGTTCTTACCTTTTAATTAGATATTAAATAGTAAGATAATTACAGTTTAATGGTGAAAACATATCTGTTTGCTATTCAAATTACCTTTATTTATTTAGTCCATGAAAATGTTAAATTTTTAAATCCATTATCTCCTTTTTGTTATCTTATGTTAGTATACAATATTTTCTTTATCTCATTAAATTTATTTTTGATACTTTTTTAATTCATTTCTTAAACGTTTCTTTTAAGTATTAGCAACATATCCACAACTTAATTTAACTTCTTATTTTTCCTATATCATTATCTACCTTAACCAGCTTCAAAGAATATGTAGCTCATTGTGAAGCTTTTCCAATATTTTTCCAATTTTCAGTTTTTAGTAATATAACCTTCTTACTTATGATCTATATCTGCTATTTTAACAATTAATAGATATCATCTAGTATTCTTTCCTAAACAATTCTTATGCTAATTATGCTATTAGTCCCTTAAAAAATAGTCTTAAACTTTCTTTTGTAGTAATCTAGGTTGGATCTTATGCTGAATTATTGCATTATAGTTTTAATTAATTCTAATAGCTACTATCCTACTGGATTTAGTTTATTTGCTAGAAATTATGTATATGTGCATTAAATCTCATACTATACTTATAAACTTAAATTGCTTTTAATTAGGCTTTCATAGAAACGGATTCATTATTCCTCAAGTAGGCGCATATACATTAAGTAAGATTCATACAAATTACAACCCTTCCAGTATTTCATTTTATTCCATTTACTTCATACTCTCTCCATATCAATTCTTCTTTAATATATAAAGCCACTCCTTTACTAAGTCTAGTTCCATTATTCCTTTATTTCAAGCATATCTTTAATTCAATCTATAAACACTTCTTGAGTCACCATAATATATCTTTTTCAAACATTCATTTACATAACTCTTCTTTGTTCGACTTTATTCCTCTTATATTATCAGTTCTTATGTTTAATTAATTTCAAATATTCAAATTTTCTTTATCTTCATTGTTTGATTCTTTAGTATCATCAATTTAGCTTAGTCTTTTTCAAAACCAAATTATTCTAATGTTTGTATTTATGTTCAGGTTTTATGTATCCTATCTTTTCTCATATTATTTCTTGTTTATTATTCAAAGTAATTGCATCTAATAATTGTGAAAATAGCTAGTTAATTATTGAAACTTATTTTTTCAAAAGTTTCAATTCCATTTTTTCTCTCATGGTGTTAAACTTTGGTTTTTCCATATATCTAAGTAGCAGAAATCATTTTATCTCAGCATTTATTCAGTTAAATTATCTTTTATTATTCTATCAATTGTTGCCTATCTCACGTATAATTTATTTGAGTAATTTTATACTTTAGGATCCAAATTTTTGCATGCTATTCTTCTTTATAATTTCTTTAACATTTCTTTAGTTTTTCTATTTTTATTTATATATCTTTTATTTCAGTTTGTTATTTCTTGTTACATATTCTACCACTTTTTTTGATATTCCAATATAACTGAATATTAGCTTGATTGATTTTTATCTTCTATATTACTTAGTATTGTTTCTAATTTTTTGACAGTTTCATATCATCTTATTACCAATTAATTTAACTTTACACGTAAATTTTTTTCTTACAGTCAAGTAGAAATATTTTCTGGATAAGTGGTTCGAATATTTCTAGGTACATAGTTGTTCTACCATCAAATCATGTTATTCCTTTTATTGTAAGCAAAAATTTTTTTATATTCCGAAGGCTTTTAACTATTTTTCTATTTTAGCTAAGCAGTTATCTAACCTAAAGAGTATTTTATTAGTTTATCATATTTTCTTTTCTCCATCCTCAAAACTTGATTTGGATGTTGCTGAGTAGTTCTTGCTAGTTTATCATATTAATATCGAAAATTTATTATATAAAAAAATGGTCCCGAAAAAAGTAATAATCACCTATCTAGCAAAGCTCAAAATGATTATTTAATCGATCTGGAATTTCTCTTAAGTGAGAACCAAAAGCTATAATATTCGTTTCAAGAGCTACAGAGAAATATAATAGTCCTATAGGAAAGCATCACTGGAATTCACATCAATAGCAACGAGATCAAATACCAATTTAACCTTATTCCTTCGACTAAACAAATTAATTAGAGAATTTAAGCGTCCGAAGTAAAATTAGAGTTTTTCCGATAATATAATCAGCAAATTTGTGAAAAATGGATTTCTTAGATCATGCAAAATCAAGGAAACAATCCGATGGATATAGAAGCAAAAGATCCATAGTAATTTATTATCAGGAAAAGAAAAATGCTGATACTGTAAAAAAATGGGACAAAAGATAAGAGACTGTTGGTAATTATTAAAAAAACAAGAATACAAAAGCCAAAAAAAGGGTATAATTTAAAAAAGTTGTGAAACACGCAAGATATCAGAGTATTCAGAAAAAATGATTGTAAATCACTTAGAATGCTCCTTAAATACAAGTGGCTGTAAGTAATTTCAACAGAAGTTTGTTAGGATTCGATACAGAAGAGATACTGAGAAAGAAAAGATTCAGATTTGTCAAGAGACATGATAAAGAAGATTGGAGCAAATTTAAAGTAGAAGGTGAATTTATTTAAGCTTAACAAAAAATTTGATTTGTGACAAAACTAATAATGTTGAAGTCAAGATAATCTATTATATTATCTTATCTTATGATTGAGTTTTTATCAAGAGTATAGGTGCTATAATGGCTTGGCTTTGTTATTGATAATACAAGGGACATTTTTAAATATACATAGTAATTAGTTTAAATGATTAAAGGAAGTAATGTATTTAGGGTTTAAGATGTTGACTTGATGATAGTAGTGATGATTTAATTAGTATTTAGATATAGGTATAGCTTAATTATTATTTTATTATAGTTGTGATTTAATTAGATAAATAATAGAGTAATCTAAGTAGTACTTGTATAATTTTAATATAAGGATGTATTTAAAGATAGTTTTTTTGACTGTGTTGAATATAAATATGTTATAAGCTGTATGTTTGTATCTGAATAATGATAATATTTGAATAATAGATTTTTAAAGATGTTTAGATAAAATTTGATTCTTTATTTATTTCAGACGCTTTAAATATTTTAATAAGTAGTAACATATTTAACTAATTATAGATCTTTAAACTACTTCTTTACATATTAAATTATATTTATTATAAATTCTATTAATAAAATAGATATTATTATTATGTTTATCAGTTATGACTTCTAATACTTCTATAACTCAATTTTTCTAAATCAATCCTCATTATTGAAACTCTTTCCTATTCTACAGCAAAAACATATCCATAGTTATTTCTTATTTTCATCTCCGTTAAAGCATAGACATCTTTAAAAATTTAACTTTATTATCATTATTATTTACTTCTTTTATATATTCTTCTTGAATATTATTTCGTAAAATAATTTTTCATACCTCCAAATATGACAAGAGGCTCTAAACAAACTATGGGCCTTGCAACAGCTTCAGGAAGACTCAAATTTTATTTACTTCATCTATCATTCTATATGTTATATTTTCATATATCTTTTAAAGTTTATCCTTTCTAATTTCCACCTCCAAAGGAATAAATATTTTATTCATCTTTATCTACTACTAAAGTTAAATCTGTTATTTAGAATGGAAATTAAGTACAGTTTTATCATTTACTTTAGTTTCCTATCTTTAACTTTTCTACTGATTATAAAGCTTGATTATTATTAATTCCTCCAACCACATAAAGATATTTTTAAGCAGCTGCTATTCCAAAACCACCTCTTCCCTCATTTAGATAGCTAAGTTTTATTCTATTACCTTCAAAATCAAATTATCAAGTTTCTTTTATTCCTTTATTTTAATTTCTGTTAATTCCTCCAATTAAATATAACTTATTTTAATATTCTATACTTTAACTAAGTTCTGGAATAATAATTTAAACTTAGACTTATCGTAATTACTCTGTTTAAATATTAAATAAACTTAATTTTTAAATTTATCAATTAAATAAGTGAATATAGTTAGACTATATAAAGTGTTAGGTTAGTTTATGTTAATTAGTCTAAATAATATTTGGTTACTTAGTATTGTGTTATAGTTTGTATCTTATTAGATTGTAAGTTAATTTAGAGTTTAGTATTGTAGGTGGTTATGAGTTATATTAGAGTATAGTTGGTTTTAGTGATTAGTAGAATTAGATAATATTTGAGTGTTATTTTTGGTAGATAAATGTTGGTTAATGATTGATGATGATATTAGTTAGTGGTATTATGAGAGTATTACTAATGTTTGATTATTTGGTTGTAATGGTTTTAGATTTTTCCATAATTTACCTCCTTATCTCTTTTAATTTCTATCTAGCATCTTAAATCTTTTATATGTATTATTAGTTTTAAAATATCATTCTTATTAAATCACTTTCTTAAGGTAAATCATCAAATCTAAAATGGAATCCTTTTTAACAAATAGGACATTACATTATGCCTTATAATCAGTACTCAGTATTCAAACACAAACCACAGTAAATATGTCCACAAGGTAAGACAGTTGGAAGAGCATTAGTTAAGTTGTAATCTTCTAAGCAGATCAAGCATTTTGGTAACGCTTACATTTTTATTATTATTTAGACTACAAAAGCTATAAAGGTAATTTATAACAGTTACCATCAAAAATACACTCAATAATATCAACTATTACATTATTACTTTATTTATAGTATTTATTTAATAGTACAATATTAGGCTATTATATCAAGTAGCTATCCTATATTCTGCATGCCGCCAGACTTGGATCGAGACTGTTTATTAAATTTAACAAAGGCATTAGAGAGCTTTACAACATATTTTTTATATTATTTTTTAAGAAAAACGTCTCTGTCGCAAAATCTTTAAACTACTAGGAGGAATGCACTAAAATAAGGGACAGAAATGTTAAAATTAAATAGCCTATCAAAAAATGTAGGTAATTTAGAACATCAAACAAGATCACAGCTCTGTGCAAATCTTTTAATGAAAGAAGAAAGAACGAGTAAAGGCCTTAAAATGAGGAAGAGAATATGCAGCTCAAAACTGCTAAAAGAGTAAGAGTTACCTATTTCAATCAATTTTTAGAAGAAAATTACTACAACCAAAGACTCAGTCCAGCAGAAATGCAAGAAAATGAAATCATTCAAGCATTTCTCAGATGTTTGAATTAAGAGTATCGTAAAAATATTTAGATTGTGAAAATCTTTCAGACAGGAATAATTATTATGTGATTAAAAAATAAAGAAACACTCTCACAAATTGGAAATAATTAAACATGGAAGTGAAGAAATTTTGTAATACAACAGAGCAAAGAAACATAGAGGAATTATACAGCATTAAGAACTAACTGATTCATTGAATATTTAGCATGTATTTAAGTTTTAGCCAGGTAGAAATCCATCTATAGAAGTACAGAAAAATAGTATGTACAGAGATCGGAACCGTAAAAGGTACAACATGAGACAATGGGAAAATGAAAAATTATTTAGAATTGAAGGAGATCAAAGATGCAGAAAGTATACTAGATAAGTTAGACGAAAGGTAAAACACTTACTTGAGTCAGTGTGGAAATCCCATACATGTATCGTTGTATCACTAACCATCAATTTGAAAATGTACGAACTGCAACAAATAAGGATATAGTAAAAATTAATACTTAAGAAAAAAAGCTATAAAGGAAGTAATTAAAAATGCTAAAGAAGTAAAAACCAAGTTGATGCATTCGGAAATCAGAAATAAAATGCTTTACTATAAAAAGAAACAGATAGCGAAGGAAAAGAAAGTGAAGAAAACTGAAGAAGATTAACCTTCAAATAAAATACCACTTTTTATTTCTAGCTAAATCAACAAGTTTAAGCCATATTAAATTTACTTTAAAAGCGATATACTTTAATAGATATTTAACAACAAAATTAAATAATAAAACTGAGACGAAACTATCAATGTCACAAAAAACAGAAAGTAAAATAGGAAATATGATAAAGAAACTGAAACAACTAGAAAACAGTGACAGAAAGGAAGTATGCATAAATACAACACTGTCTCAAAAAAGATAGAAAAAATATATAATGGTAAGGTAGATAGTATCGAGTAAAATACTTGAAGACATAAGTACAGAAAAATAATAAACATTAGAACAATTTATTTTCACGCTATTAAAGAAGAGGAAGCTAAAAATGCAGGGTAGGAGGATCAAGAAAAATAGGAAGTACAAGGAAATACTAATATAATAAAATAGACAGAATTAAACATAGGTACAGCAAATTTTAGATGAATAAAATGAAGCAAGAATTAAACAATTTTATGTGTGAAAAGAAGATAGAAATAATAGTGATTAAAGAAATATTTGTGAATCAAACTACTGAATTGCCTTATATGTATGGATTCAGAGCAATAATAAAATTGAGCACTAAATACTGCAAAGGAGTACCATTTTTATAAAAGATGGAATTACGAGCAGAACCAAAGTGATGGATATAGCGGATCTCAATCAAGCAGATCTGTTTTAGTGGAAGATTAATAGGTTTAACACTTGATGATCGGCTGGCATTGATAAACGTATATAACACTACAACACCCAACTCTAATTAACTAATACCCTTTTATGAAAGTCTAAAATAATACAAATTAGCAGCAAACAGCAAAGGATTATAATTTTAATATTAGGGGATTTAAACTCGCATATTCTCCAATTTTTACCGTATGAGCAGAATAATACAGGCTAATGCTTATTAAATTGATGAAAGATTATCTTTTAGAATTTAAAGATTCAAATCAATATCCAACCATCATCACAACATAAAAGAATGGAAAATTTAAAATAGATTGTTTCTTAATGAACCAATACATTACGCCTAGCATTATCAGCACAAAATTCTATCAATAGAGACAAATAGGAGATCATTATCCAGACAAAATAAAGATATAAATTTCGAAAGAATTTCGAAAAAAGTTCATAAATTAAAAAGATAAACTTTCAAAAATTAAAGCAATAAAAGGTTAAAGAGAAATTCAAAGAATGATTCGAGAAAATAGATCTTAGCGAATTCGAAAATTTCGATAGCGAAGCATAATATGAAAAATGATTTAATTAAATCTAACAAGAAGCGACCAAAGCGATATGTGGCTTTGTAACAAACTAAATGAGAAAATAATAATATACAGCAGAAATAATAAAACTAAGAAAATATTTCTAATAGCAAGCGAAATAAGTAAAATATCTAATTAGATAAGAATGCTAAGAAATTGATAATTATATTAAAATGAGATAAGAAGCAAGGAGAAAATTTAGACTGCATCAAAAAAAGATAGGAAAAATAAATTAAATATTTTTTAGATGAAATTAATTAAGGAAGCTTAAACAACACTTGAAAAGAAATATAAAAATAATTAAAGTAGAGAAAATTATGCATAATGGATATTAATAAACGAAAATGATATGTAGTAATAAACGAAAAGGATATGTAGAATTTTAAAGAAAGCTGATGGGAGCTCAATAAAAGTGGCAGCAACAAATTACCATATTCATAAAGGAACGCATAAACAATATAAGTTTAAAAAGAAGATTTAGTGTGCTATATAAAAAAGCTCTTCGAATGAAAAGCTGCAGGACTTGATGGAATATAAATAGAAACAATAAGAGCTGGAGGAGTTAAGCTTGTTAACCTAACCACAATATAACATAAAAAATAATCCAATTTGGAGCTATGCCAAGCAAAATAAAAGGATCTTTTATTCTACTACTTCATAAAAAAGGTGGAATGGAAGGCCTTATGAATTATAAGTTGATTTCACTTTTAATTTATATAGTAAAAATCATAGATCTTTGATTATTTGGATAAATAAACTCATAATTGAGCAGGTGTGATGATGAATTATAATATGGCTTAAAAAAGGCAAATCATGGTCTTTGCAAATCTTCAATCTAAGAACTGCACAAGAATGACTTAAGCAAAATAATAAAGAAAAATCAGTAATATTTATTGATATTAAAAAACGTTTGACTCAGTAATAAGAGAAGACATATGAGAAACACTAAATGAAATTGAAATATCTGAGCAAATAAGCAAGCTTATTGCTGATTGTACAGAGAAGAAACAAAGATAAAAAATGATTTAAATAATAAATAAATGAGCCTTATAGAGCACGTAGCACCTCAATAGTGCGCAGCTCTTTAATAAGATTTTTAAATTAAAAAAAATTCTTGCTGAAATCTTTCCACAGTGCTAACATTCCCTTGTGAAGTTGTCTTCTATAGGGCCGCGATCAGAATGCAACCTAAGAGACCTTAGTATCTGGCATCTTTCATCACTAATGCTACTTGATGCCTCTTCGACCTTGACTTCTCTTCTCTTGGCTGGTTCTTCACCTATGGAAAACTTCCTGGTACCAGAGTTTAAGTCAATTTCAGTTGGAGGATTGCTCCTCCTTATTTATTTATATTTAATATAAGAACAGATTTAATGGTGAAATGAATTAAATAAGGAAACACCTGTTCCCAAAGGTTATTTAGTATTATAATAAATAAAGTTATGAACTAACTAAGATAAAATAAAGTAGGAATAACCATAAACATGAAATTAGAATAATATATAGAGGAAAGATTTATGGGAGCATTGGCATATTCAGATGATATTGTAATGATGGTAAGTCCAGTCTACAAGAGATAATTGAAATACTACAATAATGATCTTAATAATATAATATAAAAATTGCAGATAAGACTAAGTGAATGCAATGAAATGGAAAATAATACAAAGTTGATAAATAATATATATAAATGAAATGGGAATAGAAAGAGTGAATGAATATAAATATTTAGAACACTGATTTCTATAAAGTATTTCTTTTGAAAAATTTAAAATCAAGATTAATGGAATGTCAAAAAGCGTAAGCATGAATTTTGGGTAAGCTAGATAATTATTATCTAAGATTCCGTTCATCGATCAATTTTTTGATAGTAAACATAAGAGAATTATTTATTTATTTTAGGTCTTAAACTTCTTTTTTATCTTCTATTCTTCCAATTATAGCATATAAAAAACAATTACTTAAGTTATGTGTATTTTTAAATTTTTTGCAAGGAGTTAATTATTTCTTTGGAGCCATATTGTTAATTAAAGTTTGATGAATAAATGATAAAATTATTTTAAATTACTATATATTTTATTAAAACTAAGGCATTATCTTTATTCTTTCAGAGGACAAATTTAAAATCGCATAGTTTAAATAATAATGATAAATCTAACTTTTAGTAAAGTGAGTATATAGTTTTTATAAATAAATGAAAAGGAACTAAAAATAAAATATATAAGATAGATTTATAAATAATAGCACAACAACATTACATAATTTACTAATGTAACAATGCCTTTATTTAGCTGCTATTTATTAGTTTATATAAAGTCTCAAGAATCATTGAAACAATCATTGAAAGATCGTTTATTTCTTCTCCAGATTAATATTCTTTAATTAATATCTTTGGCTGCTAATTTATCCTTTCTTTACCGTTAGTATTTTATTTGAAACTCAGTCTTTTCTAAACATTTGCTTTGTTCTACTTTTTTTATTGTAATATTATTTCCTAGAGTAATTTTTCTCCACCAATCATTTTTTCCTCTATGGATCACCTTCAAATACATAATAAAAATAAGAAAGGTTTTTTAAGAAATTTTTTATTTTTGCTTTTATGAAATTTTTGGTATCTCCAACAACTGAACTAATTGTATAATGCATTAAAAGAATTATCTTTCGAATTAAAGATTTAAACAATTATTTAAAAAGGTTGGAGTGATAACAATTGTAACAAAAAACAAAGATAAATTTGTAATTAGGTAGCATAAAAATTATACCTAGTTAAAAAATTGGATGCAATTATTGACAAAAATGAATGGCAAATAAATAGAATTTATACATAAAGTAAAGGTAAAATTATGCAAATAAATTAAAATTCTATTTATTGTAATATTTTCTTATTTTTATTAATAACTTTTATTTTTAAGACATCAAATTTTATTAAAAAAGATTTACTTAATTTATGAAATTTATTAGTAATATTCACAATTAATGGAAATTATAGAAACATTTATAAAGTTTAAGCATATTTGCAATCTTTAGTTTCTACTATCTTGTTTTATTTATATTAATTTTTTATTAAGTTATTCTAATTATAATTTTCATTAAACTCAAATAAAAACTATTATTATTAAACATATATCTAAGCTCAATATCAATTATAAATTAATAATAATATATAAAGTTATAAATAAACTAATATAGGTAATTAAGATATTAAATCAAACTAATTAAAAAATTTATATTAAAGACATTAGACTAACTATAATATTAAAGACATTAGACTAACTATAATATTATTATCAAGCTAAGTTTATAATGTTTTTATACTATAAGTTTATAATCACTATTTTTATAAACAGAAATTATTAATGTGACTTTACCTTTAATAGCTTTGTCACGAATTTATTATTTATTTTCATTTAAATTTTCTAATTATTCTTTTTGTCTTTAGTATATTATCAAATGAAACACCTAAGCTTCTCCATATTTGGAATCTTCTTATTAAAATATTATTTAATATTTTATTGCAAATACACAGTTAATTTAAAAATAAAATTCATATAAAAATAAAAAATTTAACATCGTCAGTCAAAACTTCGAATGTTAGCGAGAGCTCTAGAACAAGTTAGGCATATCTCTTTTGAGCTTGTCCACTTTAATTCGTGATGGCATCTAATGTGAGATTACTGCAATGCAGTTATTCACTGTTCCAGATTACCTACAAATTTTCAGACTATGACTTCATGCATATTTTAAATGATATAATAGTCTTAATATTAGTATATGGATATGTTTATTACCAAATTATGTTTATATCTATTTATCTAAATAATTTTAAAAGTGAGAAATTTAAAATTAAACATTTAAATTTAATTATTTGTTTACATTTTTCTGAAGTAATACAATTTAATGTTATTAATCTTTTATTTTGATGATGATAGTAAATTAAAATTAAACTAAAATATATATTAAGTATTTAAATTAACTTATAGGAATTTAAACAAACAGATACTTAAGTTTATCTCTCATAAACTAGAAAAATCTGAGAAAGAAACAAGATTTTATATTAATGCAAGACAGGAAGAAGTTAGAAGAAGAAATAAATATACTACCAATTCAAATTTTACATATAAGCAGAAGGGTGAATTATATTAATGATTAATTAATTAATAAAGTATATAAATTATAAATAAAACTATGATTAATTAATGAATAATTTAACTAAAACAATAAATAAAAAGTTAAATACTTTATGGATTCATAATTGAAAAGATGGCGGGAGCTGAGAATGACCTTCGTGACAACACTTTCTGGTTTTATGGTTAGGAACAAGTTCCTATCCTGTCGCTGAGAAAGTCCCTGGTCAGAGTCATTTTCTGAAGGGAACACTGTCTTTGAGATTATCCGCTCTAGGTAGGGGCTTGAAGCCTGGCTGCTCATAGCGATGGAGCTCTCTATCAGCTGTGCCTGGAGCACAACAGGATATCACCGTTATTCCATAAAAAGAGAGCGTCGGGTCGTGCAATCGGAAAGGAATTTCCGGTCCAAAAACTTTTTTAGTTGAAATTAATTAATTAATACTTTATGGATTTAAGTATAAAATAGCACAAAATTAAAGTTAACATATTAGAGAAATAAAATTAAAATACTTAGTAAATTATTTTTTATAATTGATACTAGAATAATAAATAATAAATTAATTCTAATAAATAAAATGTAATTATTTAAATAATTTTACTAATATTTATAATTAATAGAATTTATATTAATTATGATTATATCCCATTATCAAAAAATAAGTTTATCTCTATATAAATAGAATATAATATATTTAATCATTGTACCATCTGTATTTTTAAAAGAAATTTTTATTATTTTTTATATATTTAATTACTTATAATGTTACTGAGTATTTTTTAATATCCTAAAATTTTATAAAAGAAAGAAAAAGGTGGAACACTACAAGAAGAACTTTTGCAACACTTACTAAAACAGGAATAAAAATCAGAAGCAGAAATACTTCAATTTACGTCCTCTTAACTTGACATCTTCTTATAAAGTTCAAATCTATAAATCATAAAGATAGGAAAGGTACGTAAAGGTACGGAAATAAATTCCTGAATTTCAAATATGACAGAGAAACCAAAGTAATTAAAGAAAATGTAAAATCTAGACAGTGCATAAATTATACTTTGGATAAAGACAATAAACATGAATTAACTAGTGCTAATGAAATTCAATCTTCAGAAAAAGGTTTAAATTTAAAGAAACAAAAAAATTATTCGAAAACGGAAGCAAAAAAATATATAGAATTAATCGAGGCTGATGATTTAAGAAAGAGAAATTGATGTTTTTGAACCATCTAATGGGACTAGAGCAAATAAATCGCCTAACTTGACGAAAGAGTCAAGAATTAACACGATAACTTAAAGATCTGAAACGCGCGACAAAAAGAGCAAAAGGAAGTTTCGCAAAAAATAGAAACATAAAAGGAAACAATCCTTATCCATCAGTAAAATGTGTTTTAAATTTGTCAAGAAGAAATGTTAATACTGCGGAAGTTGCTCATATCTCTTTAGGATTTGTTAGAAATTTAAGTTTTATAAAGAAATTATTGAAAAGATTAGTACCGTGAAAAAGAGTCAGAAAGAAAAAATCAAGAACATTTTGAAAGATAAATTAAAAATAAATTAACATAATGTTCTGTAACCAAACTAGAACATCAAAAAAGTGAATAGATTAATTGAACAGAGTGAGTAGATGTGAATCAAAAAAATGGAGATTAAAAATCTGGAGAATCCAGAGTTTTCAATCTTACAAAAAATGTATGTCCTAAACATTTTTTGAAGCATAATGAAGTATAAACTGTTTTTTTCTGTATGAGATTGCAATTCCTTTGTAATAGAAAACTTTAATTTATCTTTGATTTAATTAAGATGATTAAAGTAAAACAATTTCTTTCAGACACAAATATTTTATTAAATTAAACATTAAATAAATAAAGCATAAATAATTTATTAATTTATAAAAATAAAAAATAATTAATAGTTAAGCTTAAATTTTAAATTATAAAAATAAATTTGAGTTTAAAACTAATAAAAAAAGAAATTTAAAATTTTTATATTTGAGATTTATCCTAAGATATATTAAATGTGCTATTTACAAAATTTAAAAAATTAAAAAAGTAAAAATAGTTTTTAAAGTTTAATTATCTAAAAATAAATTGTTGTTTTAAAAAGCCAAGCAACTCATATCTAAATGAAATAATTATAATTAAAAAAAATGAACTAAAAATAATGAAAACTTAATATAAATAATTATGATATTTATTGATTTTCAATTACTAAAAATAATAAAATGATATATTTGTAGAAATATTTTTATATATTAAAAAACTATCTTGTACACTTTTAAAAAATTAAATATAATATAATTCTAGAACTTACATAATTTAAACATTTTTTAATATTAAACTAATATTTTATTAGAATTAATATAGGTAATTAAAAAAAAATTATTTTAACATATTAAAAACTACAGATTTTTTTATATTTTTCTTTTATTTATTTACAGTAAAATTTTTAATAATTGAATATAAAATATAATCAAACATAAAATTTATTAATATATAATATAAAATGGATGTCGGCCGCGTCAGAAAAACTAGTAGGTAATCTGGTGCAGTCTATACTACATTGCGAGTAATCTCGCAATAGATGCTACCACGGGGAAGGGTGAATAAGCTCAGAAGTGACAAGCCTAACTTACCCGAGGATTCTCTCTAGCAGTATGAAAGCTTGACTGTCGGGCCTGCTAATGACTAATTACTAATTCTTGTTTGGACCTTATTCAAGAAGTCTGAAGTATTTGACTCAAGATTTAAGAATAATTTTTAATAAGAAGATTCTTCATTAGGAGAAGCTGAAGTGACTCTTTGGATGAATAGAATAAAATAAATCTTTTGAGAAAATTTTTTTTAATATTAAATATTAATACTGAAAGCGCTGCGCATCAACGAGGTACTACGTGCTCTATAATAATTTTTATTTATTTTAATTATAAATGTTTTTAAAATTATTAAAATGGACTAAACTTTTACTTTAGAACAACAAATATCCTTGTTTAATATAAAAATTAAAAATTTTATTTTCTCTAGAATAAATATTACTTTTATATTAGTTTATTTTTCTAGCCTAAGTATTTAATTTTATAATTATAATTATTTTGTTCAAACTAATTAATTATAAATACAATTTATTTTATTCTTAAATATTTGTTACTCTAAATAAAATTTTATTTAATATACTAGTTTAATTTTAACTACTCTTTACTATGAAGAAATATTTCTTTTACTTATTTAAAATAAAATAATTTATTAGTTTTAATAAGCAAATCTTCTATAATTTCGATGTATTGTAGATAATCTAAAATTTTTCAATTTTCAAAGATAAAATTATTTTTATTTTTATTTATTCAAAAATTTACTATGATATAACGAAAGAAATTAAAAAGATAACTAGAGTTAAGATTTAATTAATGTAACATTTATAGAACCTAATTAAAATGTATTTACTTTTAATTAGTTAATAAATCTAATAAACTTCTAATTAATTTAGTGCTTTAATAACTGAAAATATATTATATTGACGTTAGTATTATAACTTAGTAATTATAAATAAGTGAATTTAATATATTAATAATTAGTTAAATAAGTATTTAAATATTATGTATATTAAATTATAAACTAAATTAATTAAAATTATATTCTTAAACTTTAAATTACTTAAATGCTAATAATCTAAAGCTTTTATAAACTATAACTTATTAATATAATAATTAATATGCAAATGAAGAAACTATGCTAATACTGCTTATATCCATTTAACTTAATAAGGGTAGTAAAAGAAAATAACTTAGTTATAATAAATAATAAGCTAATAGTTAACACTTAAAGATTTTGATTGTTTAATATAGAAACAGAATAAATTAAAGAAGTTAAAATAAATTTCTTAATTCAAAAATTTAGTAGAAGTATTAATTTCCTTTTGAAATAGCACTTTAGGAATTAGTAGCAGATAAAAGAGAGGAAAATATATATTCATTTAGAGGAGTTAATTAAACAAAAGTTATAAATGATATATGAAAGTATAATATATATAATGATAAATGAAACTAATATTATTTCAATCTTCTTGAAGTTCTTTATTTTACGTAAGTGTTATTAGAACCTCTTATTATGGCAGGAGGAATAAAAAATTGAATTAAAATAGAATATTCCAGAAAAAAATATAAAAGAAAGAATGAATAATGATGATAAATAGTATTTAAACATAATTTTTATAATTTATCAGGATTTAGAACTCGAGATATATTTGCTTATTCTTTTATTCAAGATTTATCAAACCTTTTAGTGTTGAGAATAGATGTAGGAAATTTGAACTACAAGAATATAAGAATAGTATAAAAAGAGAAGACTAAATATTTAAATGTTTTTATGATTAAAAAGTATTAAAAAAAGCAATTTAGATATAATAAATAGAAAAATTGTTAATTACATATTAATATTTTGACTGAATTATTATAAGCAAACTTTTAGTAGCTGAATTACTTTTATTTATACTAAACTCTTCTTTAATCAATAAATTTAGTTTTAAGTCGTTCAAATATTTATTGATAGTAATCGAGAATACTTTTACTGCTTTTCTAAATAAATTCTAAGGCTTGAAGTAAATTTTTTATTGTATTTAAACTTTTTTTTCAATTTCCATCTTATCTGTTCGAGGTTGGCTTTTTAATTGATAATTTAAATTTTTCTTTAATTTTCTATGGATTTGATGCTATGTTTTTATTACTAATAAAAATTTGGAAGTTAAAGATTCATCTTAAAGTTAAACTTAACTTAACAAACCTTGATTTTCCTTTTTTTATCTTACAAAAGTTGCCTAAGTTTTCGTTTTTTCGCCTTCTGGATATATTTTTCTTTATTAATTTTCTCAATTAAGTAATAAAACTGAATAATGTTTTGTTCATGGAATTTCTCAAGCTTTTTTCGTTTGTTACGAAATTTGGTATTTCTCAATCCTTAACAGAAGTGGATTTATCTTTTTTTGCATTTTTGGTTCTTGCAAGTTAACTGAGACTTAAGTTTGATCAATTAGGTTAGAATTTAAGGTTTAAATTTCCAAGTTTTTTTACCATTTTTTTATGCATAGCATGTATAAAGTAATTATATTTTAAAATTAAAAAATAAATATTAAAATATAGCAAAACTAAAAGTATATAATAAAATAAAATAAAATAAAAAATTATTAATAGCATATTGATTACAATATGTATCATTTATTAATAAAAAGCTTTTATTATTTATTATTTAATTACTATTCTTTTTATAGTTCTATTTTAAATAAAATAAGCAAAAATTTAGACTAAATTTAATTATAATGTTTTTTTCTAGATTATTTTTTTTTTATGTTAATGATACAATATTAACTTAAAATTAATTATAAAAAAATATAAATAAAGATAACTAAAAATAAATAGCAATATTTTCAATTATTAATTAGATTTTTAGAATAAAAATATTTAAAATGATTAAATTAAATATATTATAGGCACTTTAGTTATTGTTTTTATTATTTTTATGAATGGTCAATTTTTTATTTATTTTTATAGCATGACTGGTTTATTTCCTTCTTTTATATTTTAGTATTTAAGGATTTTTTTTGTTTGATTTTATTTAGAAACGGATATTATTTTTTTCTATTTCAATGATCTTTTTGAATTTTTAAATAATAATAATAGATAAAATTGTTTAGAGGTCTTCTTGGATTTTCACCAATTTCCTCTTTCCAACCAGAATAGTCTGGTGATAAAAAAGAAAAGTTTATTGTTTAATTTCTATTTTTTCTTGTCTTAAATCTTGTATTTCTCTTCTCTCTCCATCTTTCATCCATCTACCATGCTACTGTTCTTTTGGCGCTTGTCTCTTTAATTTGATAAATAGATCCTCTCTCAGTAATATAAATTCTTTCTGTCAGTCTCTTAACTCTCTAATTAAATTCATTCTTGAATACATAGAATTTTCTGCACTATTTGTATTAGTGTCCTTTTTTCTTGCAGTAATAGCACTTTCTACTCTTCATTGTATTCTGATAAATTTTTGGTCTTTTTTCAATTTCCATTTGACAACCTTGCTAATTGTTTTAAAATTATTCTTAAATTTAATTTTGCCCCAATATCGCAATTGGTTCTGACTATTATGCACGTTCTGTTTATTTAATTAATTATGATTATCAGTCTAATTCCATATACTATATTTACTAAGAGCAGTCAGTTTGAATATTTCAATAGGCATCCATTTCTCTTTCTTATTTAATTAATCTATCTTCTACGTTTTCATGATTCTCTATCAATATTTGATTTTACTCATTAAGCTTTTTAACCTCATTAAGCAAAATTTTTACTAATTCTGTAAGTTATTCAATGCTATTTCTACCCTCACTATGATTAATTTCTGGAAGATCTTAGTCAACTGGAGTTTCTTATTACTTTGGAGGTGTGGACATTCTCTTCCTCGGCTTTGATTGCTTCTACTTTTTCTCTTCAGATTCTTATTAATTTTTACCTTTCTAATTTTATTTGGTAAAAAAGCAGGGCTTCATTTTTTATTTATAAAAAGAAATGTTATTAAAATATAAAAAAATTGCTTACTGTATAGCTTCAAAAGTTCTTAGTCTGTATTAATTTTAATTATCTAACTATCAATCCATCCTCTCCCTAGCTCTGAATCCAGCACAACATATCAATTAGAAACTACACTCTAATAATTTACTCTTCTCTAAATATTTGACATTAAAATTTGCTTTCTTTTTGTGGTTTTACATTGTTATTTTTAATTATATTTTAATTTTCCTTTTATTGTCAAAACTTTATTTAGAAATTGGATATCATGGTCTGGGCATTTTCTTTTTGCATCATTAATATAATCTTCATTCTAATAATCTGTTTTGCATTTCTTAGTTTCAGGTTTATGGATGAAAATTGTTGATAATTTAAATGATTATTTACTTAATTTTTGTTATATAAAATTATTAAATTAGAAGATGTTTACTTATATAAAGTTTAGATTTTTTCCAGCTTCAATATTTTCTTTAAGTACAGCTTCATATTCTTTTACTTAATTGATAAATCGTTTATTAATTTGATCATATGTAATTTACAATTTTTGATAATTTGAATCAACAAGGTTACATACAATTGATTGATCAAGATTATTAACTCAGTACTTGTGGAAGAGTCAAAGGTTTGAACAGTTTCCTGAGATATTGAATCACTTTAGTAAATTTAAATTTACTTTTCTTAAGTCTTAACCTAATGAAAATTTGTTTATGTATAAATGCTTTAATTATTCTTTAAATTTTTTTTTAATTAGTGTTGCAATATTTGCTTACGCTTGAATTAAGTTTAATTATACTACTTCTTTCTAAGTTTACATTTCGATCTGACTTTTTCAATAAAAAAAATTTCTCTTTGTTGAAGTTTATTAAATTGTAATTCTCAAACTGCTGTAAAGTTTAAATTTTAATCACTTTATTGTATCTATTCTTTTAATATCTTAATAGTTTCTGAATTTAGAATATTTAAGTTTTCTAATTCTTGATCCAAAATCAAAATTTAATTAGATGATATTTAAATTAAATTAGTAGTTCCTTATTTTAATATTAAACTCGATTAACTTAATTAGATGCTTCCTCTTATTATCATTTTTAGATTATTTCTCATCAAGAAAACTGTTTAAATTTTGTTTAGAAGTGTTCATATTACATCAGATTTTGGTTTTATATTAACTTTTCTTATTTTTATAGAAACTCCAATTATTATCGAGTAAAAATTTACTAAAAACTTCAAAATTGTAAACGTTGAACAATAATTTTTAATTTAAGTCCATTCATGTTTATTTATGGTTACTAAGGGTTTTAGTGAAAGCGTCCTTAAAAATTTCTATTTAGTTTTTTTATTTTCTTATTATAACAAGCTGTAATTTAAGTTTTAGTTCTATTAAAAAAACAATAAAATCAAAATCACAAAGAGCTAAAGTTTCTATTAATTTGAAATTTATTTGCAATTAATAATGACTCGGATTTCTGATTGCTAGAATTCTATAAGTTTAGAAGTTGCGTTTAAGCTAAACCGAATAGAAAGTTGTAGTTAGTTTGTAAATAAATTCGATGCTCTCTCATAAAATTCATTATTATTTTGCATTTTATTATTTAAATCACAAAAACTTTAGATCATTCTTAAACATTACTATTATATTATATATAATTTTTTAAAACCGCCATAGTTGTTCGAAGGTGAACAATAAGGTCATCTTCATCAGAGGTTAGGGAAGTTAAGTACCCATAATCGACTTTATGTTTTCCTCTGCTTTGGTTTGACCTCGAGACATAAGATTCTTAGACCTTCGGCACTGGCTTAATTTGGATTTAATTCTGGAACGAAAAAGAAATAATATTGCGAGCTTCATCAGAGGTGGGGAATTTAAGTACCCATAATTGACACATGACGTCCTCTGCTTTGGTGATGCAATGAGATACAATCCTGCCATGTCCTTGGACCTCCAGCAAGTATTAAAGATTACGATTATTCTAAAATTATATCAGTATTGAACATTTTTATCAGTACTGAATAATTATACCAGTATTGAACAAGGCTTATCAGTATCTGATAATTTTATCAGTAACAAACATTCTCGTCAGTATGAAAATTTTTTTTTAAAGAGCTGTGCACCAACAAGTGTGCTACGCGCTCTATAATCAAATTTATTTATCTTTTAAATATAAAAATTTTGGGTATTTTAACATTTTTATGTGGTAGAAATAGCATCTTTAAATATAACCGATAATTTTATTCATCCTAAAGTTTGCATTTATGTTCATGAATATGATGCTATCTTTCAATTTTCCATCTAGAATTAGCCAAATTTTTGAAAGGCTTTTATATATAATCTTAAATCATGTTTTCCTTCTAATTAAAAAAAGATAGGAGCATACATCTGCTGATAACATCTCTAGAAAAAAAATCAAACTTAGTAATGTTTAAAAATACGTTTTCTGAAATTACATTTATTATATGAAATCTCTGTATGAACTCGTAAAAATAAAAAAATAAAGTATTAAATAAAAAAAGATAACAAATTAAAAAAAATGTATCACGAAAATAAATCCAAAAATATTATTTAAAAAAATTGAATCATATAAGACAATCAAAAAAATATAAAAACAAACTTAAAATTCAAAGAAAAAAAAACTTTTTAGTCCATTCGAAAATATTTTAGTCCGAACCACTCAAATAGTTTAGTGTAAAACAAGAGATAAAAAACTTTAAAAAATTTTTTTAGTTAATTTCATCAAACCTTAGTACGTAAAACTAGAATCCAATAAAAGTATACTTAGAGAAAAAACATATAGAAAAAAAATTTAAGACTTTCACAATATCCTTAGTTATATATATAGCACTTTAAAAAAATATCGAATTAGAAAAACAAAAAAAAATTTAACTCAGTTCATACGTTCTTTAGTCTGAATCACTCTAACAGTCTTATCATCACTTCCCGATACGATGAACTCTGAATCACTGAATATAGACACAGATCATACATAACTTGTGAGACCGTATGATTTCAAGATAATTCATTCCTTTTTTCGTTAACTAATTTTTTGATAGTTTTTTCTTGTCTCGTCTTCTCGAAAAAAAATCCCTTTATTTTTTTTAATCTAAGTGCCATTTTTCTTCTTTTACTAAACAAGTACTTAATTTTTATTTTTTATTTTTTTTCTTCTTTCTTCTTTATTGTTTTTTATTTTTTATTTTTTTAATGTATTTTTGTCTTTTGATTATTTTAGATCCGCTTAATTTGATTTTAATTTAGATCTCAGATTTTTTTTCTTTTTTATATGTTTTTCGAAGACAGTTTATCTTAAAGATTTAATTTTTATCTAGTTTTATTTAAGTTTATTCAGAATTTCTTTTAACAATTGTTAGAACTTTTTCATTTTTTGATATTTATTCATTTTTTTATTTATTATCTTTAACTACTCTCAGCAGTTTTTCTTACTTTTTTTTAAACTTACTTTTTTAAGCTCTTTAGTTTTTTCTCAACTTATTCCATTGATCTTTTTTTTAAATTCTATTTTCTTGTTTTTTTAACTTTTTTTTAATTTCTCTATTTTAAGATCAAACTCTTGAACGTATTGCTTATTTTAATTTTAACTTCCTTATATTAATTACAAACTCACATTCTTTGTTTTCTCAATTACTTTACAATTTTTATTATTTATACTTATTCAGAAACCTTTAATTTTAATGATTTTTTTCTTTCAATTTTTTTTTAAAGATTTTAGATAATATATGATTATTTTCTATTTTCTATTTTATAGTTGAGATATCTTTTACTTTAAAAATGGTGATTTTTTACTTTTTCTCTAATAAATTTAACATAGAAGTTAATTACATATTTTAAGCTTTTTTGTTATTTATTTTTTATATATTCACATTTTTCCCATGTTGATATCTTCTTATATCACTTCAATTCTAAATAAAAACTTTTTTTTATAAACTTTGAATTAAAATCTTTTTGGTGTTTTTATTTATATTTTGTTAATTAAGCTTTAAAGTTAGAATAGAATACTTATAATGATTTTTTGAAAGATTACTTCATTTTCAATTTTTTTTTCTTTTTGCCATTCCAACTTATATTATTATGACGCTTGTAGCAAAGAATTAATAAAACGCAGATAGATAGAAGACAGAAGAACAAGAGATAATGAAGAAGAAAATGATGAAGATATGGAACTAGTAAGAGAAGAATTTTTATTGACTGAAGGCTTACTTGAAGAAATAGACATGTATTGAAACATTTATAAAGAGCTGCGCACCAACGAGGTGCTACGCGCTCTATAATCAAATTTATTTTCTGTTTTTTCTTCAAAAAGAATATTATTTAAAGATATGATAAAGAATTAAATTTCACTATGATATGACATATTAATTCATAGTTGCTTTTATCTTACTTCCTGTTGCTAAATGTGTTGCAAATACAACAATGCGAGATATTTTTTATCTGCAATTTTATTATTTTTGCTTTCTCTTAATTTTCCTAGCAATTTTTTATTATTAGTTTTTTATCTTTTCTATACGCTTTTTTATGCTAAATAGAAGCGAGTATCTATCTTTTCTTCCTATATGAGTTTTTTTAACTATCTCTAATTTATTTTCAAAGCTAACGCTACTAAATTTTGAAAAAAAGAAAAAATGTTTCATTCAAAGTTTTTAAATAGACTTTTCTTTCTTATAAATCTAAAGCTTTAGATTCAACATAATAAATATAACTATAGACATTTATAAAATGTTGTAACACTTTATTTTTAGTGCTTCTCCTTTTAATTAAGTTGATTAAATTTCTAAAATCGAATTTATCTATGCTTAATCAGTCATTTTCAAAAAATAAGTTAATTAAACAAATTTTTTTTGGATTAATAGCCCTATACTCTAAATAATTTGATTGGACAAAATATTTGGAAAATGTTAAAAGTGCTATTTTAGCGGCTTTAAATCAGCTCAAGCATTTTGATGTGATATCCATATCGAAAAATTAAATTTATACTTATATTAATAAACTCCTATTTCTCTTTTCATAATCTTAATTCCTCATATACAAATGTGATATATATTTAGTCAGCAATATATTATTAAATTTAGTTTTTCTTGCTGATAATTAGTCTAGTAAGGTAAAAACATTTAAATTAATTAGAATTCACTTAGAAAGAGAAAACGATATATTTATCTATGTATATAATTTCTATTATTCTCAAAAAATAGTTCTAATATTTTTATATTCATATAATCTTATATCTAGAGTAAAGCTAATATTATTTATCTATTTAGAGACCATCATTATTGCTATATAGCTTACTTTATACATTTGCTACTTCTAGATGAATTTAAGTTTTTCAAATTTACTTAAATATTATCAATCCTTCATTTTGTTAAGGGTGCTAACTTTAGATTTAATTCTTTCTAAATTAAAATTAATAAACTTTATATTTTATTAGACTTTGTACTAGTTTACAAGAAACAAAAAAACAGGAAATGGAAGAATTGACTAGAGGTTGATTATAAGCTTATAAACTCTTATTCTTATCTTAATTCGCATGAAATAGTACTATAAGTAGTGCATATATGTCCTAATGCTCAAAGTGTTGAAACTTTTTTATCTTGATATTCTTTTTTTTTATTTTTGAAATTCGATCATAAACTTTATTTTAAAACCTAGGATAATTTCAAGTTTATTTAAGAAAATTATTGTTTACTATATTGTACGCTATATATTTATTAATAGCCTTTATAACTTAAAAGATAAAAAGTATTAAGGTATATCTAAATAATTTTTAGAGCTATAGCTTAGAATTTAAGAAGGTTTTGAATATATTTTATTAAATAGTTTTCAAAAAAATTTCTTTGATTTTTCTTAGTTTTCTACTCAAAGTTAAACTAAAAGAATAATAAAATGTGCCTTACATTTCTGTCCCTAAGCATTTAGCATTATTATTTATCTTTATTAATCTAAAAAATTTAAACAAGCCAAGTTATCTTCTAATTAAGTTCTTAGTTATTTTTGATCTGGTAAAATTACCTATATAATTTAAAGCCTTAAATAAAGTTAACTAATTTATTTTATTCTCCTAAAAATAAATTATTGGAATACTTAAAAATCTCTTTAATTCAATACATACACTTAAACTTATTTCTCTTTTATGTCTACTTGCAACTTTTAATTATATCATTACTTTATTATAGAAATTTAAATGATGTTATGCCAAAGCTTCGATATAGCAAAACTAAAATTTCTAAATTTGGTATATTTTTATAAAAGTATTGATTGCATATATTTGTATATAAGTTAGGAATTAATAGATACTGACTGCTTTTTGCTAGCAATGCTTTAATTTAGATTATAATTATTTATTTATACTCATTTTATTTATTTACTCATATGCCCTTTTATTCAATTTCATTCATTGCACTCTTAATTTATATCTATTTTATGCTTAAAATTATTAAACTGACTACTATAAGTGTATTGTGGTTTCATAGATTTTAAATAGTACTTATAAAGCTTTGATTATAATAAGAGCTAAAAATAGAAAATAGTTATTAATTATAAATAAACCTATCATTATAATTAAAAGCCTTAGTATCATATAATTATTAGTTATAGCCTAAAGAAATTTCATTTTAGTGTCATGAAGTTTCGTAGTTTGTTTATTAAATTGAGTAATACATTATAGCTAAATTTTGTTTTGGTTATAGATGAAAGGTACGATTAAATTATTAGCAGGAAATGAGGTTATAGTTAGTTGTAATAATAACCTTTTTTATTTCTATGAATTATAAGATAAATTAAATGTATATATTGCTGTTAATTTAAGATTTTCTTATTTAATAATTTAAGTTAGTTTTCATCTAAACGATGCTTTTGTTTAGGCATTCATAATCAAACTTTTTATCCTTATAATTAGATTAATTTTATTTACTACAAACTAATACTTAAATTAAAGTTCTTACAATTGATATAGATTAAATGGTATGCTTTATCATATACTTATGAGACTTTTCATATAATATATCTTCTTAGGTAAAGATTATCTAAGTGCTAAAAGATCTGATTTTCTAATTCAGTTAGCTGATTTATTTCTTTAAGATTTATAATATTAGATCTATCTTTAATTTGAAGCTCATTATGAAATATATAAACTTTTATTATATATAAAGTGATTTTGTAGTTTGGGTATATTTCATAGTTAAAACTTCTATAAATTAGATAGTTAAACTTATCAATAATTTAGAATATTTAATATTTAGCATTCTAAGTTTAGGCATTTGTTTAGATTTATAACGTGGATATATTCTTTAATATTAGAAGCTTCACTAACTATTAAAACTGCTTATTTTTTCATCTTAAATAGAAAATTAAATTTCTTAATATTCATGCTATTTACTATTATCTTAAAATGAGATCAGAGTCTTTTGTTTTTTAAATTAGGTTAATTGATTGAATATAATATCAACTAAAATCTTATATTTAGGTTATTAAATTTACTTAGATAGCTAGTTTAATAGTAAACCTTAATTGTTTATTAAGTGTTAAAACAGCAAATTATATAAGCTTAATTAGATAACTTCTACTCCTTGTTTATTTTATAGAATTAAGCGTTTATTAATTTCATATTTAACTTCCTTTATTTATTATACTTTTATTTCGTCAATCGATTTTATAACTGCATTAATACAATCATATTGATATAAAAGTATTATTCAAGCTAGATATAATATAAAGAGACGACGCTTAGATTTATTTTATTAAGGCTTCTAAGTTTCAATAGAGATTATTGGTTTATATATATAAAAGTACTAAAGTTTTACTTAATTTAAATTATTAAGTTAATATCAACTGTTGCTCTTACTCTTATGTTTTGACTTTTTATTGATCTTCGCTCTCATTTATATCATTTATTTGTTTTACCTTTTGAACTTTTAAAAATTACGATTCTCTATTTGCTTTACTGTCTCGAATGTTAACTTTTAAAAATTCGCTTTCGAATGAAAATGTACCAGGTGGATATACTCTAGAATCTTAATTTTTTTAAAGTTGCTCTCTTGTTTCCTCCAGGTTTCTATTTATATTCTCTTGAATATTTTTCAAATTGCTAGTTTGCTCTAAAAAATTAAAGCTTTACTATTCTAAAAATAAGAACTAGTTCTATTCGTTATTTACAACATTGTGAAATAAATAAAGCTTCAGTGAAAAATTTTCTTATTCAAACAAAAAATTTTCATCTGTTAGTATCTTGAAAGCTAAGAATTACCTGAAATTAAAGAAAATTGACTGATTCATGATATATTTAGGTAGTAAATGGTTGTTTTTCTTGCATTGGAAGGCTCATCTAAATAAATAGGTTTCGTCTAACTCAAAAATAGTAATTAAGGTTTTTTATTTCAATTATAGTTTAAATCCTATTAGAATTATAAAGCTACATCCTAGGCCATTCGCTAATATGTATATATTCTTAGCAACTTTATAGGAAGAAAGCTCTATTCTAATTAATTGTATAATTGTAACTCAGAAGAGGCATCCAAGAAATATTAGCATTCAAGAATTTAGCTTTGGGTAGCAGCAAGGCTATATCTTGTAAGTGTAGAAGATTAGAAAAGCTAATATAACTAAATAGAGCACTATGTGGACTATTTTATTCTGCCTTTCTACTAGTAAATTTAAAGTAACTAGAATCATCTAGAAGACTCTATAGCTTATTAGTCATTATTTTTTGTACTTTATCTTGTTTAAGTACCCATATAGTTCTTACCACATAAGAAGTGTTTTAGTTCCTAGGATTGTGTAGATAACGAAAAAAATTGAGCTTATTATCACGAAAAAGAGGTGATTACCTTATCAGCATTTTCAGTTACAATCTTTATAGTGAAATGACTCGGAAAATTCGAGGGATCCATTACGATTTTAGTCGAATCCTTCAACGCAGATAAATAAATCCAAAAAATTTCAGTTCAAAGGTAGGAAAAAGCTATAAGTTAGGAAAGGGCCTAAATAATACGAAATGCTTCCGATTAAGTAAAGAGATAACTTATTTGAAAGCTCTAACTTTCTTATAATACTTAGAAAGCTAATTAATCATAAGAAAGCTACGACGCATGCAACTAATTGATTAGAATATTGCTTGTTGTCAGATTTTCCAAAAATATTTACGAAATCAAGTTTCGCACAACTTGTAATAAACTTTATTAAATAACTATAATCAGAGAAGTCTGGACCAACTGAAGCGATTTGCAAAGTATATAAAAGAATATGCAAAATGTAAATAAAATCCCAACTGGACATTACAAAAACTCTCTACAGTTTGACAAATTAATAGTCGCTTGGTTTTCTAATCTCCCAAAAAGAACTTAAAATAAATAATATTAGCATGCTCAGCAAAGTTATGTATTACACTATTTCTCCTTTTAAAAAATTCTATCTTTCTCTTTCTTTGAAGGGGCACTATAAATTCCAACTATATTCAAAGCTTCCTATACTTCCATCTCCTCACATAAAAGGCTTTTTAAAATCAAAGATAACATCACAAGTTATACAATAAACTCCGATACTTTAAATGCTTCAAAGCCCTTTTTCGTCTTATTGATAGTTTTCAATGTTTCATGGGAGCGCAGATCTATCATTCGAATTTGATTCGATGCTTACTTTTCCTGTTGCTCCTATAAATTTAACATTTCTAACTGCCTCTATAATATTTTCCTGCTTCTTATAATTTTAGCCTTTATTTATTAAATTTTGCAAAGCGTAAACCCCCAAAAGAAGAGCATCAAATTCTGTGAAGGCGTAATTAGTTAGCTGCTCGGTTTTATAATATTCCTAGATTTACTTTTTTATATTTTACCCAAAATCTCCCTATAAATAGACAGGAATAAATTATATCGCTCCTTTTACTACTGCTTGAATTTTATTTCCTTCTTCATCTTGTGAAACAAAATTTTCGGTTAGTCAAGAAAAAGAAATGAATAAGAAATCTCCTTCTCTTGCTCCTTATTCATAAAATTGTTTGATTATAATTTTAGCATCATCTTCATAAACAATAATCAAAACAACCCTAGTCTTTTTGTATATTTCCTTTACTATATCTTTTCATGATTCATTACTAGTCTAGGACTTAATGTCACCTACTACTCTATTTTTATTAGCTATGCTTATACCGAAGTAACTTGATTCTTTAACAAAGTAATCATATATTCCCTTTTATCATGCTGTATCTTAATAAATTACTCCTACTTTTGTTCAATCTTACATATAACATGTTCTCGCAACCAAAACTGCTGAATATGCATCTGAAGGAATTGATCTAACGAAGTATGGATATTTTTATTTATTTGATAAATCAGGAGCCGCATTATCTCCAGAGATGCAAGTTATAGTAAAGTTTTGCTATTTGAAAAAGTTATAGAGATCTATAGAATTAGAGCTTGTTTCTGGCATGTAATGAAGCAGACCATATTCTTACTTTTTTTAGCTTCATTCTTGGTAAACATAATTGTAATCAAAATACTCAGCTCCTGTGAAAATGTTGGCTGACTTTAAGCGATAATAGGGCATTATGTTATTTATATTATTAACATAATAAACACCATACTCTCTACCTCAATAGTAATAAGCTACTCATGACACATCAACTCCATCAGGATTTTTTCTGTCAGCCACCATGCTAATTGGAATTTCAATTAAACTATTGTCTGGTATGTTAGTAGTTCCATCAGGCCATACTATTTATTCATAATACACTATGGATGTTAAATTAACGACTCCCACTACTTTGACTTTATTAAATTGTACATTCAAAATTTAAAGTTAAATGCTTTGACTAGAAAATAACTTCTATATCAAGCCATTCACCAAATCATTGTTGATATTTTGCTACTCTCTTAAAGCAATTGCGATTTACTCTAAAAATAAGTCTATGCAATGAATTTAGTATTCTATCTTGTTCTTAATAATTTAAGTTCCAAAACTTAGTCCTACGAATCCGTTTATAATCTAGACATTTGGTAAATTTCATATTTACCAGGAGCTTTAAATATTCATTATAAAAGCTTTAATTTCATAGTTTTATTGGGAAAGTAAATTCAAAAAGGATTCGAAATTATAGCTAATAGTACTATAAAATTTCCTTAGTCCTTTTATTTAAATATCTTAAATAATATCTTCTATATTTATTTTTTCAATGCCAAACACAGGAATTATTCATTAGTATTCTAAATTTCTTAGAGTTTATTGGACTATTGAAGGTTCGTTATCAGTAAATTAGTCTGAGAAGTATCCCATGGATTTTCATTTGAACTATTCTAAGAACTTTATTATTACTTTAGTAAGAGAATCACTTGAAGGAAGTATGAAATGACTAAACTTGCTTCTTTTAATCCTTTCACTTTACTCCTTAGAAACTATGTGAACTATCTTCTTTTAGTGAGCTCAAATGGAAATTAAATAGGTGAGTTGATAACTTTTGGACATATCAATAATCATGTCTAATTTTAGCTTCTCTCATTTTGATGTAAAGTTGCTAAAGTTTTGAGTTAGATTTTTATTTATCTTGATTTACTAAAATTCTAGCTATATTTCTTCATTTATATATCATTACTTATTTTGGAAGTGCTTATTTAAAATTTCTTCCCATCCATCTTTAGCAGTGTTGACTGCATAAGATTGACTTATTCTATGTTCATACAAAAAGACTATTTTAAAAGCATTAACCTCGACTACGACTAAAATCATTAATAAGATTGATAACTTACTTTCCATATTATTAAAAAGAGCCTAACTTAAGAAATTATTTTAAAGATATTTCAATTTAATTGAAAAATTAGTTATTTTCCCCTTTAATTTCATATATCAATCACTACAATACTTTTATATGTCTATTAGCTATTTTCAAAGCTACAGTTTAATTTGGATTTAATTACATAGCTTCTATTTATTTAGCTAGACTTAACTTTCTTTTTTATTTCTATTAATTTCCAGTATCATACTAGATAAACTTCAATAGAGCATAACTTCTATTTTAATAAGTTGATCCATATCTCAGTAAGTTTAGTTTTAGGAGAATATAATCATTTTTTCATTCTTTTTTGAAATTATTGTTTCAAAATTTTCTATCTAGTAAAGCAGATGGAAAGGTTGCTAACTAAAAAGATAAGAAGTATACTTAATCTTAAGCAATACTTGAAAAAAAGCTATTTCCACTAGAAGAAGAAATTATAGAGTTGTAATGCATTTAATCTAATTTAAATGTCTTAAGCAAATAGTATTAAAATAGTAAACCTTTTTTAATTTATTCTAAAAGCTAAGAAAAACGAGGAAATTAACTATAACTTAAACAATGTTAAATTTACTATGATATATCTAATAACTAGACAGAATTTAATTAGTTAAATAAGAAGAAAATTTAACAATTATTGTAAACTAGTTTAGTATAAATAGCTGATTCCAACTATAGATTTTCAAACTTTTTCATTTGAAATTTGAACTTTATTTTATCAAGCAAGATAGTGGTGATAAAGCAAGTATTCAATAATTAAAAATCGACCTACTTAGTCTAAAAATGTGTATTATGAATTTTCTTAATTTATTTAGAACTTAAGCATTAGAACAAACTAAAGTCTTAGCTATTTAGTCACTAACAGATAAATCCTTTAAACTCACTCTTTCAGTATTATTTTTCCAAATCTTTAAGCTTAAATGTTTTAGCAATGCTATAAATTAATTTTTCCATCGAAGCTTATTTAAAAAGTATTTTCGAAATTATTAAAAGGAACTTAGTTTTTTTTCTAGGTAAATAAAATATGAAAGATGTACGAAGAAAAAAAGAATTTGAATGAATCTGCTTAAATAAAGAAATTTAAGGCTATATTAAAGCAAGAAAATTAGCTAACTTGTTATGCTTTTAATCTTTCAAATTAAATTATAAAAGTTATGATCAAACTAATATGATTTTGCCAGATTATTTGATAAAATGAGTGTTGCTAGATATTTATTTTCTTTATTTATAATGAATAAAATCATATTAGACAAACCAAGGAGAGCAAATCAGATTTTTATGTTATTTATAGTTCGCTTATTTAAATTAAGATATTATGACTTCGTAGATACTATCTTCAATTTTCAATTACTTATAAATAAAGGTATAAGTTCAATTATAACTTTCTAGATTCTTAAATGATAAAAAAATTTCATATTTTTCTTCGTTGCTTGCAACAAATATATTTTTATACTTAATTAACTTAAGTTAAATTCATTAATTTACTTATAATAGAAAGTTTAAAACTTAATTAGTTTTACAATATTCGAATGCTTTAGAATTGATTGGTTTAGTTTCAATCATCTTTAATAATGATTTGAATTAAGAGGAATATCGTTCTTTATATTTGAATATATATCTAACTTTTAATTCTGTCCTTAGTTATATCTAATCATCCTTTAAAGCTTTGGTATTTTATTATTTTATAACTTATTTGGCTATTATTTTAAGTATAGTTATTTCTTATCTTTATAAAGATAAATATTTTATTATATTTGCCTTATGAACTTAATAGACTACTTGAGCTTTTTAAAATTTGGGTAAGAAATAACTAAAAAAATAATTTTGCTTCTTATGTTTACAACTTGTAGAAATAAGGTTATTCTATTGCTTAGTGTTCATAGAACCATTTCATCTTTTTTATCAATCTCCAAAAACTCCTGGAGGTTTAGTTATGATTTTAAATTCTTAGCTACTTATCTTTAAAATTAAATCCTCTTTGTATTTATTATAACTATTAATTCTATAAACTTAGTCTTGTTCGTTTCAAAACATTTCCCCTTATTCATCCTTATATTTCTTTAGTGTTTATTCTTTTAGTTATATTGCTATTTCTTCCCTTTTTTGTTATTTTTTCATTTAATAAATTTGAGTCTTTTGTAATTATCCTATGAAAAATAACAATACTACAATCTTTCTTTTGTGACTATATCTCTAGGATGATTGTTTCCTTTTTTAGAAAATAATATGGTAGAAAGCTTCTAAAAAGGATTTTCTTCTTAGTAAATTTTAAAAACAACAGAAATATAATGAAAACTGAAAAGAAACATAAATAAAGCATCTGAAACTCTTAGGAATTGAAAAACTTAAGAAATGAAAGAAATCATTTTGCATGAATCAAAACGAGTATTTATTTTAGAAAAAAGTAATTGAATCATGTTAATAGCGCTAAAGATTATTAACCTTCTAGAAGAGGTATAATAACTGAAAAAAAATGTAGAGTTTACTGAAGCAAAAGAAATTATCTGCAAGATGAAATAGAAGAGCGTAAGTTCACTAATTGCAAGACAGACATTTGAAGGAGTAAAAAGAAAGGCTTGGATAAATTCAAGTTTCTAAATTTGTAAAAATGGATATCCCTAATCTTATTAAGCATAATAAAACTTGAAATGATGTCTCTTTAGAAAAAGTTGAAATTTCCTGAAAAGGAAAATATTTTAAATCATATCATATCATATTATGTTTCCTCTATTTGCATCCTAAAATTTTTTACTTACAAGCTGTTTTAGTTTTAAAGTTCTTGCTAATTTTTAACTACTATTTTTCTGACTATTTTTAATAATTTTACAATTTTAAATTTTAGTATAGTTCAAAAGGTATTTAGATCTGCTTAGGTATATGACTTTTTAAATAGTTTCTTCATTTGTAAAAAAATTTTCATTATTTTATAGGTTGAAATCTCAAATTAATATGTAGTTTTTTGCTTAATTTTTCCATTCCTATGCTAACTGAGATGTAGCATTTTCATTTTTATTAAAAATATTAAATTTTATTTTCTAAAACTATCTTACATTTTATATATTTCTATCAAATAAAAATAGTACGATAGAAAAATAGACGAGAATCAGGAAAAATTGCGGCGTTTAATGGAACTTATAGGTAAGGAGATGAGTTAATGATAACTGAAGGAGAAAAAACTCGAGATTTAAACCTAAACGAAAAATAAAAAGATGCTATTATTATTAATCTTGAACATGTCTATGAAAAAGAGGATTGGAATTTCACAACTTCAAATAAAAGTATTGAAAATACTAGAAAAAGTAGGATTGCAAAAAGAAGAGATAATATCAGATAAAACTAAACGGAGAAAGATAAAAATTATATTGTAGCAAATAGGAAATATATTCAAGAAAAAAAATCAGGCATTTTCTTAACAAAAGAATAATTCAAGGATTATTTGCATTGTAAAGAGAAGATTTGTAGAGATTTTCAAATTTTTATATTTAATCTCTAGTGCTATCTAGAAGTTGATGGGAAAGAGATTCAAAAACCTCCAAGAACTCTAAATAGTAAAGTTTCAGGTAGTAACGGTATCAAAAGTAGAACTTATCTAATATACAGGTAGAAAATTACATAAAATAGATACAAGTTTAATCAATACTATGTTCAGAAAATTTACTATAACAAATGCAATTTAGGAAGTTAATATTCTTCCTATTTTTATTATATTTAAAAATTTTTGACGAAGCCGATGCTCTATTGCTTTGCTAAATGTTTTATTGATTTTAATTTTTTTTTAAATTTTAGTATTCGTCAGACTATTGGTTAAGTAAAAGTTTAAAAATTTGAGGGGCTTAGTTTTTAACGAGCTCTAGAAATCGTGTATCTTGCCCTTCTAGCCATCCTTCTCTTATCATAGTTTATACTTGTTTTATCTAAAAGTTCTTCCAGTTCTAAATTCGTTTTCAGTCTTTAAACTGTTCCTCTTTCCTACATCATATCTGGTTCTTCTTTTTCTTTTTACTATTAAATCTTTTTTTCCAAAACTGTTCTTTATCCTTTCTGAACTCGTAGCATATCTTCCATAAATATCATTGACTCTTGCAGTAGTAGCACATTTTCTCTACTATCTTTTCTATTTATGTTTTTTCATTGTTAAAGGGGATTTTTCTTTTTCATTTTGTCAATAATTATCATTTGGCCAGGTTAATTTTGCTGACTTTATGAGTTCTTCAAGCTCTGCATAGATAGTGTTTTCAATCTGATAATTTTACTCTTAGATTATCTGAACTTGGAATTTAGTCTCGTTAAATTATTCTTTTTAATATTTCCAAAAGGCGTCTAGTTCTCTTTTAGTTTACCAACCTTAGATATAAAGTCTCTTGCCTCCCTTCTAGATCTGTTCAGCTAACCTCTCGTTCTCCTTACTGAGTTTATCAACCCTTTCCTGGAGTTTTAAACCAGAAGGGTTAAACTCGGAAACTTTCTAGTGTAGGGTAGACTTCAGCTTTTTCCTGTTTTCTTCTTTTATTACGCATTTCTGTGTGCATTGTTTTTAGTAACTTTTTCGCTTCTCATAACTTTGCTTTACTCTGGATTGCTGCTTTTTCAGAACAGAGAATAAATGTTTTCTGAAGTCAAACATTTTTAGTTACTAAATGTTTTATTAAAAATTATATGATAAAGCAATAACTAAACGCTTCTATAAATACATTTATGATAGAAATGCCTTGTCTTCATCTTGATTTTGATTTATTCGTAAACGTTCAACAATTAGCAAATTTGAACTTTTTAATAGATTATTGATCTAAATCGTAGATGCTTATATAAAAGGCAACTATTTGCTTCCCTAAATGATGTAGAGAAAATATTTTATACTAAATCAATGAAACTACTGTTTAGCTTATTTAGATTATCCTTAAATTTGATTCTCACTTTATAATCATTCCATGACATTATTGATGCCAAGCTTTTTATTGATATTTATCTACAAAACCTATTATAGTTAACAACGGAGTTCTGTAGGGAATTAACTATAGTCCTGTTATTGCAATTTTATATTATGATAAAGTTATAAAATATCTAGAGAAAATCTTAAAAGAATATAGATTAGCTATCTGCTAGAAAAAGCATATAATGCATGACTTTACAGATGATTTAATAGAACTTTTAAGTTCTAAATTAGAGACTAAAAATTACTATTAATAACAGTTTAAGTTTTCTCTTGAGTAATGATTTTCATGGCATATAAAAGCATGAAATAATTACTTTTCTAGGATGAAAGTTAGGAGGAAGAGAAAATTATTGATTCCACTATGTAGAAAAGTTCTCTAATTTTAGAATTGCAATCTCTAAAGCTATTAAAATACTGTCTAAGTATTTTTTATATATACGCATAATTTTAAAGCATACTATAGAACTTTTATTTATCTAAAGCAGAATATGTTGGGGATATTATTCTGGAACACTTTATCAGGACACTTTTTTCTAATTTAAAAGAAATAGTTAAGAGAATCCAGACTCTGACATTATGTTTTTATTGTTGAAATGTTCTTTAATATAATTAACCATTCAGATATAATCAAAAAAATGCATCTAAATGTATCAACATGATGTTTATAAAATTCGTGCTTTTCAAAAGAGTAAAATAAGCGTCTTGCTTTTAGAATTAAAAAAATTCGTTTTAGAATGTCTCTTAAGAAACACACTTATGACTATGCAAAAAGAATAATAGATCAATTATAAAATAACTAGTTTAATTTCCTTAAATATCATATAGCAAGTTAAATAACTAACTTACCTAGGAAATTAATTATATTCATAAATTTAAAATAGATAAATTAATAAAAATAATTTAAAGGAATTGCTTAAGAAATTGTTATAAATGTTAAAGTTAAAAAATGAAAGCTCAATAAATTCTAAAAATGGGAAAAAATAGCTATAAGAATAATTTTTTTAAATATCTTTACAAAAAAAATTTAAACTAAAAATATTTGTTTTTCCTTCTGTTTAATACTAATTTATAAATATTTTTTCCTTATAAAAATGAAATATTTTTCATTAAATAAAATATTTTGCATAAACTATGCAAAATGTACTTTCGAATACTAAAGAATTTTTACCTTTAAAAAAAAATTTATTTTTCTTTCTCCCAATTATTTATAAAAAAAATTCCTTTTTTCTTTTTAATTTTTACTCGATTTTAAAATGATAAAAATTTTAGCGTTTTTGATTTTAAAATTTTATATACTTTAATTCTGTATTAATTAAGTAATATTAATAATTATATTTTATATATTTTATTAAAAAAATAGCAGAAGGTCTCAAGAAGGGTTTTTTTCCAGCTCCATAGAAAAAGGAAAGAAAACCAGAGACTTCTAATTCTTCTTCTACCATGTCTTCTTTAATAACATAATAATTTTCTTAGGTTTTTTAACCCCCAAATTTTGAAAAATAAAGATAATCCTAAATTGAAGAAGAAATTAAATCAACAGAAACTGACTAAAGCAAACGAGACTTTTTACTCCCATAGCCACGATCAAGCAATTACATGAAAGGTGGTAACTAAAAAATAATGGAGAAATAGAAAAATGATGAATAGCTAATAATAGAATAACTTATGAAAACTATCCGTAACCTATAAGAAGAAGTTTAAATATTAAAGAAAGAAAACCAAAAATTATTATAGAAAAGTTAAAACAATGAAGAAAGATTAATGAAGCAGGAAATTGAAGTGAAATTTTTGGGAGAAAAAAGAATTTAACCTTAAACCTTAGCTGAAAATAAAATGGAAATAGAATATATAAAACCCATAGAGATAACTTCTCCCATAAGGATCGTCAAGCTGTGCTACCTGTACAAATCAAGATTCCACATATACAAGAGATGCAAGATATATTTGAATAAATAGAGAAAAAACAGTGAAGAGATTTGGAGAGAACTGTTAAGGATTTATGTAGACAAGGATGGAAGAATATTTGGAAAGAGGCTTTTTCAAGGGAGTGCCAGAACTCCAAAAAAATTGGGAGTCCCGAACTTTTATTTTAAACCTCAAGGAACGAACTCTGGAGGTATGTATTGAAGGGGTTTAAAATCCCCGGAGATACGATCACTTTAATTTAGTATATTATTATTATTATTACTCTAATTTTTATTTTTTAATGTTTTAATTTTAAATTTTTTTCTAATTTGCAAAATCACTTGAAAATTTTTATATTAAATTAATGAATTTTTTATCTAAAATGAACTTTAATTAAAATATTATTTTGAAATTTTTACAAAAATAACTTAGTAAAGATTTTCTTTATAAATAATTATGCTTTTTTGCTTTTTATTTATAGAATATTTTGAATAAATATAATTAAAAAATAAAAAATAGAATATGATATAAAATTTAATTTTAATAATGATCAAAATTTGCATTTATTCTAGTTTCTTTCATCTACAAAATTTTATTTTACATAACTTATTTAATTTAATATTTTAATTTGCTTCCCTAATTCTATTGCTCCCTATCTATGGCATGCAAAATTTTCTACGCATTTAATTTCCTAAAAATATCATCCTCTTTTCCTATTACTTTTCTTTGCTATCGTTGCTGAACGCTACCGCTTTAATATAACCTCTTTGATATCTCTACACATCATATTCAACTTATATGTCTCTATAAAGCAATTACCTATTGAAAAATCTCTTATCCTTATTCTATTATCATAACTTCCCGAAAAAGTCTCTTTTTCGTTAATATGATATCTATACATTATCTACATAGATATATGTTCCTAAAAATATTATTTACTTAACCATTAGTATATTTCATTATCTTTTTTGTTCTATCACCACTTCCTATACTATGTATTTATTATTGCTTGATATACTATAAATAATGCAGAATATTTTTATTCCTACAATATTCAACACATGATAAAGATTTATTACCTTTGATCTTTAATGTTTTGTTCTTCTTGCTTTCTGGCTACTACTTTATTCTCTCCTTAAATCATTAGATTTTCTCATAAAAACTATAAGTTTCACTTGTAGGATTAGTTTTAGCTTTATTGATTAAATTTAGCTTTAGAATGATCTAAATTTCATTTTTAATAGTTTCTTAATTTTTCTTTCATTCGGATTTTATAAAAACGATCTTAGAATATTTCATCATATTTTAAAAACAATATGCAGCTTTTTCTTCTCTCTATCTCATTCTAGCCTCATTTCAAACTAATAAATCCTCATCATTTTAAAATAATAATTGACAAATAGCTATTTCCAAAAGGATTATTCCTTGCGCATATACGTCAGAATATTTATTATACTGAGACTTTTATATAATTAGCTCAATCCATCATACGAATATTTACCATCTATTAATTAGATATTATTGATTCTCTATTATAATTCTTGACAAATCATGTTCAGTAATTCTAACTCTCAAATTAGCAACTAATAAGATATTTTTACTCGTTAGATCTTTATGGGTAATACTTTTTTCATATATAAATTTTGAACCTTAAATATGTCCACACTTAGCTTAAAACAGATTTCCCAAAGTAACTATCTCTCGTTATAGAGTATCTAAAATAAAATTAATAAGATCTGATATCAATTTTCTATTTTCTTTCTTTTTAATTGTCGAAACTTTAAAATATTAAATATTTTGATTAAACCAGTTTTTAATGGAAGTAATTTCGAAGAAATATATTTATTAGTTCTATTATAATTTATTTGGAAAATTCCTTTAAACTTATATTTAGTTTGAAACTTTTCCTTTTTAAGTGAAAGCTAGTTATTTGGATTCTGAAAAATAAAAACTATTTTTCAATATTAAGCTTTTAAATTATTAATTAGCTTCATTTGCATTTATTTTTATTTCAGTAATTATCAAATTTCTTATATCTTTCAGAAAAATAATCACATATCATATAACATTTATCTTTAATTTTCTTCTGTACAGTTTATATATTATTCTTTCTGATAATTTCTGCATTTATCACCAATGCTAAATCTAAACTTATTTTATGAATAGCATATTCAGTTATCTTTTTTTCACTCATAATAAATTTGAATTCATATAAAAAGAAATGCGCTTTCTATTATCTTTTCGCAAAAATGCTCCTTTTTTTATATTGTGTTACTCTCCTGCTATTAGTAATTTTATGATAATATGTATTTCCATTTTAATCTTTTTCGTCTTTCCTTTTTGAGTAAATATATTATCATTTGTTTATAAGTAACTAAAGTAAATTATGAATTAGCTTAAAAAAAGTGTTCTCTACTTATCAAGATTCCTCGCCTCTAATTACGATTGATGCTTTTATATTTTTTATATCAATTCAGTTTTTTTATCTAAATCAGCCCGTTTTCCTTGTAAAATGCTTTTTTCATCACTAATTTATTTTAATATTATATATAAAATGGCTTCTAAGAAATAACAGAACTTTGAACAAAATATTTAAACAGGAAAATTCTCTAAAAAATAAAAAAGCGAAATAATTACAATGAGTGAAAGTGAGAAATATGATTGATATGACGAACACTAACCACTTGGAAATCCAGAATTTAAAAAAACTTACGACACAAACTCAAATAGAAATATTATCTAAGTCATTAAAAGAGTTTACGTTCAAAAATAGATACCTCACTGATAAAGTAGAAAAATTAATAACGTCTTTGCTTGAGAAACAATATTAATCATCATAAGAAATAAAAAACAAACTGGAACAAAGAATTCTTTAAATTTAATAATAAATTCAGGTTACGCCATTTTCGTTTTAACAGAATTAATCAGATTATATGGAAATAGAAAACGAAGCCTCAAATTAAAATAAACAATAAACGTTTATTTAAAATAACTAGTAAATTTAAGTTAAGTAAGTGTTACAGGAATAAGAGTTTAAAAGAAGAACTAAATGCTACGTGTGCAATAAACAACACCAATGAAAATAATGCTACTAACTAAGCGAAATTTAAAGAAATAATAAATAAGATATTTTTAGAAAACTATTTAGGATATCCAATATAAAGCGGAAAAATTTATAGAAAAAAAATTCTTTAATTCAAATCTTAATCCTTGGATAAATAATTAGGAACGCTACATGCAAGACCAAAACTATTCCGAATATTAAAGGATGGTGCACTAATGAAGTGCTACAACGCTTAACTAAGCCTAGTAGGAATTTAAGACAAACTAATACAGACAAGCTGATAGAATAGGTCAGATGGCTGACTACTAAGGCTTTAACTAAGCTTTTTAACTTTAACTTTTATAAGCAAAAAGTTTCATCAGATATAATTAAAAGAAATCTACAATCAATTTAATTTCAACTTTTCTAGTTCATTCTTATTTTCCTCTTTAACAGATTTTTTTTATTGTAAATTATTCTAATAAATCTAAGTTATTTCGTTGATATAAATCTAGATACAAGATGGAATTGAGTTGATTTCTGAGTTTTATCATGTATTTTCTATAATTGATTTTTCTTATTTTTATATTTAATAATTTTCATTAGAATTAGAGTATTAATCTTATATAGGTTTTAGCTTCAATTAATAAAATTTATTTAAAATAGAATCATTTTTTTAGATTTTTTCAGATTTAAAATCTTTATCCTCTCTTCCTAATTTTTAATTTCAGAAAATAATGAAATAACTTAGAGGAATTTTCACTTTTTATCAAATTTCTATTTGAAAATTTTAATTGCTATATATGATAAATTATCTAAAATAGCAGCAAATCAACCTTTTAAGTAAAATAGTGAAAATGCTAAGAGAAAATACTAATTAATTGCAGAAAATTATATTATTTTGCTAACTTACTTTAAACTAATCAAAACTATATAAAATTAGCATTCTTATGACTTTAATAATAATAATAATATGAACTAAAAGTTAAGCTTTTGAAGTTCCCTGGGCTTCCAACCAGTTTCGCTCCGCCATTTTTTATACGTGGATGTATACCCGACCTCTTTTTGTATGATGGAGGTTACCACGGATGATTTTCGGTGTTTCTTATGTTCAATTTCTGCCTGTATATACCAGTTTTAATTAATCATAATTTGTTAATATTTCTTCATATTCTTTTTTCTTCTGATATTTTGAATTTTTCTCTTTCTTGACATTATCGCAAAATATGATTATCTTAATTGCAGTATCAACATTTTTTCTTTTGATTTTACACATATATTTTTAAAAGATTTTTTATTCAATTTTTTCAATTCTCTTTATTATACTTGTATCTAAAGTTAAATCATTTTAATTATTTTTTTTCTTATTTTTAGAAAGGAGCATTTCAATTTCCATTTTTTTAGCTTATTTAAAGTTTGATTAAGACTATTCATAAAGTTGCTATTCTGTAACCAAATTATTTTAGATTAATTACCGTCTTAATATCAGTAGTTCGTTTTTTTAGTCATCTATATTATTCTTAAGTTCTCTGATTTTTTCTCCTTGATTATAGATAACTTCCTCATAATTAGATAATTACTTCTTCATTTTTCGTAGTAGATCTTACAGTTGTGGGTCATTGTCAGATTTAGATTCGTTCATTTCAACTGTTCCTATCATAATTTTTCCTTCAGGTGAAGAACTTGAATGCTCTTGTTCTAGTTATTTTTTCAACAATTCTCTATTGGCTTTCTTTTTAGCGTTTTTAATTTGATTTCTTGAAAGTCGAATGTTTAGCTCCATTTTCTTTATTCTTATGACTTTAATGTTTTACCCTTCTCTAATTCTTAAATGAAATTAAAGGAAATTTTAGAAAGATTGGTATAACTTGTTACTACTTATCAATGCTATTACTAAAACAAAATAAAAGTTAAGACAAAGTGAGTATAAATGTTAGCAAATCTTTAGTATAGAATCATTGTTATAGCATAAATAATTATTAAGAAAGTTCAAATTGAATTCATTTAAATCAAACTATTTAGTTAAATTATACATTTTTAATTCACTATAAACAGTTACTAGATTGAAGAAGGAGACCTTGGAAATGACTAGAAGATATATTAAAAAAATAATTTTTCGATTAATTAGAACTGTCAAAGAACTGAAAAAAGATTTGGAATATTTACAGTATGGGATTGCAAAAAATTTAAGACCTTACTAGCTTTTGCCCAGCAAGCAATAAAAATATATGGAAGAAGAACTTAACCAATAAAAGTAGCATAAACATGAACTTATTTTAATTTAGTAAATCAATTACCTGATAGCTACTCAGGTGGAGGGAATTTTAACAGAAAAATTTTATTATTCTATAAAAATATTTTGATATAATTTGCTTCTATGCAGTTTTCATATGATCTTTTGGATTTTTATTACATTTATAAGATTCTTCAAATATTTAAAATTTATCAGAAGATTTATGAAAGAATTAGCCTGCTAGTTAAATGTAAATATCACTGAGTTGATTTAAATATATTTAATTTATATTAGTTTAATTTAAAAACTAATATAATTAAAAAGATGGTGGGAGCTGAGATTGACCTTCTGAATCATACTTTCTGGTTTTATGGCTAGGAACAAGTTCCTTTCCTGTCGCTGAGAAAGTCCCTGGTCAAAATCAACCTTTGCAAGGGAACGCCTTCCTTTTGATTATCCACTCCTGGTAGGGGCTTGAAGCCTGGCTGCCCATAGCGATGGAGCTCCCTGGCAGCTGCTTTTCGAAAGCAACAGGATATCCCCGTTATCCTATGAAGGGAGTGTTGTGGTCATAAAACGGCAAGAAGTTGCAGTCCAAAACTCTTGAAGTTGAAATTAATTAATGAATGCTTAGTTTTAAATTAAATCTTTGAAAAAGAATGAATAGCTTATATTAAGTATCTTAACTTTGATTATTACCTTTCATTCTATTTTCACCAGGAAAAAATTCTTAAATATATCATTATTCCAATATTGCTAAAAATTAAATTTTTGCAAGTGGCGATATTAATTTACTATTAACGCTAAAATCAAAATAAAATGCTAAATAGCAAATCTAGGTAAAAATTTAAAGAATATACTTATAAAACCACAAAAGATAGAAATAGTAGCCATAATTAAAGTTTATAAGGCTTAGGTTTAACATTTTCATCTATCTTTATCTTATATTTAAATAGTTAGTTTAATAAGCATTTATCAAATCATCTTATTTTAATTAGGAAAATTGATTTATTAAGAAGAACTTCAGTTTATTAGAGAGGCATAAACGCATTTAAATAAGAAAGAAATATTTTGAAACAAAAATAAATAATTTAGTTAGTAAATTAACCAAAGTCTTCTTTATCATTAGAATAGAAGAAAGAATCTTTTTCTTAATATTAAAAAAGAAATAGCTGGTTAATAAAAATATTTCTAAAAGGAATAATAAAGTTTATTGTTATAATTTACTAATATAGAAGAATGTTAATACAGTTAAAAATAAAATTTAAGTAGTAGAATGATAATTAAGAATATACATTTAGCTAGATTTATTAGAAAAATAATTTGAATTTTATTTATCTTCTAAGAATAAAAACTCAAGACTTAGGAAGATTTAAGAGAGTTCCAAGAATTTATTTAAAATTTAATTTAAAAAAATTTACAATTTTTTAAAATTTTCATCTAAGCCCATTATCCATCAGATTTAAGCAACTATATAATATATTTGCTATTATTACCATGTATAATATATGCTTCTATCAATACTCTCTTCATTCGAATTCTTAGATTTTTAGTTGCTTCACTTGCTTTTCTTCTTTTTATTCTTCATTTATTAATTGCTTAATAATTTTATTTACTATTTTGCTTTAACTTATTTTGCGACTTCTTTTAATATATCTTTCATTTTTTTTCTCAAATTAAGGCTTTTTATCCTCTTCATTTATTTTAATTTCTTATTGAGAAGGTAAAAGTTCTTAAGTTCCACTTTAGGAAGACTATATATAAGTTTTAGAGTTTCTAATTTTTAAATTCTTTTATTGCTACCAATTTTCTATACCTTGCTTTAAGAAAGAGGAGCAATTTAAATTCATATTTTTATGCTCTTCATAAATTCGAATTTTATAAGCAGTGTTCCTAAAAACAATGAGTGAGTGGTACTAAGTTTAAATGCTTGCTTTTGTAAAGGAATGATTTCGGATTTCTTTGTACTAAATAACTTATTTTCTAGCTTTCATAGTCTGTGATTATGATGAATTTACGAGTATATTAAAATGAAAATATGGTAATAAGATTAATTAAAATATTGAATTTAAAGATTTATTTAGTTGCTTCTATTATTGATTATTTTCTAGTTTTACAATTTAAATTTTGAAAACTGCGCCTTTATTAAGATAGCCTGATTAAAGAAATAATAATTAAGAGACTTCGTATTTTAAGAAAACTAAACTATTCATAAACAATTAAATGATCGATATAAAAAGGAAAAAAAGACTCATTTCTCTCTTTTCTATGACTATGAAATTTATTTGGCGAAATAGTTCAATAAAGATAGCAGATTCTATTTTATTTAGTATAATTGAAGAAAGCTTTTAAATTTATCAGACTTCTTTAATTCAAAGCTTTAACTTAAATATTTGCCTAGCTCCTTTTATTTTTATAATACAGCAGGATAAATAAAAACTTAATCTAACATTATTAAAAGTATTGATGTTTGTGCTTCTAACTAAAATAATGATTATAGCCTTATTTATTATATAGATATAAGCTTAATTAAAGGAAAATTTTAAAAATGATAGAAATATCTTTAACTTGCTACTAAGTATTTACCTTCATTGTATCTATTTTAGATTTTCTTTTTCTCCATTTACTAATATATTCCTACTTATATTTTAATCCAATAAATATATAAAGTCTCAATGTCTAGTAATAAATGCTTTTATAATAAAACATTAATACCATCAAAGAAAAGAAGGATTTGAGATTAAATAGTAAACTATTTTAACTTCGAAAAGAAATTAATACTTCTATGTATTTCCTTATATCAGAGACTAGTTAATCTATAAAGCTAGATTAATAAAACTGTGAAGATAGAAAGAAAAATTATTAGGTTAGTAGAATTATTTATGATCTGCTTTGATTTTGAAAAATACATCTAGATTAGTGGAATGTTTAACAAAGGTTTTTCTTAATTTTTCAAGAAAGGTATAAATAGACTATAATGATTTTAAAGCATTTCATCTCACTTTCTTTAACTTTATAGTTTAAAAATAATAGAAAAAGCATAAATCTAAATAATAACCTTATATAATTAAAAATTCATAAAGTCTTAGCTTATTTAGGTTTTATAAAGATGCTAGTAAGTTGATTTAATTTTGGTTATTCATTTGCATGCTATTAATTCTCAAGCATTTATTAACTAATAAATTTTAATTTTGTACTAGCTAAGCAGAAATTTAATTTTAAGTATTCTTTTAAAGTTTTGTGAAGGTTGAATTTATAAAGCTATTTTATTCATTTGTTATGCTTATTTCATTTTTATACATAATTCAACTTATGAGAAAGTTTATTTAAAGTTATAAAGCTTTTTAGTTAACTTAAGAGACTCTAAGTTTGTTGTAATAAAAGTTATCTTAAATCTAAAACTTTAAGCATAAATAAAACTTGCTTAGTTTAAAAATAAATATATAGTCAAAGCATTTTAAAGTACATTATTAATATCCCTTTTTCATTTCTTAATCTATAAAACATTTCACCTCTTTTATTAAGAACTTTTCCTTTTAGTCTTTTAAGAAATAATTCTTAAATGATTAAGCTGATATTTAAATTCTAACTATGCTCTGTATATTGTTCTTTCATAAGTAGCTTTTATAGATTAACTTACATACTTAATCTTAAAAATAATTAACCCTGCTATATATTTAAAATCATGCTATTTACCTTCAAAGTTGTAAAATATATTGGAGTTAAATATTGCTTTATCCATATTCACTCTTAATTAAATCTCTTTTTCTTTATTCCTTGTTTTATTTTTCAAAATAATCTTATGAAAAGCTTCCTAAAATTAGAAAATATTGCTTTGTAATTTTTACTATAATATAAAGCATTTTGATTATCTAAATTATTAAAATAAGATCTTATATATGTTTAAAATCTAAAACTATTAAGTTAAGAAATTAAGAATTAAATAGTTTGAATCCATATGTTTGCTCTCAACCTTATGAAACTATAAAAACTTTACTTTCTATAAATTTATTTCCAAGTACCCCCTTAAATGTAATCTAGGCTTACAAACTATTAGCTGTAATGCTGCTTACATCCTATTAAGTTAGGAGTTTACTTTCTGTATATTTCAATTAATTTACTCTCTAGAATGATAAAAATTATACAGCCTAAATTCTTAATTAGTTACAATCTTTAATAATTGAATCTTTACATCCTATTCTATTAAATCGTTACCACCTAAATAGGTCATGGTTTTACAAGCTTTTTATAAAACTAAAAATACCTATAATAAATAACGTAAATACCCTCTAAAACTTGGTAGCATACATTCTGTAAATAGTCAAATATCTTACAAGCTGTATTTACTTATATTTATTACAAGCTTCATAAATCAACTTACCTAATCACTTTTATAAAATTACAAGCTTTTGAAATAATTAAATATACCTAAGAGATTTTAAATTAATACGAACTAAAGAATTAGAAAAGCACCTGCATAAAATTTAAATAATGACGCCCTTAAATTCAAAAAATTACCTATTTAGCATTTAAAAATTACAAGCTAAAAGTTATTAATTAAAATACTTGCTTCGAACTTTAAATTTTCTTACCTATAATTTCTTTAATTAGATACCTTTAAATAATTGTAAAATACAATCTAAAGATTCTTATTCAGCTTACCTATTTTAGAATTAATAAATACGAACTATATGACCATTTTAAAGTGGTTACAGTCTATAAAATTATCTTGAATTACCTGTATGTATTAAGTGATTATATACCTTTAAGTGATAAACTCTTACGCACTAAAGATTTTTTAGCATTTACAATCTGCGAATAAAATATTCTTACGACCTTTGCATTTTTACAAGCTTACTACCTTAAGATTTAAAGAAATTACAACCTTTAACTAAATTAAATTACCTTAAAATTGGGAAAAGGATACTGGCTTATTTTAATTGTATACCAGCTAAGCAAATTAAAATTAATACCTTTATAATTAATAAAGAACCGTCTTTTTCAATACTTACCTTAGATAAATAAATAGTTTACTATCTATTTCATTTCTTACATTCTAAATAAGAGTCTTACATTCTGAAAATAGCAGCATAATATTTGAACCCTATTAAACATTATAATTTTTTAAAGTCCACTAATCTTCTAATCTAACTCCATCGAAAAAAAGTCCATAGAACTCAGGGATTAATCCTGCTTATTTTTATATTTTTTCTTTTAAATTCTCTATAGTTTCTGCACTATCCATTTAAAAATTTAATTTCACTTTGTTAAGTTTATTCCTTATGTTAATAAAGATTATTTCTTTCTGTTCATTTATTTAATTTGCAACTTTTTCTTCGTATTGTCTTTAGAGTAAATGCAGATTAGAATTTGCACGAGGGTTAAACTTCTAGATATTTTCTTAAATTTTAAATTGCATAAAGTTTTTCACTAGCTAAGATATTTATTAAAATTCATCTTAATAGGTAAAATTTATTTCTATTGCATTCGTATTAATTTCCTGCTTTTAAAAAACTTGCATTTTTTTAATAAAGTCAATCAGGTCGATCAGATTAGTTTAGTCTTGAGGCATGGAATCATCCATTTATTTTATAAACTATTCCGTTTTTTGAAGTTCAGCTCTGAATTTTTATTTCAGTTTTTACTCGCTGCTTTCTAATTATTATATTCTTTCTGACTATATTTTATTAATTTGAGTAACTAGTCATTTGGCGCTTTGGGTTATTTCATTTTTATATTAACTAAATTAAGTTTCAGTTTTTTATTAATTTTGCTAAAGCGTTTGCTAGAAGCTTATTAATGAATCTTCAATTGTTTTCTTCATCTTGAATGAAGTTAAAAACTCGTTTTATTTGATTTCTTCAATAACTTAAGAGCATTCTCTTATTTTATGACTTTAATGTTGTTTTGACTAAGCACAAATAAGACAAATTGCGTCAAAGTCGTTTTTACAAAAGAATATTCTTTCTTAGCTTGTATGAATTTTGCAATTATTAGGAGGATCTTTATCTCATAAGTCAATAACTAAACTTAGATCTTTTGGCAAAACTTTAGTGACTTATTTGCATTAAGGACATATTATTTTAAAATGCTACTCATAAATCTTTTCTGCGCATTCTTAACATAAAACATGATCACATTTTAATTTTCTTGGTAAACGTTGAATTTTGTCATACTTCATAATACATTTGTTGCAAATTTTTTTGTTCTACATTTAAAAATTTATTAATAAAGTTAGCTTTTATCTTTTACAATTTTTGTTTAATTTTAATGAAAAAAAGAGAAATTAAAGTAAGTTGGTGAGATTAAACAAATCTAAATGAAAAAGAAACTTAGAAAAATTGTTATTTTATGATATTTATAAATATAAGCTAAGATAATAAAAATTGAAGGAGAGAAACTTTTATTATTTATTGATTTTAGTTTAAATTAAGTGAGCAATATTATTGAGAGATTAAAATCGATTTATTATAGCAGTGCTGTAAGTCATTAAGGTGCTACTCGCACTTTAATCAAAAGTTTTTTTATATAAATAAATAAATTGGATTATAGAGCGCGTAGCACTCTCGTTGGTACGCAGCTCTTTAAAAAAAATGTTTCATACTGACAAGAATGTTTGTTATTGATAAAATTATCAGATACTGATAAACCTTGTTCAATACTGGTATAATTATTCAGTACTGATAAAAATGTTCAACACTGATATAATTTTAGAATACTCGTAATCTTATCTACTTGTTGGAGGTCCAAGAACATGACAATTTTAATAATTTTAAAATATTTACCATTAATCCCCCAAACTTTTTAATTGTTTGCTTTTCTAAATTCAATAAATTCAACAAATTTATTTTCAAAATTTCTACAATAAAAAAAACTAAAATTTTAACTTTTTGATTTAGATAACTAATAATATTTTTTCTTTTTATTTTTAAGTTAAAAATATCAGCAAAAATTAAACAATGGTAAAATACCGGACAAAAATAAAGTTAAAATTAAAGAAAATATAACTAAGATTTAAGATTTCTAGTAGAATAATAAAAATATTATATTTAAAAGATTTTAATTTCTAAATTTATTTCTTAACTTAATCAAACAAATAATATAAAAATAAAATTTTTACACTAATGTACTTTAACAATTTAAAATTCATTTTATTCTAATTTTTTTTAGAAGTTATTTTTATTTAAAATATTTAAATGCTATTCTATGAATATTTTAATCTTAGAGAAATATAAATAATAAAAATTATAATTTTAATATCATTTTATGTCTAAAAATAATCAAAAAATAATCAAAAAATATTTTAACTACTTTCAAGATATTCTTTCATTAAAAAGCTTTTTGTAATTTTATATAATGGTTCACTTAACTAATATTTATTAAACAAATTTTAGATATATTTAATTTTAAATGAATAACTATTAAAATTTTTTTAATTTAAAATAAGATTGAATAAAAGATTAAAAGTTGAAAGATTTTACATTTAATGATTAAAAAAAACAAATATAATTAAAATTAAAAATGATTTGAATATAAAAGATGATAAAAATTATTCTTAAAAGTATTTTGTTTATAATTGAAAAGATGGTGGGAGCTGAGAATGACCTTCGTGACAACACTTTCTGGTTTTATGGCTAGGAATAAGTTCCTTTCCTGTCGCTGAGAAAGTCCCTGGTCAGAGCCATTTTCTGAAGGGAACGCTGTCTTTGAGATTATCCGCTCTAGGTAGGGCTTGAAGCCAGGCTGCTCATAGCGATGGAGCTCCCTAGCAGCTGTGCCTGGAGCACAACAGGATATTCCAGTTATTCCATAAAAAGAGAGCGTCGGGTCGTGCAATCGGAAAGGAGTTTCCGGTCCAAAAACTTTTATAGTTGAAATTAATAAAAGCATTTTGTTTATTTAGTAACATTATTAAATTATTTTAAATCAAGGGGTCAATGATTAAAATCAATAAAATAATTTACGAATAAGTTGCATTATTTATTGAAGAAATAAATTTGAAGAGTGTACTAATTTTATAAAAAAATGATAAAATTTGTAATTTTATGACTTGTTAGGAAAACAGCAATATAATTAATTTATAAGAATATAATAAGAATTATTAGTGAATTATTAAATTTTATTATAATTATAAGAAAGCTATTCATAATACTTTACAGCATATAAGATATTGCCTTAAAATATTAAAAAAATTAAATTTAGTCACTAGTATTTATTAGCTATAAAACTAGTTATTCTTAATTTTTCTTTAAAGGTAATTTAAATATCTAATTAATTTAATTTAGAGATATAAATATTTATTTCTATTCTATAAAAATAATTACTGTTATATTAAACAATCATATAAATTTAACATTTAGCAAATAAATAAAAAAATCAGAATAAAGTCTTTAAGGAGTTTATTAAAGTTCTTGATTTCTAGAATAAAGTATAAAAATATTTAAATTAAAGCAAATGCTAAATTATATTTAAAGCCAGATATATTTAACTTTTTTAATTTTAACCTTTAAGATAATCAATTAATTTAAAGACTATGCAGCTTTAAATTAATTATTAACAAAACTAAAATTATTTAACTAATGCTAGATAGATTTCTTTATATAAACTAAGCTTAATTTAGCAGTAAAATATAAAAACTATAATAATTCATTATTTTAAATTTTGGATATATTTTAGCTAGAATCTCTAATAATTAAGCTGTTTATTTTCAATGAGAACTACAACTATAAAATAAAGTAATTAGATAAAAATAGTAATGTAGTAATTTTTAAATTGTTCATAATGATTTGCTTTAGTTAATATTTCAAACTATTAATTTTCTAAAAGATTTAAAGGAGATTATAAAAATAAATAATTTCAAATAATAAAGTCTAATTAAAAGTAAATAGATTTTTAGCTTTCTCAACCTTAATTAAGAAATACTTTCTTTGATAAATTATTTTACCCCCTTATGTAGTTATAATTACAATCTAAATTAATTTAGTATTAATACTATCTTTTGAATTCATAGAAAATTACAACCTGAAGCTAATAAACTTACGCTCTAAGAATTATAAATTATACAGCCTTTAATTTAAATAATTTTACATTCTATAATAATTTTGATTACAAGCTAATTTAGATTTTCTTACCACCTGCACTGAAAAATATTACATTCTTAAAAATTAATTTTTACCTTCTAAATAAATTAATGAAATGAGTTACCTTCTATAGAAATGTTAAAATTAACCTTCTAGCAAAGATTAAATTTTCTTACCGTCTGATTGCAATTAAAAACCTACGAACTAATATCTATTAATATTTACAAACTGAATAATTTATAAAATTTACTATCTTGATCATTAAGTTGCTTACAAACTAAATCATTTAAACTTACTATCTAATATTTTATCTGTTACGTTCTAAATAATGTAATAAAACTCCACTGGCTATAATCTAAAGAAAGTTTACTATCTAATTTAATTTAAATAAGCCACAGTCTTATTTTACTATTACTTACATTCTAAACTTATGACATACCTTCTAAAAATATTAGATGCAGAGTCTATCCTTCTTCTATCCCATAATCGCATAGAGTTTAATTGCTTTCTAACTTTTGATCTTCATAGAACAAATTGTATCACTCTTATCTTAATCCTTTTTATTCAAGAATTAAATTTTATAACTTTTCTATTTGGTCATCGTTTTAGACTTCTAATTCTAGTTTTTTTTCATTTTTTTTATTTCGAAAATTAATTTTAAATTTCTTCTTATATGGAGTGACCTTCTTTATAGTTTCAATAGCTTCAAACTGCATAAATCCATTTAGCAATTCGTTTATTTTTAAAGAATTATTATTGTAATTGAGTTTTAATTCCAGAAGATTTATATTTAGATTTTGTTTAGTCAGATTTTGCACATTTTTTATAAAATTTATTAATTCACTTAAATTTTCTGAATCTTAACCGAAACATGTATGTGTTATCTCTAGCATTTCATTCACTTTCTTCATTTCAGTTTCTATTTTTTAACTGATTGCTTGGCAAGTATTCTATATGTTTTATATTTATATTTAAAGATTTTCGTTAATGAGTTAAATAAGCCTTTCTGAGGATAAAGTAACTTCTTGCTTATATTTAGCAGCTTAATTTTATATTTCTTCTAATCTTTTGATAAGTTCTAGCTTATATGCTTCTAAATTTATTTATATTCCTAATTTTGAATCTTAAGCTTGCTTAACTTCATTTTATTTAAAGTCTTCTATTATTTCAGTGACAACTTAAATAAAATGATTTTAATGTGCCTTAGAAAAAGAGCAAGTTTAGCAAATAGTTTCATAATCAGTTCGACAAAAATAATTTTTTTCTTGATTCTTATGTATCTAGCAAAGATCTTTCTATAAAAATAGCTCTCCAGGAGTAAAAGGCATTTCAAGATCAAGTGGATCTTTTTACGTAATTTAATTGCATCATGGACATGTAGTTTATTTCTCCTATTAGTACATAGTTCAAATACAATCGAAACATAAAACATGCTAGCATTCTAGCTTTTTTGGGAGATTTCTCCCCTTGTTAAACTCGCAATTACATTTAAATCAAGATTTAATATTTTGCATTATAGCAAAATTAAAGTTAAAGTAGAGATATTGAGTCTTTTATATTTAATCTCTTCTTTGATTATTTAATTTGAAGCACTTTAAGTTTATTCATTATTTATACTTTTTCCTTCAAATTAGATTTAAAAACTAAAATTGGTTATTTATTTCTGCCTACTGTTTTATAACTTTAATCTTAATTACAATTGAAAGAACTTTAATATTATACAATTGTTTATGAATCTATTTTGCTTATCAACTCTTCTTAAAAGGGGGCTAAATTATATATCTCTTGATAGCAAATTCTTATATTGTAGGTTAAAAAAATATTAAAAATAAAATAAGTAGATTAGAGAAGAAATTAGGAAGAAGGAATTGTAAGTTTAAGAAGAAATTTACCAAAATACAAGCAATGTAAGCAAAGCTAAAATAATGATAAACTTTCTTTTTTTTTATTATTTAAATTAGAACGATTTAAGGTTCAGCAGTTTTGAAAACGTTCAAATGAGTTTCAAAAATTGAGTAGGAACTATTTCTCTCAATTAATTAAAAAAATAGTTTTACATCTATACCTGTATTCAGAAAAAGAAAATAAGAGATTGTATTTGGGATTTTTTATCACTAAATTCGTAAAATAAAAGCAAAAATTTTTATTTTTTTCAAATTTAACTTTGAGGGCTTAAGAGTGCAAAACAAAAAATTGAAAGATAAACATGCAGACAAAAATTTCAATAGTGTTGATTAAATAGATACAATTATTACAAGAGCATAGAAATTATTCCATCCACTGTTTAATGACACAAAAAAAATCTTAATATTTGAAGATATTAAAAGAAACTAAAAAATTCACTTTAAGAAAAGAAAATACTTTAGGAATATAGCCAAATAATTAAGTGATTAAGAGTTTTTAAAGCTAATAAAATTCAAGTAATAAGAAATAAATTTAAGATTGTATAAAAAATAAAAAAATTATTTTCGCGATTTAAAATTAAAATAATAAAAGAAAAAAGATAATAAACATATAAAATAATAAAGAATATTGACTTTAAATTAAGAAATTATAGAAATTATTAAATTAGAGTTTGAACAAATTGAAAAAAAGAACTAAAAAATTTTTTTCTTTGAGATAAATAAATATTTCTAAAGAAATATTTTAATAAGATTATATAAATATTCAAGTTAGACAACACTATTAAATAAAAATTAATGTAAAAATCTAGATTCAATTGCAGTCCATAGTCTCATCCATATAAGTTTTTAAAACCTTTTGACATAAATTTAGATATGCTTGCATAACATTAAATTCCTTTATTTAAACAATTTTTAATTTTTATTGATATTTTAAGTATTTGAAAGTTGAATTAAAAAATGAATATCTATTGTTTATTTTAAATTTTCTTATGTTTATTAGCGAATGTATGTATTAATTGATTTTAGCTTGATTGATAATAAATTAAAAATTTAAATAATAATAATTACTTGTTTAGAGTGTTTTATTAAGAGGTTTTTTACAGAAAATAATACTTCCTGTTTAAATTCCAATCTGTTATTTCATCTGATTGTAAAGTTCTTCGTGAAGTCCTTTATTTTTGTAGTCATCTTTAGTATTTTTCGTATAAATTCTTTTTAATTATATGAAATTCGTTCTATTTTTATTCAAAGTAAAGGTTAAATTCATCACTCATTTTGATATCTTTCCAAAATTATCCGAAAACCAAGCAAAAATTATAAGTAAATTCTAGTTATAATTCATTGAGTGATTTATTGGGGTTTAATAGTTTGTATTCGATATCAACTGGAGAAGCAAATTGTTTAAAATAATTTTGCAATGTTTTTTGTATTTCTTTAAAAGGAGGAACTTTTTAATTTGGAAACTAAAATAAATAAGCTGCCTTTCAGTATTAGAGTATATAAATGTTTAGCAGAAATTCAAATTAAGTTTATGGCTTTGGGAATGGAATTCGTTTGAGTAAATAGCAATTAACTTTGCTTTTAACTTCTTTGTGAAGTATTTGCTTGCTTTATTCATTTCTTTATTATCTTAGACATTTCATTTTGTATTACTCCAATAGTTAAGTGGATTAACTCATCTTTTAAGATAAGAGTTCCTAGAATACAGGAAGTTTTCAGTTATTATAACTTAAATAATTAACTGGAGAATAGATTTGCTTGTCAGTACTTTCAAATTAGGTTTCTACCTTAGGTAATAAAGGAGTTTAGTTTACGCCTAATTTGATATTCATTATTATAATTAATTCAACAATAAATTTAAAATATCTATAAAATTATCCCTATTTCATCTAACAACCTTATAAAAGCAACTAGGAATAATAAGAAGGCTAATGAATCAAAATATGTATTTTGAATAAACTAATCTAAATTAATCTAAAAATAACTTCTAAATAAGTGAGTCATAATCCAAAATAGCCTAACTTTCATTATTTTTTAAATTAAATGTATTAAAGTAAATAGACAAATTGCTAATTTAACTTAAGACGTTTGTTATTTATTTTTTATTTATCTTACAATTAATTGAAAATTATTAGTATCTTTCGTTATAATTCTTCTTAGCCTAAATTTTATTTAATTATAGACTTAAATATCTTACTATTTATAATAATTTACCAACTAAAGGAAATCAATTATAAATTTAGTATATTATAAATAATATTTAGATAAATTCAAATTATAATGGTTTTTAAGCTTAATAGACCTGGGATATTAAAGTAGGAATATAAATGTTTTTTTTCTTATTATTTTTGTTTAATTGTTTGAAATAAATTTTTTGTAAGTTAATTAAAGAAATTTTTTATTTTAAGCAGCAGGAACTTTTACATTCCGAAGTATTGATCTAGTTTCTATCTTATTTCTCTTGATGCTAGCATATGAATTGCCATCAGTAAATTATTCTACATTTTTGTAAGCATTTCCAAGATTCTCATTATTATATTCAAAACTTAAATTTTCAAGCTTTGTATTTTCTATCTTTTTTATTATAAAATCTCCACTTTTTCTATTAATTTAGCTATAGTCTCCATATTTAGGTCCTTCAGAGTAAGATTTATTCCTTAATCACCTTGAAAAAATATACCAAGCTCACCCATACTCCCAAATAGCAAAATTTGAAATAAAATCGTTATAGCATCTTTTACTTACTCCTAGTTTTACATCTAAGTTGTTTATCTAAAAAGTGAATGAAAAATCCTATTCTTCTTTAAAGTAGAAGTTCATAAAATCCCTCTATAACTAATATTATCTTTATTGAGCTAAAATAGTTTTTAAATCTCTTTCAAAAATTCAATCTAAACTTCTCACTTTTTCATTCCAGGTATAATAATGTATATAAAATAAATTAGGAAATAATTATATTTAGAAAGCAATAAAAGCATTCTTCCAAAGAATATCCTAGCTTAGGATTAAGGAATAACTCTACAAAGTTTACAAAGTTGAAGAATTTTAACTAATTATTACTATTTATTTTCTTTTAAGCTTAACTATCACTTTCCATTTATTACTTTAATATTTCAAATAAATTAGAAAGATAAACTTAAGTTAAAACTAAGAGTAATTTTAGCATACATATGTGATAAATCAAATTTTATTAAGCATAATCATCTTCATTTCTAATTTAGAAACTAAAAATTTAATTTTGCTAAAGGTTCAATCTTTTTATTTTATTAATCTAGACATGCTTTACTTTTTTAAATAAACTATTTAAGCATAATAATTTTCTAAAATAATCGAAGATATATTAACTATACTCTCAAAGCGATATATATGCTAGCGTTTTTCTTCTAAAAGCATTAGATATTTATAATTTTCTATCCTATAATATGATTTTTTATAATGGTCTAAGTAATTAAAGAAATAACTAAATTTTTAACTGATATTAATCAAAATAAAACAATAATATTGTCTACCTTAAATTTATTATAATCCATTTAATAAAATCTATTTAAGGTAGTTCTAGTTTAAAAATAAAATTTGAATGAAAACAAAAAAAGAGTTTAAATAAGAGAACAATAAATAGTTGATCTATTTACAAAACTACTATTAAATTAAAATACTTTTTACTGTCTTACTTTTATCTAACTCATGTAGAGTATCAACTTCATAATAATTTAAAAAAGAAATTGATTTTTTTAATTTATATTATAAATTCAAACTGTAAAAAGGAATAATTATTATTTTTTAATTTTTATATTTAAGTCATATTTATAAATTAAAAAAAGCTATCTTAATAAGATAATTTTTAATCTCTAATTTATAAAATTTAAAATAATAATAGTTTTAGATTTAAGTTAATCAGATTATAAAGTTAAGTTTAAAAATAAATAAATAGGCCAATAGAGAAAAGCTATACTTATATTAATTTTAATTTTCATATTTTATACTTTTTGTTTTATAAACTTTAGCTATCCCTACTATTTTTTAAAACATACAATCTTTAAAAATTTTCTCACTTAATATAATAAAAAATGTGATTTTTTTAATTTTTATTAAATTGAAAATAAAAATTATTTATATTAGATACTATAAGTGGAATTTAAATAGTTGGTTTGAGGAAATAAAATAAAATTAATTAAAATATTCTAAATTATAAAGTTTTTAATTAATAGCTTTATGTATTCATGTTTAATGTTAGAAGCTTCATACTTATTTAATAATTAAATAAATTTTATTATTTATCTTTTATATATAATCATAGAATATCTACTATTTTTTATTTCAATTTGCTTATTTATTTATACTACTTATAAAAATAAAAGGGATAAATTATCGAAAAATATTCAAATATTTAAGTTTTTTTTATTACTTAAAAACACAAAAATTAAGTATTAAGGTGGCAATTTAATTTTTTTAAATATCCTTTACTTATCATTCTTTTACTAATTATCACCTTATATAATATTTATGGATCAATAGCTATTAAATTATTATCTTTAATACCTAGAAATAAATCATTTCTTGCTTATATTTATAATTAATAAGTATTTAACCTAATAAATATAAACGTTTATAATTAACTGTTTGTTCACTTTACTTTTTATATTGATACGATTATGAGAAATAACTTTAACAATAAAAGTTAAGAAAACTTTAAATTGCTTCCTTAGTTTAAATTTAAGCTTTTCATTATTAAATGAAAACTCAATTAGGCGTAATTCGCACTTCATTGATTTAAGATTCCAAATCCTCTTTTAAAGATTAAAAAGAAAAAACTTATTATCCTGTGAGTATATGAAACTTTAATAACATGAAAATTCCTTTTATTAAGGAAAAGAAAGAATAATAAATGCGAATTACTCATACCTAATAGACAGAATAGAGAAAGCATGCTAAGCAATATTCTGAGAAATATAAGATCTTTCTACACAAAGAAATTAAAAGCAAAATAAATAGATACCTACTAAAGAGAATTCCTTATCCTAAACCTTAAACTTAATTTGAGTTCCTTCAGAATGTATATATCCTCTAATTTTGGAAAAATGCATATTAGAAAAAGTTTCCTAACTAAAAACCTCCTTCATTTAATTAGATTAGGTAGAATTTAATAATACATCTACAGTAAAATTCGTCTGATCAAGCATTAGGATAAAATCTAAAAAATTCTAATAAATTTAGCTTTGAGTTAGAGATGGATTTCCTTTTTAATTTTTGCAATCTCTTCGCAAAATTTTGGAAAAAAATCAAGAGCAGTGATGAATATCAGCTTTTTTTAGAAACGAAGCAGAAATAATTTGAAGTTGTTAAAAAAAATTTATACCAAAAATATTAAAAATAACTAAAAAAATAAAGCTCAATAAGATCCAGTCATTTTCCAGATGAGTAAAGGGAACAGAGATTAGAAGGAAAACTTTAAAATATTTGAATATGAAATAAAAACTTTAATTAGCAAAAATTTTATTTAATTTACCTTTATAAAATCTCACTAAATAAATAAATAATTATTAAATTAAAAATTTTATCTTTGATTTTTTTTCTAAGCACAAGAAAAATTGAAGTTGATATAATTAAATATATTTCACAATTTTATTATTTTTAAGTTTAAAGTTTTCTAATAATTTCGATGAATTTATTTATTCTTAATTTATATTTATTTATTAAAGTCAGTATGTTTTGCTAATCTTAAATTTCTAAAGTTTTAGAGAATTATAAATTTAATATATTTTTCATTTTTTAACATCTTTAGTATTATTTTTCTAGCTAAATTATAAAAAATATACAATTAAATATATTTTCTAAATTTTTAGACAATTTTAACTTTATTTTTTATTAATGTTCTACTTTGAAATAGATAAATTATTTTAGAGGCTTTCATTGATATATTCACAGTCTTTATTTAAACTCGAAAATCATGGTGTGCAAAAAGTTATTTTTTTATTATTTCGTTCTATCTATTTGTTTTGATGTAATTTTTTGGATTTTATTCTTCAAGTTTATTGCTTTTTTATTCAATGGCTTAAGGATTTCTTAAACTTATTTTTAATGGAAAATGTCTTTATACTATTTTTTAAGCTCTTGATCTTTTTAAAATAAAATACTAAATTCTTTTTGATTTTTTGATTTTACTTTCGTTAATATTTTGTGCCCTTCCAAATTGATGTCAGTATAATTTCTCATTTTATCTTTCTTTGAATTCTAGCTAATTTTTAAACTTTTAACTATTTTAGTTTGCAATGACAATTATTTTAGTTCAACTATATCATTTTTAAGATTAGATGCAAATATTTCCATAGATTTTCCCTAATCATAAAATTTAGTCAATTTTATTCAAATACCAAATATCCGCTTATCAATTTTAGCTTTCATCCTATTTTTTTAAGATTAATTATCAAAAATTTAACAAAAATATAAGGAGTTCCATGGTCAATCTGTTTTTGATTAAATAGATTTCTGCAAATTTAAACCTTAAACTATAAAATTTCCAAATCTGCTTTATTTTATCTATTCTGCTCTCTTTATCTCCACTTCTTTGATGAATCTTATAGTTTAGTTTTAATATTAATTCCCCTATAAATAAAAATTTATTTTTTGGTAGAGCAAATTAAATAATTTCATCGTATCTTTAAGTTATAAGAAGAAATACCCTATAATAATAATTGTATGAAGTAATAATATAATTTAAATTAATTTGCTTATTAAGGAATTTAAGAATAGTTAATATTATCTATATTAAACTTCAAATTTGCCATTTCTAGAAGTTCAATTAGTTCCAAATGCACATATTAATGTGGCTGGATTCTGTGATTATTTCTCTAGATGGGTGGCAACCAATTCTCTTCCCCATTAAAAACTCCTTCTATCCCCCATCTTCTCCTTTTATACTTATCATCTAGATTATATAATCTTGTTAGGTTCTTCCATGTTTTATGTTCTTCTTATTTCTTTAGTTTGCAAAAATATAGCATTTTTGAATAGACGTTTTGACAATTTACAATAATAACAATTTTCTATCTACATTTAAGGTTTTCGCTTATCCAATATAAATTTTTCTATTTTGATAAAATAAAGAAAAATTAAAAAAAAGATGTAAATTAAAATAAAGCTAAGATAATAATAAAAAAGCTATAATAATCTAAATATCTAAAGCTTTATTTCTAATTTATAAGAGAAGCTTTAAGATTATACTTATATAGCTTATAAATATCTAACTAACCATACAATCAAGAAATTATGTCTTTAAATTGTAAATTAAATTTAATAGCTTTTTATTAATATAATTAATAGTTATAATATCAGTATGTAATAATTAACCAAAAATTAGATCATAATGGTTTTGAAAGCAATTAGTGATAAAATTTAGAATAAGTGTATTCATGTTAATTTGTTCCTTATTAATTAATAGCTTTATATTCTTCATTGCACTCTTTCATTTGTAGTTAGCTATTAGTAAAAGATTTTTGATATTGTTCACTCATTAAAATACTTTCCTTATTTTTAAGAAAAAAAGAATAATCTGAAAGTGTTATTACTTGATGTACTAAAGTAAATTTATTTGGATATATCGAAAGATGAATTTTTGGATTTGACTATCTAGCATTAGAAAGAAAAGAAAATAAGCAAGTTATAAGGATTTACGATTTAGAAAATCCAGAAGAATACGACCTCTAGATATATTGATTTATAAAAACCTCTATAAACTTTAATTCGTGATAAACCAAACAAAGATGACGCCACTTAAATAAATTATTATTATTATATAAATTAAAGAATTGAATGATAAGCTAATAAGAATATTATAAAATTTGATTATGGTATATTCTTTTATAATATTATATATTAATTTATATAAGCTATATTAACTTATAATTATCTCTTTCAAGACTTACTATTTTACTGCCAGATCTTTTGCTTTTATTTACTCTGCTTCTTATTTCTTTTAATTAGAAAAATAGAATGAATGTGCTTTTAAGGATATATTCTTTCTTAGTGATATGATTTTCTTTTATGAAAATCTTAGTATTAATTAAATATAAAGGATTGTATTAATCAGAGATAGACTATCTAAGTCTATCTTATAGTTCATTATAGTCATAATAATAATTTATTTTTCTCTAAAGCAAAGTATTTATATAAGTTGTTAATTTATTGAAACTTCTATTCTAATATAAATAAATTAGGCACATTTAATTAAGATCTTCAGTTTATCGATTTGAGATAAACGAAATTAAGGATTTGAAATAGTATATAAATTAATATGGGTATATCTATATATTATACCAGAGATATAGTTAGTTATATTCACTATTTATTAATCTTAGGTACCTATTAAATTATCTCTGCTATTTATTACTTATACTTAGAGATTATAATTGTTTAATATATTTTAAGCTTTATTAGATGTAAGTCTAATACTTCAATAGTATTGAAAGTATAATCAGAAGATATTTCAAAATATCTTCTTATACTTCTACTCTAAAGAACTTTCTAGTTCTATCCAAAGTCTTGAAGAGAGATTCTTGACGATTATCAGGCCTAGATAGGTACTAGAATATAAGATTATGGATTTATATTCATAACTTATGATAGACTTCCTTCGCATAAATATTTCAGCAGATTATCTTTTTAAATCCATTAAGAGGTCGTTCAGAGTAAACTTCACAGTGGCAATTTAACTATCAATAAATATTTAAAACTATTATTAGCATTAGATGTTGTAAGAGTATGAAAAGCAATAGAAAATAAAAAGGGGAAAACTATGCTATCAAAGAAACTTAACTTTCATACATAAAATCCATAGTAATAAATTAAATATATTACTTCCTACTTTTAGAGCTTATGCACTCTATGTTAGATAAAGAGAGTGATGTATTATTTAAATTTTTAAAGAAATAAGCTTGGAATATAATCATGCTAATTTAAATAAAATTTTATTTATTTTGAAGTTTAGAAGTCTTTTATCAGCTAGCATTTTGCTCAAGATTCTCTTTTTCATAAAGCTTTTTATTGAATTCGCTACTAATGTTTATTGGAAGACACTTAACGAACTCATTTTTCTGGATTAGATTGTAAAGTTATGTTTCTATGCCGTTTTAATCTTCTTTTGGTAAGTATTTTAGATACATTCACAACCAAATATAGTAATCAGTATTGTGTTCCTGCCTGACATGATATTCAAATTTGATTCCAGCTCTTTCAAAAGTTTCTCGCTTTATGCTGCATATAAAGCAGACATTATTGTTATCATCATTTAGCGCTTCTTATTAGCTTCTCATATCACTAAAAGTATCAATGATGATACCACTAATAACTGCTGTAGTAATCAAATTAATAAGTAAAGTATAGGTAAAGTTATAGACTAAAATGCTGTTACTGCTGTTTAGATCTTAGTAGTTTTAATATTCTGGTACATTCATCCATCCAAGATCAAAATGCCATCTAAAGCACCTATAAAGCGTGCTGCATTCTTAATCAGATGTGAAACTATAGTGATTATACATTCCACTAAAGTAAGCCCATAATGTGAACCAGTAAAAAAGTATTAACGTAACAATCAACGTTGCTATTACTTTGTCAATATGCAAGAATACACTAAGCAGAACTGTTCGCATTACTTGATGCTCACAAAGGAAAATTAGCATAGATAGTCCGGTAAAAGGTGTATAGAAAAACCCAAGAACTGAAGTTATGAAAATGAAGAATTTATATTAGAAATTCCATGTAAAGCAGACTCCCTTAAATACCTGCATTCATTCTTGAAACGGTGTTATTTTAAGTTGATCTCCAGTTTTATTAAAGTAAATCGCTTTTTGTTCTTCTATATCTTGTAAAACATCTTGCTTATCAAGTCAGCATTCCATTATTACTTGGTTACAGAAGAAAGTCCAGGAGTAAAATAAAAGTAAACCTTTAAGTATAAACCAAACAAACTCCACAAAAGGATAATCAGTACCTCCAGAAATGCCAGATTCAGTATTACCAGAATTTGTAAAAACCAAGAACATTAGGTTACATAGAAATGAGGCAGCGTACAAAACCCAACGTATATGCTTCATTCTTTAAATGATGAACTAATAAATGAACTTATCAAAAAAGTATCCTTTTTAGCTTTTCTCATTAAGTTCAGCCATTCTTTCAATCATCTCAATTAAGCGTTCAGCTACATCACAAAACTGATTCATTTTTTCTTCAGGATTGTCTCTGCTTACTTAATTGATTAGATCTTTCTTTGCTTATTAAATCTTTGGATCGCTAAAATATTCTATGTTTTTAATCTAAGTTGAGAAATATAGAGTTTTAAGCTTTTAAGTCTTATCAAGGATTTCAACTTTGCAAACGTATTACTCAATATCTAGCTTATTTAGTTTAATCCATTCACTAAGTTGTTCTTTAAGTTCTTAAGCTTAAGTTAAGTTATCAGCTAAGACTCTCAAAAATGAATAATAGTTCATGATAACTTGCTTTCTAGTTTAGTCACTATTGTAAAGTTTTTCCTACATAATATGATAGTGCAAGTTTGAAAATAGTAGTTCGATATCTAAATTATCATAAAGGAATTTTAAGACTTTATCATTTGTCTAGGCTCTTCCTTCAACCATACTATTTAAAAATACTAGTACGTTTTTTTCTATATCATAGCTTATTTATCTTTCAGGTGGTGAATATTAAGACTTGTTACCTTTCTTGTTACCTTTCTTGTTACCTTTCTTGTTACCTTTCTTGTTGCCAATATGAATCTCTTATGAAATTTTTGAAAGCTGCATTAGACTTTTCCAATTCCCAGAATCCCATCCTACTATTTCTTAATTTTCGAAGCATAGAATCTATCCAAGAGGCTACCTAAAATTAGCAGATGCTAGGAATTCTAGAAGTGGAGCTATTTGTTTGAATATTTCAGTTTCTGTCAGATATTCTTAATTTTCCGAATTTGGACCTTATAAGATTTCGATTAGTGCTAAATAAATAGATTAAGTAAGTTTAATTAATGGAAGATCCCAAAACTTTACATTGTCTTGAACTTCAGTCGCTTCCCAGTCAATAAATTTAACAGCTTTATTAGGATTTGTTGGAAAAGGGAACTTATTAAGAGCTTCTTATAGATTGGAGTCAAACTAATCTTGCTTATAGTATTAGATAAAGGAATTCAATTTAGATAAAAGAGTTGTATTAAGAACATCAATATATTCTAGCATATTAATGCTAAATTCTTCTGTTTGTTTTCTCATTAATGTTTATAATTTCTAGTTATGTCCTTCAGTCAGATTTTTAAATACTAGCATATTTTATTCAATCATATTATAAAGTCTTATATAGGAGAACCGTCAATGCCCTTTCTTATCTTCTTTATATTAGTCTTCAGTTTCAACTGCTTCACACCAAATTTTAATCAAGTTTGCAATTTAAGTGAAATGACGATTTTAGTTAGGATTTTCATTCTCTGCAAGGAGGCTTTTGAAATTTAGGTTTTTGTTTTTATCTTCCATGGTAAGATATTCCCATTCTGACATCTATAGATTAGCTAGTGTTTATTGGTAGAAGATTTCTTAGATATTTGTATTACTTTCACTGTCTTAGTAAATGGTTATTAACCAGAGTAATGAATTAGCATTTTTATTTAACTGTTCATAAATTTTTAAGTTTTTTCCAGTCAAGAAATAGTCTAAGTAATTATTGTGGCAATTGCTGGTTACTAGCTATACATATTTAATCATTGGAACTGCTATAACTTTCATTAAATCGGCAATATTTAATTGCTTTTTGTTTGCTACAAAACTGTTAAGTTCATCTAGATCTGGATGAATTCCTGATTATATAATTATTGAATAGCAACTTTATGCAAACATGACTGAGTAAGAAGGCTCATATTTCATGAGTAGAATGTTATCTATAAATATGTTATTAAGTATGTATTTGCCTCCTTATATGTAATCATCAAATTATCTATCATAAGTTTATTTTCCAAGCGTTCTCTATAATAATCATTTTAGGTATGCAAAAGTTTTACTTTTATTATCTTTACCTGCTCCCTTTAGATAGTTACCATTAATTAAGCTCAACAGAAAATCTTTATACAGCTTTTAATAAATTCAGAAACTAGGAGCAGGTTTTTTAAATTATTTCTTTACTAATTTATATAACTCTATCTCACTTTGGCCTTCATTTTTTATATATTTTTAAGTTTAGTCTTCTTCCTATAGAATTCTCCACTAGTTACTAACTTGAGCACATCTTTTAGCTACGTATTTTTATATGCTTTGGTAGTTAGATTAAAGGTTGTTTGTGTAATTGGAATGAGTATTTTTAAAAATATTAGAAGCATTTACAAAATCATTATATCACTTCTGCATTTTCTATCTCTGCTGCGAATTCGTAGTATCTTCTCCATAAATAATAGGCGAAGTTTGTTGTTGAAGATTACTATATCTGAAAATGAAATTTACTACTCATGCATTGTATTTATCCTCACATAAAAAGTTTCAGTTTTTAATTTCACAAACTTTTAGAGCAAGTTTTGTGAATGAGTCTCTGATTTTTATAGCCGTTTGCTTTTAGAGAATATTCTCTGAAGTTTGAATTAATTCTTCTTACCAAATATTACTCAAGAGCCTTAAAAGATTATAAGATGTTTCTTTGTAAAATGTAGCTGATCTAACTAAATTGGTTTGTTCATCAATATTACTTTAGTCATTTCTAATGACTATGTAGTCCCATTATTTTTGAAGTTTAATAAGCTAATCAATACTAGAATGAGCTTCTTCCAATAACTTTTGGATTCATTTTCCATTATCTTCATAAAAGAATTCTAATTTAAAACTCTGCTTCATATTTTCTTCTGTGCTATTACTGTATCACCAATCCATTAATCTTACGTAGTGATATAGGAAAATCATATAAAAGGGCATTTTGTTCTGAAATGGAATTTATTAGCAACTAGTGATTTCGACTATATCCTTAGCTGATATATAATTCTACATGAATGCTCTTCGTTAACTGTATCCTGAAATATTTTCATCCATTGAAAGGAAAGTTAAAAATTCTAGCATTCTTAAGTGGAAATCTGTTTAGCTACAAGGATTTCTTGGGTTTTTTAGCACTTTAATTGCTTATTAAACATTGTAACTTAAGGATTTGTTTTATCCTAATTTCTTCTTCTTTTCTTAAAACATAACTCCCTTTCTCAAAGCTTCCTTTCCAAAGAAAATGTTTACAATAAAGTTGAAAATAGTTTAAGTGTTATCAAAGTGTTCATCATTTATAATAATTTACTGCAACAAATTCAAAACTTGAGTTGGGTAAACTGCATTGGCCAGATGCTCCTCATTTTTAACATCGAAGTTTTATTCTTAATTCCATATTTATAAGTCAAGTAACTGACTAAGCTCTGTAATTTCACATCTATTAAGTCTTTACTTGCACTTCGCGTTTTCTTTACAGAACTCAATTAATACCTTAATAGCACTGAAGTGAAGCTAGATCTTAAAAATATGCGATCACATAATGTTGAAGAACTAGTCTGTAATAACCTTGCATGTTTTCTTAATCGTATATTTATTTCCAACTATCAGGCAATATCAAAACTCATATAAATTCTAAAACATCTATTAAAATTTTGGATTTAGGAGAAGACTATCAAAGTTAGGCTTCTAGGCCAATTCAAAAATTAGATTAATTAGTCTCTACAGTGGCTTGAATTTTGCTAATAAGAATTGTTGATTAGACTAAATATCGTAAACATCAGCAAAGTAAGTTTCTTTTCTTTTCGTGGAGCAACAATCTTTAGCTTATTTTAAATTGGTCCTTCATCTTTAGCAGCTTATACACTTACGACTTTGAATGCCTTAAGTATAAAACATATCTATTAAGCCAGGAGGTCCATTTTTTTCAGGGAGTTATTTGAAACAAGCATTTAGGAAATTATAGTCATTTTCATCGAATTCAATTACTTCTTTACTAAGCAGAGATTAAAATTGGGAACTTAAGTTTTAAAATCTGATAAACTGAACATACTCGTATTAATTGAAAATAGGAAGGACTTTTTCAAGTTGACTAGCTTGATTAGTAATATCATTCAAATGCTACAGAAGGAAAATCTCAGATTTGATTCTAAGCTCATAGTTTAAATAAGCTTTCTAATCAAATACAACTTAAACTAAATAGTCAGACTGATAATATCCATTTTCACTCATTTATAAGCCTTTAATTACATCTCAGTTGGTCTTTATCTTATTTTTGACTGCTTATTAAAACTTCTTTTTTTATTCTTTATTCTAGTCATCTCTAATCATAAAAAGGCCTTTCATAACTGTAGCTTCCTCAAGTTCTTTGACTTTTGCCCATCTATTTTCTTCAAGGTAAATTTTAGGAAGTTGTATGAAAGTATTTGCTAACAAATCTTAGTGAAGCTAAAGTTGAATTTGGCTAATAACAACATCTGTACTAAGAATGGAATTTTAATTATATATGGCTTGCAGTATTTCGTAAATATAAATCTATATAGCAATTTAGATATTTCCCTCTTTTCTCTAGCATTCATAGTATTCATGCATATTATCTAAGTTCTGATATCTAGGCTAAGCAAATACCAAAGTTTAGGATAGTCAAATCTTCAAAGCTTTGTATATATGTTGAGCTTCTATTTTTTGGCTTTTAGCTTTTAGTTTTATAAGATGATCTTTATGTTCAGGTTCTTTAATTTCATCTAAGAGTTTTTGATACAATTCTTCGGTATAATCAGAACATATTTTCTTCTGCTTCTTTAATTAATACTTAATAAAGTTATCATAGTTATCGTCAAAGAAATTCTACTGAATAAGCTTGCATAGAACTTATAAAAAGACATGAATGTAGTTTAAGTTATCTTTGCTATAGTTTGCTAAATTCACATTTTCGACTGAAAATTGAGAAAACAGTCAGTACCTAAGCATTTTTCTTCTGTTATAAATCATTTCTATGTTACCGTGAATTCCTATTAGCTCTTATGGATCTTTTCTTAAGGGGAGCGTGTCGAAGTAATCATTTATGAAGATTTAGACTTGACCTTATTCAAGCAATACTTATTTTTCATCAGCAGAATTCATTTCATATATTATAGCTTTTGGCTGTCTAAGAATGATAGGACAATTATAGCTATTTATATAAAGGTTCAGTAGTATTTAGATCCATTTCTTCTTAGCTTTCTTTTGGTATTTCTTATAATTCTCCAAGACATAAAAAATAAGTTCAGGATTTATAAGGAATGGCAGTGTTTTTTGAGCGAGTATATTAGACTGATGGCTAACGCTGATATATAAGTCTAAAAGAACACTATGATAGATTTCAGGTTTCTTTTACATTTCTTAATATTAAGCTTTATAATTCTGCTCATCTTAATTTACTATCTTAACAAGATGCTAATTATCCTTTTGAGCTTCATCTTTTACGAAGTATCAGATACCTTCTTCATCTCTATAATAGTCGAATATAAATTCAGATATGACTGCATTATTCTTTTCTATGCTTTTAAAAATAAAGTTTTCTAGTATGTGATTTTAAACCAATCGATATGCTTTTCCACCAGGACTAGAACACATTTTTAGCAGCTAAACTTCTCTTATAGGGTATTAGCGATCTTCTGGACTTAGGGACTTATTATTAATAAAGCTGTTCTTAATTATCTTGATTGTTTCATCTATGAGCATTATTATTTGATCTTTATTCATCTCTTAAAAGGCTTATTCCATTGTATTTCCCTCAAATAATCCTTTTAAGCAAGAAACTTGCTGAAACTTCTATTGAATTTAGAATAAAGTGCTTAAGACATCGAAGTCTATAACTTTTAAGGGTTTTGTATTGTTAATAAAATATAGAGATAGAAATTAGTTAGCATGCTTTATAAAGGATAATGCTATATTTTTATTATCATTTGATTAATTAGGTCTAAGCATTTAATCTTGAATCTTGTACATTGGAGTTCCTATAATCATTTCAATTGATTATGACCTGCTTAAAGGCTACCCTGTTTCTTATTCTTTTTACTTTCTTCCTTCTCTTAAATACTCTAAAAACTTTAAGATAGTTTGATTATTCAAAATCTTAATTAGAATGTATACTACTAAGTCAGCAAAATGTCACTCTCTCATTTCGTTAACTATCTAATAATTTATCTTGTAAGCGTCTTTTTGTTGGATTTCTAGTTCTTCTTCTTATAAGTTTCTTGATTTATTAAACCAAATCTAATTATTGCTAACTAGTTTTACTAACTGCTGCATAATTTAGTCTAAATTCTATATTTGCTTTTATAACTGAATCAGCTACTCATTTTAAAGTTAATTATTTGTAAAGTTTTGAGATAAATTAATAGCAGCTTTCTCTAGAAGACTTATCTCAGGACCATAAGATCATAGACCCTTTAAAAGTTTATTGTTTCTTTAGACTTCGAAATTATTCTTTTCTGAATAAATTTCTGAAAGAGTCAAAATTCCAAATTCAGTTCCTAAGTAACCATTTATCTCTTAGTCTTCGGACTCTAACGTATAAAAATCTTATTCTTCTTCCTATTAAAGATTTTGGTCTGCCTTATAATTGTATTAAACCTTAATAGCTATTATGCTTTTATTTGTGACTATTCGTTTATCTTAATCTTGACTTATTATTTTTATTTAGAATAAGTTTTATTTTGAGGGTCTATTACTTAATCAGAAAGTCCACTCTAATTAATTTAGCTTTTCTTCCTTTATTTTTATTTTTTGCTCGTTTTTTTCTTGTTTTTGGGTGGTAAATTAGATACTAGATTTTTGGAATTTATGCTAAATTGTTTTCATTGTCTGCTTTTTTACAAATTACCTCTCATTTAATATATTACTTTGATTGAATTCTTTTTAATTATTTTCTGACATATTATTTAACGGCTATTCTGAAACGATGCCAGTTTTTATGTTTTAAAGTTTTTGTTCTTCATCCTAACTAGAATTTATTTCAAATGATAGGCTTTCACTTAAATCATCTTCCTAGTTTTATTATTCCTCACTCATTTATGTATCAAATTCAATTACTTCTTTTATTTCAGAAACCCTATAAGCTTCAGTTTTCTTATTATCTTCTGCTTTTGCTTTCTTTTCTAGCTTTTATTTTCTAATAAGTGTTACATACTTTCCACTTTGAAGATGTTTGATTCTTACTTCTTATCCATCTTAAAGAAATTCATTTGAAAGTGGATCTTCTAATTCTATTCTGTAAAGACTATTGAAGGGCTGATATTCTATATCATGCTTATTTTCTTTGTATATCTTTTATTAGTCTTTTCCATTAGTCTTGAAATAGAATTCTTTGTTATCTTTCTCCGTAGTGGATAAAAGGGAAAGTGTGTGAGAATATTTACTAATTAGCTTTTCTACATAACCAGTCAGAGATTTTTCCTCTTCTCCTGCAGTATCTCCAAAATAATTTTAGGCTTCCATATTGAACAGAGTTACAGTGTCTTGTGCTCTAATGTTAATTTCCTCTGCTTAGCTTAGCTGAATTTATTAAATCTCCCCTACATCACAGAATTATTTTACTTTAAACTCATATCCTTTTAAGCTGCATGCTAACTTTTTATTTAGCATAGGCTTTAAAAATCCTCTCATGTCTTAGCAAGTTTGTATCGATACCTTATCATTTTGATAAACGTAGCCTCCTTACTTACGGTGTTTCAGTCTAGGCTAAAACTTCCAGTTGAAGTTTTTTGGAACTTATTCTTAATGTGGGTCTTTATTAAGAGGCTTAAGTTCAATTTTGTTGAAAGCCATATACTGCTCTGGCTTTTTAGTGCAAGCTAAGTACTCAGAAGAGCTTGCAAGCATAAAACAAATTTTGTCCCCATATGCTACTTGCTAGCCATCTTTTGCCTTAGAAGCGCAAACTTTGAAAAGGCATCTACTGGCAAAGTTTTAAATTTTAGAGTTTATTAACTTAAGCGCAAATTTTTCCTCCAGGAAATCTGATTCGTTCTTGAACTAAAAAGAAGTTGGGTCTTCTAAGCCTATAAATTAAGAACCGTCACTTGTAGTAAAGTAAACGATATCTCCTATCTAGACACGAAGATCCATTTTATTAAATATGAATTCCCCTCCTTTATAGTTAAAACCTTAATCTCCTTAACCCTTAATCTCTTTATCCCTAAATCACCTTAAAAAATGGAAAAGTTAAAAGGAATAAAAAGTTTAGAGTTGATTCAGAATAAGAATAAACAAAAGGTTGGTAATATGATTAAGCTTAAAGTAAAGCTATTTAATTTCTGCTTAATAGTAATAATTATTAGCTGTGAGAGTGAATCTACTGAATAAGATATCTTATATGATACATAAGCCTTTATATTCGTATAACTAAGATTATGTAATCAGCTAGCTTTATCTATTTAGTTTTAAGTTAAATGAGACTAATCTTATTTAATACTTTATAGTCTCCTTAAGTCTTTAAATTTATTTCCCTTTCTAAACACTATAGAAGTTAATTAGTGTATTGAGGCTATAATTTTAAAGTCTTGCAATAGAACTTTTATAGCTATATAACTCTTAACATAGGAAAGCTATTTAGAAATAAATATAAAGGATTGATGATTTAAATACTAAGGGATACTTCTATAAAGCTATTTGTATACATTATTTTTAGAATAGTTGCATTTAAGAAAGATAAGAATCAAATATCCCATAATAAAAAGCTTAAGATGAATAGAGTGATGGTAATAAGCCTAGCTCCTGGAATAGAGAAATGCCTCTTTTAATAAGGAATATTTTACTTGATTAGTTGAAGTTGGTAATGGTACTAATCTTAAAGACTAAACCATATTATTCTCTCATGGCAATTTAATACTCTAAATAATTTGGAACTTTATTATATTAAAGTTCTAGAAGGACTAAAGCATTTTATTAATTATATACATTAAATAAAAGCGAAAGGATATTTGAGTATAGCTAATTTATTATAAAGAACTAAAGCTTATCTAACTTTCTAACTTATAGCCTAGTTAGATTTAATTTATATAGTGTAAAGGCTAGCGTTTATAGAGGAAGTGTACAGTTTATTGTTTAGATAATAAATTTAAAAAGCTAAGAATGATTATAAAAAAATCTTAAGATATAGTCCTAATTAATTGACTTAGTTGGTTATCTTTATAATAACTCTTTATACTCTAAATAAAATAGAAATGCAGGTTTTGTTTTAAATTGATTGCCCTAATTTAATAAGCTAGGTATGTATAAGCATAAAAGACTTAATATCTGAGAAAGTTGAAGACACTGCTTTTAAGAGTCTAAATAAAAGATTTGATTAATAGTTTAGCAATTTATAACTAGCTTTTATACATTTTATAAAATAAAACTTAGCTATTTTTATTTATTTCTAAGTCTATTCCCTTTATCTAAAGCTTAGTTTCTTATCATTCAATTTAAAGCTTCAAATTAAATTAATGCTTCTTTATGCTCACTTTCATATTAATTTATTAGGTATAGCATAATTTAAAAATAGAGTATATAGCTTAATAGCTAACAATATGCTTACATATAGATAATATTAAAATGAATAGCTATTTCCTTAAGATAATAGGAAGCAATATATAATAATTAATATAGCTGAAAACTCTAATTATAAAGAGCTTCTACTCAATAGTAAAGTTTAGTTAGTAGATCAATAATAAAATAATTTAGTCTATATAAGGATGTAATAATAAGGTATTTTAAAGACATTTATATTTAGACTTATCTATTGATAGAGAATCAATTTATCTTAAGATATCTTAAGCTCTGCCTTTATACTTATTTATAAAACCTATTTTATCCATATTTCTTACCATGCTAATACAGAGTGATCATTATTATAAAACTCATAAAGAAAACTTACAAATGCTAAGCTTCATTTGGTATTGCATAAGAGAATATGACTCTTGTTCAATCAAAGAAAGCAAATTAAAACAATTTTTAATTTTAAGCTATTTTAGAAGAAATAGAATAATGGACTATCTTAGTGCTTTAAATAATTATAGCATGAAGCCTATTTTATGTAATATTATGAGCTAAAAGATTCTAAATTATAGAAATTACAAAATATTATAATTTCTGGAATGTTATTATTGCTTTAGTTAGATTCTTTCCTTTTAGAATGCACTAAAAATAATTGAAATGAAAGCAATTTTAAAATAGAATAATGAATAAAAAGTATCAGTCAGCATTAAATAACTTTTGTATATAGTAAAGTTTCTTCTTAGTGAGAGTGTAAATTATATTAAATTGGCTTTAATTATTTAAATTATTTCATTAGGATAAATAAAGATATCTAGTCATTATTACTTTCTTAGAACCTTAAAAGTATTAAATACTTCTATTCTAGCAATAAAATTATAATAGCAGCAGTCTTCTTTAATGGGGCAAACTATTAACTAGAAAATAGAATATTTATCATTCTATCTAAATGATACTAAATATAAAAAATAGGAGCTAAATTCTAAAACTGATAAGCTTAGTGATTCATTTAAAATAATATCATTAGCAAGTTGCTAAAACTAAGAACATACAGGCTTTTCTATCAATTAATTTAGAATGAGTTAAATCATATAAATCTATTTAGTAACTAGCTAATAGTTATAAATTAAAAGCTAGAGTCTATTTATATTTTAGAACTAGTTAGTCATAAAATAAGAATACTTATTATTTTTAAAGTTTATTTACTCAAAGATATAATTCTAGAATTAAGCTTATACATCATTAATAACTTGTATGGCTTTCAATTTAAGCAGTTAAGGTATTACAAGTAGTAATTAGGTTTAATATATAATTGCTTAAACAAATATAATTCTTAATGTTTTATGCCTAATTTGCTACTAAATACTTTTAATAGAGAAGCTTAGTTTATTATATTTAGTAAATAAATGTATTAAATAAGACATTTATGAATATACTTAGTTAGGGAAGATAAATTAGAAATATAATAAATAAAATTGCTATTTTTTGTTTTTATGTATTGCAACTCAACTCTCATGCAAAAGAATAACTCCTTTAGTACTTTAAATCCCATAAATCTTATATTCTAAATGAAAGGAAAGCATAATCAGATACTTGTTTATAGTTTTGACATATGAAATGATAAAATAATAGAATAGAGATAAAAGATGCTAAATGTATGTAAATTTTATAATTGGTCCTTAATACTTGCATATATTTGATAATTACATTGCTGAGAATATGATAGGCTATTTATATCTTACATATGTAAATAAAGACTAAAACAAAATACCTTTTAGTATCTATAAGTGATTTTTATATATTAGACTCAAACTCTAGAAGCTAAGAAAATAATTTAGTTAAATCTTTAAAGCTGAATGGAGATAGAAAATGAAGCAAATAAATTAGTAAATTAAAATTTTAGGTTATAGGATTTAGAGAGATATTATAAATAGTTATATCTTTGATTTAAGCAATTCTACATAATTAAGTCTGCAAATATTTAGATTTTAAGCTTATTAAGAAATAACTTTTTATATGAAGGAATTATATAAAATAGCCTAATTCTATTTAATTTACTATTTACCAAACTTTAAATTCCAAATATCTGACTCAGAAAAGTTTAGTTAATAGCTTCAATTATAGTTCTTTGTTCTTATTGATTAAGTTTGATATTTATATAGTGTTCTTGATAATACGATTCCAAAATTAGATTGTATAAAGGCAAACATAGCAACTAATATTCTTAGAGTAAATTAATAATTAACAGTTTTAAAAATAAATAAAAGCTAAATTTCTTGATAGAAAGTGATTTAAAAGGGTTAAGCTAACTAATAACAATAATATATAGGAAGTATAGAAAAACTTGCTACTTTCAAGAATATTATGAGTAGTCGTTAAAGAAAATAAAGCTTTTCTAGCAAAAATTACTAAAAGGTGGTTAAAGATTGATTATATGATTACCATGAAAGTGCTTAAATAAATTATTACTTGGTCCAATACTTTTATAATAGTTATGCTTAAAGATATATAAATTGAAGTTAATAGATTCTTAAAGATAAATGATTATAGCAAGAAATAGCGAATATCAATCTACTTAGATTCTTATATAATAAAGCTATGCAAATAATGTAAATTCTAAGTTATTTTAAATGTATATCAAATAGTAAACTATTTTGAGCATCTCTTATGATTAGTATATGAATTTGTACTTTGCAAATAAATAATTGTAATTGACTAGATAATGGATATGATAATTATATATATAAGGGTTAGGCAGCTAGCTAGGCAATAAATAAATATATATTATTAAATTAATTATATACCTAACTTGCTATTTTCCACATTTAGGCTTATTATGCTTACTTATATTTAAAACTTTGATTAGCTTCTAAAGCTTATATTTATTTAGAGACTTACTTCTATAAATTGAAAGTATGATCTTCTTATAGAAGATAACTTAGATAGAAATATGGAATAAGAGCAAAAGATTTAATAATTAAACTGATGAAATCTAAGAAGCTTTCTAACTTTAAATCTTTAGTCTCTTTATAAGGCTTAGAAAAAGTTTAAGGGATGTTAAAGTTAAGGAACTAAAGATAATAACTAAATCATTTTCCTTTTCATGCACTGTTAATTTCTCAAGCTTTAAAACATTATTTCCCCATATATTAGCTTATTAGTTAAAAGCTATATTCATTAAGCATTCTTAAAACATAAATGAGATTAAGCTTTCTCATATCAAATGAGCAATTAATACGATAAAAAATATGCTTTAAATAATTAAAAATAATTAGTTTCTTAGATTAGGTTATAAGCTAATCTAGAATTTTATCTTCATATCATATAATCATTCATTGGCTGTTCTAATTTCATTTCTTTCATATAGTTAAATGTTTCTGTCTTTACTATCTTTAAGTTATTTATTTACTTTTCAATACAAATATCCAAATCATAAATTTAATTGGGAACCTTTATATCTTCAGTCTAACGCTCTCCCAACTGAGGTATTTGGGCAGTTAATATAAATGAGATGTTTTTAAAATAGGTTATATAAAAGGAATTGGTATTTGATATAAAAATAGATAAAATATTAGCTTAGCAATATTAAACTACTTTATATTTAAATATATAGCATATAAGCTTAGCAATCTCCTTATTGTAAGTTAAATATAATACTTAGCATTTAATACAATTCATTATATTAGATGCTAGCTTTCTTATTCAGGATATTATTATATTCTTATACATTTTATCTTAAGGATCTAATTATATGAAATCAACATTCTATTAACATCATCAAATAAGATAAATAAAGTCAGTACCAAGATAATAGCTATTAATTATTATCAAACATATAAATCAACTAGACTTAAGAATTACCAAGCTACCAATAAATAAAGCAATGCTCAATAAGACAAATTTATATCTATTAAAATTAAATAGCCCATTGCTTACAATTTATCTCTATATATCTTATTTTTATTATTTAAAGGCAATACTTATTAGTATTCTAACTATCTATTAATAATAGCAACATTTTAAAACTTCTTATAATTTACAACTTTATTAGATATGTAATTATCAAAAGTTAAATGCTTTTATTTCAACTATTATTCTTTATTTATTTACTTCAAACCTTCTAGTAAAAAAACCTCCTTTCTCACAATAATGGGGCAAAATTGCCATCCAAAAATCATACTTTAAGATTCTTTAAGAAATAGTAAAGTTTACTCTGCTAAATTTGGCAAGATAACTTAAGATAGTTGGGCCTTAATCCTAAATGTTCTTAAGAAAATAATAAATGGATATTTTAAGCACTATACTTTTAATATGATGAGATCTATAGGATACTAAATTAATTTATAAAAAAGTTAAGTTTTAGCTTATTCAATTTTAGGATTTACATAATCTTTTGATCTTTTATTTTTGTCCATTTTTTAGCTTAGTTTATAAGAAAAGATAAGATAATTAAAATGATGTTCATTAATTAAGTTTATAAGTTGTTTTATGAGATGATAAGATTGTTTCATGCTATCATAGGATCATTGCAGTCTTCTTCAGAACTCACTTCTTCTATTGCGTAATAGCTTTTACAAATTTAATCTATCTTGACTTTAGGAATCTTGCTCCAATCTCATTTATGCCCAAACATTTATTTTATTTTTCTTTTTTAAGCGTTTACTAAAACTAATAGTAATTAATTTCCACTGTATATCTTTTTGATTTAGATCTTTCCTTCTGGAGAGCAGTATAATTGGTCATATTATTTCGTATAATTTAGATATTTAGTTCTTGATTCTTCTAAAAATATGCTTAATCTTCTAACAGTAGAAGCATCTTGTTTTACAATTCTTTGAGCCATAACTTATTTTTAGACATTTTTTATATTTTTATAATTTTTATAATTATTTTTTAATTCTAAAGAGTTTTAGTATTCTATTTTTCATTTAGCATAGAATTGCATCTAGGAATTTAATGGAAAATGAATTATACATAATTGTTTGGTTTATGAATTTCTTCTATTATTTTTACTCCTAATTTTCTAGTTATTAATTAACTTGCGACATTGAAGTCTTAGTGTTATCTTCTGTTTTTAATCCTTGGCTTTAATTTTATAGTTGTTTCATAATATAGGCTAGATAATTGATTCGTTAATTTAAGTCTTAGAATGATTGGTAAAGTTTTTTATTTGGTACTTAAAGGGAGTAAATTTCAATGAGGGAGTTTTATTAGTTGATATAATGTAAGTACTTTCTGGGTTATTTCTTAGAATACCTTTTTTATATAATTACTTAGTTAATTAAATTTAACTTTGTTAAAAGGGCTTTATAATTTCTTAAAATGATATGGAAATATCATATAATAGCAATGTATAAAGTAGAGAATATAATATAGATTGCACTAATTTACATTAATAACTAAAATTAACCAGATTCAAGTATAGTAGCTTGATGGAATTAATAATATGACTTTCTATATATCAAAACATCTAAAAAATGGAATAAACAGTTCGTCTTTCAAAAAACTTAAAAAGGAAAATAAGAAAGAAAGCAAAGAAAGAGAGACTAAAAAATAAAGAAAAGAATAAGAGCCCTACTTCTCACATGAAGGAAAAATAATGATTGGTCTAGCTGAATAAGTTTATCCACAAGTTTATAGTAGCAACTTTTTTCATGATTAAATTGAAAAAATGAAATTGTAAATCACTAAACAAGATGAAATTATATTAAATTAAGGAGAGCTAATTAGAGTTCTTATAAACTGCAGCAAAGATCAAAATAACGAATTGGAAATATTAAGAAGCTAACTAGTAAAAAGCAGTTTAGTAGCAGAACAATAATTATATGAAATACCATTATAAATTTTAAATAATTTCAAAGCATAATTATAGAATAAAGAAAAGATAAACCTAATTAAGAATAAACAAACACAAACTTAACTAAAATAATTGAACAACTGAAAATAATATATACAAAAGAAGGACATTGAAAAATAAATAAAAAATTGCTGGTATTGCTATTCACGGAGCAACTAACTAAGACACTGCAAAGAATGAAAGATATTACAGATAATAGAAGAGTAGAAAACATGAAGAGCAATAAGCAAACTAAGGATCACTGAAATTGGAGTCTACAGATAAAAACTGTTTGCTCGTAACAAAGAAAATTATCAGTGGTAGCCAACCACTTACAAAAAAAGATCCGGGAAGACTAACTTATAATAAAATTGGTCTGCAGGTACCTGATTGAAAGCCCATGAATAACAAAATTTGATTAAGCACTAAGTTCATTTATTATTATTAAGATATCTAAAAATAATTTGATAATTAATAGAAATTTATTTATTTAATTTTATATAAATCAATTAGCATTATTTGGATTGAGCATAAATGCTTTAATAGAGAAACGATATTGTTGTAAATTAATATTTGTAAAAAATAATGTAAATACTAATTTGTGCAATAATTAGTTCTAATTTAATATAATTAGATATTTATGCAAAATTATTTAAATAAAATGGTTGAAGGTTTCAAGAAAGGCTTCTATACCACCTCTTCCTAAGCCAAAAAGGAAGGGAGGAAGCAGGAAACCACTTTTTGGATGTCATCTTCTTCACAACTTTAACCTTTCTCTTAATATTAGCAACCTTAACAACCTGGAATTTAACAAGAAGAACAGAAGAATGCTCAGAAAAGCAAGTATACTGAAACACCGACTTCATTAGAGAAGCCTAGAAAGCAGGCAAAGTCTGCTTTACACCAGGAGGTGTCGGAATTTAATCCTTCTGGCCATATGAGCATGGAACAGCTCATCCAAGTTGTACTAAACCTCCAGGAAGAGGTCAAGAGACTAAAGAAGGACAACGACAAGCTAATGAAGAATCTGAACAGGCAAGAGGAAATCAAGTCAAGACTTATGTCCTAAGAAAGGGAATTAAGTGCATTTTGGAACATATCACAGAGTCATAACTGCCAATCCTAAAATTAGCAATAGAAACAGACGGAGCTGGGCAACAAGCTTGGAGAAATAGAAGAGAAGCTGCAACAGTAAATGAAACTTAATGAGCAAAGGGGCGATCCAATGCTGATAGAGGTAATTGACAAGAAGAAGAAGGCTAAGCCAATCAAAGTAGTTAAAAGGTGCTACTATTGTAATTCAGAGAAACACCTATGAAGAGGATGTGAATAATTCCTAAACTTTAAGAACCAGTATTGGAGAAAATAGAGAAAGCAGCAAGCGTAGCAAAAGAAAACGAAACAACTATAACAAAGGAAAATTAGAGAGAGACTATTCATGAACTGGCTTGGAAATATTTATAGGAAGAAAACTTTGCTGAACTGAAGACATAGTTAGAGACAACAAGAACAAATGGGTGGGAGAGGAGTAGAGACCTATAAACCTTTTTTAATCCCGGAGCAATCTGGAATCGGCATGAAGAGGTGAAAATTCTCGAAAATTGGCAAACTTAATTATTTTAGTAATAATTAGATATTGATGATAGACATTTACAGAAAATAAGAATTAAAATATGGTAATAAATATGATAATATTAGTAAAAAGTAAAATTTAATAAGGATACTATATTTTCCTTTATATTTAAAATAAATATTTGAATTTAATTTTTATTAGATAAAGAGATAATCTTATTATTAGACTAAGCTACAAAATAGCTAAATAAAATAGTTTTAAAAGCTTAATTTTTAAGTTTAGTAAATAATTTAATTTATTAATATTTAAATATATACCATTATTATTTAGTGCTTAAGATAGTCTAATTATTATCAGATATATATCTAACATATAATAGAATTACACAGCTAAACTTTATAATTAGCCAGACTCATTTATATTTGCTACAATTCCATAGTTAGAACCTAACAAAAGAAGAAGACATTAACCAATAACTTAATCCCACATGCTAACCATTAATAAATTTATAAATTAATAAAGTCCTTAGTAAGATATTCAATAATAGACTATTTCCTAAGAAATGCAAAAATAGATTGCTAAAATCGAATGGAATTTAAGATAAAACTTTGACCTGAAAATCAGTTAACTGGAGCATACCAAACTCATCTAACTGTCAAATCAGGAAACAACAGGAGAGAAGAATCCGAACTCTAGTTTATCTTATTAAACAAGAAATATAGATGTTGACATTGTTATAAGTATAGACGCAAGGTTAATTAGTGTTATAGATTTAAGAAGAAACAATCTTAAGTAACAGAAAGAGGAACCTAAAATCTATTCAAGGTCTATTGTTCGCCAAGCAGAAAATTTTACAAGAAAAAAATATTTAAACCATTCTTAGAAACTCCAAAAATCTAAGATGCATTGAGAGGTCATGAAAGATGACAATTTGGATTTGAATTATAAACATTGGAAAAGGGAGAAAATAAACAAGTTATAAGGATTTGCAATCCAGAAAATCCAGAAGAATGCGATTTCGAGACCTATTGAATTATACAAAACTCTATAAACTCTAATTCATAGTAAACTGACAAAAGTGACGTCATGTTAATATATTATTATTATATAATATAATTTAAATAAGGTGGAAAACCCTTTCCTTTGGATGATGCTTGGAGGCCCAGCAAGGCAACTAAAAAATGAGCGCGGACGGAGGAAGAGAAACAAATAACAAGAGAAGATGATGCTACAAACTGGAAACTATGAATGCCAGGAGGAAACTTTCTTCATCATAGGTCGGGGAAATGTACCCGTAATCGCATATTTTATCCTATGCTTTGGAAGGAAAAATTACAGGGACGTACTGCAGAAAGAGAAAACAAGGATAGAGAGACTTAAATTTTTTTTCGACATTAAATAAAATTAATTTAAAGAGCTGCGCACCAATGAGAGTGCTACGCGCTCTATAATCCAATTTATTTATTATATAAAAATGTATTATAAATAAAGTAATGAAATAAAGGAATTATTTATACATTTTTAAATAAAAGATATGATATTAAAGCAAAAAGATACTAAATAAAAATATCTAGAAGCTTATTTATAATAATAGAAAATAAGAAGGTAATTAATATTAAGATTATAATTAAAAATATTTAAATATAATTTAATTTTTTAATTATATTAAATTTATTCTTTTTAGTACCTACAACAAACTTTTAATACTCTTAGAATCTTTTTGATTAAAATAGATAAACTTAGTAATTAATTAAATTAAAATAGATATTTAATATTATATTAAATGGTATATCATATAATTAATAATTAACTAAGATAAATGAATATTAGCTTCATAATAATAAAGTTTAAATAATAATGATTATTAAGTTATTTCTTATCTAATATTCTTATTAATATAAAGCTATAATTAGATATTATTTAATTATCATTTTTATTCTAGAACATAAAAGAAGTAAAGAAGAGATATAACTAATATCTTTAATATAATTTCTTCTTTTTATCTTTTGTTTCATTTTTAAATTATCATAAGTTTTTATGATTAACTAGTAGTAGAAACTTATAATAGAACTTTTTATTTAGTAAAAGTAAAAACTATTTAATTTTAGATAAAAGTATGAATAAAATAGTTAAATAATTACTTTAATAAAATTTAATTTTATATAGTATTTAGATAAATTTACATTTATCTAAATAATCAAAACTTAAACAAACTTATTATTAAATTGTAAATATATATATCTAAACAGCTATATTTCATTTAGAGATCATTTAATCAAAAGTACTTGTATAATAAACATTGTATGCTAAACTTAGAAAAGTACTTTCATTTTATAATATTTAATATTTAGAGATATTTTTAAGTTAAATTTCAGGCATATCTACACTATACGTTGATAAGAATGGCCTAAGTTTATTACTTACTTCCATTGATGCCTGCATATAAATCACCATCAGTAAATTATTCTACATTTTCGTAAGCATTTCCAAGATTCTTATTATCATATTCAAAACTTAAATTTCCAAGCTTTGTGTTTACTATCATCTTTACTATAAACTCTCCTTACTAACCTTTAAATTTACATTAGTCTCCATATTTTGGTCCTTCAGCATTTGATTTATGTCTTAGTTCTTTTGAATAAATATATCAAGCTCACCCATACTCCCAAGTAGCAAAATTTGAATTAAAATCGTTATAGCATCCTTTACTTACACCTAGTTTTACATCTAAGTTGTTAATCTAAAAAGTGAATGTATAAATCCTATTTTTCTTTAAATTAGGAGTTAATAAAATCCCTCTATAAATACCACTATTGGATAGATAAGCAGTCTTTAAATCTTTTTCAACGACTCAATCTGGATTTCTGACTTGTTCATTCCAGATAAATTTATGTATGTAGCATAAATTAGGAAATAACTCATATTTAGAAAGCAACAAAGGCATTCTTCCAAAGATCATACCAACTTAAGATTAAGGATTAGCTCTACAAAGTTGACGAAGCTTAAGTATTTTAACGAATTGTTACTATTTATTTTCTATTTCTAACTTGTATGGTGCTATATCCATTTGTTTTATAAGTCAGACAGATTTTAACAGATTAAAAAGGAATTAATCAAATTAAATTTTCTTAATTCTTTAGAAATAAATTATTGCTTTTATTGCAATAAATGGTCTTACCGAGAATCGAACTCGGATCGTTGGATTCAAAGTCCAACGTGCTAACCATTACACCATAAGACCTCTTATTATAAATAAATAAAACTCTTATTTAACATAAACTTTCTTTAACCTATAAACATATAATAGCTTATTATAAAAATCAACCCTTCATCACTATTTTTATCTTTTAAATCAAACCCTTATTTCTTGTACCTTCTCATGCTACTGTTTTATTACAAGTAAGAAGCAATTTATTTAAAATCAAATTACGCTTTGAGGTTTAAAGAGTTATTGTAACAAAACGATCTTGAGAATGTTAATAATGTGAACAGCAACACGATAATGCACAAAGGTACAGGTTAAATGTTCTGCAATGATTATATTGTAATAAGTAATCATTTAAATATCACTAATTACTTAATTTTTAGCTTCATAGCTGTTGCTTTGTATCTTATCATATTTTTATGACAGTACATTTTAGCAAACCAAAATGGAAATTTCTTCTAAGCAAAATACAGAAATAATGCTCTTATAGGCTAAGAAATTACTGAATCCTAGATAAAGAAATAAATTTAAATTCAATTAATAACTAAAAAAATATTTTTTTTATTAATGAGAATCTCAGTTTTTAGCAAGCACCAAAACTTGATACAAGAATAGATTAATTTTAGTAATAGGCAAATTGCTTTAATTTATAAAAATAATAATGAGATTCAAAACCAACCCCTATACATTAATAACTATTCATACCTCTTAAAGAAATACACCAAATTATTTAAGATATACCTAATGATAAAGCAGCAGACCCAGATGACAATAAAGCTGAACTATTAAAATATGGAGGTCATTATCTTACCTTATTTCTTCACTCTTTCCTGAATAACTTGCTGGTCTCGGAAGAATATCATAGAAATTAAATATTTTTCAATAATTATTCCTATTTAAAAAAGGAAGCTAATATTATTAAAAAAATTGAAGACTCATTTCTCTTATAAGTACGGTTTTAAAATTAGATGATAAAGCCCTTACAAAGAGATTATATAATTTGATATACGAAAAGAATTAGAATGTTAAAGTTAAATTGTATTTTTGAAAAACAATGTAAATTTTAGTTATTTATTAAATAATATACATAATTCCTAAATAAGGGAAAAGCCAAATTACTAGCAACTCTGATAGACGTGGAAAAATTTTTGATTCTATAGAGAGAAAATTACTCTTTGATTAACTAAAAAGGTTAAAACTACCTCTAGACCTTATAAATGCTTTGCAATCTTTTTATAATAACATAAATTCATCTTTTTAATAGACGAAACATAATCAAGAGGACTTTAAAGCAATAATGGAGTGTAAGGTAGTTCACATGGACCAGTATTAGCCTTTTTGTACTAAGTATTATAATTCGATACTTAGAAAACAAGCTAATATATTTAGATTTAAATGCAATAACTTTGATAGCAATATTGAATGTTGAGGATGGGAAAATGATTTAATCATACTATCTAAATCGGAAAGAAACATATAGAATCTAATAAATGAAACAAGTAGAGCTTTTAGATGAATATGCTCGAATATAAATATCAATAAATGTGAATCTATCTAATTTTTTAAAAAGAAAGGAAAATAAGCCAATCATTTAAAAACAACATGTCACATGTTTAGAAATATTACAACCTTAATAAAGGAACTTCATTGATCACAGTAAGGAAGCAGGGTTTAAATATTTAGCTGCAGTAAAGAAAGCTGTATACTAATTTATAAGATATAAAAATGTACACCTTGACATTTTAAAAATCTATGTCGACTCTTTATTTTACCTAAAGTAGAATATGGAGGAGAATTAGTACCTTGAACTGTTTAAAAAGGTATTACTTCAATATTGAATAAAATTGATTCAAGTATGCGATCATATCAAGAAAATCTTTCTAAACAGAATCAAGATCTTTCATTGAATCATGCTATGTAGATTTAACTGACTTCCCTTCAAGTATATTATGCTCTAAGGTTTTTCAAATTATTTTACAAATTTAAAAAAGAAATTTTGCAAAAAATAAATTCGACAATTGGATGATATTTGAAAATAACAGAAAAGAAGGGACTAATACTATAATGCTATAATGACGTGATGAAGATGGCCCAGTTTTATAATATTGATTTAACTGACAAAAATATAGGCATAAATCTAAAAAATATTTGCTAAACATGTTAATAACTAAATAAAAGCTTGATTTTATAGAGATTCTATTCTAAGAATTAACAGAATGAGTAAAGTAATAATTTTAATTAATAATTCCAAAATTTTACTTAGTTTTCAGAAATAAAATATTCAAAATTTAATAAAAATTACAAAAGAGAAATTATTCACATATATAAAATGAAAAACTAGTCTGTCAACTTTCAGAAGGATTTATAAGACCGCCATTTCTCTATCGACAATCCAAAATGTAAATACAGAGAATATGACACTCTTGAACATATTATGATATGCATGTTTTATTAGAACTTAAGAGAATGATTTTAACAGAAGGTTTGGATTCATGATATTAGAAGACTGTTACTTTATGACCATATATTCATAAATTAATTCCCTAGAAAATAATACAAATATTTAGATCTAAAAATTTCATAGAAAGCTTCTATCTTTAAAATTTGATTCTTGGATACATTAGAAGAGATCGGAAGAGCTAAAATCAAGTCAAATAAACTGAAGAAGAGAGATTTCTGAGTTGTGTTTTTTTCAGACTTTAAAAGTTTTTGATTGAAAGAAGCAATTCTTACAATTAAAGATGTACATATACTCTTGAAGTTAAATTAATTAATTAATTTAAAATTCTCTTATATCATATTGACTGATGCTTAATTAACTATTGTTAGGTAAAGCTTCACTTACTATATAAATATAAAACGGCTGGCTAAGAAGGGTTTTTTCCACTTCTTAAGAGTAGGAGAGAAAACCTGAAGTATCATCTTTAGTTATGTCTTAGCTTAAACTAATCAATTCTTCTTTAGATAAAATAGATCCTCAGAAATTGATTCTCAAAACCTCCGAAATATGTAAAAAATAAATGACCAACTATCCATACAGCTTAATTCACTTAAGAACAAATTTAATGCTTGATATCTAACATAAGTATGCTAAGATAAGAAAATAATAACTTCAAAATCTAAATTAGCAATCATCCTTAGTTATTAGAGTTTAACTAGAGAATCGTGCAGACAGAAGAAAAGTTAAACTAATTCGCTGAGATTACTGAGAGCCTGCTTCTAAAATACCTTTCTCACAACGATCCTATGGATATAGAGCCAGTAAAAAAAATAGAATAAAGGAAAAAATAATTGCTGGTTTCGCAAAAACCTGGTCATTTTGCAAGACATTGCTGGAAATTCTCAAATAAACAAAATGCAGAGAATAAGAAACTTAAAAAGATAAGGATTAAGTAAACAGATTGTATGCTACCCAAGAGGGTAAAATTTATAAAACTAAGATAAAAAACGAAAAAAATTAACAAACTGATCGTGAAGAAAATAAATAAATCTGATTCTAGTAAATGCTTGAAATATAATTAGATTTCAACAAAATTCCTATAATAAAACCAATAAAAAAGTATTAATCGATATTTAATAATGCAGCATAAGAAGAATACTATGAAAAATGCATTTTTTAAAATTTGTAAACAATATAGCAGTGGTGAACCTAATGAAAGGTGGTATCACCCCAATTAAATATAATTATTATATGAAATTAAAGCTAAATCTTGTATAAAAATTAAATTTTAAGCATTTTATTGTATTCTAACTGCATTTTTTTAATTGTATTTATATATTGTTTAATAAAACCTTTTAACATAATTGAAAAGATGGTGGGAGCTGAGAATGACCTTCGTGGCCACATTTTCTGGTTTTATGGTTAGGAACAAGTTCCTTTCCTGTCGCTGAGAAAATCCCTGGTTAGAGTCATTTTCTGAAGGGAACGTTGTCTTTGAGATTATCCGCTCTTGATAGGGTCTTGAAGCCTGGCTGCTCATAGCGATGGAGCTCCCTAGCATCTGTGTTTGGAGCACAACAGGATATCCACGTTATTCCATAAAAAGAGAGCGTCGGGTCGTGCAATCGGAAAGGAGTTTCCGGTCCAAAAAATTTTGTAGTTGAAATTAATTAATTAATAAAATGATTTAACCTAAAAAGTCTAAATGAAAAATACTTAAAATTTATATTAAAATCTGGATCTATTAAGAATTATAAGATAATTAAGAGATTTTATAATAATAATAATAAAAAATATGTTATTATAGAGTGTGTAGCCCTTCAATAGAGTGCATCTCTTTAAAAATCAATTTTTAAATCTTTTAAATCCCAATATTTCCATAGTATTTTCTCTTTTAATTGCGGGTAAGGTTGCGGTTCCAATTCTCCAAAGCATAAGATGCCAACAGTCGATTATAGGTAGATTTCCAACCTATGATGAGGGGATTAGTCTGGTCCAACATTTAGAAAGCTTGCTTCTCAGTCAGTTCATCTTTGGGAAATTCTTCTCGTATCTTTTAGAAGCAAGGCCCATCCTATTTAAATTATTATAATAATAATAAATTAATTAACGAGATTCAACCTATATTTGGTTCATCAAGAATTAAAAATTAATGCAGAATAAAAGCATTAACTTCAAATTTGCTTGGACTATGTCTATCATAAGTCTTGGTGATTTTTAGTTTGCTCTTTCAAATAGTTTCCGAAAGGTCGATTCTCATTCGTTTCTTATTGAATTCACTAGCTACATTTTAGATATAAGGAGTTTCTTTGTTTAATTAAAGTATTTTTTTCTGTAAATTTTGCCTTCTTAAATGCAATAAAGTCTGAATATATTTACCCATTAATTTTCTAGATTCTCTTTTTTTAATCTAAATTGGAAACAATTTCGCCCTTTATTTACTGACTTCCTGCAATATCAGCATATAATTATTTTCCGATAGGGAATATAATTTATCGTAGATTTTTGTTCTACATCCATCGGATTATCGATATCTTTTAGAGGAATATGCTTTCCGTCAGCTCTGCGAATTGTTTAAATTTTGTTTCTAATTAATCTTTGATATTTGCTGTCTACTTACTTTCAGTTTTTTGTATCTTTGTATTAATCTACAGGTATTCAATTTTTCTTTCGAGTTCTTCTACTTGTCTTAGAAGTTTAAATTTTCTTATTGCATAATTTTAAGGTCTTAAAGTATTTTTTATTGATCATAGTTTGACTGAGATGAATCCTTTTAAGAATAGACCTTTTTCAAGAATCGTTCCATTTTAGATATATTTTAATAATATAATATTTAAGCATTATTTATATAAAACTTAAAATAAATCTAAGATTAAGCAATATCTCCAAATTAAACTCATAATCTAGCTCTAAGATTTATGTTTAAATGTTAATAATAATAAATTAATTAAAAAAATGATTATAGAGAGCGTAGCACCTCATTGGCGCGCAGCTCTTTCAATATTAATATTTAATATTAAGAAAATGTTCTATTGAATATTATCTAATCCTACTTGTTTAAAATTAATTGATTTTTCCAATTAGTATGAGCGGCTTCATTTTATTTTCTTTAAATAAAGTACTTTCTGAAGATCCTTATAATATTTGCCTTAAAATAATGAAGAAAATTCAGATTTCTATTGATTTTATTCTTCATCTCTTCGTGCTTTTTAGTTAGTTTTCGATGTTAATTTCTTTCCTATTTTGGACCAATTAAATTTGTTCAGTTTAGATTTGAATTTCTATGATACTGTTTAGTAAATGAAATAGGTTTTCTTAGTATTTTTTACAAATAGAGTATTTTAAATACTAGTACTGTTTTTCTAATTTTGGTAAATTTATAGAAAGAAAATGAAAGTAAAGTTTAAGATAATAATAAAATAGCTAAAATGATCTAAATATATAATAGCTATATTTCTAATTTATAAGAAAACTTTAAAATAATACTTATATAGCTTATAAGTATCTAACTAACCATATAATAAAGAAGATATAAGTTTAATTTGTATATTAAATTAATACTCATAATAAGATAGGTTAAGTTTCATCTTTCATAAGATATTTAATAATGATATACTAAGCATTTCTTTAAATAATATTAAAAATATGTTTGTATATAGTAAATTAATATTAAAGCATTTATATTCTAAGCATAACTTTGTTTGCTATTCTTCTAGTGTGCTTCTTAATATTATCTTTATATTTTAATTTAATTTTGGAATCATATTTTTCTTTACTCTCTATAATAGCTCTATAAGATAGTTAACCGAAAATTAGATCCAGATGGTTTAGATAGCAAGTAGTAATAAAATATAGAATAAGTGTTAGCATATTAATTTATTCTTTTAAATAAATAGCTTTATATTCTTCATTTGTAGTTAGTTAGTAAATAAAGATCTTTGATATTGTTCACTCATAAAATACTTATTTTTAAGAAAAAAGAATAATCTGAAAGTTTATTACTTGATGCATTAAAGTTAATTTATTCGATATATTCTTATAAATCCAATATGAATCTTATATAAGTATGGCTACTCTAGTGATTTTTCATTATATAGAGTATCTACAAATAACGAAGAAGTTAATACTTTATTTAACTTTTCGAAACTATGAGCTAAAATAAGATGATGTAAGGTTCTTAATTAGATTATTTACCATTATTTTATGTTCTATTAAGCTGTAACTTGATATGTTGTACAAAATATTATATAAATAAAAGATTTAATTTAATAAGAGTATTATAAATTAGATAATGATCTTTTATAATATTAATATTTAATTTATATAAGCTACATCAACAATTATCTCTTTCTAGACTTACTATTCCACTTCTAATTCTCTTGCTTTTATTTAATAACCTTCTTATTTCTTACCTTTTCATTTTCTAAAACTTGTCATTTTGCTAAATAATTAGAATTCTTCTTGAAGTAGTTTTTTATGAAAGTATTGTATTCCAAAATCTAACTGTTCTAACTATTTTCGGGTTGGAAAGCTTTGATTAACATAACTTTAATTATAAGTCACAAGCTTGAGTAAATCATAGTATTTGAAATCTTTAAATTCTTCAATCAAATCTTTTAGAGATTCACATCAATATGCTCAAATGTAACCAATTGTGCACAATTGCAAAATTCTTAATGCTTTATTTTGTAATTTCTTTTCTTCAAATCATATTAAAAATTGTAACAGAAAGTTCTTAGTTTGTATATTATTTGTACAAGGAGTATTAAGTTTATTTTAGCTTCTATTTAATAAAATTAAATTAGGCACATTTAATTAAGACCTTCAATTTATAGATTGGAGATAATAATAATAATAATGTATTAACGTGAAATCACCCTCGTTAAGTTTATCAAGAGTAAGTTTATAAATTGATTCAAAAATTCATGAATTCTTCAGAATCTTTCTCTTCTATTACCTACCGACTTTCGCAGATTTAGCCCTTATTATTTATTGGTATTTTGCTTCAATCTCAATTATTACCAAAAATTTACCTCGTTCTCCAATTATAAGCATTTATAATGTCCTGTAATAATTAGCCACTGATGTATAATTTTTTCTTGTAATGTTATCTTTCTTGGGAGCATCATAATTTATTTAATTTGATCCAAGTATTTCGGCTTTCTTATTATTGTTTTCTCTTGAAGTAATAACAATTTCTGAAGATATGTCCAATTTTTTAGCAATAAAAGCATTTAATTGGACAGTTTCTTGGAATGTATCCTGTCTTGTAGCATCTTCAGCAGTGTTGTAGTCTTTTTATTTTCTTCAAGGGAATTTCTTTAATTTCATTTTCTACTTCCATAGGATCATTTTGAGAATTCAAAATGAGTTGATTGCTATGACTGAATTTTTCAATTTTTTCAATTTTATGCTCCGTTTTTCCATTTCTTGGTTAAGTTAGAGTATTGAAGGTTTGAGAGAGCTTTCCGTTTTTAGCCATGTGTTTTTATTTTAAAGCTAGGTGATAGTACTAGCTAATGAACTAATTCTTTAGGTTAAGTTTTAAACTAAATCTTAAAGTTGTTTATTATCAGCTATCAAAGAGTAAATTTCAATGAATTGATTTTATTGATGATTGCTAGTTTGATTTTAAGAGTTTTTTTCTTTGGAGCCATCTTTTTTATATATGATTTGAGATAAACGAAATTAAGGATTTGAAATAGTATATAAATTAATATGGGTATATCTATATATTATACCAGAGATATAGTTAGTTATATTCACTATTTATTAATCTTAGGTACCTATTAAATTATCTCTGCTATTTATTACTTATACTTAGAGATTATAATTGTTTAATATATTTTAAGCTTTATTAGATGTAAGTCTAATACTTCAATAGTATTGAAAGTATAATCAGAAGATATTTCAAAATATCTTCTTATACTTCTACTCTAAAGAACTTTCTAGTTCTATCCAAAGTCTTGAAGAGAGATTCTTGACGATTATCAGGCCTAGATAGGTACTAGAATATAAGATTATGGATTTATATTCATAACTTATGATAGACTTCCTTCGCATAAATATTTCAGCAGATTATCTTTTTAAATCCATTAAGAGGTCGTTCAGAGTAAACTTCACAGTGGCAATTTAACTATCAATAAATATTTAAAACTATTATTAGCATTAGATGTTGTAAGAGTATGAAAAGCAATAGAAAATAAAAAGGGGAAAACTATGCTATCAAAGAAACTTAACTTTCATACATAAAATCCATAGTAATAAATTAAATATATTACTTCCTACTTTTAGAGCTTATGCACTCTATGTTAGATAAAGAGAGTGATGTATTATTTAAATTTTTAAAGAAATAAGCTTGGAATATAATCATGCTAATTTAAATAAAATTTTATTTATTTTGAAGTTTAGAAGTCTTTTATCAGCTAGCATTTTGCTCAAGATTCTCTTTTTCATAAAGCTTTTTATTGAATTCGCTACTAATGTTTATTGGAAGACACTTAACGAACTCATTTTTCTGGATTAGATTGTAAAGTTATGTTTCTATGCCGTTTTAATCTTCTTTTGGTAAGTATTTTAGATACATTCACAACCAAATATAGTAATCAGTATTGTGTTCCTGCCTGACATGATATTCAAATTTGATTCCAGCTCTTTCAAAAGTTTCTCGCTTTATGCTGCATATAAAGCAGACATTATTGTTATCATCATTTAGCGCTTCTTATTAGCTTCTCATATCACTAAAAGTATCAATGATGATACCACTAATAACTGCTGTAGTAATCAAATTAATAAGTAAAGTATAGGTAAAGTTATAGACTAAAATGCTGTTACTGCTGTTTAGATCTTAGTAGTTTTAATATTCTGGTACATTCATCCATCCAAGATCAAAATGCCATCTAAAGCACCTATAAAGCGTGCTGCATTCTTAATCAGATGTGAAACTATAGTGATTATACATTCCACTAAAGTAAGCCCATAATGTGAACCAGTAAAAAAGTATTAACGTAACAATCAACGTTGCTATTACTTTGTCAATATGCAAGAATACACTAAGCAGAACTGTTCGCATTACTTGATGCTCACAAAGGAAAATTAGCATAGATAGTCCGGTAAAAGGTGTATAGAAAAACCCAAGAACTGAAGTTATGAAAATGAAGAATTTATATTAGAAATTCCATGTAAAGCAGACTCCCTTAAATACCTGCATTCATTCTTGAAACGGTGTTATTTTAAGTTGATCTCCAGTTTTATTAAAGTAAATCGCTTTTTGTTCTTCTATATCTTGTAAAACATCTTGCTTATCAAGTCAGCATTCCATTATTACTTGGTTACAGAAGAAAGTCCAGGAGTAAAATAAAAGTAAACCTTTAAGTATAAACCAAACAAACTCCACAAAAGGATAATCAGTACCTCCAGAAATGCCAGATTCAGTATTACCAGAATTTGTAAAAACCAAGAACATTAGGTTACATAGAAATGAGGCAGCGTACAAAACCCAACGTATATGCTTCATTCTTTAAATGATGAACTAATAAATGAACTTATCAAAAAAGTATCCTTTTTAGCTTTTCTCATTAAGTTCAGCCATTCTTTCAATCATCTCAATTAAGCGTTCAGCTACATCACAAAACTGATTCATTTTTTCTTCAGGATTGTCTCTGCTTACTTAATTGATTAGATCTTTCTTTGCTTATTAAATCTTTGGATCGCTAAAATATTCTATGTTTTTAATCTAAGTTGAGAAATATAGAGTTTTAAGCTTTTAAGTCTTATCAAGGATTTCAACTTTGCAAACGTATTACTCAATATCTAGCTTATTTAGTTTAATCCATTCACTAAGTTGTTCTTTAAGTTCTTAAGCTTAAGTTAAGTTATCAGCTAAGACTCTCAAAAATGAATAATAGTTCATGATAACTTGCTTTCTAGTTTAGTCACTATTGTAAAGTTTTTCCTACATAATATGATAGTGCAAGTTTGAAAATAGTAGTTCGATATCTAAATTATCATAAAGGAATTTTAAGACTTTATCATTTGTCTAGGCTCTTCCTTCAACCATACTATTTAAAAATACTAGTACGTTTTTTTCTATATCATAGCTTATTTATCTTTCAGGTGGTGAATATTAAGACTTGTTACCTTTCTTGTTACCTTTCTTGTTACCTTTCTTGTTACCTTTCTTGTTGCCAATATGAATCTCTTATGAAATTTTTGAAAGCTGCATTAGACTTTTCCAATTCCCAGAATCCCATCCTACTATTTCTTAATTTTCGAAGCATAGAATCTATCCAAGAGGCTACCTAAAATTGGCAGATGCTAGGAATTCTAGAAGTGGAGCTATTTGTTTGAATATTTCAGTTTCTGTCAGATATTCTTAATTTTCCGAATTTGGACCTTATAAGATTTCGATTAGTGCTAAATAAATAGATTAAGTAAGTTTAATTAATGGAAGATCCCAAAACTTTACATTGTCTTGAACTTCAGTCGCTTCCCAGTCAATAAATTTAACAGCTTTATTAGGATTTGTTGGAAAAGGGAACTTATTAAGAGCTTCTTATAGATTGGAGTCAAACTAATCTTGCTTATAGTATTAGATAAAGGAATTCAATTTAGATAAAAGAGTTGTATTAAGAACATCAATATATTCTAGCATATTAATGCTAAATTCTTCTGTTTGTTTTCTCATTAATGTTTATAATTTCTAGTTATGTCCTTCAGTCAGATTTTTAAATACTAGCATATTTTATTCAATCATATTATAAAGTCTTATATAGGAGAACCGTCAATGCCCTTTCTTATCTTCTTTATATTAGTCTTCAGTTTCAACTGCTTCACACCAAATTTTAATCAAGTTTGCAATTTAAGTGAAATGACGATTTTAGTTAGGATTTTCATTCTCTGCAAGGAGGCTTTTGAAATTTAGGTTTTTGTTTTTATCTTCCATGGTAAGATATTCCCATTCTGACATCTATAGATTAGCTAGTGTTTATTGGTAGAAGATTTCTTAGATATTTGTATTACTTTCACTGTCTTAGTAAATGGTTATTAACCAGAGTAATGAATTAGCATTTTTATTTAACTGTTCATAAATTTTTAAGTTTTTTCCAGTCAAGAAATAGTCTAAGTAATTATTGTGGCAATTGCTGGTTACTAGCTATACATATTTAATCATTGGAACTGCTATAACTTTCATTAAATCGGCAATATTTAATTGCTTTTTGTTTGCTACAAAACTGTTAAGTTCATCTAGATCTGGATGAATTCCTGATTATATAATTATTGAATAGCAACTTTATGCAAACATGACTGAGTAAGAAGGCTCATATTTCATGAGTAGAATGTTATCTATAAATATGTTATTAAGTATGTATTTGCCTCCTTATATGTAATCATCAAATTATCTATCATAAGTTTATTTTCCAAGCGTTCTCTATAATAATCATTTTAGGTATGCAAAAGTTTTACTTTTATTATCTTTACCTGCTCCCTTTAGATAGTTACCATTAATTAAGCTCAACAGAAAATCTTTATACAGCTTTTAATAAATTCAGAAACTAGGAGCAGGTTTTTTAAATTATTTCTTTACTAATTTATATAACTCTATCTCACTTTGGCCTTCATTTTTTATATATTTTTAAGTTTAGTCTTCTTCCTATAGAATTCTCCACTAGTTACTAACTTGAGCACATCTTTTAGCTACGTATTTTTATATGCTTTGGTAGTTAGATTAAAGGTTGTTTGTGTAATTGGAATGAGTATTTTTAAAAATATTAGAAGCATTTACAAAATCATTATATCACTTCTGCATTTTCTATCTCTGCTGCGAATTCGTAGTATCTTCTCCATAAATAATAGGCGAAGTTTGTTGTTGAAGATTACTATATCTGAAAATGAAATTTACTACTCATGCATTGTATTTATCCTCACATAAAAAGTTTCAGTTTTTAATTTCACAAACTTTTAGAGCAAGTTTTGTGAATGAGTCTCTGATTTTTATAGCCGTTTGCTTTTAGAGAATATTCTCTGAAGTTTGAATTAATTCTTCTTACCAAATATTACTCAAGAGCCTTAAAAGATTATAAGATGTTTCTTTGTAAAATGTAGCTGATCTAACTAAATTGGTTTGTTCATCAATATTACTTTAGTCATTTCTAATGACTATGTAGTCCCATTATTTTTGAAGTTTAATAAGCTAATCAATACTAGAATGAGCTTCTTCCAATAACTTTTGGATTCATTTTCCATTATCTTCATAAAAGAATTCTAATTTAAAACTCTGCTTCATATTTTCTTCTGTGCTATTACTGTATCACCAATCCATTAATCTTACGTAGTGATATAGGAAAATCATATAAAAGGGCATTTTGTTCTGAAATGGAATTTATTAGCAACTAGTGATTTCGACTATATCCTTAGCTGATATATAATTCTACATGAATGCTCTTCGTTAACTGTATCCTGAAATATTTTCATCCATTGAAAGGAAAGTTAAAAATTCTAGCATTCTTAAGTGGAAATCTGTTTAGCTACAAGGATTTCTTGGGTTTTTTAGCACTTTAATTGCTTATTAAACATTGTAACTTAAGGATTTGTTTTATCCTAATTTCTTCTTCTTTTCTTAAAACATAACTCCCTTTCTCAAAGCTTCCTTTCCAAAGAAAATGTTTACAATAAAGTTGAAAATAGTTTAAGTGTTATCAAAGTGTTCATCATTTATAATAATTTACTGCAACAAATTCAAAACTTGAGTTGGGTAAACTGCATTGGCCAGATGCTCCTCATTTTTAACATCGAAGTTTTATTCTTAATTCCATATTTATAAATCAAGTAACTGACTAAGCTCTGTAATTTCACATCTATTAAGTCTTTACTTGCACTTCGCGTTTTCTTTACAGAACTCAATTAATACCTTAATAGCACTGAAGTGAAGCTAGATCTTAAAAATATGCGATCACATAATGTTGAAGAACTAGTCTGTAATAACCTTGCATGTTTTCTTAATCGTATATTTATTTCCAACTATCAGGCAATATCAAAACTCATATAAATTCTAAAACATCTATTAAAATTTTGGATTTAGGAGAAGACTATCAAAGTTAGGCTTCTAGGCCAATTCAAAAATTAGATTAATTAGTCTCTACAGTGGCTTGAATTTTGCTAATAAGAATTGTTGATTAGACTAAATATCGTAAACATCAGCAAAGTAAGTTTCTTTTCTTTTCGTGGAGCAACAATCTTTAGCTTATTTTAAATTGGTCCTTCATCTTTAGCAGCTTATACACTTACGACTTTGAATGCCTTAAGTATAAAACATATCTATTAAGCCAGGAGGTCCATTTTTTTCAGGGAGTTATTTGAAACAAGCATTTAGGAAATTATAGTCATTTTCATCGAATTCAATTACTTCTTTACTAAGCAGAGATTAAAATTGGGAACTTAAGTTTTAAAATCTGATAAACTGAACATACTCGTATTAATTGAAAATAGGAAGGACTTTTTCAAGTTGACTAGCTTGATTAGTAATATCATTCAAATGCTACAGAAGGAAAATCTCAGATTTGATTCTAAGCTCATAGTTTAAATAAGCTTTCTAATCAAATACAACTTAAACTAAATAGTCAGACTGATAATATCCATTTTCACTCATTTATAAGCCTTCAATTACATCTCAGTTAGTCTTTATCTTATTTTTGACTGCTTATTAAAACTTCTTTTTTTATTCTTTATTCTAGTCATCTCTAATCATAAAAAGGCCTTTCATAACTGTAGCTTCCTCAAGTTCTTTGACTTTTGCCCATCTATTTTCTTCAAGGTAAATTTTAGGAAGTTGTATGAAAGTATTTGCTAACAAATCTTAGTGAAGCTAAAGTTGAATTTGGCTAATAACAACATCTGTACTAAGAATGGAATTTTAATTATATATGGCTTGCAGTATTTCGTAAATATAAATCTATATAGCAATTTAGATATTTCCCTCTTTTCTCTAGCATTCATAGTATTCATGCATATTATCTAAGTTCTGATATCTAGGCTAAGCAAATACCAAAGTTTAGGATAGTCAAATCTTCAAAGCTTTGTATATATGTTGAGCTTCTATTTTTTGGCTTTTAGCTTTTAGTTTTATAAGATGATCTTTATGTTCAGGTTCTTTAATTTCATCTAAGAGTTTTTGATACAATTCTTCGGTATAATCAGAACATATTTTCTTCTGCTTCTTTAATTAATACTTAATAAAGTTATCATAGTTATCGTCAAAGAAATTCTACTGAATAAGCTTGCATAGAACTTATAAAACGACATGAATGTAGTTTAAGTTATCTTTGCTATAGTTTGCTAAATTCACATTTTCGACTGAAAATTGAGAAAACAGTCAGTACCTAAGCATTTTTCTTCTGTTATAAATCATTTCTATGTTACCGTGAATTCCTATTAGCTCTTATGGATCTTTTCTTAAGGGGAGCGTGTCGAAGTAATCATTTATGAAGATTTAGACTTGACCTTATTCAAGCAATACTTATTTTTCATCAGCAGAATTCATTTCATATATTATAGCTTTTGGCTGTCTAAGAATGATAGGACAATTATAGCTATTTATATAAAGGTTCAGTAGTATTTAGATCCATTTCTTCTTAGCTTTCTTTTGGTCTTTCTTATAATTCTCCAAGACATAAAAAATAAGTTCAGGATTTATAAGGAATGGCAGTGTTTTTTGAGCGAGTATATTAGACTGATGGCTAACGCTGATATATAAGTCTAAAAGAACACTATGATAGATTTCAGGTTTCTTTTACATTTCTTAATATTAAGCTTTATAATTCTGCTCATCTTAATTTACTATCTTAACAAGATGCTAATTATCCTTTTGAGCTTCATCTTTTACGAAGTATCAGATACCTTCTTCATCTCTATAATAGTCGAATATAAATTCAGATATGACTGCATTATTCTTTTCTATGCTTTTAAAAATAAAGTTTTCTAGTATGTGATTTTAAACCAATCGATATGCTTTTCCACCAGGACTAGAACACATTTTTAGCAGCTAAACTTCTCTTATAGGGTATTAGCGATCTTCTGGACTTAGGGACTTATTATTAATAAAGCTGTTCTTAATTATCTTGATTGTTTCATCTATGAGCATTATTATTTGATCTTTATTCATCTCTTAAAAGGCTTATTCCATTGTATTTCCCTCAAATAATCCTTCTAAGCAAGAAACTTGCTGAAACTTCTATTGAATTTAGAATAAAGTGCTTAAGACATCGAAGTCTATAACTTTTAAGGGTTTTGTATTGTTAATAAAATATAGAGATAGAAATTAGTTAGCATGCTTTATAAAGGATAATGCTATATTTTTATTATCACTTGATTAATTAGGTCTAAGCATTTAATCTTGAATCTTGTACATTGGAGTTCCTATAATCATTTCAATTGATTATGACCTGCTTAAAGGCTACCCTGTTTCTTATTCTTTTTACTTTCTTCCTTCTCTTAAATACTCTAAATACTTTAAGATAGTTTGATTATTCAAAATCTTAATTAGAATGTATACTACTAAGTCAGCAAAATGTCACTCTCTCATTTCGTTAACTATCTAATAATTTATCTTGTAAGCGTCTTTTTGTTGGATTTCTAGTTCTTCTTCTTATAAGTTTCTTGATTTATTAAACCAAATCTAATTATTGCTAACTAGTTTTACTAACTGCTGCATAATTTAGTCTAAATTCTATATTTGCTTTTATAACTGAATCAGCTACTCATTTTAAAGTTAATTATTTGTAAAGTTTTGAGATAAATTAATAGCAGCTTTCTCTAGAAGACTTATCTCAGGACCATAAGATCATAGACCCTTTAAAAGTTTATTGTTTCTTTAGACTTCGAAATTATTCTTTTCTGAATAAATTTCTGAAAGAGTCAAAATTCCAAATTCAGTTCCTAAGTAACCATTTATCTCTTAGTCTTCGGACTCTAACGTATAAAAATCTTATTCTTCTTCCTATTAAAGATTTTGGTCTGCCTTATAATTGTATTAAACCTTAATAGCTATTATGCTTTTATTTGTGACTATTCGTTTATCTTAATCTTGACTTATTATTTTTATTTAGAATAAGTTTTATTTTGAGGGTCTATTACTTAATCAGAAAGTCCACTCTAATTAATTTAGCTTTTCTTCCTTTATTTTTATTTTTTGCTCGTTTTTTTCTTGTTTTTGGGTGGTAAATTAGATACTAGATTTTTGGAATTTATGCTAAATTGTTTTCATTGTCTGCTTTTTTACAAATTACCTCTCATTTAATATATTACTTTGATTGAATTCTTTTTAATTATTTTCTGACATATTATTTAACGGCTATTCTGAAACGATGCCAGTTTTTATGTTTTAAAGTTTTTGTTCTTCATCCTAACTAGAATTTATTTCAAATGATAGGCTTTCACTTAAATCATCTTCCTAGTTTTATTATTCCTTGCTCATTTATGTATCAAATTCAATTACTTCTTTTATTTCAGAAACCCTATAAGCTTCAGTTTTCTTATTATCTTCTGCTTTTGCTTTCTTTTCTAGCTTTTATTTTCTAATAAGTGTTACATACTTTCCACTTTGAAGATGTTTGATTCTTACTTCTTATCCATCTTAAAGAAATTCATTTGAAAGTGGATCTTCTAATTCTATCCTGTAAAGACTATTGAAGGGCTGATATTCTATATCACGCTTATTTTCTTTGTATATCTTTTATTAGTCTTTTCCATTAGTCTTGAAATAGAATTCTTTGTTATCTTTCTCCGTAGTGGATAAAAGGGAAAGTGTGTGAGAATATTTACTAATTAGCTTTTCTACATAACCAGTCAGAGATTTTTCCTCTTCTCCTGCAGTATCTCCAAAATAATTTTAGGCTTCCATATTGAACAGAGTTACAGTGTCTTGTGCTCTAATGTTAATTTCCTCTGCTTAGCTTAGCTGAATTTATTAAATCTCCCCTACATCACAGAATTATTTTACTTTAAACTCATATCCTTTTAAGCTGCATGCTAACTTTTTATTTAGCATAGGCTTTAAAAATCCTCTCATGTCTTAGCAAGTTTGTATCGATACCTTATCATTTTGATAAACGTAGCCTCCTTACTTACGGTGTTTCAGTCTAGGCTAAAACTTCCAGTTGAAGTTTTTTGGAACTTATTCTTAATGTGGGTCTTTATTAAGAGGCTTAAGTTCAATTTTGTTGAAAGCCATATACTGCTCTGGCTTTTTAGTGCAAGCTAAGTACTCAGAAGAGCTTGCAAGCATAAAACAAATTTTGTCCCCATATGCTACTTGCTAGCCATCTTTTGCCTTAGAAGCGCAAACTTTGAACAGGCATCTACTGGCAAAGTTTTAAATTTTAGAGTTTATTAACTTAAGCGCAAATTTTTCCTCCAGGAAATCTGATTCGTTCTTGAACTAAAAAGAAGTTGGGTCTTCTAAGCCTATAAATTAAGAACCGTCACTTGTAGTAAAGTAAACGATATCTCCTATCTAGACACGAAGATCCATTTTATTAAATATGAATTCCCCTCCTTTATAGTTAAAACCTTAATCTCCTTAACCCTTAATCTCCTTAACCCTTAATCTCTTTATCCCTAAATCTCCTTAACCCTTAATCTCCTTAACCCTTAATCTCTTTATCCCTAAATCACCTTAAAAAATGGAAAAGTTAAAAGGAATAAAAAGTTTAGAGTTGATTCAGAATAAGAATAAACAAAAGGTTGGTAATATGATTAAGCTTAAAGTAAAGCTATTTAATTTCTGCTTAATAGTAATAATTATTAGCTGTGAGAGTGAATCTACTGAATAAGATATCTTATATGATACATAAGCCTTTATATTCGTATAACTAAGATTATGTAATCAGCTAGCTTTATCTATTTAGTTTTAAGTTAAATGAGACTAATCTTATTTAATACTTTATAGTCTCCTTAAGTCTTTAAATTTATTTCCCTTTCTAAACACTATAGAAGTTAATTAGTGTATTGAGGCTATAATTTTAAAGTCTTGCAATAGAACTTTTATAGCTATATAACTCTTAACATAGGAAAGCTATTTAGAAATAAATATAAAGGATTGATGATTTAAATACTAAGGGATACTTCTATAAAGCTATTTGTATACATTATTTTTAGAATAGTTGCATTTAAGAAAGATAAGAATCAAATATCCCATAATAAAAAGCTTAAGATGAATAGAGTGATGGTAATAAGCCTAGCTCCTGGAATAGAGAAATGCCTCTTTTAATAAGGAATATTTTACTTGATTAGTTGAAGTTGGTAATGGTACTAATCTTAAAGACTAAACCATATTATTCTCTCATGGCAATTTAATACTCTAAATAATTTGGAAATATATTATATTAAAGTTCTAGAAGGACTAAAGCATTTTATTAATTATATACATTAAATAAAAGCGAAAGGATATTTGAGTATAGCTAATTTATTATAAAGAACTAAAGCTTATCTAACTTTCTAACTTATAGCCTAGTTAGATTTAATTTATATAGTGTAAAGGCTAGCGTTTATAGAGGAAGTGTACAGTTTATTGTTTAGATAATAAATTTAAAAAGCTAAGAATGATTATAAAAAAATCTTAAGATATAGTCCTAATTAATTGACTTAGTTGGTTATCTTTATAATAACTCTTTATACTCTAAATAAAATAGAAATGCAGGTTTTGTTTTAAATTGATTGCCCTAATTTAATAAGCTAGGTATGTATAAGCATAAAAGACTTAATATCTGAGAAAGTTGAAGACACTGCTTTTAAGAGTCTAAATAAAAGATTTGATTAATAGTTTAGCAATTTATAACTAGCTTTTATACATTTTATAAAATAAAACTTAGCTATTTTTATTTATTTCTAAGTCTATTCCCTTTATCTAAAGCTTAGTTTCTTATCATTCAATTTAAAGCTTCAAATTAAATTAATGCTTCTTTATGCTCACTTTCATATTAATTTATTAGGTATAGCATAATTTAAAAATAGAGTATATAGCTTAATAGCTAACAATATGCTTACATATAGATAATATTAAAATGAATAGCTATTTCCTTAAGATAATAGGAAGCAATATATAATAATTAATATAGCTGAAAACTCTAATTATAAAGAGCTTCTACTCAATAGTAAAGTTTAGTTAGTAGATCAATAATAAAATAATTTAGTCTATATAAGGATGTAATAATAAGGTATTTTAAAGACATTTATATTTAGACTTATCTATTGATAGAGAATCAATTTATCTTAAGATATCTTAAGCTCTGCCTTTATACTTATTTATAAAACCTATTTTATCCATATTTCTTACCATGCTAATACAGAGTGATCATTATTATAAAACTCATAAAGAAAACTTACAAATGCTAAGCTTCATTTGGTATTGCATAAGAGAATATGACTCTTGTTCAATCAAAGAAAGCAAATTAAAACAATTTTTAATTTTAAGCTATTTTAGAAGAAATAGAATAATGGACTATCTTAGTGCTTTAAATAATTATAGCATGAAGCCTATTTTATGTAATATTATGAGCTAAAAGATTCTAAATTATAGAAATTACAAAATATTATAATTTCTGGAATGTTATTATTGCTTTAGTTAGATTCTTTCCTTTTAGAATGCACTAAAAATAATTGAAATGAAAGCAATTTTAAAATAGAATAATGAATAAAAAGTATCAGTCAGCATTAAATAACTTTTGTATATAGTAAAGTTTCTTCTTAGTGAGAGTGTAAATTATATTAAATTGGCTTTAATTATTTAAATTATTTCATTAGGATAAATAAAGATATCTAGTCATTATTACTTTCTTAGAACCTTAAAAGTATTAAATACTTCTATTCTAGCAATAAAATTATAATAGCAGCAGTCTTCTTTAATGGGGCAAACTATTAACTAGAAAATAGAATATTTATCATTCTATCTAAATGATACTAAATATAAAAAATAGGAGCTAAATTCTAAAACTGATAAGCTTAGTGATTCATTTAAAATAATATCATTAGCAAGTTGCTAAAACTAAGAACATACAGGCTTTTCTATCAATTAATTTAGAATGAGTTAAATCATATAAATCTATTTAGTAACTAGCTAATAGTTATAAATTAAAAGCTAGAGTCTATTTATATTTTAGAACTAGTTAGTCATAAAATAAGAATACTTATTATTTTTAAAGTTTATTTACTCAAAGATATAATTCTAGAATTAAGCTTATACATCATTAATAACTTGTATGGCTTTCAATTTAAGCAGTTAAGGTATTACAAGTAGTAATTAGGTTTAATATATAATTGCTTAAACAAATATAATTCTTAATGTTTTATGCCTAATTTGCTACTAAATACTTTTAATAGAGAAGCTTAGTTTATTATATTTAGTAAATAAATGTATTAAATAAGACATTTATGAATATACTTAGTTAGGGAAGATAAATTAGAAATATAATAAATAAAATTGCTATTTTTTGTTTTTATGTATTGCAACTCAACTCTCATGCAAAAGAATAACTCCTTTAGTACTTTAAATCCCATAAATCTTATATTCTAAATGAAAGGAAAGCATAATCAGATACTTGTTTATAGTTTTGACATATGAAATGATAAAATAATAGAATAGAGATAAAAGATGCTAAATGTATGTAAATTTTATAATTGGTCCTTAATACTTGCATATATTTGATAATTACATTGCTGAGAATATGATAGGCTATTTATATCTTACATATGTAAATAAAGACTAAAACAAAATACCTTTTAGTATCTATAAGTGATTTTTATATATTAGACTCAAACTCTAGAAGCTAAGAAAATAATTTAGTTAAATCTTTAAAGCTGAATGGAGATAGAAAATGAAGCAAATAAATTAGTAAATTAAAATTTTAGGTTATAGGATTTAGAGAGATATTATAAATAGTTATATCTTTGATTTAAGCAATTCTACATAATTAAGTCTGCAAATATTTAGATTTTAAGCTTATTAAGAAATAACTTTTTATATGAAGGAATTATATAAAATAGCCTAATTCTATTTAATTTACTATTTACCAAACTTTAAATTCCAAATATCTGACTCAGAAAAGTTTAGTTAATAGCTTCAATTATAGTTCTTTGTTCTTATTGATTAAGTTTGATATTTATATAGTGTTCTTGATAATACGATTCCAAAATTAGATTGTATAAAGGCAAACATAGCAACTAATATTCTTAGAGTAAATTAATAATTAACAGTTTTAAAAATAAATAAAAGCTAAATTTCTTGATAGAAAGTGATTTAAAAGGGTTAAGCTAACTAATAACAATAATATATAGGAAGTATAGAAAAACTTGCTACTTTCAAGAATATTATGAGTAGTCGTTAAAGAAAATAAAGCTTTTCTAGCAAAAATTACTAAAAGGTGGTTAAAGATTGATTATATGATTACCATGAAAGTGCTTAAATAAATTATTACTTGGTCCAATACTTTTATAATAGTTATGCTTAAAGATATATAAATTGAAGTTAATAGATTCTTAAAGATAAATGATTATAGCAAGAAATAGCGAATATCAATCTACTTAGATTCTTATATAATAAAGCTATGCAAATAATGTAAATTCTAAGTTATTTTAAATGTATATCAAATAGTAAACTATTTTGAGCATCTCTTATGATTAGTATATGAATTTGTACTTTGCAAATAAATAATTGTAATTGACTAGATAATGGATATGATAATTATATATATAAGGGTTAGGCAGCTAGCTAGGCAATAAATAAATATATATTATTAAATTAATTATATACCTAACTTGCTATTTTCCACATTTAGGCTTATTATGCTTACTTATATTTAAAACTTTGATTAGCTTCTAAAGCTTATATTTATTTAGAGACTTACTTCTATAAATTGAAAGTATGATCTTCTTATAGAAGATAACTTAGATAGAAATATGGAATAAGAGCAAAAGATTTAATAATTAAACTGATGAAATCTAAGAAGCTTTCTAACTTTAAATCTTTAGTCTCTTTATAAGGCTTAGAAAAAGTTTAAGGGATGTTAAAGTTAAGGAACTAAAGATAATAACTAAATCATTTTCCTTTTCATGCACTGTTAATTTCTCAAGCTTTAAAACATTATTTCCCCATATATTAGCTTATTAGTTAAAAGCTATATTCATTAAGCATTCTTAAAACATAAATGAGATTAAGCTTTCTCATATCAAATGAGCAATTAATACGATAAAAAATATGCTTTAAATAATTAAAAATAATTAGTTTCTTAGATTAGGTTATAAGCTAATCTAGAATTTTATCTTCATATCATATAATCATTCATTGGCTGTTCTAATTTCATTTCTTTCATATAGTTAAATGTTTCTGTCTTTACTATCTTTAAGTTATTTATTTACTTTTCAATACAAATATCCAAATCATAAATTTAATTGGGAACCTTTATATCTTCAGTCTAACGCTCTCCCAACTGAGGTATTTGGGCAGTTAATATAAATGAGATGTTTTTAAAATAGGTTATATAAAAGGAATTGGTATTTGATATAAAAATAGATAAAATATTAGCTTAGCAATATTAAACTACTTTATATTTAAATATATAGCATATAAGCTTAGCAATCTCCTTATTGTAAGTTAAATATAATACTTAGCATTTAATACAATTCATTATATTAGATGCTAGCTTTCTTATTCAGGATATTATTATATTCTTATACATTTTATCTTAAGGATCTAATTATATGAAATCAACATTCTATTAACATCATCAAATAAGATAAATAAAGTCAGTACCAAGATAATAGCTATTAATTATTATCAAACATATAAATCAACTAGACTTAAGAATTACCAAGCTACCAATAAATAAAGCAATGCTCAATAAGACAAATTTATATCTATTAAAATTAAATAGCCCATTGCTTACAATTTATCTCTATATATCTTATTTTTATTATTTAAAGGCAATACTTATTAGTATTCTAACTATCTATTAATAATAGCAACATTTTAAAACTTCTTATAATTTACAACTTTATTAGATATGTAATTATCAAAAGTTAAATGCTTTTATTTCAACTATTATTCTTTATTTATTTACTTCAAACCTTCTAGTAAAAAAACCTCCTTTCTCACAATAATGGGGCAAAATTGCCATCCAAAAATCATACTTTAAGATTCTTTAAGAAATAGTAAAGTTTACTCTGCTAAATTTGGCAAGATTACTTAAGATATTTGGGCCTTAATCCTAAATGTTCTTAAGAAAATAATAAATGGATATTTTAAGCACTATACTTTTAATATGATGAGATCTAGAGGATACTAAATTAATTTATAAAAAAGTTAAGTTTTAGCTTATTCAATTTTAGGATTTACATAATCTTTTTATCTTTTATTTTTGTCCATTTTTTAGCTTAGTTTATAAGAAAAGATAAGATAATTAAATGATGTTCATTAATTAAGTTTATAAGTTGTTTTATGAGATGATAGGATTGTTTCATGCTATCATAGGATCATTGCAGTCTACTTCAGAACTCACTTCTTCTATTGCGTAATAGCTTTTACAAATTTAATCTATCTTGACTTTAGGAATCTTGCTCCAATCTCATTTATGCCCAACATTTATTTTATTTTTCTTTTTTAAGCGTTTACTAAAACTAATATTAATTAATTTCCACTGTATATCTTTTTGATTTAGATCTTTCCTTCTGGAGAGCAGTATAATTGGTCATATTATTTCGTATAATTTAGATATTTAGTTCTTGATTCTTCTAAAAATATGCTTAATCTTCTAACAGTAGAAGCATCTTGTTTTACAATTCTTTGAGCCATAACTTATTTTTAGACATTTTTTATATTTTTATAATTTTTATAATTATTTTTTAATTCTAAAGAGTTTTAGTATTCTATTTTTCATTTAGCATAGAATTGCATCTAGGAATTTAATGGAAAATGAATTATACATAATTGTTTGGTTTATGAATTTCTTCTATTATTTTTACTCCTAATTTTCTAGTTATTAATTAACTTGCGACATTGAAGTCTTAGTGTTATCTTCTGTTTTTAATCCTTGGCTTTAATTTTATAGTTGTTTCATAATATAGGCTAGATAATTGATTCGTTAATTTAAGTCTTAGAATGATTGGTAAAGTTTTTTATTTGGTACTTAAAGGGAGTAAATTTCAATGAGGGAGTTTTATTAGTTGATATAATGTAAGTACTTTCTGGGTTATTTCTTAGAATACCTTTTTTATATAATTACTTAGTTAATTAAATTTAACTTTGTTAAAAGGGCTTTATAATTTCTTAAAATGATATGGAAATATCATATAATAGCAATGTATAAAGTAGAGAATATAATATAGATTGCACTAATTTACATTAATAACTAAAATTAACCAGATTCAAGTATAGTAGCTTGATGGAATTAATAATATGACTTTCTATATATCAAAACATCTAAAAAATGGAATAAACAGTTCGTCTTTCAAAAAACTTAAAAAGGAAAATAAGAAAGAAAGCAAAGAAAGAAAGAGAGACTAAAAAATAAAGAAAAGAATAAGAGCCCTACTTCTCACATGAAGGAAAAATAATGATTGGTCTAGCTGAATAAGTTTATCCACAAGTTTATAGTAGCAACTTTTTTCATGATTAAATTGAAAAAATGAAATTGTAAATCACTAAACAAGATGAAATTATATTAAATTAAGGAGAGCTAATTAGAGTTCTTATAAACTGCAGCAAAGATCAAAATAACGAATTGGAAATATTAAGAAGCTAACTAGTAAAAAGCAGTTTAGTAGCAGAACAATAATTATATGAAATACCATTATAAATTTTAAATAATTTCAAAGCATAATTATAGAATAAAGAAAAGATAAACCTAATTAAGAATAAACAAACACAAACTTAACTAAAATAATTGAGCAACTGAAAATAATATATACAAAAGAAGGACATTGAAAAATAAATAAAAAATTGCTGGTATTGCTATTCACGGAGCAACTAACTAAGACACTGCAAAGAATGAAAGATATTACAGATAATAGAAGAGTAGAAAACATGAAGAGCAATAAGCAAACTAAGGATCACTGAAATTGGAGTCTACAGATAAAAACTGTTTGCTCGTAACAAAGAAAATTATCAGTGGTAGCCAACCACTTACAAAAAAAGATCCGGGAAGGCTAACTTATAATAAAATTGGTCTGCAGGTACCTGATTGAAAGCCCATGAATAACAAAATTTGATTTAGCACTAAGTTCATTTATTATTATTAAGATATCTAAAAATAATTTGATAATTAATAGAAATTTATTTATTTAATTTTATATAAATCAATTAGCATTATTTGGATTGAGCATTAATGCTTTAATAGAGAAACGATATTGTTGTAAATTAATATTTGTAAAAAATAATGTAAATACTAATTTGTGCAATAATTAGTTCTAATTTAATATAATTAGATATTTATGCAAAATAATTTAAATAAAATGGTTGAAGGTTTCAAGAAAGGCTTCTATACCACCTCTTCCTAAGCCAAAAAGGAAGGGAGGAAGCAGGAAACCACTTTTTGGATGTCATCTTCTTCACAACTTTAACCTTTCTCTTAATATTAGCAACCTTAACAACCTGGAATTTAACAAGAAGAACAGAAGAATGCTCAGAAAAGCAAGTATACTGAAACACCGACTTCATTAGAGAAGCCTAGAAAGCAGGCAAAGTCTGCTTTACACCAGGAGGTGTCGGAATTTAATCCTTCTGGCCATATAAGCATGGAACAGCTCATCCAAGTTGTACTAAACCTCCAGGAAGAGGTCAAGAGACTAAAGAAGGACAACGACAAGCTAATGAAGAATCTGAACAGGCAAGAGGAAATCGAGTCAAGACTTATGTCCTAAGAAAGGGAATTAAGTGCATTTTGGAACATATCACAGAGTCATAACTGCCAATCCTAAAATTAGCAATAGAAACAGACGGAGCTGGGCAACAAGCTTGGAGAAATAGAAGAGAAGCTGCAACAGTAAATGAAACTTAATGAGAAAAGGGGCGATCCAATGCTGATAGAGGTAATTGACAAGAAGAAGAAGGCTAAGCCAATCAAAGTAGTTAAAAGGTGCTACTATTGTAATTCAGAGAAAGACCTATGAAGAGGATGTGAATAATTCCTAAACTTTAAGAACCAGTATTGGAGAAAATAGAGAAAGCAGCAAGCGTAGCAAAAGAAAACGAAACAACTATAACAAAGGAAAATTAGAGAGAGACTATTCATGAACTGGCTTGGAAATATTTATAGGAAGAAACCTTTGCTGAACTGAAGACATAGTTAGAGACAACAAGAACAGATGGGTGGGAGAGGAGTAGAGACCTATAAACCCTTTTTAATCCCGGAGCAATCTGGAATCGGCATGAAGAGGTGAAAATTCTCGAAAATTGGCAAACTTAATTATTTTAGTAATAATTAGATATTGATGATAGACATTTACAGAAAATAAGAATTAAAATATGGTAATAAATATGATAATATTAGTAAAAAGTAAAATTTAATAAGGATACTATATTTTCCTTTATATTTAAAATAAATATTTGAATTTAATTTTTATTAGATAAAGAGATAATCTTATTATTAGACTAAGCTACAAAATAGCTAAATAAAATAGTTTTAAAAGCTTAATTTTTAAGTTTAGTAAATAATTTAATTTATTAATATTTAAATATATACCATTATTATTTAGTGCTTAATAAAATGGATTAATCTCTTCGACTCTCAAAAAATTAACTTAGAAACCTAAAGAGAAAAGCGGCAAAAGAAATTTAGAAAAAATAATAACAATAGGAGGAGTCAAGCTCTTCTTCAGAAGGTAAAGTTATGGTAGGATAAATAGAGATAAGTTAACCTAAAAACGAAACTAATCAAAAACTTTAAATTTAATTAGACCAAATGTAAAAAGTAATCTCAAATTATGAAGAAACAACTTACAACTTAGGCGAAAAAATACGGGAACTAATGAGTAATATAGAAGATTAGAACAACGAATTACTAATACTTAGAAGATAACTTATTTGTAGCAAATTAATAACGGAAGAATAACTCTGAACTTAATCATAATAAAATTTTAAATACGACACAAAAATGGAAATAGAAAAAATACCAATAGAATTAAAAACAGAATTGAATCCAGAAAAAGAAATGATTGCTACAAGTTTCATTAAAAGATTAGAAAATATAGAAAATAAATTATCATAAAAAAGAACGAAATAAAGACAATAATACAAACTTTGTTGATGTTGCAAATCAAATCAACATATTTTAAAAAACTGTTGATAGTGAAAGAAAATAAACGAATAAGAGCAGAAAAGAACATGGAGACAACTCAATAAACTATGAATAACTCCAACAGGGATCTACAAATAAAAGCTTTTTGCAAGACCACTTGAACGGTTACAGTGGTAACCTTCCACTTAATAAAAAGGTCGTGGATCACACCCACGTTAAAAAAGCTGTCCGCAGGAACTGGTTGCAATTCCAGAGAATGCAAAACTCTACTAACTTTAAGTATATTATTATTATTATTATTATTTAGTGCTTAAGATAGTCTAATTATTATCAGATATATATCTAACATATAATAGAATTACACAGCTAAACTTTATAATTAGCCAGACTCATTTATATTTGCTACAATTCCATAGTTAGAACCTAACAAAAGAAGAAGACATTAACCAATAACTTAATCCCACATGCTAACCATTAATAAATTTATAAATTAATAAAGTCCTTAGTAAGATATTCAATAATAGACTATTTCCTAAGAAATGCAAAAATAGATTGCTCAAATCGAATGGAATTTAAGATAAAACTTTGACCTGAAAATCAGTTAACTGGAGCATACCAAATTCATCTAACTGTCAAATCAGGAAGCAACAGGAGAGAAGAATCCGAACTCTAGTTTATCTTATTAAACAAGAAATATAGATGTTGACATTGTTATAAGTATAGACGCAAGGTTAATTAGTGTTATAGATTTAAGAAGAAACAATCTTAAGTAGCAGAAAGAGGAACCTAAAATCTATTCAAGGTCTATTGTTCGCCAAGCAGAAAATTTTACAAGAAAAAAATATTTAAACCATTCTTAGAAACTCCAAAAATCTAAGATGCATTGAGAGGTCATGAAAGATGACAATTTGGATTTGAATTATAAACATTGGAAAAGGGAGAAAATAAACAAGTTATAAGGATTTGCAATCCAGAAAATCCAGAAGAATGCGATTTCGAGACCTATTGAATTATACAAAACTCTATAAACTCTAATTCATAGTAAACTGACAAAAGTGACGTCACGCTAATATATTATTATTATATAATATAATTTAAATAAGGTGGAAAACCCTTTCCTTTGGATGATGCTTGGAGGCCCAGCAAGGCAACTAAAAAATGAGCGCGGACGGAGGAAGAGAAACAAATAACAAGAGAAGATGATGCTACAAACTGGAAACTATGAATGCCAGGAGGAAACTTTCTTCATCATAGGTCGGGGAAATGTACCCGTAATCGCATATTTTATCCTATGCTTTGGAAGGAAAAGTTACAGAGACGTACTGAAGAAAGAGAAAACAAGGATAGAGAGACTTAAATTTTTTTTCGACATTAAATAAAATTAATTTAAAGAGCTGCGCACCAATGAGAGTGCTACGCGCTCTATAATCCAATTTATTTATTATATAAAAATGTATTATAAATAAAGTAATGAAATAAAGGAATTATTTATACATTTTTAAATAAAAGATATGATATTAAAGCAAGAAGATACTAAATAAAAATATCTAGAAGCTTATTTATAATAATAGAAAATAAGAAGGTAATTAATATTAAGATTATAATTAAAAATATTTAAATATAATTTAATTTTTTAATTATATTAAATTTATTCTTTTTAGTACCTACAACAAACTTTTAATACTCTTAGAATCTTTTTGATTAAAATAGATATTTAATATTATATTAAATGGTATATCATATAATTAATAATTAACTAAGATAAATGAATATTAGCTTCATAATAATAAAGTTTAAATAATAATGATTATTAAGTTATTTCTTATCTAATATTCTTATTAATATAAAGCTATAATTAGATATTATTTAATTATCATTTTTATTCTAGAACATAAAAGAAGTAAAGAAGAGATATAACTAATATCTTTAATATAATTTCTTCTTTTTATCTTTTGTTTCATTTTTAAATTATCAGAAGTTTTTATGATTAACTAGTAGTAGAAACTTATAATAGAACTTTTTATTTAGTAAAAGTAAAAACTATTTAATTTTAGATAAAAGTATGAATAAAATAGTTAAATAATTACTTTAATAAAATTTAATTTTATATAGTATTTAGATAAATTTACATTTATCTAAATAATCAAAACTTAAACAAACTTATTATTAAATTGTAAATATATATATCTAAACAGCTATATTTCATTTAGAGATCATTTAATCAAAAGTACTTGTATAATAAACATTGTATGCTAAACTTAGAAAAGTACTTTCATTTTATAATATTTAATATTTAGAGATATTTTTAAGTTAAATTTCAGGCATATCTACACTATACGTTGATAAGAATGGCCTAAGTTTATTACTTACTTCCATTGATGCCTGCATATAAATCACCATCAGTAAATTATTCTACATTTTCGTAAGCATTTCCAAGATTCTCATTATCATATTCAAAACTTAAATTTCCAAGCTTTGTGTTTACTATCATCTTTACTATAAACTCTCCTTACTAACCTTTAAATTTACATTAGTCTCCATATTTTGGTCCTTCAGCATTTGATTTATGTCTTAGTTCTTTTGAATAAATATATCAAGCTCACCCATACTCCCAAGTAGCAAAATTTGAATTAAAATCGTTATAGCATCCTTTACTTACACCTAGTTTTACATCTAAGTTGTTAATCTAAAAAGTGAATGTATAAATCCTATTTTTCTTTAAATTAGGAGTTAATAAAATCCCTCTATAAATACCACTATTGGATAGATAAGCAGTCTTTAAATCTTTTTCAACGACTCAATCTGGATTTCTGACTTGTTCATTCCAGATAAATTTATGTATGTAGCATAAATTAGGAAATAACTCATATTTAGAAAGCAACAAAGGCATTCTTCCAAAGATCATACCAACTTAAGATTAAGGATTAGCTCTACAAAGTTGACGAAGCTTAAGTATTTTAACGAATTGTTACTATTTATTTTCTATTTCTAACTTGTATGGTGCTATATCCATTTGTTTTATAAGTCAGACAGATTTTAACAGATTAAAAAGGAATTAATCAAATTAAATTTTCTTAATTCTTTAGAAATAAATTATTGCTTTTATTGCAATAAATGGTCTTACCGAGAATCGAACTCGGATCGTTGGATTCAAAGTCCAACGTGCTAACCATTACACCATAAGACCTCTTATTATAAATAAATAAAACTCTTATTTAACATAAACTTTCTTTAACCTATAAACATATAATAGCTTATTATAAAAATCAACCCTTCATCACTATTTTTATCTTTTAAATCAAACCCTTATTTCTTGTACCTTCTCATGCTACTGTTTTATTACAAGTAAGAAGCAATTTATTTAAAATCAAATTACGCTTTGAGGTTTAAAGAGTTATTGTAACAAAACGATCTTGAGAATGTTAATAATGTGAACAGCAACACGATAATGCACAAAGGTACAGGTTAAATGTTCTGCAATGATTATATTGTAATAAGTAATCATTTAAATATCACTAATTACTTAATTTTTAGCTTCATAGCTGTTGCTTTGTATCTTATCATATTTTTATGACAGTACATTTTAGCAAACCAAAATGGAAATTTCTTCTAAGCAAAATACAGAAATAATGCTCTTATAGGCTAAGAAATTACTGAATCCTAGATAAAGAAATAAATTTAAATTCAATTAATAACTAAAAAAATATTTTTTTTATTAATGAGAATCTCAGTTTTTAGCAAGCACCAAAACTTGATACAAGAATAGATTAATTTTAGTAATAGGCAAATTGCTTTAATTTATAAAAATAATAATGAGATTCAAAACCAACCCCTATACATTAATAACTATTCATACCTCTTAAAGAAATACACCAAATTATTTAAGATATACCTAATGATAAAGCAGCAGGCCCAGATGACAATAAAGCTGAACTATTAAAATATGGAGGTCATTATCTTACCTTATTTCTTCACTCTTTCCTGAATAACTTGCTGGTCTCGGAAGAATATCATAGAAATTAAATATTTTTCAATAATTATTCCTATTTAAAAAAGGAAGCTAATATTATTAAAAAAATTGAAGACTCATTTCTCTTATAAGTACGGTTTTAAAATTAGATGATAAAGCCCTTACAAAGAGATTATATAATTTGATATACGAAAAAAATTAGAATGTTAAAGTTAAATTGTATTTTTGAAAAACAATGTAAATTTTAGTTATTTATTAAATAATATACATAATTCCTAAATAAGGGAAAAGCCAAATTACTAGCAACTCTGATAGACGTGGAAAAAATTTTTGATTCTATAGAGAGAAAATTACTCTTTGATTAACTAAAAAGGTTAAAACTACCTCTAGACCTTATAAATGCTTTGCAATCTTTTTATAATAACATAAATTCATCTTTTTAATAGACGAAACATAATCAAGAGGACTTTAAAGCAATAATGGAGTGTAAGGTAGTTCACATGGACCAGCATTAGCCTTTTCGTACTAAGTATTATAATTTGATACTTAGAAAACAAGCTAATATATTTAGATTTAAATGCAATAACTTTGATAGCAATATTGAATGTTGAGGATGGGAAAATGATTTAATCATACTATCTAAATCGGAAAGAAACATATAGAATCTAATAAATGAAACAAGTAGAGCTTTTAGATGAATATGCTCGAATATAAATATTACTAAATGTGAATCTATCTAATTTTTTAAAAAGAAAGGAAAATAAGCCAATCATTTAAAAACAATATATCACATGTTTAGAAATATTACAACCTTAAAAAAGGAACTTCATTGATCACAGTAAGGAAGCAGGGTTTAAATATTTAGCTGCAGTAAAGAAAGCTGTATACTAATTTATAAGATATAAAAATGTACACCTTGACATTTTAAAAATCTATGTCGACTCTTTATTTTACCTAAAGTAGAATATGGAGGAGAATTAGTACTTTGAACTGTTTAAAAAGGTATTACTTCAATATTGAATAAATTGATTCAAGTATGAGATTCATATTCAGAAAAGCTTTCTAAACAGAATCAAGATCTTTCATTGAATCATGCTATGTAGATTTAACTGACTTCCCTTCAAGTATATTATGCTCTAAGGTTTTTCAAATTATTTTACAAATTTAGAAAAGAAATTTTGCAAAAAATAAATTCGACAATTGGATGATATTTGAAAATAACTGAAAAGAAGGGACTAATACTATAATGCTATAATGAAGTGATGAAGATGGCCCAGTTTTATAATATTGATTTAACTGACAAAAATATAGGCATAAATCTAAAAAATATTTGCTAAACATGTTAATAACTAAATAAAAGCTTGATTTTATAGAGATTCTATTCTAAGAATTAACAGAATGAGTAAAGTAATAATTTTAATTAATAATTCCAAAATTTTACTTAGTTTCCAGAAATAAAATATTCAAAATTTAATAAAAATTACAAAAGAGAAATTATTCACATATATAAAATGAAAAACTAGTCTGTCAATTTTCAGAAGGATTTATAAGACACCCATTTCTCTATCGACAATCCAAAATGTAAATACAGAGAATATGACACTCTTGAACATATTATGATATGCATGTTTTATTAGAACTTAAGAGAATGATTTTAACAGAAGGTTTGGATTCATGATATTGGAAGACTGTTACTTTATGACCAGATATTCATAAATTAATTCCCTAGAAAATAATACAAATATTTAGATCTAAAAATTTCATAGAAAGCTTCTATCTTTAAAATTTGATTCTTGGATACATTAGAAGAGATCGGAAGAGCTAAAATCAAGTCAAATAAACTGAAGAAGAGAGATTTCTGAGTTGTGTTTTTTTCAGACTTTAAAAGTTTTTAATTGAAAGAAGCAATTCTTACAATTAAAGATGTACATATACTCTTGAAGTTAAATTAATTAATTAATTTAAAATTCTCTTATATCATATTGACTGATGCTTAATTAACTATTGTTAGGTAAAGCTTCACTTACTATATAAATATAAAACGGCGGACTAAGAAGGGTTTTTTCCACTTCTTAAGAGTAGGAGAGAAAACCTGAAGTATCATCTTTAGTTATGTCTTAGCTTAAACTAATCAATTCTTCTTTAGATAAAATAGATCCTCAGAAATTGATCCTCAAAACCTCCAAAATATGTAAAAAATAAATGACCAACTATCCATACAGCTTAATTCACTTAAGAACAAATTTAATGCTTGATATCTAACATAAGTATGCTAAGATAAGAAAATAATAACTTCAAAAGCTAAATTAGCAATCATCCTTAGTTATTAGAGTTTAACTAGAGAATTGTGCAGACAGAAGAAAAGCTAAACTAATTCGCTGAGATTACTGAGAGCCTGCTTCTAAAATACCTTTCTCACAACGATCCTATGGATATAGAGCCAGTAAAAAAAATAGAATAAAGGAAAAAATAAATGCTGGTTTTTCAAAAACCTGGTCATTTTGCAAGACATTGCTGGAAATTCTCAAATAAACAAAATGCAGAGAATAAGAAACTTTAAAAGATAAGGATTAAGTAAACAGATTGTATGCTACCCAAGAGGATAAAATTAAGATAAAAATCGAAAAAAATTAACAAACAGATCGTGAAGAAAATAAATAAATCGGATTCTAGTAAATGTTTGAAATATAATTAGATTTCAACAAAATTCCTATAATAAAACCAATAAAAAAGTATTAATCGATATTTAATAATGCAGCATAAGAAGAAGACTATGAAGAATGCATTTTTTTTAATTTGTAAGCAATATAGCAATGGTGAACCTAATGAAAGGTGGTATCACCCAAATTAAATATAATTATTATATGAAATTAAAGCTAAATCTTGTATAAAAATTAAATTTTAAGCATTTTATTGTATTCTAACTGCATTTTTTTAATTGTATTTATATATTGTTTAATAAAACCTTTTAACATAATTGAAAAGATGGTGGGAGCTGAGAATAACCTTCGTGGCCACATTTTCTGGTTTTATGGTTAGGAACAAGTTCCTTTCCTGTCGCTGAGAAAATCCCTGGTTAGAGTCATTTTCTGAAGGGAACGCTGTCTTTGAGATTATCCGCTCTTGATAGGGTCTTGAAGCCTGGCTGCTCATAGCGATGGAGCTCCCTAGCATCTGTGTTTGGAGCACAACAGGATATCCCCGTTATTCCATAAAAAGAGAGCGTCGGGTCGTGCAATCGGAAAGGAGTTTCCGGTCCAAAAAATTTTGTAGTTGAAATTAATTAATTAATAAAATGATCTAACCTAAAAAGTCTAAATGAAAAATACTTAAAATTTATATTAAAATCTGGATCTATTAAGAATTATAAGATAATTAAGAGATTTTATAATAATAATAATAAAAAATATGTTATTATAGAGTGTGTAGCCCTTCAATAGGGTTCATCTCTTTATAAAATCAGTTTTAAATCTTTTAAATCCCAATATTTCCATAGTATTTTCTCTTTTAATTGCGGGTAAGGTTGCGGTTCCAATTCTCCAAAGCATAAGATGCCAACAGTCGATTATAGGTAGATTTCCAACCTATGATGAGGGGATTAGTCTGGTCTAACATTTAGAAAGCTTGCTTCTCAGTCAGTTCATCTTTGGGAAATTCTTCTCGTATCTTTTAGAAGCAAGGCCCATCCTATTATTATTATTATAATAATAATAAATTAATTAACGTGATTCAACCTATATTTGGTTCATCAAGAATTAAAAATTAATGCAGAATAAAAGCATTAACTCAAATTTGCTTGGACTATGTCTATCATAAGTCTTGATGATTTTTAGTTTGTTCTTTCAAATAGTTTCCGAAAGTTCGATTCTCATTCGTTTCTTATTGAATTCACTAGCTACATTTTAGATATAAGGAGCTTCTTTGTTTAATTAAAGTATTTTTTTCTGTAAATTATGCCTTCTTAAATGCAATAAAGTCTGAATATATTTTCCCATTAATTTTCTAGATTCTCTTTTTTTAATCTAAATTGGAAACAATTTCGCACTTTATTTACTGACTTCCTGCAATATCAGCATATAATTATTTTCCGATAGGGAATATAATTTATCGTAGATTTTTGTTCTACATCCATCGGATTATCGATATCTTTTAGAGGAACATGCTTTCCGTCAGCTCTGCGAATTGTTTAAATTTTGTTTCTAATTAATCTTTGATATTTGCTGTCTACTTACTTTCAGCTTTTTGTATCTTTGTATTAATCTACAGGTATTCAATTTTTCTTTCGAGTTCTTCTACTTGTCTTAGAAGTTTAAATTTTCTTATTGCATAATTTTGAGGTTTTAAAGTATTTTTTATTGATCATAGTTTGACTGAGATGAATCCTTTTAAGAATAGACCTTTTTCAAGAATCGTTCCATTTTAGATATATTTTAATAATATAATATTTAAGCATTATTTATATAAAACTTAAAATAAATCTAAGATTAAGCAATATCTCCAAATTAAACTCATAATCTAGCTCTAAGATTTATGTTTAAATGTTAATAATAATAAATTAATTAAAAAAATGATTATAGAGAGCGTAGCACCTCATTGGCGCGCAGCTCTTTCAATATTAATATTTAATATTAAGAAAATGTTCTATTGAATATTATCTAATCCTACTTGTTTAAAATTAATTGATTTTTCCAATTAGTATGAGCGGCTTCATTTTATTTTCTTTAAATAAAGTACTTTCTGAAGATCCTTATAATATTTGCCTTAAAATAATGAAGAAAATTCAGATTTCTATTGATTTTATTCTTCATCTCTTCGTGCTTTTTAGTTAGTTTTCGATGTTAATTTCTTTCCTATTTTGGACCAATTAAATTTGTTCAGTTTAGATTTGAATTTCTATGATACTGTTTAGTAAATGAAATAGGTTTTCTTAGTATTTTTTACAAATAGAGTATTTTAAATACTAGTACTGTTTTTCTAATTTTGGTAAATTTATAGAAAGAAAATGAAAGTAAAGTTTAAGATAATAATAAAATAGCTAAAATGATCTAAATATATAATAGCTATATTTCTAATTTATAAGAAAACTTTAAAATAATACTTATATAGCTTATAAGTATCTAACTAACCATATAATAAAGAAGATATAAGTTTAATTTGTATATTAAATTAATACTCATAATAAGATAGGTTAAGTTTCATCTTTCATAAGATATTTAATAATGATATACTAAGCATTTCTTTAAATAATATTAAAAATATGTTTGTATATAGTAAATTAATATTAAAGCATTTATATTCTAAGCATAACTTTGTTTGCTATTCTTCTAGTGTGCTTCTTAATATTATCTTTATATTTTAATTTAATTTTGGAATCATATTTTTCTTTACTCTCTATAATAGCTCTATAAGATAGTTAACCGAAAATTAGATCCAGATGGTTTAGATAGCAAGTAGTAATAAAATATAGAATAAGTGTTAGCATATTAATTTATTCTTTTAAATAAATAGCTTTATATTCTTCATTTGTAGTTAGTTAGTAAATAAAGATCTTTGATATTGTTCACTCATAAAATACTTATTTTTAAGAAAAAAGAATAATCTGAAAGTTTATTACTTGATGCATTAAAGTTAATTTATTCGATATATTCTTATAAATCCAATATGAATCTTATATAAGTATGGCTACTCTAGTGATTTTTCATTATATAGAGTATCTACAAATAACGAAGAAGTTAATACTTTATTTAACTTTTCGAAACTATGAGCTAAAATAAGATGATGTAAGGTTCTTAATTAGATTATTTACCATTATTTTATGTTCTATTAAGCTGTAACTTGATATGTTGTACAAAATATTATATAAATAAAAGATTTAATTTAATAAGAGTATTATAAATTAGATAATGATCTTTTATAATATTAATATTAATATTTAATTTATATAAGCTACATCAACAATTATCTCTTTCTAGACTTACTATTCCACTTCTAATTCTCTTGCTTTTATTTAATAACCTTCTTATTTCTTACCTTTTCATTTTCTAAAACTTGTCATTTTGCTAAATAATTAGAATTCTTCTTGAAGTAGTTTTTTATGAAAGTATTGTATTCCAAAATCTAACTGTTCTAACTATTTTCTGGTTGGAAAGCTTTGATTAACATAACTTTAATTATAAGTCACAAGCTTGAGTAAATCATAGTATTTGAAATCTTTAAATTCTTCAATCAAATCTTTTAGAGATTCACATCAATATGCTCAAATGTAACCAATTGTGCACAATTGCAAAATTCTTAATGCTTTATTTTGTAATTTCTTTTCTTCAAATCATATTAAAAATTGTAACAGAAAGTTCTTAGTTTGTATATTATTTGTACAAGGAGTATTAAGTTTATTTTAGCTTCTATTTAATAAAATTAAATTAGGCACATTTAATTAAGGCCTTCAATTTATCGATTGGAGATAATAATAATAATAATGTATTAACGTGAAATCACCCTCGTTAAGTTTATCAAGAGTAAGTTTATAAATTAATTCAAAAATTCATGAATTCTTCAGAATCTTTCTCTTCTATTACCTACAACTTTCGCAGATTTAGCCCTTATTATTTATTGGTATTTTGCTTCAATCTCAATTATTACCGAAAATTTACCTTGTTCTCCAATTATAAGCATTTATAATGTCCTGTAATAATTAGCCACTGATGTATAATTTTTTCTTGTAATGTTATCTTTCTTGGGAGCATCATAATTTATTTAATTTGATCCAAGTATTTCGGCTTTCTTATTATTGTTTTCTCTTGAAGTAATAACAATTTCTGAAGATATGTCCAATTTTTTAGCAATAAAAGCATTTAATTGGACAGTTTCTTGGAATGTATCCTGTCTTGTAGCATCTTCAGCAGTGTTGTAGTCTTTTTATTTTCTTCAAGGGAATTTCTTTAATTTTATTTTCTACTTCCATAGGATCATTTTGAGAATTCAAAATGAGTTGATTGCTATGACTGAATTTTTCAATTTTTTCAATTTTATGCTCCGTTTTTCCATTTCTTGGTTAAGTTAGAGTATTGAAGGTTTGAGAGAGCTTTCCGTTTTTAGCCATGTGTTTTTATTTTAAAGCTAGGTGATAGTACTAGCTAATGAACTAATTCTTTAGGTTAAGTTTTAAACTAAATCTTAAAGTTGTTTATTATCAGCTATCAAAGAGTAAATTTCAATGAATTGATTTTATTGATGATTGCTAGTTTGATTTTAAGAGTTTTTTTCTTTGGAGCCATCTTTTTTATATATGATTTGAGATAAACGAAATTAAGGATTTGAAATAGTATATAAATTAATATGGGTATATCTATATATTATACCAGAGATATAGTTAGTTATATTCACTATTTATTAATCTTAGGTACCTATTAAATTATCTCTGCTATTTATTACTTATACTTAGAGATTATAATTGTTTAATATATTTTAAGCTTTATTAGATGTAAGTCTAATACTTCAATAGTATTGAAAGTATAATCAGAAGATATTTCAAAATATCTTCTTATACTTCTACTCTAAAGAACTTTCTAGTTCTATCCAAAGTCTTGAAGAGAGATTCTTGACGATTATCAGGCCTAGATAGGTACTAGAATATAAGATTATGGATTTATATTCATAACTTATGATAGACTTCCTTCGCATAAATATTTCAGCAGATTATCTTTTTAAATCCATTAAGAGGTCGTTCAGAGTAAACTTCACAGTGGCAATTTAACTATCAATAAATATTTAAAACTATTATTAGCATTAGATGTTGTAAGAGTATGAAAAGCAATAGAAAATAAAAAGGGGAAAACTATGCTATCAAAGAAACTTAACTTTCATACATAAAATCCATAGTAATAAATTAAATATATTACTTCCTACTTTTAGAGCTTATGCACTCTATGTTAGATAAAGAGAGTGATGTATTATTTAAATTTTTAAAGAAATAAGCTTGGAATATAATCATGCTAATTTAAATAAAATTTTATTTATTTTGAAGTTTAGAAGTCTTTTATCAGCTAGCATTTTGCTCAAGATTCTCTTTTTCATAAAGCTTTTTATTGAATTCGCTACTAATGTTTATTGGAAGACACTTAACGAACTCATTTTTCTGGATTAGATTGTAAAGTTATGTTTCTATGCCGTTTTAATCTTCTTTTGGTAAGTATTTTAGATACATTCACAACCAAATATAGTAATCAGTATTGTGTTCCTGCCTGACATGATATTCAAATTTGATTCCAGCTCTTTCAAAAGTTTCTCGCTTTATGCTGCATATAAAGCAGACATTATTGTTATCATCATTTAGCGCTTCTTATTAGCTTCTCATATCACTAAAAGTATCAATGATGATACCACTAATAACTGCTGTAGTAATCAAATTAATAAGTAAAGTATAGGTAAAGTTATAGACTAAAATGCTGTTACTGCTGTTTAGATCTTAGTAGTTTTAATATTCTGGTACATTCATCCATCCAAGATCAAAATGCCATCTAAAGCACCTATAAAGCGTGCTGCATTCTTAATCAGATGTGAAACTATAGTGATTATACATTCCACTAAAGTAAGCCCATAATGTGAACCAGTAAAAAAGTATTAACGTAACAATCAACGTTGCTATTACTTTGTCAATATGCAAGAATACACTAAGCAGAACTGTTCGCATTACTTGATGCTCACAAAGGAAAATTAGCATAGATAGTCCGGTAAAAGGTGTATAGAAAAACCCAAGAACTGAAGTTATGAAAATGAAGAATTTATATTAGAAATTCCATGTAAAGCAGACTCCCTTAAATACCTGCATTCATTCTTGAAACGGTGTTATTTTAAGTTGATCTCCAGTTTTATTAAAGTAAATCGCTTTTTGTTCTTCTATATCTTGTAAAACATCTTGCTTATCAAGTCAGCATTCCATTATTACTTGGTTACAGAAGAAAGTCCAGGAGTAAAATAAAAGTAAACCTTTAAGTATAAACCAAACAAACTCCACAAAAGGATAATCAGTACCTCCAGAAATGCCAGATTCAGTATTACCAGAATTTGTAAAAACCAAGAACATTAGGTTACATAGAAATGAGGCAGCGTACAAAACCCAACGTATATGCTTCATTCTTTAAATGATGAACTAATAAATGAACTTATCAAAAAAGTATCCTTTTTAGCTTTTCTCATTAAGTTCAGCCATTCTTTCAATCATCTCAATTAAGCGTTCAGCTACATCACAAAACTGATTCATTTTTTCTTCAGGATTGTCTCTGCTTACTTAATTGATTAGATCTTTCTTTGCTTATTAAATCTTTGGATCGCTAAAATATTCTATGTTTTTAATCTAAGTTGAGAAATATAGAGTTTTAAGCTTTTAAGTCTTATCAAGGATTTCAACTTTGCAAACGTATTACTCAATATCTAGCTTATTTAGTTTAATCCATTCACTAAGTTGTTCTTTAAGTTCTTAAGCTTAAGTTAAGTTATCAGCTAAGACTCTCAAAAATGAATAATAGTTCATGATAACTTGCTTTCTAGTTTAGTCACTATTGTAAAGTTTTTCCTACATAATATGATAGTGCAAGTTTGAAAATAGTAGTTCGATATCTAAATTATCATAAAGGAATTTTAAGACTTTATCATTTGTCTAGGCTCTTCCTTCAACCATACTATTTAAAAATACTAGTACGTTTTTTTCTATATCATAGCTTATTTATCTTTCAGGTGGTGAATATTAAGACTTGTTACCTTTCTTGTTACCTTTCTTGTTACCTTTCTTGTTACCTTTCTTGTTGCCAATATGAATCTCTTATGAAATTTTTGAAAGCTGCATTAGACTTTTCCAATTCCCAGAATCCCATCCTACTATTTCTTAATTTTCGAAGCATAGAATCTATCCAAGAGGCTACCTAAAATTGGCAGATGCTAGGAATTCTAGAAGTGGAGCTATTTGTTTGAATATTTCAGTTTCTGTCAGATATTCTTAATTTTCCGAATTTGGACCTTATAAGATTTCGATTAGTGCTAAATAAATAGATTAAGTAAGTTTAATTAATGGAAGATCCCAAAACTTTACATTGTCTTGAACTTCAGTCGCTTCCCAGTCAATAAATTTAACAGCTTTATTAGGATTTGTTGGAAAAGGGAACTTATTAAGAGCTTCTTATAGATTGGAGTCAAACTAATCTTGCTTATAGTATTAGATAAAGGAATTCAATTTAGATAAAAGAGTTGTATTAAGAACATCAATATATTCTAGCATATTAATGCTAAATTCTTCTGTTTGTTTTCTCATTAATGTTTATAATTTCTAGTTATGTCCTTCAGTCAGATTTTTAAATACTAGCATATTTTATTCAATCATATTATAAAGTCTTATATAGGAGAACCGTCAATGCCCTTTCTTATCTTCTTTATATTAGTCTTCAGTTTCAACTGCTTCACACCAAATTTTAATCAAGTTTGCAATTTAAGTGAAATGACGATTTTAGTTAGGATTTTCATTCTCTGCAAGGAGGCTTTTGAAATTTAGGTTTTTGTTTTTATCTTCCATGGTAAGATATTCCCATTCTGACATCTATAGATTAGCTAGTGTTTATTGGTAGAAGATTTCTTAGATATTTGTATTACTTTCACTGTCTTAGTAAATGGTTATTAACCAGAGTAATGAATTAGCATTTTTATTTAACTGTTCATAAATTTTTAAGTTTTTTCCAGTCAAGAAATAGTCTAAGTAATTATTGTGGCAATTGCTGGTTACTAGCTATACATATTTAATCATTGGAACTGCTATAACTTTCATTAAATCGGCAATATTTAATTGCTTTTTGTTTGCTACAAAACTGTTAAGTTCATCTAGATCTGGATGAATTCCTGATTATATAATTATTGAATAGCAACTTTATGCAAACATGACTGAGTAAGAAGGCTCATATTTCATGAGTAGAATGTTATCTATAAATATGTTATTAAGTATGTATTTGCCTCCTTATATGTAATCATCAAATTATCTATCATAAGTTTATTTTCCAAGCGTTCTCTATAATAATCATTTTAGGTATGCAAAAGTTTTACTTTTATTATCTTTACCTGCTCCCTTTAGATAGTTACCATTAATTAAGCTCAACAGAAAATCTTTATACAGCTTTTAATAAATTCAGAAACTAGGAGCAGGTTTTTTAAATTATTTCTTTACTAATTTATATAACTCTATCTCACTTTGGCCTTCATTTTTTATATATTTTTAAGTTTAGTCTTCTTCCTATAGAATTCTCCACTAGTTACTAACTTGAGCACATCTTTTAGCTACGTATTTTTATATGCTTTGGTAGTTAGATTAAAGGTTGTTTGTGTAATTGGAATGAGTATTTTTAAAAATATTAGAAGCATTTACAAAATCATTATATCACTTCTGCATTTTCTATCTCTGCTGCGAATTCGTAGTATCTTCTCCATAAATAATAGGCGAAGTTTGTTGTTGAAGATTACTATATCTGAAAATGAAATTTACTACTCATGCATTGTATTTATCCTCACATAAAAAGTTTCAGTTTTTAATTTCACAAACTTTTAGAGCAAGTTTTGTGAATGAGTCTCTGATTTTTATAGCCGTTTGCTTTTAGAGAATATTCTCTGAAGTTTGAATTAATTCTTCTTACCAAATATTACTCAAGAGCCTTAAAAGATTATAAGATGTTTCTTTGTAAAATGTAGCTGATCTAACTAAATTGGTTTGTTCATCAATATTACTTTAGTCATTTCTAATGACTATGTAGTCCCATTATTTTTGAAGTTTAATAAGCTAATCAATACTAGAATGAGCTTCTTCCAATAACTTTTGGATTCATTTTCCATTATCTTCATAAAAGAATTCTAATTTAAAACTCTGCTTCATATTTTCTTCTGTGCTATTACTGTATCACCAATCCATTAATCTTACGTAGTGATATAGGAAAATCATATAAAAGGGCATTTTGTTCTGAAATGGAATTTATTAGCAACTAGTGATTTCGACTATATCCTTAGCTGATATATAATTCTACATGAATGCTCTTCGTTAACTGTATCCTGAAATATTTTCATCCATTGAAAGGAAAGTTAAAAATTCTAGCATTCTTAAGTGGAAATCTGTTTAGCTACAAGGATTTCTTGGGTTTTTTAGCACTTTAATTGCTTATTAAACATTGTAACTTAAGGATTTGTTTTATCCTAATTTCTTCTTCTTTTCTTAAAACATAACTCCCTTTCTCAAAGCTTCCTTTCCAAAGAAAATGTTTACAATAAAGTTGAAAATAGTTTAAGTGTTATCAAAGTGTTCATCATTTATAATAATTTACTGCAACAAATTCAAAACTTGAGTTGGGTAAACTGCATTGGCCAGATGCTCCTCATTTTTAACATCGAAGTTTTATTCTTAATTCCATATTTATAAATCAAGTAACTGACTAAGCTCTGTAATTTCACATCTATTAAGTCTTTACTTGCACTTCGCGTTTTCTTTACAGAACTCAATTAATACCTTAATAGCACTGAAGTGAAGCTAGATCTTAAAAATATGCGATCACATAATGTTGAAGAACTAGTCTGTAATAACCTTGCATGTTTTCTTAATCGTATATTTATTTCCAACTATCAGGCAATATCAAAACTCATATAAATTCTAAAACATCTATTAAAATTTTGGATTTAGGAGAAGACTATCAAAGTTAGGCTTCTAGGCCAATTCAAAAATTAGATTAATTAGTCTCTACAGTGGCTTGAATTTTGCTAATAAGAATTGTTGATTAGACTAAATATCGTAAACATCAGCAAAGTAAGTTTCTTTTCTTTTCGTGGAGCAACAATCTTTAGCTTATTTTAAATTGGTCCTTCATCTTTAGCAGCTTATACACTTACGACTTTGAATGCCTTAAGTATAAAACATATCTATTAAGCCAGGAGGTCCATTTTTTTCAGGGAGTTATTTGAAACAAGCATTTAGGAAATTATAGTCATTTTCATCGAATTCAATTACTTCTTTACTAAGCAGAGATTAAAATTGGGAACTTAAGTTTTAAAATCTGATAAACTGAACATACTCGTATTAATTGAAAATAGGAAGGACTTTTTCAAGTTGACTAGCTTGATTAGTAATATCATTCAAATGCTACAGAAGGAAAATCTCAGATTTGATTCTAAGCTCATAGTTTAAATAAGCTTTCTAATCAAATACAACTTAAACTAAATAGTCAGACTGATAATATCCATTTTCACTCATTTATAAGCCTTCAATTACATCTCAGTTAGTCTTTATCTTATTTTTGACTGCTTATTAAAACTTCTTTTTTTATTCTTTATTCTAGTCATCTCTAATCATAAAAAGGCCTTTCATAACTGTAGCTTCCTCAAGTTCTTTGACTTTTGCCCATCTATTTTCTTCAAGGTAAATTTTAGGAAGTTGTATGAAAGTATTTGCTAACAAATCTTAGTGAAGCTAAAGTTGAATTTGGCTAATAACAACATCTGTACTAAGAATGGAATTTTAATTATATATGGCTTGCAGTATTTCGTAAATATAAATCTATATAGCAATTTAGATATTTCCCTCTTTTCTCTAGCATTCATAGTATTCATGCATATTATCTAAGTTCTGATATCTAGGCTAAGCAAATACCAAAGTTTAGGATAGTCAAATCTTCAAAGCTTTGTATATATGTTGAGCTTCTATTTTTTGGCTTTTAGCTTTTAGTTTTATAAGATGATCTTTATGTTCAGGTTCTTTAATTTCATCTAAGAGTTTTTGATACAATTCTTCGGTATAATCAGAACATATTTTCTTCTGCTTCTTTAATTAATACTTAATAAAGTTATCATAGTTATCGTCAAAGAAATTCTACTGAATAAGCTTGCATAGAACTTATAAAACGACATGAATGTAGTTTAAGTTATCTTTGCTATAGTTTGCTAAATTCACATTTTCGACTGAAAATTGAGAAAACAGTCAGTACCTAAGCATTTTTCTTCTGTTATAAATCATTTCTATGTTACCGTGAATTCCTATTAGCTCTTATGGATCTTTTCTTAAGGGGAGCGTGTCGAAGTAATCATTTATGAAGATTTAGACTTGACCTTATTCAAGCAATACTTATTTTTCATCAGCAGAATTCATTTCATATATTATAGCTTTTGGCTGTCTAAGAATGATAGGACAATTATAGCTATTTATATAAAGGTTCAGTAGTATTTAGATCCATTTCTTCTTAGCTTTCTTTTGGTCTTTCTTATAATTCTCCAAGACATAAAAAATAAGTTCAGGATTTATAAGGAATGGCAGTGTTTTTTGAGCGAGTATATTAGACTGATGGCTAACGCTGATATATAAGTCTAAAAGAACACTATGATAGATTTCAGGTTTCTTTTACATTTCTTAATATTAAGCTTTATAATTCTGCTCATCTTAATTTACTATCTTAACAAGATGCTAATTATCCTTTTGAGCTTCATCTTTTACGAAGTATCAGATACCTTCTTCATCTCTATAATAGTCGAATATAAATTCAGATATGACTGCATTATTCTTTTCTATGCTTTTAAAAATAAAGTTTTCTAGTATGTGATTTTAAACCAATCGATATGCTTTTCCACCAGGACTAGAACACATTTTTAGCAGCTAAACTTCTCTTATAGGGTATTAGCGATCTTCTGGACTTAGGGACTTATTATTAATAAAGCTGTTCTTAATTATCTTGATTGTTTCATCTATGAGCATTATTATTTGATCTTTATTCATCTCTTAAAAGGCTTATTCCATTGTATTTCCCTCAAATAATCCTTCTAAGCAAGAAACTTGCTGAAACTTCTATTGAATTTAGAATAAAGTGCTTAAGACATCGAAGTCTATAACTTTTAAGGGTTTTGTATTGTTAATAAAATATAGAGATAGAAATTAGTTAGCATGCTTTATAAAGGATAATGCTATATTTTTATTATCACTTGATTAATTAGGTCTAAGCATTTAATCTTGAATCTTGTACATTGGAGTTCCTATAATCATTTCAATTGATTATGACCTGCTTAAAGGCTACCCTGTTTCTTATTCTTTTTACTTTCTTCCTTCTCTTAAATACTCTAAAAACTTTAAGATAGTTTGATTATTCAAAATCTTAATTAGAATGTATACTACTAAGTCAGCAAAATGTCACTCTCTCATTTCGTTAACTATCTAATAATTTATCTTGTAAGCGTCTTTTTGTTGGATTTCTAGTTCTTCTTCTTATAAGTTTCTTGATTTATTAAACCAAATCTAATTATTGCTAACTAGTTTTACTAACTGCTGCATAATTTAGTCTAAATTCTATACTTGCTTTTATAACTGAATCAGCTACTCATTTTAAAGTTAATTATTTGTAAAGTTTTGAGATAAATTAATAGCAGCTTTCTCTAGAAGACTTATCTCAGGGCCATAAGATCATAGACTTTTTAAAAGTTTATTGTTTCTTTAGACTTCGAAATTATTCTTTTCTGAATAAATTTCTGAAAGAGTCAAAATTCCAAATTCAGTTCCTAAGTAACCATTTATCTCTTAGTCTTCGGACTCTAACGTATAAAAATCTTATTCTTCTTCCTATTAAAGATTTTGGTCTGCCTTATAATTGTATTAAACCTTAATAGCTATTATGCTTTTATTTGTGACTATTCGTTTATCTTAATCTTGACTTATTATTTTTATTTAGAATAAGTTTTATTTTGAGGGTCTATTACTTAATCAGAAAGTCCACTCTAATTAATTTAGCTTTTCTTCCTTTATTTTTATTTTTTGCTCGTTTTTTTCTTGTTTTTGGGTGGTAAATTAGATACTAGATTTTTGGAATTTATGCTAAATTGTTTTCATTGTCTGCTTTTTTACAAATTACCTCTCATTTAATATATTACTTTGATTGAATTCTTTTTAATTATTTTCTGACATATTATTTAACGGCTATTCTGAAACGATGCCAGTTTTTATGTTTTAAAGTTTTTGTTCTTCATCCTAACTAGAATTTATTTCAAATGATAGGCTTTCACTTAAATCATCTTCCTAGTTTTATTATTCCTTGCTCATTTATGTATCAAATTCAATTACTTCTTTTATTTCAGAAACCCTATAAGCTTCAGTTTTCTTATTATCTTCTGCTTTTGCTTTCTTTTCTAGCTTTTATTTTCTAATAAGTGTTACATACTTTCCACTTTGAAGATGTTTGATTCTTACTTCTTATCCATCTTAAAGAAATTCATTTGAAAGTGGATCTTCTAATTCTATCCTGTAAAGACTATTGAAGGGCTGATATTCTATATCACGCTTATTTTCTTTGTATATCTTTTATTAGTCTTTTCCATTAGTCTTGAAATAGAATTCTTTGTTATCTTTCTCCGTAGTGGATAAAAGGGAAAGTGTGTGAGAATATTTACTAATTAGCTTTTCTACATAACCAGTCAGAGATTTTTCCTCTTCTCCTGCAGTATCTCCAAAATAATTTTAGGCTTCCATATTGAACAGAGTTACAGTGTCTTGTGCTCTAATGTTAATTTCCTCTGCTTAGCTTAGCTGAATTTATTAAATCTCCCCTACATCACAGAATTATTTTACTTTAAACTCATATCCTTTTAAGCTGCATGCTAACTTTTTATTTAGCATAGGCTTTAAAAATCCTCTCATGTCTTAGCAAGTTTGTATCGATACCTTATCATTTTGATAAACGTAGCCTCCTTACTTACGGTGTTTCAGTCTAGGCTAAAACTTCCAGTTGAAGTTTTTTGGAACTTATTCTTAATGTGGGTCTTTATTAAGAGGCTTAAGTTCAATTTTGTTGAAAGCCATATACTGCTCTGGCTTTTTAGTGCAAGCTAAGTACTCAGAAGAGCTTGCAAGCATAAAACAAATTTTGTCCCCATATGCTACTTGCTAGCCATCTTTTGCCTTAGAAGCGCAAACTTTGAAAAGGCATCTACTGGCAAAGTTTTAAATTTTAGAGTTTATTAACTTAAGCGCAAATTTTTCCTCCAGGAAATCTGATTCGTTCTTGAACTAAAAAGAAGTTGGGTCTTCTAAGCCTATAAATTAAGAACCGTCACTTGTAGTAAAGTAAACGATATCTCCTATCTAGACACGAAGATCCATTTTATTAAATATGAATTCCCCTCCTTTATAGTTAAAACCTTAATCTCCTTAACCCTTAATCTCCTTAACCCTTAATCTCCTTAACCCTTAATCTCCTTAACCCTTAATCTCCTTAACCCTTAATCTCTTTATCCCTAAATCACCTTAAAAAATGGAAAAGTTAAAAGGAATAAAAAGTTTAGAGTTGATTCAGAATAAGAATAAACAAAAGGTTGGTAATATGATTAAGCTTAAAGTAAAGCTATTTAATTTCTGCTTAATAGTAATAATTATTAGCTGTGAGAGTGAATCTACTGAATAAGATATCTTATATGATACATAAGCCTTTATATTCGTATAACTAAGATTATGTAATCAGCTAGCTTTATCTATTTAGTTTTAAGTTAAATGAGACTAATCTTATTTAATACTTTATAGTCTCCTTAAGTCTTTAAATTTATTTCCCTTTCTAAACACTATAGAAGTTAATTAGTGTATTGAGGCTATAATTTTAAAGTCTTGCAATAGAACTTTTATAGCTATATAACTCTTAACATAGGAAAGCTATTTAGAAATAAATATAAAGGATTGATGATTTAAATACTAAGGGATACTTCTATAAAGCTATTTGTATACATTATTTTTAGAATAGTTGCATTTAAGAAAGATAAGAATCAAATATCCCATAATAAAAAGCTTAAGATGAATAGAGTGATGGTAATAAGCCTAGCTCCTGGAATAGAGAAATGCCTCTTTTAATAAGGAATATTTTACTTGATTAGTTGAAGTTGGTAATGGTACTAATCTTAAAGACTAAACCATATTATTCTCTCATGGCAATTTAATACTCTAAATAATTTGGAACTTTATTATATTAAAGTTCTAGAAGGACTAAAGCATTTTATTAATTATATACATTAAATAAAAGCGAAAGGATATTTGAGTATAGCTAATTTATTATAAAGAACTAAAGCTTATCTAACTTTCTAACTTATAGCCTAGTTAGATTTAATTTATATAGTGTAAAGGCTAGCGTTTATAGAGGAAGTGTACAGTTTATTGTTTAGATAATAAATTTAAAAAGCTAAGAATGATTATAAAAAAATCTTAAGATATAGTCCTAATTAATTGACTTAGTTGGTTATCTTTATAATAACTCTTTATACTCTAAATAAAATAGAAATGCAGGTTTTGTTTTAAATTGATTGCCCTAATTTAATAAGCTAGGTATGTATAAGCATAAAAGACTTAATATCTGAGAAAGTTGAAGACACTGCTTTTAAGAGTCTAAATAAAAGATTTGATTAATAGTTTAGCAATTTATAACTAGCTTTTATACATTTTATAAAATAAAACTTAGCTATTTTTATTTATTTCTAAGTCTATTCCCTTTATCTAAAGCTTAGTTTCTTATCATTCAATTTAAAGCTTCAAATTAAATTAATGCTTCTTTATGCTCACTTTCATATTAATTTATTAGGTATAGCATAATTTAAAAATAGAGTATATAGCTTAATAGCTAACAATATGCTTACATATAGATAATATTAAAATGAATAGCTATTTCCTTAAGATAATAGGAAGCAATATATAATAATTAATATAGCTGAAAACTCTAATTATAAAGAGCTTCTACTCAATAGTAAAGTTTAGTTAGTAGATCAATAATAAAATAATTTAGTCTATATAAGGATGTAATAATAAGGTATTTTAAAGACATTTATATTTAGACTTATCTATTGATAGAGAATCAATTTATCTTAAGATATCTTAAGCTCTGCCTTTATACTTATTTATAAAACCTATTTTATCCATATTTCTTACCATGCTAATACAGAGTGATCATTATTATAAAACTCATAAAGAAAACTTACAAATGCTAAGCTTCATTTGGTATTGCATAAGAGAATATGACTCTTGTTCAATCAAAGAAAGCAAATTAAAACAATTTTTAATTTTAAGCTATTTTAGAAGAAATAGAATAATGGACTATCTTAGTGCTTTAAATAATTATAGCATGAAGCCTATTTTATGTAATATTATGAGCTAAAAGATTCTAAATTATAGAAATTACAAAATATTATAATTTCTGGAATGTTATTATTGCTTTAGTTAGATTCTTTCCTTTTAGAATGCACTAAAAATAATTGAAATGAAAGCAATTTTAAAATAGAATAATGAATAAAAAGTATCAGTCAGCATTAAATAACTTTTGTATATAGTAAAGTTTCTTCTTAGTGAGAGTGTAAATTATATTAAATTGGCTTTAATTATTTAAATTATTTCATTAGGATAAATAAAGATATCTAGTCATTATTACTTTCTTAGAACCTTAAAAGTATTAAATACTTCTATTCTAGCAATAAAATTATAATAGCAGCAGTCTTCTTTAATGGGGCAAACTATTAACTAGAAAATAGAATATTTATCATTCTATCTAAATGATACTAAATATAAAAAATAGGAGCTAAATTCTAAAACTGATAAGCTTAGTGATTCATTTAAAATAATATCATTAGCAAGTTGCTAAAACTAAGAACATACAGGCTTTTCTATCAATTAATTTAGAATGAGTTAAATCATATAAATCTATTTAGTAACTAGCTAATAGTTATAAATTAAAAGCTAGAGTCTATTTATATTTTAGAACTAGTTAGTCATAAAATAAGAATACTTATTATTTTTAAAGTTTATTTACTCGAAGATATAATTCTAGAATTAAGCTTATACATCATTAATAACTTGTATGGCTTTCAATTTAAGCAGTTAAGGTATTACAAGTAGTAATTAGGTTTAATATATAATTGCTTAAACAAATATAATTCTTAATGTTTTATGCCTAATTTGCTACTAAATACTTTTAATAGAGAAGCTTAGTTTATTATATTTAGTAAATAAATGTATTAAATAAGACATTTATGAATATACTTAGTTAGGGAAGATAAATTAGAAATATAATAAATAAAATTGCTATTTTTTGTTTTTATGTATTGCAACTCAACTCTCATGCAAAAGAATAACTCCTTTAGTACTTTAAATCCCATAAATCTTATATTCTAAATGAAAGGAAAGCATAATCAGATACTTGTTTATAGTTTTGACATATGAAATGATAAAATAATAGAATAGAGATAAAAGATGCTAAATGTATGTAAATTTTATAATTGGTCCTTAATACTTGCATATATTTGATAATTACATTGCTGAGAATATGATAGGCTATTTATATCTTACATATGTAAATAAAGACTAAAACAAAATACCTTTTAGTATCTATAAGTGATTTTTATATATTAGACTCAAACTCTAGAAGCTAAGAAAATAATTTAGTTAAATCTTTAAAGCTGAATGGAGATAGAAAATGAAGCAAATAAATTAGTAAATTAAAATTTTAGGTTATAGGATTTAGAGAGATATTATAAATAGTTATATCTTTGATTTAAGCAATTCTACATAATTAAGTCTGCAAATATTTAGATTTTAAGCTTATTAAGAAATAACTTTTTATATGAAGGAATTATATAAAATAGCCTAATTCTATTTAATTTACTATTTACCAAACTTTAAATTCCAAATATCTGACTCAGAAAAGTTTAGTTAATAGCTTCAATTATAGTTCTTTGTTCTTATTGATTAAGTTTGATATTTATATAGTGTTCTTGATAATACGATTCCAAAATTAGATTGTATAAAGGCAAACATAGCAACTAATATTCTTAGAGTAAATTAATAATTAACAGTTTTAAAAATAAATAAAAGCTAAATTTCTTGATAGAAAGTGATTTAAAAGGGTTAAGCTAACTAATAACAATAATATATAGGAAGTATAGAAAAACTTGCTACTTTCAAGAATATTATGAGTAGTCGTTAAAGAAAATAAAGCTTTTCTAGCAAAAATTACTAAAAGGTGGTTAAAGATTGATTATATGATTACCATGAAAGTGCTTAAATAAATTATTACTTGGTCCAATACTTTTATAATAGTTATGCTTAAAGATATATAAATTGAAGTTAATAGATTCTTAAAGATAAATGATTATAGCAAGAAATAGCGAATATCAATCTACTTAGATTCTTATATAATAAAGCTATGCAAATAATGTAAATTCTAAGTTATTTTAAATGTATATCAAATAGTAAACTATTTTGAGCATCTCTTATGATTAGTATATGAATTTGTACTTTGCAAATAAATAATTGTAATTGACTAGATAATGGATATGATAATTATATATATAAGGGTTAGGCAGCTAGCTAGGCAATAAATAAATATATATTATTAAATTAATTATATACCTAACTTGCTATTTTCCACATTTAGGCTTATTATGCTTACTTATATTTAAAACTTTGATTAGCTTCTAAAGCTTATATTTATTTAGAGACTTACTTCTATAAATTGAAAGTATGATCTTCTTATAGAAGATAACTTAGATAGAAATATGGAATAAGAGCAAAAGATTTAATAATTAAACTGATGAAATCTAAGAAGCTTTCTAACTTTAAATCTTTAGTCTCTTTATAAGGCTTAGAAAAAGTTTAAGGGATGTTAAAGTTAAGGAACTAAAGATAATAACTAAATCATTTTCCTTTTCATGCACTGTTAATTTCTCAAGCTTTAAAACATTATTTCCCCATATATTAGCTTATTAGTTAAAAGCTATATTCATTAAGCATTCTTAAAACATAAATGAGATTAAGCTTTCTCATATCAAATGAGCAATTAATACGATAAAAAATATGCTTTAAATAATTAAAAATAATTAGTTTCTTAGATTAGGTTATAAGCTAATCTAGAATTTTATCTTCATATCATATAATCATTCATTGGCTGTTCTAATTTCATTTCTTTCATATAGTTAAATGTTTCTGTCTTTACTATCTTTAAGTTATTTATTTACTTTTCAATACAAATATCCAAATCATAAATTTAATTGGGAACCTTTATATCTTCAGTCTAACGCTCTCCCAACTGAGGTATTTGGGCAGTTAATATAAATGAGATGTTTTTAAAATAGGTTATATAAAAGGAATTGGTATTTGATATAAAAATAGATAAAATATTAGCTTAGCAATATTAAACTACTTTATATTTAAATATATAGCATATAAGCTTAGCAATCTCCTTATTGTAAGTTAAATATAATACTTAGCATTTAATACAATTCATTATATTAGATGCTAGCTTTCTTATTCAGGATATTATTATATTCTTATACATTTTATCTTAAGGATCTAATTATATGAAATCAACATTCTATTAACATCATCAAATAAGATAAATAAAGTCAGTACCAAGATAATAGCTATTAATTATTATCAAACATATAAATCAACTAGACTTAAGAATTACCAAGCTACCAATAAATAAAGCAATGCTCAATAAGACAAATTTATATCTATTAAAATTAAATAGCCCATTGCTTACAATTTATCTCTATATATCTTATTTTTATTATTTAAAGGCAATGCTTATTAGTATTCTAACTATCTATTAATAATAGCAACATTTTAAAACTTCTTATAATTTACAACTTTATTAGATATGTAATTATCAAAAGTTAAATGCTTTTATTTCAACTATTATTCTTTATTTATTTACTTCAAACCTTCTAGTAAAAAAACCTCCTTTCTCACAATAATGGGGCAAAATTGCCATCCAAAAATCATACTTTAAGATTCTTTAAGAAATAGTAAAGTTTACTCTGCTAAATTTGGCAAGATTACTTAAGATAGTTGGGCCTTAATCCTAAATGTTCTTAAGAAAATAATAAATGGATATTTTAAGCACTATACTTTTAATATGATGAGATCTAGAGGATACTAAATTAATTTATAAAAAAGTTAAGTTTTAGCTTATTCAATTTTAGGATTTACATAATCTTTTGATCTTTTATTTTTCTCTTTATCCATTTTTTAGCTTAGTTTATAAGAAAGATAAGATAATTAAAATGATGTTCATTAATTAAGTTTATAAGTTGTTTTATGAGATGATAAGATTGTTTCATGCTATCATAGGATCATTGCAGTCTTCTTCAGAGCTCACTTCTTCTATTGCGTAATAGCTTTTACAAATTTAATCTATCTTGACTTTAGGAATCTTGCTCCAATCTCATTTATGCCCAACATTTATTTTATTTTTCTTTTTTAAGCGTTTACTAAAACTAATATTAATTAATTTCCACTGTATATCTTTTTCATTTAGATCTTTCCTTCTGGAGAGCAGTATAATTGGTCATATTATTTCGTATAATTTAGATATTTAGTTCTTGATTCTTCTAAAAATATGCTTAATCTTCTAACAGTAGAAGCATCTTGTTTTACAATTCTTTGAGCCATAACTTATTTTTAGACATTTTTTATATTTTTATAATTTTTATAATTATTTTTTAATTCTAAAGAGTTTTAGTATTCTATTTTTCATTTAGCATAGAATTGCATCTAGGAATTTAATGGAAAATGAATTATACATAATTGTTTGGTTTATGGATTTCTTCTATTATTTTTACTCCTAATTTTCTAGTTATTAATTAACTTGCGACATTGAAGTCTTAGTGTTATCTTCTGTTTTTAATCCTTGGCTTTAATTTTATAGTTGTTTCATAATATAGGCTAGATAATTGATTCGTTAATTTAAGTCTTAGAATGATTGGTAAAGTTTTTTATTTGGTACTTAAAGGGAGTAAATTTCAATGAGGGAGTTTTATTAGTTGATATAATGTAAGTACTTTCTGGGTTATTTCTTAGAATACCTTTTTTATATAATTACTTAGTTAATTAAATTTAACTTTGTTAAAAGGGCTTTATAATTTCTTAAAATGATATGGAAATATCATATAATAGCAATGTATAAAGTAGAGAATATAATATAGATTGCACTAATTTACATTAATAACTAAAATTAACCAGATTCAAGTATAGTAGCTTGATGGAATTAATAATATGACTTTCTATATATCAAAACATCTAAAAAATGGAATAAACAGTTCGTCTTTCAAAAAACTTAAAAAGGAAAATAAGAAAGAAAGCAAAGAAAGAAAGAGAGACTAAAAAATAAAGAAAAGAATAAGAGCCCTACTTCTCACATGAAGGAAAAATAATGATTGGTCTAGCTGAATAAGTTTATCCACAAGTTTATAGTAGCAACTTTTTTCATGATTAAATTGAAAAAATGAAATTGTAAATCACTAAACAAGATGAAATTATATTAAATTAAGGAGAGCTAATTAGAGTTCTTATAAACTGCAGCAAAGATCAAAATAACGAATTGGAAATATTAAGAAGCTAACTAGTAAAAAGCAGTTTAGTAGCAGAACAATAATTATATGAAATACCATTATAAATTTTAAATAATTTCAAAGCATAATTATAGAATAAAGAAAAGATAAACCTAATTAAGAATAAACAAACACAAACTTAACTAAAATAATTGAGCAACTGAAAATAATATATACAAAAGAAGGACATTGAAAAATAAATAAAAAATTGCTGGTATTGCTATTCACGGAGCAACTAACTAAGACACTGCAAAGAATGAAAGATATTACAGATAATAGAAGAGTAGAAAACATGAAGAGCAATAAGCAAACTAAGGATCACTGAAATTGGAGTCTACAGATAAAAACTGTTTGCTCGTAACAAAGAAAATTATCAGTGGTAGCCAACCACTTACAAAAAAAGATCCGGGAAGGCTAACTTATAATAAAATTGGTCTGCAGGTACCTGATTGAAAGCCCATGAATAACAAAATTTGATTTAGCACTAAGTTCATTTATTATTATTAAGATATCTAAAAATAATTTGATAATTAATAGAAATTTATTTATTTAATTTTATATAAATCAATTAGCATTATTTGGATTGAGCATAAATGCTTTAATAGAGAAACGATATTGTTGTAAATTAATATTTGTAAAAAATAATGTAAATACTAATTTGTGCAATAATTAGTTCTAATTTAATATAATTAGATATTTATGCAAAATTATTTAAATAAAATGGTTGAAGGTTTCAAGAAAGGCTTCTATACCACCTCTTCCTAAGCCAAAAAGGAAGGGAGGAAGCAGGAAACCACTTTTTGGATGTCATCTTCTTCACAACTTTAACCTTTCTCTTAATATTAGCAACCTTAACAACCTGGAATTTAACAAGAAGAACAGAAGAATGCTCAGAAAAGCAAGTATACTGAAACACCGACTTCATTAGAGAAGCCTAGAAAGCAGGCAAAGTCTGCTTTACACCAGGAAGTGTCGGAATTTAATCCTTCTGGCCAGATGAGTATGGAACAGCTCATCCAAGTTGTACTAAACCTCCAGGAAGAGGTCAAGAGACTAAAGAAGGACAACGACAAGCTAATGAAGAATCTGAACAGGCAAGAGGAAATCGAGTCAAGACTTATGTCCTAAGAAAGGGAATTAAGTGCATTTTGGAACATATCACAGAGTCATAACTGCCAATCCTAAAATTAGCAATAGAAACAGACGGAGCTGGGCAACAAGCTTGGAGAAATAGAAGAGAAGCTGCAACAGTAAATGAAACTTAATGAGCAAAGGGGCGATCCAATGCTGATAGAGGTAATTGACAAGAAGAAGAAGGCTAAGCCAATCAAAGTAGTTAAAAGGTGCTACTATTGTAATTCAGAGAAACACCTATGAAGAGGATGTGAATAATTCCTAAACTTTAAGAACCAGTATTGGAGAAAATAGAGAAAGCAGCAAGCGTAGCAAAAGAAAACGAAACAACTATAACAAAGGAAAATTAGAGAGAGACTATTCATGAACTGGCTTGGAAATATTTATAGGAAGAAAACTTTGCTGAACTGAAGACATAGTTAGAGACAACAAGAACAAATGGGTGGGAGAGGAGTAGAGACCTATAAACCTTTTTTTAATCCCGGAGCAATCTGGGATCAGCATGAAGAGGTGAAAATCCTCGAAAATTGGCAAAATTAATTATTTTAGTAATAATTAGATATTGATGATAGACATTTACAGAAAATAAGAATTAAAATATGGTAATAAATATGATAATATTAGTAAAAAGTAAAATTTAATAAGGATACTATATTTTCCTTTATATTTAAATAAATATTTGAATTTAATTTTTATTAGATAAAGAGATAATCTTATTATTAGACTAAGCTACAAAATAGCTAAATAAAATAGTTTTAAAAGCTTAATTTTTAAGTTTAGTAAATAATTTAATTTATTAATATTTAAATATATACCATTATTATTTAGTGCTTAAGATAGTCTAATTATTATCAGATATATATCTAACATATAATAGAATTACACAGCTAAACTTTATAATTAGCCACACTGATTTATATTTGCTAAAATTCCATAGTTAGAACCTAACAAAAGAAGTTTAAGGCATTAACCAATAACTTAATCCCACATGCTAACCATTAATAAATTTATAAATTAATAAAGTCCTTAGTAAGATATTCAATAATAGACTATTTCCTAAGAAATGCAAAAATAGATTGCTCAAATCGAATGGAATTTAAGATAAAACTTTGACCTGAAAATCAGTTAACTGGAGCATACCAAACTCATCTAACTGTCAAATCAGGAAGCAACAGGAGTGAAGAATCTGAACTCTAGTTTATCTTATTAAACAAGAAATATAGATGTTTATATTGCTATAAGTATAGACGCAAGGTTAATTAGTGTTATAGATTTAAGAAGAAACAATCTTAAGTAACAGAAAGAGGAACCTAAAATCTATTCAAGGTCTATCGTTCGCCAAGCAGAAAATTTACTAGAAAAAAATATTTAAACCATTCTTAGAAGCTCCAAAAATCTAAGGTGCATTGAGAGATCATGAAAGATGACAATTTGGATTTGAATTATAAACATTGGAAAAGGGAGAAAATAAACAAGTTATAAGGATTTGCAATCCAGAAAATCCAGAAGAATGCGATTTCGAGACCTATTGAATTATACAAAACTCTATAAACTCTAATTCATAGTAAACTGACAAAAGTGACGTCACGCTAATATATTATTATTATATAATATAATTTAAATAAGGTGGAAAACCCTTTCCTTTGGATGATGCTTGGAGGCCCAGCAAGGCAATTAAAAAATGAGCGCGGACGGAGGAAGAGAAACAAATAACAAGAGAAGATGATGCTACAAACTGGAAACTATGAATGCCAGGAGGAAACTTTCTTCATCATAGGTCGGGGAAATGTACCCGTAATCGCATATTTTATCCTATGCTTTGGAAGGAAAAATTACAGGGACGTACTGCAGAAAGAGAAAACAAGGATAGAGAGACTTAAATTTTTTTTCGACATTAAATAAAATTAATTTAAAGAGCTGCGCATCAATGAGAGTGCTACGCGCTCTATAATCCAATTTATTTATTATATAAAAATGTATTATAAATGAAGTAATGAAATAAAGGAATTATTTATACATTTTTAAATAAAAGATATGATATTAAAGCAAAAAGATACTAAATAAAAATATCTAGAAGCTCATTTATAATAATAGAAAATAAGAAGGTAATTAATATTAAGATTATAATTAAAAATATTTAAATATAATTTAATTTTTTAATTATATCAAATTAATTCTTTTTAGTACCTACAACAAACTTTTAATACTCTTAGAATCTTTTTGATTAAAATAGATAAACTTAGTAATTAATTAAATTAAAATAGATATTTAATATTATATTAAATGGTATATCATATAATTAATAATTAACTAAGATAAATGAATATTAGCTTCATAATAATAAAGTTTAAATAATAATGATTATTAAGTTATTTCTTATCTAATATTCTTATTAATATAAAGCTATAATTAGATATTATTTAATTATCATAAGTTTTTATGATTAACTAGTAGTAGAAACTTATAATAGAACTTTTTATTTAGTAAAAGTAAAAACTATTTAATTTTAGATAAAAGTATGAATAAAATAGTTAAATAATTACTTTAATAAAATTTAATTTTATATAGTATTTAGATAAATTTACATTTATCTAAATAATCAAAACTTAAACAAACTTATTATTAAATTGTAAATATATATATCTAAACAGCTATATTTCATTTAGAGATCATTTAATCAAAAGTACTTGTATAATAAACATTGTATGCTAAACTTAGAAAAGTACTTTCATTTTATAATATTTAATATTTAGAGATATTTTTAAGTTAAATTTCAGGCATATCTACACTATACGTTGATAAGAATGGCCTAAGTTTATTACTTACTTCCATTGATGCCTGCATATAAATCACCATCAGTAAATTATTCTACATTTTCGTAAGCATTTCCAAGATTCTCATTATCATATTCAAAACTTAAATTTCCAAGCTTTGTGTTTACTATCATCTTTACTATAAACTCTCCTTACTAACCTTTAAATTTACATTAGTCTCCATATTTTGGTCCTTCAGCATTTGATTTATGTCTTAGTTCTTTTGAATAAATATATCAAGCTCACCCATACTCCCAAGTAGCAAAATTTGAATTAAAATCGTTATAGCATCCTTTACTTACACCTAGTTTTACATCTAAGTTGTTAATCTAAAAAGTGAATGTATAAATCCTATTTTTCTTTAAATTAGGAGTTAATAAAATCCCTCTATAAATACCACTATTGGATAGATAAGCAGTCTTTAAATCTTTTTCAACGACTCAATCTGGATTTCTGACTTGTTCATTCCAGATAAATTTATGTATGTAGCATAAATTAGGAAATAACTCATATTTAGAAAGCAACAAAGGCATTCTTCCAAAGATCATACCAACTTAAGATTAAGGATTAGCTCTACAAAGTTGACGAAGCTTAAGTATTTTAACGAATTGTTACTATTTATTTTCTATTTCTAACTTGTATGGTGCTATATCCATTTGTTTTATAAGTCAGACAGATTTTAACAGATTAAAAAGGAATTAATCAAATTAAATTTTCTTAATTCTTTAGAAATAAATTATTGTTTTTATTGCAATAAATGGTCTTACCGAGAATCGAACTCGGATCGTTGGATTCAAAGTCCAACGTGCTAACCATTACACCATAAGACCTCTTATTATAAATAAATAAAACTCTTATTTAACATAAACTTTCTTTAACCTATAAACATATAATAGCTTATTATAAAAATCAACCCTTCATCACTATTTTTATCTTTTAAATCAAACCCTTATTTCTTGTACCTTCTCATGCTACTGTTTTATTACAAGTAAGAAGCAATTTATTTAAAATCAAATTATTTATGAAACTATTTTTAAAATTCTCTAAATTCATATTGGCTGTTTAAATTATTCATAGCGATCTATAAATTTGTTTATAATATATTTTAAATCTAAAATTTGAATAGATAAATAAATAAATTTGAATATAAAGCGCGTAGCACTCTCGTCGGTGCGCGGCTCTTTAAAAAATGTTTCATAATGACAAGAATGTTTGTTACTGATAAAATTATCAGATACTGATAAACCTTGTTCAATACTGGTATAATTATTCAGTACTGATAAAAATGTTCAATACTGATATAATTTTAGAATACTCGTAATCTTATCTACTTGTTGGAGGTCCAAGGACATGGCAGGATTGTGTCTCATTGCATCACCAAAGCAGAGGACGACATGTGTCAATTATGGGTACTTAAATTCCCCACCTCTGATGAAGCTCGCAATATTATTTCTTTTTCGTTCCAGAATTAAAAATAAATTAAGCCAAGCCAGTGTCGAAGGTCTAAGAATATTATGTCTCGAGGCCAAGCCAAAGCAGAGGAAGACATAAAGTCGATTATTGGTACTTAACTTCCCCAACCTCTGATGAAGATGACCTTGTTGTTCACCTTCGAACAACTATGGCGGTTTTAAAAAATATATTATAATAATTAAATTTTAAGCTTTATACTTTTATTATACTTTAGCATTAATTTATTTAAATAGTTATTTAAATTTATTTAATTTTAGCTTTATTAAGAACTCTAAGATAATATTAATTTCTTAGGACCTTTACAAATATTATTAAACTTAAAAGAAAAATTAAATTTTTAGCAATACTTTTAAATTAAAATCATAACTTTGTTTAAGAATTCTGTTTGGATTTTAATTATTTAATCACTTAAAACCTGTTAAGTATTTTTCCTTAAGAAAAGTTAAAAGGAGCTAATAGATTCATAAGTTGGTTTTCACGTCAAGTAATCTTTAAAAAAATTATCTTGAACTAAATTGAACTTCACTAGTTCACTATCCTTATTCATAATTTGGTATTTTATTGCTGAGTCTATTTCATCTAAAAGTTATCTTAAAATTTACTAAATTTAGCTATTATAACTATTTTCATATATTAAGCCTAGATTAAGTTGGGCATATTTAAAATAGATCTTACATATTAATTTTTCCTTAAATTTAATTTTTAACCAGATTCTTTTGTAATGCTGCTTTTTTAACATATTTAGCAACATTTTTTTCTTCTTATGCATTATTAAAAATTACTTGTTCCATTTCCATATGTACTCATCCTTATTATCCCAAGGTCCTTTAAATAATTTTCTTATAAAATCTGCTTTTCCTACAGTTTTCTATTTAATATTAGATGTCGAAAACTAAAATTTTATCATTTGAGGAATTCATTTAATAGTTAATCAACTTCGTTTAGTTTTTGTCTCATTTGAGATTAAATCTTATTGATAGCCTCTTCTATTGATGGGAGTTAAAAGGTTATTTTTTCGTCTATTTATCTAGTTTCTATTCTGGTTTTTCACTCTTTAATCTTTGTTATTTCATACTTATTATAGATATGATATTCTTAATGCACTGATTGTATTAGTGACTATTAAAATTAATAAATGGATTAGACTATTTAAAAGCAGAATCAAAGGATAATGAAATATTGGGAATGAATATTGAAGAGCAAAGCAATAAAGGAGTTAAGATCCAGACTATAAACCTAAAATAATTTGCTATTACTCTGATTTGAAAAATTAAATAAGGCATAAAATTCCATAAATTTAAGAAGAAATCTGGAAGATATTATGGAAATTGTCTCAATACTTTATTATACAATGAAGAGAGTCATCTACAAGATGAAATTGAAGAGTGTATATTTATTAATATCCAGACAAACATGAGAAGGAGTAAAAGGGATAACCTGAAGGGACCCGAGTTTCCAAATTTGTAAAAATGGATGTCACAAATTTTTATTAAACAACAAGGAACATAAACTTCTGTCTTCCAAACAGAGCTGTAATATCCTAAAAAGGAAAACTTTTAAATCACATCTTATATTTTTCTAAAGTTAAGATTTTTATAATTTTTCATAATTATCTTATATTTATGGTAAGTTATTACATAAAGATCTACGATAAGATTTATCATAAAAAATAGAATTTCATTTTTAATAAAAAATAAAAATAACTAAAGAAAGATAATTTAGCTGTTGTACGTATAAGAGCTAAATTAGTTGGATATATTCTTATAAATTTAGATTAACTTACAAGGAAGAAAGAGATTCCCTTCTAATTTTTTATGATAAGCTACCTACAAAGAAAAATAAGTTAATATTATTAAAGGGCCAAAAAATTTCTTAATTTAACAATTTAAAATAATTTAATTTAAATCAATTTAGTTGATATAGCCTTCTTAAGGATTATTTAGAATTAAATTATATTACTTGCTAGAGCTTTGTCTTATCTTCTATTTATTTAATTAATTTTAACTGTAATTAATTAATTCAAATCTTATTTAATTTTTTTTACTTTATTAAATCTTTAGAGCATTCCAGCTGAGATTTATCTATTAAATAAATTCTATAGAAATAAAAGATTTGAATGATAAGTTAATTGGAGTAATATAATATCTAGATATGACTTATTCTCTTTTATTATATACATTTTTTTAAATAGGGTAGAAAGCCCTTTCCTTCGGATGATGCTTGGAGGCCTAGCAAGGCAATTAAAAAATGAGTGCGGACGGAGGATAAATCGGAGGAAGAGAAACAAATAACAAGAGAAGATGAGGCTACAAACTGGAAACTATGAATGCCAGGAGGAAACTTTCTTCATCATAGGTTGGGAAAATGTACCCGTAATCGCATATTTTATCCTATGCTTTGGAAGGAAAAATTACAGGGACGTACTGCAGGAAGAGAAAACAAGGATAAAGAGACCTATAAATTTATTTTTCGACATTAAATAAAATTAATTTAAAGAGCTGCGCACCAAAGAAAGTGCTACACGCTCTATAATCCAATTTATTTATTTATCTTAATTTAATATAATGGAAACTTAAAATTAGAGAATCTTCAATATTCATGTTAAAAGTAGATTAAGTTAAATACTAAACATTTTTTAAGTAAAAGCTTAGAAAAGTATGAAGCTTTTCCTTAAAAGGAATAAATTCGTCTCCTATCTTGTAAAGAAGTAATGAAATTAAACATTAACTCAAGATAAGTACAAGCTAGTTATTTATATTATCTGAAATAAGGGAAAGTTTAAATGTTCTTAGTTGTAGATGAATCTTTTACTGGACCTGAAATGGATTAGATGATTTATTAAATAATGGAAATATATTTGGAATAATTTGAATATAAAATAAGATAATTTATTAATGAGGATGTTTATTTGCAAATTAGTAGCTACATTACATCCTAAAGTTCTTTATTCTCAGCCTATAAAGATAAAATTTCAATTAAAGTATTTTATTGCAAGTTAGAAAATTGATTTTAGGATAATTGCTTCTTAGGTGCCATTTTATATATAATAATTTAATTTAAGTTCATGTTCTGTTTTGTTCTTTTTCGTTCAGTTTTTTTCCAATTTATGCATTTCCTTAATAAATGAAATCTTGATTTGCAGTATTAACATTGTTTAAGTTCTTATCTTGATTAATTTTTTATAAATATCTTGTTTTCAATCTTTTCTAATCTTTTATTATATTCTTATCTTAAATTCCTATTTATGAGATTTCTTCTTTTTTTATTTAAGTTGGAGTTTTTACTAATTTCATTATTTGATTATTGGGTAAGTTTGATTAAGATTATCTTCATAATTATTCTTCTGTTATTAATTGATTTTATATTAGCTATTTTCTTAAAATTGTTAATTCATTATCCTGAAAATCAATATTACTCATAAGTTCTCTTATTTACATGCTTTGGTTATATATGGTTTCTTCGTATCGAAAAATTTATTTTTTCATTTATTCGACTTAATTTTAGAGTTTTTAATATATTTCATTTTTTTATTCTTCTACTTATCACTTTCCAACCATCGCTTTACCTTTTGAAGAAGAACTAGATTCTGAAGTAGTCATCTACTTTTATTTTTCTTTACCTACCTTTCTTTTTGCTTTTCTATTTTATTTTCTAGAAAGGCAAATCTCAATTCCTTTTTTACATCATAATTTTCCATTTTTTTATTTATTTTAAAATAGCAAATTAAAAGATAAAACTTAATTATTAATGTAAATAAGCCTAAAGAAGCTATCTAAATAAAATTAAGCATATCTTCAAATAAAGCACATGCTATATTAAAAGTAAGCTATATTTATAATTACCAACTAAAGTTCTTTATTATAACTTAAGTAATTTGCTTCTATTTATATAAAGCTAGGCTTCTTAACCTCAGTTTCTTATTCCTTTTTTCCAATACTTTCTTATTTTTATCCTTTCTTTTAAGCTTTAGAATTGTATATTTTTATATTTAAATTTAGATTATTATTTCTGAGCAATATAGATCTGGAAAAATAAACTTCAGCAGAATGAAAAAAGGCAAAAAATAAATATTAGGAAGATACTAGAAAGTATTCCTATGAAGCTTGCTAGCAAACTAGATTTAAATTTAGAAAGCTTCTAACACTTAATTAGCTTGAGTTAACATCTCCCTACTTTTAACTATCAAAAACTAAGTACTTAATTTAACCTTAAAGCTAAATTTGAAGCAAGAAGCAACACTTATGAATTAAAAATTCCATCTCTGTATATTTTACTTTGATATCTGAAAGGTAAAATTTCTTAAGTTAATTAACTATAACAAATTTCTAAAACTTTACCTTCTTTAAATTTCCATTTTAGTTAGATGCATAACTAATACTTCAAAAGGGAAAATAGTCTTATTTCTTTAAAAATTTGCTTATTTCTATTTATTTGTTTCAAAGCTTCTAGAAAATAAAGAAAAAGCTTGTTTAAAAAAATAAGAAAAATGAACTCCTTGTTCAAGATTTGCCGAGCTGCAATTCACTCTAAAACGATTTAGGTTCCAAATAATGTGAATCTTGAGTTCTTATCTTCTAAGATGTAAATTCCTATTTAAAACCTTTAGTCTACTTTGAAAGATTTAGACCAAGAAGTTGACAGTGGAAGCTTTCTTTCTCCTGATCTAACTGAGCTTCTATTATTAGAGCACGGCTTTTTCCCAGAATTTGAAAAGAACTAGGAAATTAATTTAGTTAAAAGACCTCCTGTTGTCGCTATAATGGGCCATGTTGATCATGGAAAAACAACACTTCTAGACTCTTTTAGAAATAGCGATATTTGCTCTGGTGAATTTGGAAAGATAACTTAAGGTATTGGAGCCTTTTCACTTAAATGCTCCTAAGGGAAAATTACTTTCATAGACACTCCAGGACACCATGCTTTTAGTAAAATGAGAGCTAGAGGATCCTAAATTACTGATATAGTGATTTTAGTAGTATCAGCGGTTGAAGGAGTAAAGCCATAAACTCTAGAAGCGTGAAGACATGCCCAACTATCACCTGTAATAGTTGCCATTAATAAAATAGATGATGATAAGGCAAACGTTCCTAAAACAGAAAAGCAATTGTTCAATGCAGGAATTCCAATTGATAGATTTGGAGGGAAAATTCCTACAGTCTATATCTCAGCTAAATAGAAACTTAATCTTGATAAATTGCTTGAAGTTATTTAATTCTAAGCTGAGCTTATGGATTTAAAGTAAATTCAAAACTGCAAGGCATAAGGAAGTATTATAGAAGCAAAAAAAGATAGAGCAGGAAATGTTTGTTCTATATTAGTGTAGAAAGGAACTCTTAAAATAGGAGATTATATCGTTTGTGGTTAGTCATATGGAAAAGTAAGAAGAATGGTGGATGATTATGGATGCTAAGTAAGAGTAGCAGGTCCATCAGATGCTGTTGAAATTTAAGGTCTTAAAGATTTACCAGAAGCAGGGTAAAATTTTACAGTAACTGATAGTGAATTCTAAGCTAGTTAACTAGCAAAAAGATCTTAAACAATTCATAAGAAAAAGTTATGGGAATAAAATAACAGTGAAAGCTCATCTTCTGAAAAAGAAATAACCATAAAATCACTTCCAATTATAATTAAAGCAGATAATTCAGGGTTAGTAGAAGCTATTAGAGATTAAATTTAAGCAGCAAATAAAGCCGATATTTGCTATGAAATAATTTAGAGCTCAGTAGGACCTGTAAATTAGGACGATATAAATCTCGCTCAGTAATCAGGAGCTTATTTATACGGTATGAATTTATTTATACCTGGAAAAATAATGAAGGAAGCAGCACAGAAAAAAGTGACAATAAAGAGTTTCAAAATAATTTATCACTTACTAGAGGACTTGTAGCAACTGACTGAATCTCTATTTAAGGTAAAAGTTGAAGAAGTTTAAATTCTTGGAGCAGCAGAAGTTCTAGCTACATTCAATTACAAGAAAAAAACAATAGCCGGTTTAAAAATAACTTCTGGAAAAATAAAAGATAAGTTAAAGTACCAAATCAAGAGAGGTGACTAAATTGTTGCTAAGGATTTAGAAGTAGAAAGTCTAAAAATAAACAAATAAGATGTAAGAGAAGTAGAAAAGGGCGAAGAATGCGGTCTCATTTTGAAGACTTTCGACGACTTCTAGGAAGGCGATATTATAGAAGTTTACTAAGACAACTAACTAAGTTAAAAGATAAAAGGTTAAATTATTAATAAACTTTTGCTCTTTTTATTAATAAAACATAAAATATGACCAATCAAGTTTATACATCAAATCACTAAAAAGAACTTATGCACATTAACATTTATTATTAATCTAAGCTTTCTAGAAATAATCATATTCTAGCAACATCTCACAAGTAAAATAATTAATGCAATTTAAATACCAACTACGCTCATTAGCACACAACTTTAATACACTTGCATTATAAAATGAGATAATTTAAACTTTTTATAGATTAAGCTTTTGATAATTTTATTAATTCAAATATTCTTATACTTTATCCCTTAACAAAATAGCAAATTATACACAAATACAGAGACAAAGGTTAACTGAAAATCTTTATATCTAAAATCTTATGAACTTTTAGCTTTGCTATTAGGTAATCAATGCAACTAATATAAATTAGAGCAAAAACTTAGTCTAAATCTTTATTAATGTCTTTAAAATTTCTAGCTATAAGCAAATATTAATTTAATTAGGTTTGAGAAATTTAATTAATATAAAGAGAGATTTCCTTTTTCCAAATATTATAGCACTAATAGTTACTCTTTGAAAAAGTAATCTAAAGTTATTGAACTAATTCTCATTTTAGTTTCTTAAAGTTAAATAAATTAAAAATAAAGATTAGCAATTATTAATATAAACCTTCAAATACTATTCATTTCTCTTAGAATCAAACAATTAGTTGGCTAGTTAATCTAGTACTTCAGTTTTTTAGTTACTTTTATTTCTAAGTTTTATATATGCTATTTAGCAATAAAACCTTATATTATTTTTATAAATTTACTACTTAAACGTTGTTTCTGAATATAGTTGCATAGATTACTATTTGAAGTAGAGACAATGGAAGTTATAGTTCATTGGTACTTTAAAGAATTTTCCTTTTTATGATATTTATTAGTGGCTTATTGGTATCTATTAAGCTACTTGATCATTTCAATTTAAATGAATATAATAGTTTAGCACTTATAATAAAAGCGACTCTACAGGGATTTGAACCCCAATTTTGGGCTCCGTAGGCCCACGTGCTACCCTTACACCATAGAGCCTTTTATATATTATCTATCGATTCCTTTAAATAGCCTAAATACAAAAGAAGCAAACATTCATACTAAATCCTTTGATTTTCATATAGCATAAAAATAGAATAAAGCCTTCATTCAAAAGGATGAGATTTAAAGCTAGCAGGTAACTGAAAAAGATTAAGAAATCTATTTTATAAAAGCCTTTAAAGCAATTACCTTCTAAGCGAATTACAATCTGAATACTAAGAAATAGAAATGCTTCTATAAAGAACGATATTTTAAAGAGTAAATGGGTAAAGATAATCTATACAGGATTTATTTTATACTTAGTACATAACATGTCTTAAGATGCCAAAAATCTAACTAGATATGAATAATAAATAGTTTATTAGTAATTTAAGGTAATTTTGATAAATCATAGCTAAATGATTAGAAAACTAAATTATGAAATAATATTTGCTTAACTTTAAACTAATAAAGCAATGGCTAACTAGCATGCATTATATGCGTAAAAACTTAATATATCATAAGATTTATTTGATCTAGTGTGCTAAGTGAATTTTAATGATCCTAACTAAAGCTTTCAAATATTTGGAGGAAATAACTAATTTTTCTAGGAAATCTTCTCGCAAAAAGTTCAATAAACACTGTTATAGTAAATTATGAGCTTTCCTTCAGATTAGATTCAACAATTCTCAAGTCCTTAATAGAATAATATGGATGTTACCTCTCAATATAGTTGGATCTAATCATAGAATACAAATTAAGGAAGCTAATAATAATAGAATAACCAGCTTGTCTAAAATTAGCCTAGTTAATAAAATGCAAAATCTAACATTCCTTATGATACCTAGTTTAGAAAGTTAGCTAAGCCTATTTTAATGAGTTACAACGAGATTTAATAGATATAATAAAAAAATTATGTCCCAAATGCTAAAAATCAAGAAGAAGCATGCTCAATATGCATGACTGATTTTGTTTAATAGGATTAAGATATCATACAGCTTTATTAATGCAAAGATCATTACTTTCATGAATTATGCATTCAAAATGTTCTGCCTCCTAACTAGCAAGGCTTCAAATGTCCTGTTTGCTAGAAAATTTATGGAATTTTAACTGGAAATATGCCAAAAGGATCGATGAAATGATAAATAATAAATTATCCTTGTGCTGGATATGAGAAATATTAAACAATACAAATAGACTATTACTTTTAAAGTGGAGTTTAAAATGGTGTACAATACACAGGAACTCAAAGAACTGCTTATTTGCCTAACAACGATGAAGGAAAACAAATTTTGAAGATGTTATAAGAAGCTTGAGATAGAAAGTTAACATTTATGATAGGAACAAGTGTGACATCTGGATAAAATAATACTGTAGTATGAGCAGGAATTCATCACAAAACTAGTTTTAATAGTGGAGAATTTGGATATCCTGATAAAACTTATCTAAAAAGAGTTAAAAAGGAGCTAAATGAGAAAGGAATATTTTGAATCAAGAAACAACTCAAATTTATATCTAATAAAATCTTCTTCATATAAGATATATAAGTCAATTATTTCATTAAGCTACAAATATAAAATTTACTAAGTCATATTTCCACAAATAACTTACTACAATAAACTTAGAAATCTAAAGTTTAAGGAATTATATATTTATTGTCAATTTGGCAATAAACTATAAATCAGGATGTAAAGAAAAAAATAAGTGAATTTCCTTTTACTTTGAGATCACTTATATTTAATAGCCTAAAATAAAGAGAACTTTGACATTTTATTTAGATGAATACAAAGCAAATTCTTTTATTCTCTTTTATCTTCCTAAATTTATAAATTTTTTTAAATTTCCTTTTAAATTTATTTTTCTGCTTATTTTATATTCGTTTTAGCTCAAAACTATTGCTCATGTTCTTACTTATATTAAGCACTTTTGTTTTCTTTTCATTTATAGTTAAAATTTTATTTAAGATAGATCTCATTTAATTTTACAAAACTTTCACACACAATGCATGCATATTGTATAATCAAAGCAATGATTCTTTCTTTATTAATTAAAGATAAATTAAAATATCAAAACTAGTAGCATTCTTATTTAATGGGATAGGTCTACTTAATGTCTTATTTACTTATTCCTTAACATCTAAATAAGAAATTAACTTATCTTATTCCAATTTTATCTTTCCTATTTTTGTTTATCGATTCTTATATCAAAGGTACTTTGTACAATTCTATACAAAGTATTAAACTTAGATCATCTAAAATGTATTTAATTAGCTAGGTTTCTATTTTTACCGTACGTAATTTAAAAGGCAAACTTAAAGTTAGTTGGAAATTTAATTATTAGTTTAATTATCTTTACAACTTTTTGCTTATAATGTACTTTCTTTTTTTAAGAAAAGTAGTTAATGTAGAAGCTTATGAAAATGGATAATGTTTGAGTCTTTTATAAGGAGACTATAATGATAACTTTTTAATGTGAGGTTGAAGCTTTAGCATGTTTAGATAATTTAAAAGTTAAATATCATGCACATTTGCATTTTACGCTTAATAATCTTACTTTAGTGTCCCATTTAGACCCATTAATTCCAGCATATAGATCTTCAGTTGTAAACTAAGCCTCATCACCATAAGCAATTCCTAAATCTTAATTGTCATATTCAAAACTAAGGTCTCCTTTTTTAGTATTTACAATCATTTTTATAATATAGTCTCCTGATGAAGAAAAATTGCATTATTCTCCATAAGAAGGTCCATTAGCATTTGATTAATGTCTAAGTTATTGTGTTTAAATATATCAAGCTCATCCATAATCCCAAGTAGCAAAATTAGAGTTGAAATCATTATAGCAGCCTTTACTAACTCCCAGTTTTACGTCTAAATTGTTTAATCAAAACGTAAATGTATAAATTCTATTTTTCTTCAAGTTAGGAGTTAATAAAATTCCTCTGTATATTCCATTCTTTTTTAAATAAGCTGTTTTTTTGTCTGTTTCAATTTCTCAATCAGGATTTTTTATCTTTTCATTCCAAGTAAATTTTTAGAAATATGACAAGTTAGGAAATATTTCATACTTAGCTAGCAATAAAGGCACTCTACTAAAAATTTAGCTTGTTTATGAGTATTGATATTTTCTACATAACTGTCTTAGTCGTAGAATTTTAACAAACTGGTATTACTTATTTTCAATATCTAACTCCAAAGCTAGTTTCTCCATCCTTACCCAATTAATATTAAATTAAGTTAACTTGTTTAGATATTAATAAATTACTTTAAACTAGTTAAACTGAAGTATTTACTTTTAGTACAACTAAGAAGAAATTATTGGATTATGAAATTTTAATTTTAAGAGCTGAGTATTTTATATTAATAAAAGCCGAAAAAATTCTTCTAAATAGCTAGCATAATGCATTAAGGCTAATTATTTATACCTTTTTCAAAGCATTCTCACCTAAATAACCTGTTGAAGATGCTATTCTACTTAAATTTTATCTATTTTTAATAACTTAATTAGCTTTTTTATTTTATTGGATATATCTTAAGTTATCTTTATGGATAATACAGTGTTACTTTTAAATCTACTATTGATTTACTAGCAACAAGTCATTTCTTTTTTAGCTATCTCTTTACTAGCTTTTTGAATATATCATATCTAATATGCTTCTTTTATATTTTATTAAGTGTATTACTTAAATTTCTAAAGAGATTATTATTATATGATCAAATATTGGTTAACTATTATGTTTTTAAGTATCTTATAAGCCAATATACTTGATATGCTTTACTTACAGTTCTTCATCTTAATGTGATTTACTACTGCGTGTGTTTATATTTAATACAATGACTACTATTTTTTTATTAAAGTTCTACTGTTAATTATCTAATTTAAAAATCAAAAGGTTACTTATATAAAGATTAAGATAAACTGACTAATGCTCTAGATATGAATGAATCACTTAATTCATTTTCAAGCTATTTATAATAAATATCTTATTTCACCTGTATTCAATTCAAACTCACTCTCCTTAATAAAGAACTTTATAAAAAGAAGGTGGCATCCTTAGTAATATTCTACTGAAGCTTGTAGAAATTAAAGGAACAAAAAGATAGAATTATAATATCCTTGCTATTTAGATAATGAACCTAACAGAAAAGGTATTAACAAGGTATTTAATTATCTTATAATTACTCTAATAAATTCTGAAAAGAAAGCCTTAGACTATTATTATGCCAGCAACTATGGTTTATATTACTCAATGGGATATTAAATATAAAGATGCTAAATCAAAATAAAATAGTCTAGGTAGTTTTAAGTTGTTTTAGCAATGATTCTTTAATTTTATTACCAAGTAGAACTAAAAAATAAATTAGCGCTAAATTGATGGGATAAACGACTTTTAAATCTAATCAAAGCTATTTTTTATTAAATTAGCAATCTAGTTCCTGCTTTTATCACTTTTCAATTTGCTATAATTCTAAGCCAATCTTGAAAAGGTGTTTGTAATGGTATTAATAAATAATTGATTTTTGCTTAAGTTAGTAAGCTGAGATTTTATAACCTTATTTTAATAGCTTAAGATAAGGAATGCTATATGATTGCTTTTGCTAATAGAAAGAGATAAAAATTATTTTAGAAACTTGTTTATTAAACTTTACCTCTTAACTATATAAATGTCTGAATAAAGCTTTTAAGTACCTGGATAGAACAAAACTTGCAATTAATGCTTTTAAAACCCTGCTTATGAAAAGTAAGATCTTATATGCACCCACTAGCTCTGTGAAAAATGCTATGCTAGATTTCACTAAGCTGGTGATTCATAAAATCAGAAATCCTGAGACTTCGTTTGTCCTATTTGTAAGCAAACATCAGAAATAAAGGATACGTATTTAGTTGATATTTTGAATACTTCAAATAAACTAGAAATTTATCAAGAAAAAACCGAGCAAAACACTTTTCAAAATAGTTTAGCAGGACAATCCATAAGTACTTTAGAAGAACTAAAACCATATGAGATAGATTAAACTAGCTAAGCATCTATATAAACCTTAAGTCAAGACTTTTAACGTTAAATGTAAGGATCTAAAGAATAAAATACAGCTTTGGAAAATGAATAATTGAAGCTAAAATAGCAAGAACTGCTATAGCTTGTAGAAAACTATAAAGCTAAAATAGCAAATTACGAAATTTCAAAAGAGAACTAAAATCAATAAATTAAACAATTGCAAGCTAGCTTAAGTGAGCAGGAGTACTAAAAGACACAGCTATTATAGCAAATAGAGGAAATGTAAACTAAAGCTTAATAGTAAGACAAATTAATGCTGTAGCAATAGCAGTAAACTTAGTATACTTTTTCTTAAATTTAATAGTAGCAGTTTATAATTCAGCAGGAGTAATAGAAAAATTAAATACTTGCTAATGAGCTATCAAAGCTTTAGTTGCAATAAAATCAATATAACTAAAATCAAGAAAGTGGATAATCCTTAACCTTAAATTAAGAAAAAGCTTTAGAACTAGAAAATAAAATTTAAAACCTGGAAAAAGAAAATCTTTAGCTTCAGATTCAATTTTAACAGATAAGCGAACAGTATAAGAATGAAGTAGGTCATAGATAATTCTTGTAAGAAAATGATCAAATAAAAAACAAGAAAATGGAAGAAATTTTAAATGAAAACTAGATCTCAAAGACTAAATTACAAGAACTTACTTATTAACTAGACAGTTTATAATAGTAGTTTCAAATTTAATCTAATAAATTAAGTTAAAGTTAAGACATGATAGGTCAGTAAGTTTAAATAACTGAGACTTAGTATGAAGAATAATATTCCAAAAAAACTAAATAATTTAAAGTTTAAAATCCTGAAATAAAATAAATATAGCCTCGTAAAACGCTTGCTAATTTAAAAAAAGAGTATTAGTATAATACTAAAATTAATAAATTTATTTCTGAATTATTAAGCAATTATAATGCTTATAGAATTGTTAGAGGAGATGGAAATTGCTACTTTAGAGCTATTGGATTTGCTTACTTAGAACATTTATGCAGAGTGACTACTCCAGACGATCATTTGAAGGGTTTTATTAGCAATTTAGAAAGTAAGAAGTGATATTATCAAATAAGACCAAATGAAAATGACTAAATATCTCAAGGCTTAAGACAGACTTTTCTTCAGCTTTTGTATAATTTATAGTAGCATAAGATGCAAAAGGATAAATTCATATTATAGTACCTAGAAGAATAAATACAATACAATAGTAATAATCAAGATGAAGCTTTAGTTTGGGAAATGAGATGCCTTACTGCTAATTACTTGGAAGCCCATCTTGAATTTTATCAGCCATATTGCAACTAGTTTCCATTCCAGAAAGTAATTGAAAATATTCTCACTATGGGTAAAGAAGTTGAAAGTATAGGTCTTTGTCCTCTTTAGATAATTTTTAAACTAAAAATAGTCTTAAATTCAGCTAACTAGAAGAATTCAACGCTTAATTTACTAAATGCTTTGGTAAGTCAAGGAAAATGCTCTTATATACATATATTCTATAAGCCTGGACAGTATGATATCATTTATACAAAAGAATAGTCTGAAGTTGATTGTTTTGACGAAACAAATGAAAATTACTAGGCTTTCAGAAAGCTTCCACCTAATTATGATATCAAACAACCGGGATATCCATTTTTCATAATAAATGAATAAACTTATGCAAATGCTCCATTTTACGAAAATTAGAATTTTTAAATTCAATGTGAAACTCGATATACAAGTACAGCAGAAATGGAAAGAAAGTTTTAGAAGGAATAAGAATCTAAAAATAAACTGGAGAACTTGACGTTTAAAAAATGCTAGAACTGTAATATTGAAGTGGAAGAATAAAACATTATCGAGATGGGATGTAATCACATTTTTTGCTACTATTGCTTTTAATAATGAGAGCAAGAACTAAAAGGAGGAAAACTCAAATAATTTTTTAACAAATAATCCAAAATGCGCTGTATTTTATGTAACTATGAGTTAAGATAATCGGATATTGAAAATGCGAATCAAGTTATAACTAGCAGAATGTCTGGAAAGATGAACGAAGAAAAAGATTGCACAATATTTTGAATAAAATTTTAAATTTCATCTAATATATTTAAATTAAAGCTTTGCGAATAAATAATTGTTTAAATAAAAATCGTTATTCTATTAAAGATTTTCACCTTAAGCTTAAAAGAAGCGATATATTCCTTCGATTCATAACTATATTTCATTCTATTAAATCAATCTTTTGATCTTTCACGCTTTAGAGAAAGAGGGATCTAATATGAAGCACGCTAACACATTTAAAGATTAAGACTAAAGTAAAATTAATTTAGTTTCTTTATCTAAGCTAACCTAGTAACTCATTATTATTAGTCTTCTAAATAATAGTTTCTTCTTGATAGATCTATTATATTAAAGTTCCATAATCAATAGCTAATTTATTTAGCTTTTAGTTAGCTGCTTAAATTTTAAAATTTCAAATCCTTTAAAATTAAAAGAATCATTTACTAGCATTTAGTTATTAAAGCTAAAATACAGCAAAAGTTCATATTATAATCTCAATTTTTTATTCCCTTAATCTATCCAAGAAATTAAAGATAATATCATGCTAAAAAATGCAAAATAACCCCACTTCCAGTTTATAGTATTAGAGACGAATAGATCTCAGATAACAATTTTTATTCTGATTGATCTATTTTTTGCTGTCTATTAAATAGAAATTTGATAATACTCTTTTTATATTATTAACTTCTTTACTATTTACAATTCACTGTACATTCTACTAAGCATTTTGTATATTTAAATGTTTTAACTAATAGCTTCCTATAAATCTATTGATTTAACAAATTATTCTTATTTATTTTAATTTCAAGAGTTTATAAACTAAAGCTTACAAATAAAGATTTAAAGGAATGGAATTTTACAATAGCTTGACTTAACTGTCTTTTTAAATAAGGCTTCTTGATTTATATAATAAGCTTGGTAAGATTTTAAAGCGCTAAGTACATTTACTAATAAGCTTATGATTCAAAACCTGTCTAGTTTGATAAATCAATTAAGATTCCTTATTTATTCTTAGATTTAAGGATCAGCTATCTTTATTTAAAATTGATTACTAAACATTGATTCATCTAATCTGAACCTTTTAGATTACTTACTCAAATAGCTCATTCCTTGTTTTTATAAGTCTGATAATACTTTGAAATTCCTATATTTTTCTTACTTAAAGCTTTAATCTATAAAATTTGGAAGTTCTTGATTGTATATTATTACTTAAAGCTAGCAGCTTCTAATTAGCATCACTCTTGCATATAACTTATCTAAATCAGCTTCTTTATCTGATAAGCTTTACTTATATAATTCAAAAGAGTTTATTTTCTAAATTAAAGCTGAGAAAATAAAAGTAAATCTTAACTCTAGCGAAATAGAATAAAATGAGAACATTAAGTATATAATAATGGTTTGATGAGGTGAAGATACTAACTATTACGTTTGTATCTTCACAGCAAAAAATCAGGAACTGACATTGATAAATTATTTTATAAAGGAAAGAAAGTAAAAAGAAAAAGGAACAATATAGCTTTGATATTTACAGTGAGTTATCTTGAAAATTATGATTATAAAGGTAATTTATATAGTAATTTAGAAGTTTACATTGTAATTAGTAATAAATAGAAAGTAAAGCATATCTGTAATAAATTCTTCATTATGGAATTTTTAAATAATCATGATTTCATTGTAGCTCCTCATGTAAAAAGCTTTAACTATTGCTTTACCAGAGGACTGGAAAATATGTGTAAGAGACTAAATATACTTGAGTGCAAGTTCAAAAATCAAGAGGAATTATTAATCGAAATTAGAATTTAATCAGTTTAGGTAGAAAAACCTAAAAGATTATAATAAAACACTCCTTTGTATCCTAAAGAGTGCAGATTGACAAAATAAGCATACAATGGAGATTTAAAAGCGAATGTAGAAATTATAAAAAAATACTCGGATAGGGAAGAACAAAAATTGGTGGAGTTGGACTTAGGTAAAATTCCAATCATGGTTAAATCAGTTTTCTGTAACTTGGACGGTGAAAAAGATATAGTTAAATTAGGTGAAGATGAAAATGAGTCCGGAGGGTATTTTATATAAAATGGAAATGAAAAATTAATTCGATTTATAACAGTCAATAAAAGTAATTACCCTATTGCGTTGAGTAGAGATAGTTTTAAGAAAAAAGGCTTATACTTTACTCCAATGAGTGTGTAAGTGAGATGTGTGCGTGATGATTTTTGCTCCTTAATTAATACATTTCATTATAAAAAGAATGGTAGTATTGTAATGAGTTTTTAATCCAATAGAATTAGATTCATTATCCCGGTGTCTATCTTATTGAAAGCATTGAAGGAAATCCCTAATTAATAAATCTATTAGCTAATAGTCAGAGGAGAAGCTAAAAATTTTATTATGGTTAATGGAGTTGAGGAATTACTTATCCAGTTAAATAGTCTTAAAGTGAAAAATCAAGAATAAGCATTGTAATGGATAGGTGAATCTATTAAAGATAACGCCTAGAAATTATTTCCTTTCTTAATAACTTAAAAAAGATCTACTAGAGAATTAGGAGAGCTCTTTATTTAAGAATTTGTACTCATTCATTTATAAAATTTCGAAGATAAATTCAATATGTGCATTATATGCATAGATAAGCTATATTAATACGCAACATAGAAGATTAAGGAAGATAATTTAGATGCTTTATCAAACTAAGAAGTAATTCTTCCAGGGTAAATTTGCCTAATGCTACTTAGGGATAAAATTGAAATGCAGTTGGCAAAAATTAAGGGTGATCTTTAGGATGAGACCAAAATGAGTTATAAATTAGAAAAAGAAAAGAGGAAAGAGGATGAAATTATTTTAGAAGCTTTATAAAATAACCTTAAAATTAGAGCGAAATTGAATTATTTTATTACCACTGGTACTGTTACTTCATCTAAAGGATTTGACTTACCTCAAAATTAAGGTTATACAATTTTTGCTGAAAAGTATAATTTTACAAGGTTTTTAAGTCATTTTAGAAGCATTCACAGAGGATAAAGATTTTAATAAGCTTATTCAAATAAAGTGAGAAAATTTTTACCTGAGAGTTTTGGTTTTATTTGCCCTGTTAATACACCTGATGGCGCTTCTTGCGGACTTTTGAATCATTTGTCCTAGTCATGTTAAATAGTATGCGAAGAAACTTAAATAGAGATTGATCAAATTAAAAAGTATTTTGAAGGTTCTGGGAAATATCTCGTAAACTAGCAAAATTTTTGTTAAAAATATAGTAGAAAACTATACCCAGTTTGCTTGAATGGAGCTTTAATAGGATGTGTTAAATAAATAGAGGAATTTTAAGCAGAGTTAAGAAATCTTAAAAATGAGTATAGAAATTTGGAAATTGCATGAATTCCAAATATGGAAAAGGAGTTAAAAGTTCAAGTATAGCCAATCTATCCAGGATTATTCATTTATACTAACACATGCAGATTTATAAGGCCTGTTTTAATTAATGGAAAGCAAGAATATATTTCTCCATTTGAGCAACTCAGTCTTAAACCTTAGGAGATTCAACCAACCAATATGCTTTCTATTATAGCAGGCTTAACACCTTATTCAGATTTTAACTAATCGCCAAGAAACATTTATTAATGTCAGATGTGCAAATAAACCATTGGAACTGCTTTTCATAATCATTTATTCAGAAATGATGTTATTTCATATTAACTTTAGTATCCTTAAAAACCACTTGTTAAGACTTAAACTTATGATAAGCTATTTGAATAATATCCTTAAGCAACTAACGCTTGTGTTGCTGTGCTAAGCTATACAGGTTACGATATGGAAGATGCAGTTATAATAAATAAAGCATCATATGAAAGGGGGTTTGGAAATGCAAGTGTACACAAGACTAAATTCTTTGATTAAGAGCTTAATACTGGTTAAACAAATAATGGTATAATTTAAGAATTGGATTAAGATTTCCTTTAGTTTGTAGGATAAAAAATTAAAAAAAATAAGATCTTATTGCAGAAATTTAAGGGTGGTTAAGATAAAGGATAAAGTATCAAATATTAATAGTAAGAATGTGCTTATGTCGAATCAGTGCGAATTATAGAAGGTTAAAAAAAATATATATATAATTAAAAAGAAAAAGGGGAAGAAGAGGAAGAAGAAGAAGAGGAAGAAGCAGAGGAAGAAGAAGAAGAAGAAGAGGAAGATGAAGAAGAAGAAAGAAAAGGAAGAAAAAAAATTAAAAGTTCAAATTTTAAGGTAGTGTATAAAATAAGATACAATAGAAACCCTATAGTTGGGGATAAATTTAGTTCTCGCCATGGTCAAAAAGGAGTTTTATCCATGCTATGGCCTTAGGAAGACATGCCGTTTAGTGAGAAAGGAATGACACCTGATATTATAATAAATCCTCATGCTTTTCCTTCAAGAATGACAATTGGAATGCTTATTGAAAGTTTAGCTGGAAAAGTAGCTGCATTAGAAGCTAAAGAAAAAGATGCTACTCCATTTTAGTAAAGTAACAAAACAATAATAAATGAATTAGGTTAAAAACTAGCAGAAAAAGGATTTCAATTTTATGGAAATGATCTGTTATATTCAGGATCTTCCGGAACTCCTTTAAAATGTGATATTTATTTTGGATTAGTGCAGTATTAAAGGTTGAGACATATGGTTTTGGATAAAGCTTAAGTAAGAGCAACTGGACCTAAAGATCCAATATACAAATAACCTACTTAAGGAAAGTAAAATGGAGGAGGAATAAGGGTAGGTGAAATGGAAAGAGACTGTCTTCTATCTTATGGTGTGAGTCAACTTGTTTTAGATAGGCTTCTTTATAACTCAGACAAAGAAAAGGGATAACTATGCAAAAATTGTGGATCTCTATTATGAATAGAAAAAAATGAATGCAAATGTGGAAAAAGTGAAATCAGAGAGGTTACCATTCCTTTTGTTTTAAGATAGTTAAGTGCAGAATTGGCAGCTATTAATATAAACCTAAAATTTTCTTCTTGAAGAAAAAACATAAAAAACAGCTCAAAACTATTAAATTTATTTAAATTAAAGGAAAGGAAAGGAAAGGAGATAAAATCATGCTATGCTCATTTACTTATCTCACTATTTTTTTAACTTTTCTTCATTTTTGTTCAAAGTCTTGAATTTTCTTAGCTAAAAATCTCTTTTACTTAAAGATCATTAGAATATTACTAATTTAAAAAAAAAGAAAGGGTAAATAAAGAAGGGATTAAATATTGTATTTATTAATATCTTTATAAAAAACTAGATAAAAGAGATACTTAGGCTTTTTATTTGAATATTCTATTAAAGCAAAATATTAAGAAATATATTTACCTAATTATCATAAAGCATTTTAAAATAAAATTATTCTCTTCAATGTACTTTGTTTCTACAATTATTATGCTAAAGGTACATACTTAGAAATTAAAAAATAACATCATAATGATATTAAAGTTAGAAAATATTTGGAGCTTAAATAGCAACCCTTAGGCGTATACTATTTTTAATATGCTTAAGACTGTAATCTTCTATATCAATTATATAAGCTAAACTTATTTTCTTCCTATCTTTAAGGAGGAAAAATTGACCACAATTATCTGATTTTAGTTATAATTTTGTTTTTGCTATTTTATTTTTTTAATTTCAATCAAAATAAAATGATTTCAAATTGTTTATATCTTGAAACACTCAAAACATGAATTATTCCTTTCTAATTATATTTAAATAGCTTCATATTATTATCTTAATATATCTTCTGATCTAAGAGTCAATCTTGCTTTGTAGTCTAATAATCCTTAAAATTAAAAAAATCCTTATTTTTCTTCACTTTTCTGATTTAAATCCCAATCGATTTTACGCAGCCATGGTTTATATAATTTAAAGGGTTATGATAATGATGCATAGTCTATTTAGAATAATCTTCCATTTGCTAAAAGCTCTAAATTAACATTAATTAGATTAAATGAACATCATTAGTGTATTTTAATTATTGCTTAGTAAATCAAAGGAAATACTATACTCTTCATATATCTTATGGCTATTAAGAATTATACAGAGGAAATGCAAGAAGCAACCCTTTAATTAAATTCACACCTATTTAAAATCAAATTCCCAAACAGAAAAGACTAGAATCTTAATTGATTTTCCCATTTTAAAAGTTGAATACTTCAGCTTAATAAAATCTTTTTCTATCTCTGAAATAAGAAAAGCAAGATTAAAAATAATAATAATAGAAGGAAAATAAAAAGAATAAAGCTACCTTTATTTTAAAATAATTAAGTTCAAATTTTTAGTTCTAAGTCTTAAATTAGAGAAATCGTATTCATCATTAATATCTTAGTTTGAAATTAAAAAAAAGTCATAATGCACCAAAAAGGAATTAAAATATCTCTGCTTTGCTTAATTTCTGCTTAATCAAGTTTCACAAAGTATTTTTATATTTATGGGATTCTTTAATTCAAAATTTTACAGATCTACGATCTTATGCTTTTAATAATCTTGAAATCATTTTGAAAAACTAGCAATAAATTAGTCTCTGGAAGAAAAAAAGTTAAGGATTTAAAAATTAGAAAAAGGAAATGCTTTTGATCTAATTATTTCTTTTAATAGTTCAATTTAACTTATAACAATTGCTTAAGCATCTTATTTAAGAGTTGTTTAATATATAATTAGAAACTTATTAAGCAAATAAAATCTATCTAAACTCTCAAAATTACTATGTATGAGCTTCTAAGGAAATGTATACAAAAATTTCAATAACAGAAGACCAAAAGCAACTATTAATTTAAACATCTTCATAATTAACCTATAATCAATAAATGAGCCAAACTTCTTATGGATACTATATAAGTATTTTCTACTCAAGAAGTCTCACACTTGATATAGTAGCAGAAGGAAAAAATGAACATTCTAGGAGTGACTTAAAGATTTTAGTTATAAAAACGATAAATTTATAATATAAAAAGTAAAGCATAGTTATATTATAAATGCTTATGCTATATTAGAGTTTAATAAATTATCTAAGTTTAATTCTTAAACGCTTTGCTATAAAAGCAGTTCACTCTTTTTTTTATAAATGTAATCTAAGTTGGTAAGACTTTTTAAAATTGAATATGATAACAGAGCTTTGATAAGTGGGGAACTTCCATCTGGCCAAGAATAAGTTGAAAAAATGTATATTGTAACTAAGTATTTGGTGAAATTAACTTGGTTCAAACATTGGGCTTTGGTGCTGAAATTGGAAAATGGAAGTTACTACTATGTTGATAGAAGTGAAAACAATATATAAGTTTAAAAATTCAACTCTTTAGAAGAAGCAGTTAGTGTAATGGATTAATTTTGTGGCAACTAATATGATATTAACGTATATGAATAATAAAGAGTTCGAATTAATTGAAATGAAATGAGCAGTCATTTAGCAGTAGCTTGCTCTTAAAATGAGCTCATGTGCTATAATTTTGTTATTGCATCTGTAGAAATGGCTACAGAAGGAGATTATAGAATGGAAAATCCCATAGTGATTAGATCGAGAGTATGAAACTCTTTAATTCAAAATTGAATTCCTAAATTATTTAAAATTATTATTAAATAGCAAAAAGGAATTTTAAATGTATAACTACTTATAAACATAAATGATTTATACCTAAATGATAAGGTTTAAGATAATCTCTCTTCCTTTTATTATGAGAAAGTAAATAATTTGTAAATAAGCATTGATTATTAATAGTGAATTTAAAATGAATCCTTTATGCTCATTAATTTAACTTTGCATTGCTTAAAAGCTTTCTAATAGATAAAGTTATATTTATGCTATATAATTTCTTAGTTCTATTGTTTTACCTTTGATCTTATTAATTACATAGTAAGGATTATTTATATATGAAGCAAACCAAATAATTTCACTTAATCATTTTATTTACTTAAATGGAATTACATTTTTGTCTACTTGATTGCAGTTTTTGTAGATTTTGATCAAAAGATTAATAGAATGAAAGCTTTTAATTTACTTAAAACTATCTCTCTTCAAAATCTTATAATATTGCTTATAAATTATTAGACTTTACTATTTGCCTTAGGATATCACTTTGTATCATTAAGAAAGCATTATGCGAGTAACTAATTTTAGATTTGAACTAAATCCAAAAAGATTAGAGCTGAAGCAGGCATTCAATTTGGCGTTGACAATTAAATGATTTAATCTATAAGGAGCATCATCCTACACATACATAAATAACTAACTTAAAGATAAAGGAAATAAGGATATACAAAGTGATAGATATATCCATTAAAGGAAATATTTAGGATTATAGCATTGCTATTGTTAGCTAGATATGGATTATTAGACTAAATAATAAATTTTATCTAAAGGCGTAGTGCTTTTTGTTAGATTGTATCTGTATTCGATACATTTTCTAAACTATTAGAAACTTCTTATAATTTATCTGAAAAACAAATCTTTAGTTCGATGTTGATACTTGTTTTAATAATAAAGGAAAGAGATAAAAACTACTAATATCTAGAGATTTCTGAGGCAATGAGGTTTATCTATAATTAAATAATTTAGATCTATTGAGCTTCTTTAAAAAATGTAATAAACTATAAGCATTTTAACTTAATCAAAAGTGGAACTATATAAAGCATTACACTTTGATGTTAAACAAATCTCATAGAGGGACTCTTAAGTCTAATATTATAAAAGATTGTAACTGAAACCTATAAATTTATTATATAATAGAATGCTTATATACATAGAACTTAGAACATTGCTAATATAGATAAACTCTCTATTAAATAGCTTAAACACAATGAGATAAAATTAATTGAAATTATTATTAAGGAGTTTATATTTCTTGGTATCACTTTCTTGTGGGAACTACTAAAGTCTTCTTACATCTAAATATAAACTTTGGTTTCTTTACTATCATCAAAGTACTTTATTATCACTCTATAAGCTCATTAAATTCATAAAAGACTTGTAACTAAAAGTTAGCAATTGATTATGCTTTAGTTATTTAATCTCTATCATAAAATAGGTTCATACTTCTAATTAGTCCTATATCCCTTGATTAAGTGATTTCTATATCATTTCAATAGAAAGAATTATTTAATAAGTTCTAAAGCTTCTTCTATCTCATTTTTAATTTATACTAGTTTAATCATCTTAAAGTCAATAAAAGAGATTTATCAAAACTTATTTCTTCAAAATTAAAATTAATTTTTAATATAAAAAGTAATTAGAACTTGTAAGGATTTATTAAGCTTGTATAAACAGAATGCTATTTAAAAGCTATTGCTAATGCAACTTAGATAAAGACTGTAATTTATTTTTATTCTTATAATCAATTTATCTTATAATAATCACAAGCATCAATGGTTTCTATCTGGTCTTTAATAAAAATTATATACCAGATCAATACTTGATTCAATAAAATATTCACGTAATAGCATCTTTCAATATCATGCAAATCCTCATAATTTCTGAATATTTTCTTAGTCTTCTTTAGTATTTTTATTTATATATAACCTATTCCAGCTTTTTTCCTTCTAGTTAAGTAGTAGTTTCAAACTTTCGTTTTTGAATTAAATTGACTAAGTTTATCCTCAGTCTAGTTAAATATAACAATAAGAGTTAATCCTTCAATCTTACTCTAATAGTAGTCTCTATATGTCTTATTATAGTTTATTCCTGCTAGAAATGTATTTAAGATAAATAAAATTTGAAAGTGACTTGTAATAAATTTATTTAATCAAACCTTTAATTAAAATAGAGAGGAGTAGTTTCAATCTATCAACCTCTGGTCTGGTTCTTATTTTCTTTGACTTAAAATAACTTTCTCATGTATTAATAGTCTAATACTAAATAGGTATATTCATATAAAGCTATTTTCTTCTAATCTAGCACAGACGCATTTCTATATAGTTATTTTCTAATTCTTTGTTATCCTAAATAAATACCTATTCAAGTAGCTTTAACCTTTTATTTGCTTAATCTATTTTTTCCATGAGCATATAAATAAAAAGCAACGATTGTTAGATAGAAAAATTAGTTTGGAATATATATAGTGATAAGCTTAATAAGAAAGAGTTTCAGTAGAGGAAGTTAATTTTATGGAATTAGTAGATTTAAAGAAATAATTAGATTCAGTAAAATGACCAAAACAAGCTAAGTAATAATAAAGCTTCTGGAATAATTCAAATAAAAGGTAACAAATCATATTTATAATACAGATCATTATAATAATTAAATAGTTAAGCATACTGCTGCATGTTTAGATTTTAGTTTGCTTAATTAAATTAAAAATAACACTAAACTTTTATATTCACTTTCTTAAAGCAGTCATTAGTTATATATAAAGGCTACAAGATAATAATTTAGTAGATAACACTAGCATTTGGATTAATAATTCATTTATATACAATTTATTTAGTTCTAGTTCCTTTTAAAAATTAATTATAATCTACTCTTTCCAGCATTGGGACTAATTTAAACTTAGTGCTTTAATAAAATTATTTCTAAATCTAACCTATGAAAGGAACTCATTTTAATACTCTCTTTATCTTACAATCCTCTAGTTTAATAACAAATCATCTTTATATAAATAACTTAATTAATGCTTAACAAATTTATACACTAGTTTGTCTATTCGGAAGTAAATTGATGCTATATAGTAAGTTTTTATTTAAGATGCTACTTTCTTCTTTCTTTATGTATTTGCTTTACATAATTAAATAGTTAAAATTGCTGTTAATTAGGTAACTTAAATAAATAATTAGGATTTAGCTTATTTAATGTAAAATAAGTGTTAAAAAGGAAGTTTGGTATGAATATTCGCTTAATCACTTTACTTGTAAATTTAGTTCATAAGATTATTCTATGGATTTTACTATATCCCTTAAGTTATTTGGGATATATATTAAACTTAATTGCCTTAATAGTTTTATACTTGAATCTTCTATATCTACTCTTGAAGCATTTAGTTTTGTTACTCCAACTATACTTTACTTTGCTAGCACATTTAATACTTGGATTAAATATTTTTATTTTCATTTTCAAGTTATCAGAGCATTTAACTATATTATTTCTAATAATCTTCCTATAAATTTCTTAAATTTGATTAAGTATATAACAGCTCTTATTAAAGATAGGCATTATTCTATTCAGTACTTTCTAGTCTTTTTTATAATTTTTCTTTTTGTTCCTCATGCATTTTGCTTTATTATAGAATTTAATTTATTAGCTCTTCATTCTATTAATTTTGAAGGATTTAAAAAGATTAGCCAATAATATTTTCACCTTTTTCTTTTAATTTCGCTTCATATATCTTTTCTTACTCATCTCTTTGGTTTTGTAGTACTGTCACTTAATTCTTATACTATGTAATATCATTTTAGCAATTACTTATCTAAATGCGCAAATCATAGATTTATTAATTAAATTTTTCTTATTAAATCTAATGAAGCTTTTCTTATTCTAGTAAATCGTATATTTATTAAGTTAGCTAACTATTTGACTGAGTTAACTTCTCACACTTATATTTTTCTTATTATAGGTTATATTTTAAAACTGTCCATATCTCTTATTTATTACTTAGTTCTATGTTTTTAATTTCTATTTCTTAGCTTAATTTTTTTATTTCCTTCTATTATTTTTCTATATTATCAGCTTAACTTTTATTCTCTTGCTCTAAAACTAAATTTTATTTTTAAAGCTTCATTTTTTCCTGCTCAAATTGTTAGAAAGTTTACATACTTTACTTTTCCTATTCTTGCAAGCTTTTAATTTCTTATTCTCTCATTTCTAGCAAAGTCTTATTGTATTAATCTTAGTTAACGTTTCTCTTAATTTCTTAGAGAGCTTAACTAAACTATTGAGTGAAGTTAGAGTTTTATTCTAAAAGTCGATAATTTTCTTTCTTATATGTTTCTATCTACTCCTTTAATTAGCTAGCTAAGCTCTAGTATTCTAATTGTTATTTATTGTAATTATCATTTTACTTCTTTAGTTCCTATATTTATTCTTATAGCAAGCTTATTTCTGTTTTAAGGCTATTTTACTACTTCTATACATTTTCTTATTACTACTAACTAAATGCTTCGTTATCCTAAATTTATCTCTAAAAGGTCATTTTAAAATAGGTACATTCCTTTCTAAGTTAATTTTGACTTTCCTTTAAATTTAAATTTTCTTTTATCAACTCTTCAAACTAATTTTTCGTTTCTTAGATCTATTAGTTTTTAAGTTTCGATATTTTCTTATATGAGTCTATAATAAGCGTGATAGACTAATTCCTTTATAATGTAGGAAGATTTTCTCCTTGATTTTCTAAATCTTCTTCTATTTAGCGTTGCAATTTTTAAATGATCTCTTTATATTATTTACTCTATTTTTATAAGGTAACTAGTTTTAACTATTCCTAGCTAAGTTATTTTTTTATTTCTTTCTCTTCTTTTATCATTTCGCTGAAAATAACTTTTCACTCTTACGATTTTCTTTCCTCTTCATTCTTCATTTATTCTTTAATACTTCTAATTTCCTCATTTAGTTGCATATCTTTCTTCTGGTTAAGTTCCTTCTATTAATCAATTTCTTGTAGTAAATTTTACAAAATTTCAGTCTTTATGTAGAGTTCTTAAGGAACTTAAATACAATTTCTTTCCTAAAGAAATGTAAAAACTGCTTATTTTATATTCCATTTAAAATGCTAGTTTTCATTTTAGTCTGCTAGCTGGATTTTAACTTCTTGAGACTAATTTTCTTTTTTTTATGCACTTAATATGTTTTAGAGTTGACTTAAGCAATTATGTAGCTCTTTTTATTTAGGCTTTTTTTATGATTACTAGATATTAAGGCTTAAGAAATCTTGCTATAATTCTCGCTCAATTTAACTAACTAAATTCTTCTTCATCTGGCTATACAACTCTTCTTGCTTTAGACTAACTTCATTCTATCAAGATTATGATTCCTTTTCCCTTATCTCACTTGTCAGTTATTCTTCAAACTTAGATTCTCAGTCAGAAAATTATTAGCTTTGGACAATTTCCATGTGTTCCAAGCAAATTCCAAGTTTACCACATATAAAGCAACTTTGATTACTACCTTACATTATTATTATGTATAAGACTTAAATAATAAAATGAAGCATGCTATTATCAATAAAACGTCTTCACTCTATTATACAAGTATCTTAGATTAGAGTAACTATATAGTTAGTTGCTACCTTTATAGTGAAGATTTCTATTAGCCTTACAATTTTTATTAGTATGTGATTCCTTTTTTTAGTGCTAGGAGCATCTTCTATATTTTGAGAGCATCTATTAAATTAAAGAATAAATAGCTGTCAAATACAACTAAGTAGCTATATAAAGTACTGATCTTATGAAATTCTGATTTAGCTTATACAATAGCAACCATAATTAGGTAGATAAATTGAGATATAGCCTTACTAGCTCTAAAAGTATACAATTAAACAAACTTTCTTAAAGAAATTATTTTTAAACTGCTTCATCTTGATCAAGAGCTTCTGTAAACCTTTTCAGTTTAATTTTTAATTATTTATCTAAGACTCAAACAAACTACAAGTGATGCTGTTTAGATAAGTCAATGTTTTTTACATAGCTTTATGCTAGAACTTATATAAATGGTAAATATACTTATAGGAATATACTATAGTTTGCATTATTAAATTAGTATTTTTCATTTAGAAGTGTTTGCACTTAATCCTGGCTTATAAAACTAAACATCTAAAAATTATTAAATCTTAAGAAACTTCTAGAGCTTTAAAGCATTATATAACTTCCTAATCACTTTCCTTTTCTATTGCAAATTATTCAATTTGCTAAACTTAATATTTTCCAAAATTTTCAGCAAATAGCTACTTTAGAATTCCACGTTGTTCTAAAAGCAGGATAAAACTTCATTTCCAAAGCTTATCAATCTTCTGCTAGATAAAACTAATAGCTTTTTAAAAAAGCTTCCTTCTTCCTTAAAGCTTTACATCTCTTTCTTTTTTTGTTTCCTTCATTATTTAGGGAACAGTTCTTTAGTCAATTAATTTTATTACTCTGAACCTTAAGAAACTTCCATTACTTAGCAATTTAAATTAGCAGGGAGAAAGGGATATTTAAAATAATTTAGAGGCAAAGCATCAGAATAAGCTTGCAGAGTTAAAATATGAAAGTTCATAATTAGAACTTAAAGTACTTTTATTTAAACTCCATAAGATTTCCTATTTAGCTTAAATAAAGATTGATTATATATGATGCTCAAATTAGAAATAGTCATTTTAGATTATTAATGGATTATGCTTCGCTATGATTACTCTTTATGAAATCATTTTGCTTCTTATCAAACTTTATTTCTTTCATTTTGCTAAATTTACTCATTATAGCTTCTCCCATTACGAATTAAATGAATCTTAACAAATAAAATTCTTCATTAAGGAATAGAAATAATTCAATGCTTATATTAGTTTTAAATAAGGTATAAACTAAGCTTTATGTATTAGTCATATAATTCTATACAATGTGCTATTTAAATATAGCATCAAGTCTTACCATCAGATGCTTTATTTTCAGATAGTTACTAAAATTATTTAGCAAGAATAGAAGACTTCGTTGGTCAAAAAGTTGCTATGCTTATAAGATTAAAAATACTTTAGTAAGTGTCTTAAAAATAAGAGATTTGCATAGATAAACTTAATTTCAAAAATATATTAAACTTATAATAAATGAGAGGCTCTTCATTAGGGAGTAATATCTTAATTTAGTACTTTTAGAAATATGCTTTAATTTATATTTGAAGAGCTATTTTTCATATAGCAGTATTTATAACTTTCATATTAAGATTATGATATTCAATTCTATTTAAGAAAAGATTGTTTTTTTATTTAGAATTTAGAGTATTTAGCATTTCGAATACTTTTACTTTCTTGAAATTAAAGAGTTTAATTTGAGTAACTAAACGTTTGCTAATTTTTTCTTTCATAGTTTCTTTCTGTCACGAACTCAACAACATTTATAAGAAAATCCCAGCATAATAATTTCTTTTATTATAAACTGGATACTAAAACTTAGGCCATTCTTTCTCACTCAGATTTATACTTTCCTATTTATAAGCATAAACTTCGTAGTTCTTATTTCATCCTTCTTAATAAATCTATTTAGCTGCTAGTTCTAAGGTCTCCTAACAAATATTCTGCTTTCACTTACATCTACAAAATAGTATTTTTCATCTTCCAACTTCAAGATTATTGCTCAATGAGAGCTTCATAAGGTTAACCAGCTAATATAATTGTTCGTAATATATATCTCTTTAACTTTACTACTTTTAGCAGGAATATCTCCTGAAATATAAGGTCTCCAATCTGCGATAAGAGCTTTAATTGAACTTCTGCTTTACATTTATAATTAATAAAGTAAGGAGACTTAAAAAGGATTGCTTAAGCGATAACATAATCAGCACTATTCTAATATAAAAAACGACTACTACTTATAATAGAAATATAAGATAGTCCTTTCTTAGTATCTTTTAGGTAAATTATTTATTTTATAACATTGCTATACACTTTACGCTAGAAATTTAGAAATGCCAGCAATGGTGAGAATATTAAAAGAGAGTTAAATCATTCTAGTTCTTTATAAAGGAAGCTTTGAGTAGGTTAGCTAGAATCATTAACTAAATATATTCTAGAATGGAATAAGCTGCTTTATATAACCTAAAAAACAGCTGTTTATCAGTAAATATACGAATAATTAATACAATTATAGTAAATAGTCATATAAGTAGAAATCTTAGAAGTGTTGAAACTTGAAGTTGCTCCTGTTAATTTTTATATTCATGAAGTCATAAATCTTTGGAAAAATAGATGGGAAGAAGTGTCTTCTAAGGAAAAATTTTAAAGTTGGATTTTTTGGTAGAGATGAGAACAAATGAATTGATTGGCAAATACATTTGGCTAATAAAAAACGATTATCATATTATATAAGAACAGTTACATATCTTACTGATACCTTTTGTAAACCCATTGTAATAACTAAGAATTAAATCCAATTTTACATTAGAGAGTTCTCTGCTGAAAAACACATTAATAATTATTATTTTCAGATAGACATCAAAATTAAAAAATTGAAAAAGACCAGACATAATTTCAGCTAATGCATTGAGAATTATAATGCTTATTTACTATTCAGCAATAGAAAGATCACAGTAAATGTAGTTAAAGCTAGCTGGTGCTATTTATATAGTTAAACTTTTAGTTGGTATTCTATTTAATCATTTATGAAATTATTGAATTTCTCTTTTCTAGTATATATTACTACTTTTATCTCTCCTTATTTATATTAGCTTAAAAGATAATATAATTCAACAATGAGTTATTCGATTTCATTATAAAGTTAAAAGCCTATAATGTGACTAATTCTACTTTATAATGCAAAATTTTCTAACTTATTTATTATGCAACATTGACAGCTCTTTGACAACCTAGATAAATAAGCTTAATTTGCAGTTTCTTAATTGATAGAAATTACTAATCAAATCCTTTTTTCCTTAACTAAAATTTGATTCTTTCGCTTGAATTTAAAAAATGCATCTTAAAATATAAAGTTTATCCTAATTAATATTAAGCTTCTGCTTCTCACTTCTAGTTGCAATTTAAACATCTTCATAATTAACCTATAATCAATAAATGAGCCAAACTTCTTATGGATACTATATAAGTATTTTCTACTCAAGAAGTCTCACACTTGATATAGTAGCAGAAGGAAAAAATGAACATTCTAGGAGTGACTTAAAGATTTTAGTTATAAAAACGATAAATTTATAATATAAAAAGTAAAGCATAGTTATATTATAAATGCTTATGCTATATTAGAGTTTAATAAATTATCTAAGTTTAATTCTTAAACGCTTTGCTATAAAAGCAGAGCACTCTTTTTTTTATAAATGTTATCTAAGTTGGTAAGACTTTTTAAAATTGAATATGATAACAGAGCTTTGATAAGTGGGGAACTTCCATCTGGCCAAGAATAAGTTGAAAAAATGTATATTGTAACTAAGTATTTGGTGAAATTAACTTGGTTCAAACATTGGGCTTTGGTGCTGAAATTGGAAAATGGAAGTTACTACTATGTTGATAGAAGTGAAAACAATATATAAGTTTAAAAATTCAACTCTTTAGAAGAAGCAGTTAGTGTAATGGATTAATTTTGTGGCAACTAATATGATATTAACGTATATGAATAATAAAGAGTTCGAATTAATTGAAATGAAATGAGCAGTCATTTAAAAATAGCTTGCTCTTAAAATGAGCTCATGTGCTATAATTTTGTTATTGCATCTGTAGAAATGGCTACAAAAGGAGATTATAGAAGGGAAAATCCCATAGTGATTAGATCGAGAGTATGAAACTCTTTAATTCAAAATTGAATTCCTAAATTATTTAAAATTATTATTAAATAGCAAAAAGGAATTTTAAATGTATAACTACTTATAAACATAAATGATTTATACCTAAATGATAAGGTTTAAGATAATCTCTCTTCCTTTTATTATGAGAAAGTAAATAATTTGTAAATAAGCATTGATTATTAATAGTGAATTTAAAATGAATCCTTTATGCTCATTAATTTAACTTTGCATTGCTTAAAAGCTTTCTAATAGATAAAGTTATATTTATGCTATATAATTTCTTAGTTCTATTGTTTTACCTTTGATCTTATTAATTACATAGTAAGGATTATTTATATATGAAGCAAACCAAATAATTTCACTTAATCATTTTATTTACTTAAATGGAATTACATTTTTGTCTACTTGATTGCAGTTTTTGTAGATTTTGATCAAAAGATTAATAGAATGAAAGCTTTTAATTTACTTAAAACTATCTCTCTTCAAAATCTTATAATATTGCTTATAAATTATTAGACTTTACTATTTGCCTTAGGATATCACTTTGTATCATTAAGAAAGCATTATGCGAGTAACTAATTTTAGATTTGAACTAAATCCAAAAAGATTAGAGCTGAAGCAGGCATTCAATTTGGCGTTGACAATTAAATGATTTAATCTATAAGGAGCATCATCCTACACATACATAAATAACTAACTTAAAGATAAAGGAAATAAGGATATACAAAGTGATAGATATATCCATTAAAGGAAATATTTAGGATTATAGCATTGCTATTGTTAGCTAGATATGGATTATTAGACTAAATAATAAATTTTATCTAAAGGCGTAGTGCTTTTTGTTAGATTGTATCTGTATTCGATACATTTTCTAAACTATTAGAAACTTCTTATAATTTATCTGAAAAACAAATCTTTAGTTCGATGTTGATACTTGTTTTAATAATAAAGGAAAGAGATAAAAACTACTAATATCTAGAGATTTCTGAGGCAATGAGGTTTATCTATAATTAAATAATTTAGATCTATTGAGCTTCTTTAAAAAATGTAATAAACTATAAGCATTTTAACTTAATCAAAAGTGGAACTATATAAAGCATTACACTTTGATGTTAAACAAATCTCATAGAGGGACTCTTAAGTCTAATATTATAAAAGATTGTAACTGAAACCTATAAATTTATTATATAATAGAATGCTTATATACATAGAACTTAGAACATTGCTAATATAGATAAACTCTCTATTAAATAGCTTAAACACAATGAGATAAAATTAATTGAAATTATTATTAAGGAGTTTATATTTCTTGGTATCACTTTCTTGTGGGAACTACTAAAGTCTTCTTACATCTAAATATAAACTTTGGTTTCTTTACTATCATCAAAGTACTTTATTATCACTCTATAAGCTCATTAAATTCATAAAAGACTTGTAACTAAAAGTTAGCAATTGATTATGCTTTAGTTATTTAATCTCTATCATAAAATAGGTTCATACTTCTAATTAGTCCTATATCCCTTGATTAAGTGATTTCTATATCATTTCAATAGAAAGAATTATTTAATAAGTTCTAAAGCTTCTTCTATCTCATTTTTAATTTATACTAGTTTAATCATCTTAAAGTCAATAAAAGAGATTTATCAAAACTTATTTCTTCAAAATTAAAATTAATTTTTAATATAAAAAGTAATTAGAACTTGTAAGGATTTATTAAGCTTGTATAAACAGAATGCTATTTAAAAGCTATTGCTAATGCAACTTAGATAAAGACTGTAATTTATTTTTATTCTTATAATCAATTTATCTTATAATAATCACAAGCATCAATGGTTTCTATCTGGTCTTTAATAAAAATTATATACCAGATCAATACTTGATTCAATAAAATATTCACGTAATAGCATCTTTCAATATCATGCAAATCCTCATAATTTCTGAATATTTTCTTAGTCTTCTTTAGTATTTTTATTTATATATAACCTATTCCAGCTTTTTTCCTTCTAGTTAAGTAGTAGTTTCAAACTTTCGTTTTTGAATTAAATTGACTAAGTTTATCCTCAGTCTAGTTAAATATAACAATAAGAGTTAATCCTTCAATCTTACTCTAATAGTAGTCTCTATATGTCTTATTATAGTTTATTCCTGCTAGAAATGTATTTAAGATAAATAAAATTTGAAAGTGACTTGTAATAAATTTATTTAATCAAACCTTTAATTAAAATAGAGAGGAGTAGTTTCAATCTATCAACCTCTGGTCTGGTTCTTATTTTCTTTGACTTAAAATAACTTTCTCATGTATTAATAGTCTAATACTAAATAGGTATATTCATATAAAGCTATTTTCTTCTAATCTAGCACAGACGCATTTCTATATAGTTATTTTCTAATTCTTTGTTATCCTAAATAAATACCTATTCAAGTAGCTTTAACCTTTTATTTGCTTAATCTATTTTTTCCATGAGCATATAAATAAAAAGCAACGATTGTTAGATAGAAAAATTAGTTTGGAATATATATAGTGATAAGCTTAATAAGAAAGAGTTTCAGTAGAGGAAGTTAATTTTATGGAATTAGTAGATTTAAAGAAATAATTAGATTCAGTAAAATGACCAAAACAAGCTAAGTAATAATAAAGCTTCTGGAATAATTCAAATAAAAGGTAACAAATCATATTTATAATACAGATCATTATAATAATTAAATAGTTAAGCATACTGCTGCATGTTTAGATTTTAGTTTGCTTAATTAAATTAAAAATAACACTAAACTTTTATATTCACTTTCTTAAAGCAGTCATTAGTTATATATAAAGGCTACAAGATAATAATTTAGTAGATAACACTAGCATTTGGATTAATAATTCATTTATATACAATTTATTTAGTTCTAGTTCCTTTTAAAAATTAATTATAATCTACTCTTTCCAGCATTGGGACTAATTTAAACTTAGTGCTTTAATAAAATTATTTCTAAATCTAACCTATGAAAGGAACTCATTTTAATACTCTCTTTATCTTACAATCCTCTAGTTTAATAACAAATCATCTTTATATAAATAACTTAATTAATGCTTAACAAATTTATACACTAGTTTGTCTATTCGGAAGTAAATTGATGCTATATAGTAAGTTTTTATTTAAGATGCTACTTTCTTCTTTCTTTATGTATTTGCTTTACATAATTAAATAGTTAAAATTGCTGTTAATTAGGTAACTTAAATAAATAATTAGGATTTAGCTTATTTAATGTAAAATAAGTGTTAAAAAGGAAGTTTGGTATGAATATTCGCTTAATCACTTTACTTGTAAATTTAGTTCATAAGATTATTCTATGGATTTTACTATATCCCTTAAGTTATTTGGGATATATATTAAACTTAATTGCCTTAATAGTTTTATACTTGAATCTTCTATATCTACTCTTGAAGCATTTAGTTTTGTTACTCCAACTATACTTTACTTTGCTAGCACATTTAATACTTGGATTAAATATTTTTATTTTCATTTTCAAGTTATCAGAGCATTTAACTATATTATTTCTAATAATCTTCCTATAAATTTCTTAAATTTGATTAAGTATATAACAGCTCTTATTAAAGATAGGCATTATTCTATTCAGTACTTTCTAGTCTTTTTTATAATTTTTCTTTTTGTTCCTCATGCATTTTGCTTTATTATAGAATTTAATTTATTAGCTCTTCATTCTATTAATTTTGAAGGATTTAAAAAGATTAGCCAATAATATTTTCACCTTTTTCTTTTAATTTCGCTTCATATATCTTTTCTTACTCATCTCTTTGGTTTTGTAGTACTGTCACTTAATTCTTATACTATGTAATATCATTTTAGCAATTACTTATCTAAATGCGCAAATCATAGATTTATTAATTAAATTTTTCTTATTAAATCTAATGAAGCTTTTCTTATTCTAGTAAATCGTATACTTATTAAGTTAGCTAACTATTTGACTGGGTTAACTTCTCACACTTATATTTTTCTTATTATAGGTTATATTTTAAAACTGTCCATATCTCTTATTTATTACTTAGTTCTATGTTTTTAATTTCTATTTCTTAGCTTAATTTTTTTATTTCCTTCTATTATTTTTCTATATTATCAGCTTAACTTTTATTCTCTTGCTCTAAAACTAAATTTTATTTTTAAAGCTTCATTTTTTCCTGCTCAAATTGTTAGAAAGTTTACATACTTTACTTTTCCTATTCTTGCAAGCTTTTAATTTCTTATTCTCTCATTTCTAGCAAAGTCTTATTGTATTAATCTTAGTTAACGTTTCTCTTAATTTCTTAGAGAGCTTAACTAAACTATTGAGTGAAGTTAGAGTTTTATTCTAAAAGTCGATAATTTTCTTTCTTATATGTTTCTATCTACTCCTTTAATTAGCTAGCTAAGCTCTAGTATTCTAATTGTTATTTATTGTAATTATCATTTTACTTCTTTAGTTCCTATATTTATTCTTATAGCAAGCTTATTTCTGTTTTAAGGCTATTTTACTACTTCTATACATTTTCTTATTACTACTAACTAAATGCTTCGTTATCCTAAATTTATCTCTAAAAGGTCATTTTAAAATAGGTACATTCCTTTCTAAGTTAATTTTGACTTTCCTTTAAATTTAAATTTTCTTTTATCAACTCTTCAAACTAATTTTTCGTTTCTTAGATCTATTAGTTTTTAAGTTTCGATATTTTCTTATATGAGTCTATAATAAGCGTGATAGACTAATTCCTTTATAATGTAGGAAGATTTTCTCCTTGATTTTCTAAATCTTCTTCTATTTAGCGTTGCAATTTTTAAATGATCTCTTTATATTATTTACTCTATTTTTATAAGGTAACTAGTTTTAACTATTCCTAGCTAAGTTATTTTTTTATTTCTTTCTCTTCTTTTATCATTTCGCTGAAAATAACTTTTCACTCTTACGATTTTCTTTCCTCTTCATTCTTCATTTATTCTTTAATACTTCTAATTTCCTCATTTAGTTGCATATCTTTCTTCTGGTTAAGTTCCTTCTATTAATCAATTTCTTGTAGTAAATTTTACAAAATTTCAGTCTTTATGTAGAGTTCTTAAGGAACTTAAATACAATTTCTTTCCTAAAGAAATGTAAAAACTGCTTATTTTATATTCCATTTAAAATGCTAGTTTTCATTTTAGTCTGCTAGCTGGATTTTAACTTCTTGAGACTAATTTTCTTTTTTTTATGCACTTAATATGTTTTAGAGTTGACTTAAGCAATTATGTAGCTCTTTTTATTTAGGCTTTTTTTATGATTACTAGATATTAAGGCTTAAGAAATCTTGCTATAATTCTCGCTCAATTTAACTAACTAAATTCTTCTTCATCTGGCTATACAACTCTTCTTGCTTTAGACTAACTTCATTCTATCAAGATTATGATTCCTTTTCCCTTATCTCACTTGTCAGTTATTCTTCAAACTTAGATTCTCAGTCAGAAAATTATTAGCTTTGGACAATTTCCATGTGTTCCAAGCAAATTCCAAGTTTACCACATATAAAGCAACTTTGATTACTACCTTACATTATTATTATGTATAAGACTTAAATAATAAAATGAAGCATGCTATTATCAATAAAACGTCTTCACTCTATTATACAAGTATCTTAGATTAGAGTAACTATATAGTTAGTTGCTACCTTTATAGTGAAGATTTCTATTAGCCTTACAATTTTTATTAGTATGTGATTCCTTTTTTTAGTGCTAGGAGCATCTTCTATATTTTGAGAGCATCTATTAAATTAAAGAATAAATAGCTGTCAAATACAACTAAGTAGCTATATAAAGTACTGATCTTATGAAATTCTGATTTAGCTTATACAATAGCAACCATAATTAGGTAGATAAATTGAGATATAGCCTTACTAGCTCTAAAAGTATACAATTAAACAAACTTTCTTAAAGAAATTATTTTTAAACTGCTTCATCTTGATCAAGAGCTTCTGTAAACCTTTTCAGTTTAATTTTTAATTATTTATCTAAGACTCAAACAAACTACAAGTGATGCTGTTTAGATAAGTCAATGTTTTTTACATAGCTTTATGCTAGAACTTATATAAATGGTAAATATACTTATAGGAATATACTATAGTTTGCATTATTAAATTAGTATTTTTCATTTAGAAGTGTTTGCACTTAATCCTGGCTTATAAAACTAAACATCTAAAAATTATTAAATCTTAAGAAACTTCTAGAGCTTTAAAGCATTATATAACTTCCTAATCACTTTCCTTTTCTATTGCAAATTATTCAATTTGCTAAACTTAATATTTTCCAAAATTTTCAGCAAATAGCTACTTTAGAATTCCACGTTGTTCTAAAAGCAGGATAAAACTTCATTTCCAAAGCTTATCAATCTTCTGCTAGATAAAACTAATAGCTTTTTAAAAAAGCTTCCTTCTTCCTTAAAGCTTTACATCTCTTTCTTTTTTTGTTTCCTTCATTATTTAGGGAACAGTTCTTTAGTCAATTAATTTTATTACTCTGAACCTTAAGAAACTTCCATTACTTAGCAATTTAAATTAGCAGGGAGAAAGGGATATTTAAAATAATTTAGAGGCAAAGCATCAGAATAAGCTTGCAGAGTTAAAATATGAAAGTTCATAATTAGAACTTAAAGTACTTTTATTTAAACTCCATAAGATTTCCTATTTAGCTTAAATAAAGATTGATTATATATGATGCTCAAATTAGAAATAGTCATTTTAGATTATTAATGGATTATGCTTCGCTATGATTACTCTTTATGAAATCATTTTGCTTCTTATCAAACTTTATTTCTTTCATTTTGCTAAATTTACTCATTATAGCTTCTCCCATTACGAATTAAATGAATCTTAACAAATAAAATTCTTCATTAAGGAATAGAAATAATTCAATGCTTATATTAGTTTTAAATAAGGTATAAACTAAGCTTTATGTATTAGTCATATAATTCTATACAATGTGCTATTTAAATATAGCATCAAGTCTTACCATCAGATGCTTTATTTTCAGATAGTTACTAAAATTATTTAGCAAGAATAGAAGACTTCGTTGGTCAAAAAGTTGCTATGCTTATAAGATTAAAAATACTTTAGTAAGTGTCTTAAAAATAAGAGATTTGCATAGATAAACTTAATTTCAAAAATATATTAAACTTATAATAAATGAGAGGCTCTTCATTAGGGAGTAATATCTTAATTTAGTACTTTTAGAAATATGCTTTAATTTATATTTGAAGAGCTATTTTTCATATAGCAGTATTTATAACTTTCATATTAAGATTATGATATTCAATTCTATTTAAGATAAGATTGTTTTTTTATTTAGAATTTAGAGTATTTAGCATTTCGAATACTTTTACTTTCTTGAAATTAAAGAGTTTAATTTGAGTAACTAAACGTTTGCTAATTTTTTCTTTCATAGTTTCTTTCTGTCACGAACTCAACAACATTTATAAGAAAATCCCAGCATAATAATTTCTTTTATTATAAACTGGATACTAAAACTTAGGCCATTCTTTCTCACTCAGATTTATACTTTCCTATTTATAAGCATAAACTTCGTAGTTCTTATTTCATCCTTCTTAATAAATCTATTTAGCTGCTAGTTCTAAGGTCTCCTAACAAATATTCTGCTTTCACTTACATCTACAAAATAGTATTTTTCATCTTCCAACTTCAAGATTATTGCTCAATGAGAGCTTCATAAGGTTAACCAGCTAATATAATTGTTCGTAATATATATCTCTTTAACTTTACTACTTTTAGCAGGAATATCTCCTGAAATATAAGGTCTCCAATCTGCGATAAGAGCTTTAATTGAACTTCTGCTTTACATTTATAATTAATAAAGTAAGGAGACTTAAAAAGGATTGCTTAAGCGATAACATAATCAGCACTATTCTAATATAAAAAACGACTACTACTTATAATAGAAATATAAGATAGTCCTTTCTTAGTATCTTTTAGGTAAATTATTTATTTTATAACATTGCTATACACTTTACGCTAGAAATTTAGAAATGCCAGCAATGGTGAGAATATTAAAAGAGAGTTAAATCATTCTAGTTCTTTATAAAGGAAGCTTTGAGTAGGTTAGCTAGAATCATTAACTAAATATATTCTAGAATGGAATAAGCTGCTTTATATAACCTAAAAAACAGCTGTTTATCAGTAAATATACGAATAATTAATACAATTATAGTAAATAGTCATATAAGTAGAAATCTTAGAAGTGTTGAAACTTGAAGTTGCTCCTGTTAATTTTTATATTCATGAAGTCATAAATCTTTGGAAAAATAGATGGGAAGAAGTGTCTTCTAAGGAAAAATTTTAAAGTTGGATTTTTTGGTAGAGATGAGAACAAATGAATTGATTGGCAAATACATTTGGCTAATAAAAAACGATTATCATATTATATAAGAACAGTTACATATCTTACTGATACCTTTTGTAAACCCATTGTAATAACTAAGAATTAAATCCAATTTTACATTAGAGAGTTCTCTGCTGAAAAACACATTAATAATTATTATTTTCAGATAGACATCAAAATTAAAAAATTGAAAAAGACCAGACATAATTTCAGCTAATGCATTGAGAATTATAATGCTTATTTACTATTCAGCAATAGAAAGATCACAGTAAATGTAGTTAAAGCTAGCTGGTGCTATTTATATAGTTAAACTTTTAGTTGGTATTCTATTTAATCATTTATGAAATTATTGAATTTCTCTTTTCTAGTATATATTACTACTTTTATCTCTCCTTATTTATATTAGCTTAAAAGATAATATAATTCAACAATGAGTTATTCGATTTCATTATAAAGTTAAAAGCCTATAATGTGACTAATTCTACTTTATAATGCAAAATTTTCTAACTTATTTATTATGCAACATTGACAGCTCTTTGACAACCTAGATAAATAAGCTTAATTTGCAGTTTCTTAATTGATAGAAATTACTAATCAAATCCTTTTTTCCTTAACTAAAATTTGATTCTTTCGCTTGAATTTAAAAAATGCATCTTAAAATATAAAGTTTATCCTAATTAATATTAAGCTTCTGCTTCTCACTTCTAGTTGCAATTTAAACATCTTCATAATTAACCTATAATCAATAAATGAGCCAAACTTCTTATGGATACTATATAAGTATTTTCTACTCAAGAAGTCTCACACTTGATATAGTAGCAGAAGGAAAAAATGAACATTCTAGGAGTGACTTAAAGATTTTAGTTATAAAAACGATAAATTTATAATATAAAAAGTAAAGCATAGTTATATTATAAATGCTTATGCTATATTAGAGTTTAATAAATTATCTAAGTTTAATTCTTAAACGCTTTGCTATAAAAGCAGAGCACTCTTTTTTTTATAAATGTTATCTAAGTTGCTAAGACTTTTTAAAATTGAATATGATAACAGAGCTTTGATAAGTGGGGAACTTCCATCTGGCCAAGAATAAGTTGAAAAAATGTATATTGTAACTAAGTATTTGGTGAAATTAACTTGGTTCAAACATTGGGCTTTGGTGCTGAAATTGGAAAATGGAAGTTACTACTATGTTGATAGAAGTGAAAACAATATATAAGTTTAAAAATTCAACTCTTTAGAAGAAGCAGTTAGTGTAATGGATTAATTTTGTGGCAACTAATATGATATTAACGTATATGAATAATAAAGAGTTCGAATTAATTGAAATGAAATGAGCAGTCATTTAAAAATAGCTTGCTCTTAAAATGAGCTCATGTGCTATAATTTTGTTATTGCATCTGTAGAAATGGCTACAAAAGGAGATTATAGAAGGGAAAATCCCATAGTGATTAGATCGAGAGTATGAAACTCTTTAATTCAAAATTGAATTCCTAAATTATTTAAAATTATTATTAAATAGCAAAAAGGATTTTTAAATGTATAACTACTTATAAACATAAATGATTTATACCTAAATGATAAGGTTTAAGATAATCTCTCTTCCTTTTATTATGAGAAAGTAAATAATTTGTAAATAAGCATTGATTATTAATAGTGAATTTAAAATGAATCCTTTATGCTCATTAATTTAACTTTGCATTGCTTAAAAGCTTTCTAATAGATAAAGTTATATTTATGCTATATAATTTCTTAGTTCTATTGTTTTACCTTTGATCTTATTAATTACATAGTAAGGATTATTTATATATGAAGCAAACCAAATAATTTCACTTAATCATTTTATTTACTTAAATGGAATTACATTTTTGTCTACTTGATTGCAGTTTTTGTAGATTTTGATCAAAAGATTAATAGAATGAAAGCTTTTAATTTACTTAAAACTATCTCTCTTCAAAATCTTATAATATTGCTTATAAATTATTAGACTTTACTATTTGCCTTAGGATATCACTTTGTATCATTAAGAAAGCATTATGCGAGTAACTAATTTTAGATTTGAACTAAATCCAAAAAGATTAGAGCTGAAGCAGGCATTCAATTTGGCGTTGACAATTAAATGATTTAATCTATAAGGAGCATCATCCTACACATACATAAATAACTAACTTAAAGATAAAGGAAATAAGGATATACAAAGTGATAGATATATCCATTAAAGGAAATATTTAGGATTATAGCATTGCTATTGTTAGCTAGATATGGATTATTAGACTAAATAATAAATTTTATCTAAAGGCGTAGTGCTTTTTGTTAGATTGTATCTGTATTCGATACATTTTCTAAACTATTAGAAACTTCTTATAATTTATCTGAAAAACAAATCTTTAGTTCGATGTTGATACTTGTTTTAATAATAAAGGAAAGAGATAAAAACTACTAATATCTAGAGATTTCTGAGGCAATGAGGTTTATCTATAATTAAATAATTTAGATCTATTGAGCTTCTTTAAAAAATGTAATAAACTATAAGCATTTTAACTTAATCAAAAGTGGAACTATATAAAGCATTACACTTTGATGTTAAACAAATCTCATAGAGGGACTCTTAAGTCTAATATTATAAAAGATTGTAACTGAAACCTATAAATTTATTATATAATAGAATGCTTATATACATAGAACTTAGAACATTGCTAATATAGATAAACTCTCTATTAAATAGCTTAAACACAATGAGATAAAATTAATTGAAATTATTATTAAGGAGTTTATATTTCTTGGTATCACTTTCTTGTGGGAACTACTAAAGTCTTCTTACATCTAAATATAAACTTTGGTTTCTTTACTATCATCAAAGTACTTTATTATCACTCTATAAGCTCATTAAATTCATAAAAGACTTGTAACTAAAAGTTAGCAATTGATTATGCTTTAGTTATTTAATCTCTATCATAAAATAGGTTCATACTTCTAATTAGTCCTATATCCCTTGATTAAGTGATTTCTATATCATTTCAATAGAAAGAATTATTTAATAAGTTCTAAAGCTTCTTCTATCTCATTTTTAATTTATACTAGTTTAATCATCTTAAAGTCAATAAAAGAGATTTATCAAAACTTATTTCTTCAAAATTAAAATTAATTTTTAATATAAAAAGTAATTAGAACTTGTAAGGATTTATTAAGCTTGTATAAACAGAATGCTATTTAAAAGCTATTGCTAATGCAACTTAGATAAAGACTGTAATTTATTTTTATTCTTATAATCAATTTATCTTATAATAATCACAAGCATCAATGGTTTCTATCTGGTCTTTAATAAAAATTATATACCAGATCAATACTTGATTCAATAAAATATTCACGTAATAGCATCTTTCAATATCATGCAAATCCTCATAATTTCTGAATATTTTCTTAGTCTTCTTTAGTATTTTTATTTATATATAACCTATTCCAGCTTTTTTCCTTCTAGTTAAGTAGTAGTTTCAAACTTTCGTTTTTGAATTAAATTGACTAAGTTTATCCTCAGTCTAGTTAAATATAACAATAAGAGTTAATCCTTCAATCTTACTCTAATAGTAGTCTCTATATGTCTTATTATAGTTTATTCCTGCTAGAAATGTATTTAAGATAAATAAAATTTGAAAGTGACTTGTAATAAATTTATTTAATCAAACCTTTAATTAAAATAGAGAGGAGTAGTTTCAATCTATCAACCTCTGGTCTGGTTCTTATTTTCTTTGACTTAAAATAACTTTCTCATGTATTAATAGTCTAATACTAAATAGGTATATTCATATAAAGCTATTTTCTTCTAATCTAGCACAGACGCATTTCTATATAGTTATTTTCTAATTCTTTGTTATCCTAAATAAATACCTATTCAAGTAGCTTTAACCTTTTATTTGCTTAATCTATTTTTTCCATGAGCATATAAATAAAAAGCAACGATTGTTAGATAGAAAAATTAGTTTGGAATATATATAGTGATAAGCTTAATAAGAAAGAGTTTCAGTAGAGGAAGTTAATTTTATGGAATTAGTAGATTTAAAGAAATAATTAGATTCAGTAAAATGACCAAAACAAGCTAAGTAATAATAAAGCTTCTGGAATAATTCAAATAAAAGGTAACAAATCATATTTATAATACAGATCATTATAATAATTAAATAGTTAAGCATACTGCTGCATGTTTAGATTTTAGTTTGCTTAATTAAATTAAAAATAACACTAAACTTTTATATTCACTTTCTTAAAGCAGTCATTAGTTATATATAAAGGCTACAAGATAATAATTTAGTAGATAACACTAGCATTTGGATTAATAATTCATTTATATACAATTTATTTAGTTCTAGTTCCTTTTAAAAATTAATTATAATCTACTCTTTCCAGCATTGGGACTAATTTAAACTTAGTGCTTTAATAAAATTATTTCTAAATCTAACCTATGAAAGGAACTCATTTTAATACTCTCTTTATCTTACAATCCTCTAGTTTAATAACAAATCATCTTTATATAAATAACTTAATTAATGCTTAACAAATTTATACACTAGTTTGTCTATTCGGAAGTAAATTGATGCTATATAGTAAGTTTTTATTTAAGATGCTACTTTCTTCTTTCTTTATGTATTTGCTTTACATAATTAAATAGTTAAAATTGCTGTTAATTAGGTAACTTAAATAAATAATTAGGATTTAGCTTATTTAATGTAAAATAAGTGTTAAAAAGGAAGTTTGGTATGAATATTCGCTTAATCACTTTACTTGTAAATTTAGTTCATAAGATTATTCTATGGATTTTACTATATCCCTTAAGTTATTTGGGATATATATTAAACTTAATTGCCTTAATAGTTTTATACTTGAATCTTCTATATCTACTCTTGAAGCATTTAGTTTTGTTACTCCAACTATACTTTACTTTGCTAGCACATTTAATACTTGGATTAAATATTTTTATTTTCATTTTCAAGTTATCAGAGCATTTAACTATATTATTTCTAATAATCTTCCTATAAATTTCTTAAATTTGATTAAGTATATAACAGCTCTTATTAAAGATAGGCATTATTCTATTCAGTACTTTCTAGTCTTTTTTATAATTTTTCTTTTTGTTCCTCATGCATTTTGCTTTATTATAGAATTTAATTTATTAGCTCTTCATTCTATTAATTTTGAAGGATTTAAAAAGATTAGCCAATAATATTTTCACCTTTTTCTTTTAATTTCGCTTCATATATCTTTTCTTACTCATCTCTTTGGTTTTGTAGTACTGTCACTTAATTCTTATACTATGTAATCTCATTTTAGCAATTACTTATCTAAATGCGCAAATCATAGATTTATTAATTAAATTTTTCTTATTAAATCTAATGAAGCTTTTCTTATTCTAGTAAATCGTATATTTATTAAGTTAGCTAACTATTTGACTGAGTTAACTTCTCACACTTATATTTTTCTTATTATAGGTTATATTTTAAAACTGTCCATATCTCTTATTTATTACTTAGTTCTATGTTTTTAATTTCTATTTCTTAGCTTAATTTTTTTATTTCCTTCTATTATTTTTCTATATTATCAGCTTAACTTTTATTCTCTTGCTCTAAAACTAAATTTTATTTTTAAAGCTTCATTTTTTCCTGCTCAAATTGTTAGAAAGTTTACATACTTTACTTTTGCTATTCTTGCAAGCTTTTAATTTCTTATTCTCTCCTTTCTAGCAAAGTCTTATTGTATTAATCTTAGTTAACGTTTCTCTTTTTTTCTTAGAGAGCTTAACTAAACTATTGAGTGAAGTTAGAGTTTTATTCTAAAAGTCGATAATTTTCTTTCTTATATGTTTCTATCTACTCCTTTAATTAGCTAGCTAAGCTCTAGTATTCTAATTGTTATTTATTGTAATTATCATTTTACTTCTTTAGTTCCTATATTTATTCTTATAGCAAGCTTATAAGGCTATTTTACTACTTCTATACATTTTCTTATTACTACTAACTAAATGCTTCGTTATCCTAAATTTATCTCTAAAAGGTCATTTTAAAATAGGTACATTCCTTTCTAAGTTAATTTTGACTTTCCTTTAAATTTAAATTTTCTTTTATCAACTCTTCAAACTAATTTTTCGTTTCTTAGATCTATTAGTTTTTAAGTTTCGATATTTTCTTATATGAGTCTATAATAAGCGTGATAGACTAATTCCTTTATAATGTAGGAAGATTTTCTCCTTGATTTTCTAAATCTTCTTCTATTTAGCGTTGCAATTTTTAAATGATCTCTTTATATTATTTACTCTATTTTTATAAGGTAACTAGTTTTAACTATTCCTAGCTAAGTTATTTTTTTATTTCTTTCTCTTCTTTTATCATTTCGCTGAAAATAACTTTTCACTCTTACGATTTTCTTTCCTCTTCATTCTTCATTTATTCTTTAATACTTCTAATTTCCTCATTTAGTTGCATATCTTTCTTCTGGTTAAGTTCCTTCTATTAATCAATTTCTTGTAGTAAATTTTACAAAATTTCAGTCTTTATGTAGAGTTCTTAAGGAACTTAAATACAATTTCTTTCCTAAAGAAATGTAAAAACTGCTTATTTTATATTCCATTTAAAATGCTAGTTTTCATTTTAGTCTGCTAGCTGGATTTTAACTTCTTGAGACTAATTTTCTTTTTTTTATGCACTTAATATGTTTTAGAGTTGACTTAAGCAATTATGTAGCTCTTTTTATTTAGGCTTTTTTTATGATTACTAGATATTAAGGCTTAAGAAATCTTGCTATAATTCTCGCTCAATTTAACTAACTAAATTCTTCTTCATCTGGCTATACAACTCTTCTTGCTTTAGACTAACTTCATTCTATCAAGATTATGATTCCTTTTCCCTTATCTCACTTGTCAGTTATTCTTCAAACTTAGATTCTCAGTCAGAAAATTATTAGCTTTGGACAATTTCCATGTGTTCCAAGCAAATTCCAAGTTTACCACATATAAAGCAACTTTGATTACTACCTTACATTATTATTATGTATAAGACTTAAATAATAAAATGAAGCATGCTATTATCAATAAAACGTCTTCACTCTATTATACAAGTATCTTAGATTAGAGTAACTATATAGTTAGTTGCTACCTTTATAGTGAAGATTTCTATTAGCCTTACAATTTTTATTAGTATGTGATTCCTTTTTTTAGTGCTAGGAGCATCTTCTATATTTTGAGAGCATCTATTAAATTAAAGAATAAATAGCTGTCAAATACAACTAAGTAGCTATATAAAGTACTGATCTTATGAAATTCTGATTTAGCTTATACAATAGCAACCATAATTAGGTAGATAAATTGAGATATAGCCTTACTAGCTCTAAAAGTATACAATTAAACAAACTTTCTTAAAGAAATTATTTTTAAACTGCTTCATCTTGATCAAGAGCTTCTGTAAACCTTTTCAGTTTAATTTTTAATTATTTATCTAAGACTCAAACAAACTACAAGTGATGCTGTTTAGATAAGTCAATGTTTTTTACATAGCTTTATGCTAGAACTTATATAAATGGTAAATATACTTATAGGAATATACTATAGTTTGCATTATTAAATTAGTATTTTTCATTTAGAAGTGTTTGCACTTAATCCTGGCTTATAAAACTAAACATCTAAAAATTATTAAATCTTAAGAAACTTCTAGAGCTTTAAAGCATTATATAACTTCCTAATCACTTTCCTTTTCTATTGCAAATTATTCAATTTGCTAAACTTAATATTTTCCAAAATTTTCAGCAAATAGCTACTTTAGAATTCCACGTTGTTCTAAAAGCAGGATAAAACTTCATTTCCAAAGCTTATCAATCTTCTGCTAGATAAAACTAATAGCTTTTTAAAAAAGCTTCCTTCTTCCTTAAAGCTTTACATCTCTTTCTTTTTTTGTTTCCTTCATTATTTAGGGAACAGTTCTTTAGTCAATTAATTTTATTACTCTGAACCTTAAGAAACTTCCATTACTTAGCAATTTAAATTAGCAGGGAGAAAGGGATATTTAAAATAATTTAGAGGCAAAGCATCAGAATAAGCTTGCAGAGTTAAAATATGAAAGTTCATAATTAGAACTTAAAGTACTTTTATTTAAACTCCATAAGATTTCCTATTTAGCTTAAATAAAGATTGATTATATATGATGCTCAAATTAGAAATAGTCATTTTAGATTATTAATGGATTATGCTTCGCTATGATTACTCTTTATGAAATCATTTTGCTTCTTATCAAACTTTATTTCTTTCATTTTGCTAAATTTACTCATTATAGCTTCTCCCATTACGAATTAAATGAATCTTAACAAATAAAATTCTTCATTAAGGAATAGAAATAATTCAATGCTTATATTAGTTTTAAATAAGGTATAAACTAAGCTTTATGTATTAGTCATATAATTCTATACAATGTGCTATTTAAATATACCATCAAGTCTTACCATCAGATGCTTTATTTTCAGATAGTTACTAAAATTATTTAGCAAGAATAGAAGACTTCGTTGGTCAAAAAGTTGCTATGCTTATAAGATTAAAAATACTTTAGTAAGTGTCTTAAAAATAAGAGATTTGCATAGATAAACTTAATTTCAAAAATATATGAAACTTATAATAAATGAGAGGCTCTTCATTAGGGAGTATACAATCCTTAAACTATGACAGTTGCTTCTACTTGACATTGTTAGTATGAAAGACTTAGATTCTTCCATAAGGTAATTTAGAATAATTGGGTTTATAAAATTTTTCCAGATCATTCTAGTAAAAATCAAATATACATTTCATAATAAAAAGGGTACAAATATAGATTCAGATATCCAGCCTAGGTTCCATTTCACTTTATATATATAATCGATTTTAGAGTCAAAGCAGAATTTAGGCTTATATTTTATGATGTTCTACCTATTTAAGAGTCTTTCTGAATACTTTTTAAACTAACTGGTAATAAAAGCTAGCTATGTAATTAATATCAAAAGAGTGTGTTAGAGTCAAAAGTAAATTTTATATAATTATGACCTCAAAAGGCCAATTAGGAGATTTAGCTATTTCACAAGTGGGGATTGAAAAAAACATCTTGGTCTAAAAAATCTTGCTTCTTACCTTTATAATAATAATAATAATATACTTAAAGTTAGTAGAGTTTTGCATTCTCTGGAATTGCAACCAGTTCCTGCGGACAGTTTTTTTAACGTGGGTGTGATCCACGACCTTTTTATTAAGTGGAAGGTTACCACTGTAACCGTTCAAGTGGTCTTGCAAAAAGCTTTTATTTGTAGATCCCTGTTGGAGTTATTCATAGTTTATTGAGTTGTCTCCATGATCTTTTCTGCTCTTATTCGTTTATTTTCTTTCATTATCAACAGTTTTTTAAAATATGTTGATTTGATTTGCAACATCAACAAAGTTTGTATTATTGTCTTTATTTCGTTCTTTTTTATGATAATTTATTTTCTATATTTTCTAATCTTTTAATGAAACTTGTAGCAATCATTTCTTTTTCTGGATTCAATTCTGTTTTTAATTCTATTGGTATTTTTTCTATTTCCATTTTTGTGTGGTATTTAAAATTTTATTATGATTAAGTTCAGAGTTATTCTTCCGTTATTAATTTGCTACAAATAAGTTATCTTCTAAGTATTAGTAATTCGTTGTTCTAATCTTCTATGTTACTCATTAGTTCCCGTATTTTTTCGCCTAAGTTGTAAGTTGTTTCTTCATAAGTTGAGATTACTTTTTACATTTGGTCTAATTAAATTTAAAGTTTTTTATTAGTTTCGTTTTTAGGTTAACTTATCTCTATTTATCCTACCATAACTTTACCTTCTGAAGAAGAGCTTGATTCCTCCTATTGTTATTATTTTTTCTAAATCTCTTTTGCCGCTTTTCTCTTTTGGTTTCTAAGTTAATTTTTTGAGAGTCGAAGAGATTAATCCATTTTTTTTTCTTTGCTTCTTACCTTTTAGATTGAGAAAAGAACAGCCTTGAAAAAAGTATCAGTCTAAGTGTTGAGGCTAGAACATTTAACATTTTTATCGAGTGTTACTTTGACTAAGCATTTTGAAAGTAAAGGATATTACTTTGATTAGATTTAGAGATAAAGTTTGACTTTTCTTAATAATCAATATTTCATATTGCTTCTAATAAAATTACGCTCGACTTTTAACTAAGACCCAACAATATTTTATCTAAATCACTCTCCTTGAAAATTCAAATCTCATTATAAAAATACTGGGATATATACAAAATGACAATATTTGTATCCAAACTGGATAATAAATTTATTTACAGTGAACTAGGGGAATTGATAAGAAAAGGAAACTAGATTTTAACTTAAGATGGAAAGCAATAAGCATTTATCAAACAAGCATATCTCCAGAATCTAAATTAGATAAAAGCAGTTTAAAATGGCTTTTCCTAGTTATTATCAATTTAGTGTCTACTATTTCAAGTTTCATAGGTTAGATATAACCCAGACCACCAATTTATTTTACAGTATACTAGTGATAAGGATTCTTATTCATAGATAATAGAGCTTTCTCATATATAATAAGGATTTTATTAGGCATTTCATTTATTTGTATGAGATTCAAAGAAACTAAAGAAAGAATTTCTGGAATATTAATTGGATAGATGATTATAATTAGACAGGGTATCATAAGATACTTATAAAGTGCTTTCAATTAAAAGAATAATCGAGCAGAAGCTACTTAAGAAATAGCTAAAGCATTAAGTAATTTTGGAGATAGTTAGATCATTTTATAATACTTGAAGCATCATTATTTCAAACCATTTCAGAAGAACATTTTCTAGATTGACATTTGATTCATCTAATTACTTCAGTTATCTAAGTATCTAATGATTAGAATAATATATAATCCTCCTAATATATCAGTATCCAAACTAGGAGAGTGTCATTAAAAAGAAGCATTAAACTATGATAACTGGAATTTCTTCGATCAGACTTTAAAGACCATAAAATGAGTTTGTAGAGTTTAAAATAGATAGCTATAATAATGTTCCTTTATCTTTCCAACACGCAAAGATAAATATTTGAAAATAAGCGCTTTGAGACTAACTACCACTAATGAACAATAAACTTAAAAGAAGAAAAAATTTTTGAAATTAAAATTGAAGCATCAATTATTCACTTAATTAGCTTAGTTCAATTATCTAATTAAAGATATCCTACTGAATAATAAAATTACGAAGAAAACAGAATGAGATACTAAAATAACAGGTTAATTGGCTAAAGGAAGTTAACAAAAAGACTTTAATAGATAAACAAATTTTGAATAAAAGAAATAAATTTAACTAAGAGTAACAAAATCAGGTAAATGCTTAAAATCCAGAATTAAACGCTATTAATATAACAAGAACCAGAAACTTGATTTTTGAACCTATTTGGTAGAAGGAAAACTAATAATTAGCTATTGTAAATCTAAATGATAAGAGGTAAATAACATGTAATGAAGAGATTATAAATTTCCTCTCTTTAGTTTTTTTAAAGTATATAAATGTCTCTTTATTCATCTATAATGTTTATATATGTTTTAGTATTTATGTTCTTAGTAACAGCTTCACATTTAGTATATAGTAGAAAATAAACCTTCTTAGTTTATTAAGCTTAAAATACCATCTTTCAGTACTTTAGTCTAAATCATATGGTATTTATTATATTATGCTTGAAATCTAGTCTTTAAAGTCTTAAGCATGTATATATAAATTTATCTTAATTAAATGTTGCTTTTTAAAGAGACTTATTAAGATTAAAATTTGACTATATCATTAGTTAAAATAATTAAAACTCATAAGTGATTAAAACTCCTAATACTGTCAATTTACCTTCCTCTAGTTGTTTAAAGCTTTATTGAATTATTTCATTACTTGCTTACTATTCACTGACTTGTTATCTCTTTCTTATTTTGTTGGAGCTTAAGAATTATTTTCCTATTTTGAAGTCTTTATGACATCTCTTCCTGTACTTTATTTGTCTGATTCTTATATATAAGCACGAAATTTATAAATTCTTCCTCCATTTTATGGTGATTTTATTTGCTTCAGAGTTGTTGAAGGAGGTCTAGGTATTTTAGAAGGTATTTTTTGGTTCTACGGTGTTTTTATAACGGACTGATATCTTCTTGTAGATTTATTTTCAGGAGATTTATTTTATCTATCACTAACTTAGTTTTCTATTGAGTTTCGAGGAGAGTTTCTAATGAAATCTCCTGTAGTTCTAGCAGTAACTTAGTCTTGACTATTCTCGTTTCTACTAGTTATCGTCTATCCTTAATCTATCAACTATATAGCTAATTTTTATTTAGCTTGCTATTTAGGTGAAGACTCCTCCTTATCTTGGATCTGTATGGTCAGGTCTTTGCTTCCTGATCCACCTGTATCTGATACTATTTTTTTACCATTTATAATATTAATTGCCTAATCAATTAATTATTTCTTTTATCTCACGTTCTAAAGGTAATTCCTTAACTAACTAGGTTGTTAAGACTAAGGAGATTCAGATTTCCTTTCATGTCCTTAGAATTTTTACACTTGTCCACTAGGAGGCTTTGGAGTTTTAAAATTATTAGTTTTACTTGATGCTTAATCTGGAATACTTTTATTACTAGGAGATTGCTTCTTCAGCATCAAATAATAAGTAGTAGTTATATGGTTATGCTTGTTGTTCTCTATGTACTTAACGCATTGATCGTAATCAAAATTGTACTTTTAAAGCTTATTGATTACTTCAGTGTTTACAGGGATTTTATCCTTCCCAACTATTATACCTTATTATCATTCATGCTTTACTTAACGCATCCAAACATGCTTTCTTATTTGGTCTAAGCTATATCTCTTTTATGGATCTATGATTAGGATGCTTTTTATTAAGTCTTGAGATTCTTTAGAAATGTACTTAGGACAAAAAAAGTCTCCCTGTAATATTTTTTTGTATAGAGTAGTTGTGTTTTGGTCTTCAAAAGGTAAATAGCCACAGATCATTGCAAATAGAATTACTCCACAGCTTCAAATATCAACTTGTATTCCTATATATTTTTTGCCGGCTATCATTTCAGGAGCAGCATAACAAGGAGAACCGCATGCTGTCTTTAGTTTCTCGTTATGCTGATAGAAATTACTAAGTCCAAAATCAACAATTTTTATCTCTCTGCTTTACCCAAGTAAAAGGTTCTCAGGCTTAAGATCTCTATGAACGATGCTTAGTTTATGAATGTACTCTACTCCATTTAGGATTTGCCAAAGAAACTTACAAGCTTCTTTTTCTTTGATTCTTTGATTGTTTACAATATACTCGAAAAGCTCTCCATTAGGTACATATTCCATAATCAAATACAGATGCTTTGGAGTTTCTACTATATCATATAACTAGCATAAATTAGGGTGCATAACTTGCTTCAGAATATGGATCTCTCTAGTAACTCTCTCAATATCTGCAATTTCTTTAATCTTATCCTTCTCTAAAATCTTAACAGCTACCTTTTCATTTGTAATTATTTGTGCTCCAAGCTTAACCTTTCCGAAAGTTCCTTCTCCTATAGTCTTGCTAATTACATAGTTTCCTATTTGTTTCTTTAGTTCAGGTGCATTCTATTTTTATTTTACTGTGTTTTAGTTTTATTTAGACATCTATATTTGAAACTAATTTATTATTCATTTCCTTAAATTTAAATTCTAGTCAGTACTTTAAACTAGAAATTAACCACTCCTATCTTATTAAAGGATCTACTTTCTCTTATTTACCTTGTTTTCCTTTTAGATACTATGAAATTATTTCTATCTCTTAGCTTCTGAAATAAGGATTAATGAGATATTTAAATTACTGATTTTATGTTTGACCATATAGCAAATTTAAGCATATGCAAGCTAAATTTCTATTAGAAAAGAGTGTAAACTTACTACTCCAAATTAAGGAAGCTATGATTTTTATTAATTTCCATTAACTTTATCTACCAATTAAATATGAAAGCATCTCATTTCCCTATTACCTTTTACCTGTAGTTTTTATACCTTTATCCTTTCTCGCCTTTCTAGTAATTCCTCTATCCGTATTTCCTACTTCTAAACTACATGATTTCTACAAAACTTACGCGAAGATTTTTTATCTGCTTTATATACTCTTTAAACTGACAAAATACAAAAGCCTTTTCCTAGAATCAATAGATATCATACCAATATTCAAAAAAGTAGGCAGAAAAATAGCTTCTTAAAATCTTCAAAATACTGATATATATATTTGGCTTACCAATATAGTGTCTTATAAATATATTAATCATAAGTCATTTAAACCTTATTAATGGATAAAGAATACTTACCACTAAGGTAATAATATGATATGCTTTTACCTCTTTCGTGTTCTTCTATCATCACCTGATTGATGATTTCCTTTTATGTTTTTTTCAAAGAATTAGCTTTATAATCCTAAAATAGAAGATACAGTTATGAGGAAAATGATTATCAGCTATCTGGATTAGAAGCGGAAGTAGGATAAAACCTTGCTTTAACTGTATTATGTAGAAATTATCTTTAATTAAAGGCTTTAAGTTAAATAGCCGAGAAAAAGATTTGGGTAGTATTTTTATCAGAGTATTCATCTATCAAAATAGCCCTTGGTTTACCAATATATATTAAGCAAGGATTTCCTAATATGCTTTACTGAATGTAATAATGATTTAATAATATTAAATAATGACTTAAGTTATTTTTTTATTAATTGGAGCTGAGAGCATTTTCTGATTTTCTAATGACAATTTTCTGCTAGTTTCTTCAATTCTTTCCAAAAACGATTTTATTCTTTTTCCTATTTCGGTTAAACCTGAGTTAATAGACTCATGTTCGCTTTATTAACCCTTTAGCTACTCTATTTCTTACTGAAGCTAATAAAAATTATTTTCTGTATTTAATTCGCTTAAATATTGGCTTTAAGTATTTTTCTCTTAATAATTATCTTTAATATAGAAGCGAAGTTACTCTACTTCATTTCTCTCTTAGCTCAACCTTTTTTTTAGCTTTTCAATTACTAATTAATTTTGATTAAGTGCTTTCACTTTTTTTCTGTAAACCTCTTGCACTTTTTTCGCTGTTAGAAGATCTTTTTACAGCAATTAATTCTGTTTTTTAAGCTTCTAGAGCTCTAGTTCTTAGATTTAGCTAGTAACCTCAGAATGTTTTTGTAATGGTTTTAGCTTCCTCATTTTCATCTACTTCTTGAGATCCAAAAACGACATTTTCTGGGATATCCTTTAAAGAATTATTTAGTCTTCAAACTCCCCAAGATAGGCATGAGCTAAATTCTTAGGCAATAAATAATCCAAAGCGTGTTATGAATTTTATTTCCTGTTCGTTTTGAATGGAGAAAAGTCTAATATCTTAACATTTTCTGAAGACCACTTCGAAATCTATTTTTTCATGACCAAAGAATTCTTTTAGCTCTAAACCCTACGCATTCCTTTCTAACTCTTCAAATCCTCATTATTCAGCCCGTTTAAAAACTATTCTACTTTTCTCTTTTCTCAGTTATACTAAAGGTTATTATTTATAACCTTAGGAGTGCTTTATGGTGTTAGATAAGGAATTAACATAGACTGAGCGCTATTTTTGGCTTTTGTAGATTTAGGAGGATTTAGAGTTTCCTTGATAAATTTGTCCAAGTCATGCTCTGATTTTACTCTTAACTTGTACTGAGATCATTACATTATGATTATATATACACTTATTAAAAATAAAATAGATAGTATAAATTCTAAAAGGCTATCATATTACATCACACGCTAATTTCTCTCTTCACTAAAATTATATGGCAATGCTTATTACCCTACCTGTTATACCTCTTTTGAATATCCCTTAGCATATCAAATTTTTCTTTTAATTGTATTGGCGAATGAGTTACATTAATTTCTTTTTCACTATACTGACATATAAAATAGAAGTTCTTACTTATAAAATTAATGTCTATTATTAAAATTATAGTAATAGAGGAAGAATATATAGATATATAAAATAGCTTAATGCTGTTAGTAATATTTATATTATGATATTTATTCCCTGTCTTAAAAAAGGGATATTGCTAGTTCGGCTTGATATAGCAAATTGGGCTTCTTGACTGAATAAGCCATAATATCTTAGTTGCTCTGATTGCTTTAGCTAGATTATGTAGTATGTTTTATTTGGGTTGTGTAAAGCGATATTCGTTTCTCTTTTCAATGTAGTGCTTCTGAAATGTGAAATTAAAACTAAATTAATGGTCTTTAAGATTTATAGCATGAAATGATTTTCATTTAGCAAAGAGATTTTCTTTAATTCTAAATTGCTTATTTACTTAGTACATATTAACTCACTAAAGTTAGTTCCTCAGTTTAGAGCTTTTAAGTTTAGAATTAAGAAATGTACCCAAAATAAATCTAGAAATATTGAGTCTAAACGCGGAATGAATAGCAATTAGCTGAGTTTAGTAAGAGCTTAAAAACTCCTACTAACTTCAACTTTTTCTTTGCGAAATTCTCCGAAAAATTTCCTCCATTAAATGAATTTAAATTACCTTTAGTGTAAAACTTCTTAGATTTCTTATTATTATTTCATGATCTTAGAGCATCAATATGTCTTTAAATGCTATTTCAAGTTATTTTCTGATCAAACCTTAATTCTATTTTTCCTCAACTGCTTTAACTCTTAACTTTTTATTTAGCTAGCAGATCTTAGCTCAAGTTTAAGTCTTAATATATGCGCAAGAAACTGCGGATTTTTTTATAAACTGCAAAGGAATTTACTTAAACAAAAAAATCTCATAGATTTGGTAGCTTTAATGTTCTAATCTCTCTTACTGCTTTAAATTTAGAAAAATTGAAAGTAAACTGATTTTCTAATGCGCACGACTATTTAATAAATTCCTCTACTATACTTTTGAGGTATCTAGTTAAGATTATATAGGATTGAAATAAAATAAAAGTTATATTGATTTCATAATTTAATTCAGCAAAATGATATCCAGAGAACATATCCAATTTTTATACTTCATACCTTTATTCCCAACTCTTATAATAAAGGATTTACTCTGTAAAAATTAGTTTATATCTGCTACTATTAAACCTAAATATCTTCTTATCTACTTTAACTTATTCTTTTTCCGTGATAACTATAAACAACTAGCCTTGCTATGTTCATAAAGTACTACTAATTCCCTATCTCACTTTAGTTCATTCTTATATAGATTATAGAGCTACTACACTTTTAATTTCCTAGCTTACCATTATCTCATAAATATCCTATTTAAACTTAATTTTCCTTTCTTTCCTTATTTTTGGTGATTTATATTATATGAATAGTTTGAGAGATAAATAAAAGGCAGCAATTTAAAAAGAGTAGTTATATCATAAAGTTTTTATGCTAAGAATGCATATAATAGAGTTCTAGAATAGTCAGATAAAACTGACACAAAATGACTAGTAATTATGAAGTTTGGAGCAGATAAAGTAAAAAGGAGAAGAAAGAAAGGACTATTAAATTTCAGAAAGAGTATCATTTGAAAGCTAATAAATCAATTAATTATTAACTTTTAATATTTTAAGACACCTAAACTTTCACCTTGCTGCTTTCATGAATTTCCTCTTTAATGACAAGAAGTTGAATTCTGCTGATAAGTTTCTAAAAACAGAAACTTTAAAAGCAAACTCCACACTCATGGAATTGAAACCCTTATCAAGATTGAATATTCTTCCAGATTTATTCCCTTAAAGATATGGATTCAGTCAAGGATTTTACAAAACTAAGGTATAATTAGAAAATAAAAAGCCTAATTTCTAGAATTACTTGATTATTTAAGCATACATGAATACATTAATTAAACTTGATAAATATATCTCATCTTGCTACTTGCATGCAATTAGTTTTATATATTTACACTATAAACATAATTAAAAGGTCTAATATCTATTTCTTATAAATTAAAGCTAATGAGTACTAGTATTAATTTGAAGCTTATTAATAGCAAAACTTAGTTCTAAATATATAGTAGCTAAAGACATTAATATAAAGGCATTTATAATGCTTATATAATTGATTTAGTTTCAAATTTAGAGGCTTTTAAAATTAAAAATTTCAGTTAAATGAACTTGATTTTTGCTGGCTTAAAATATATCTAATGAACAAGTAATAACTAAGTCTAAAATAAATGAAACTAAGCTTTCAACTAAAGATGAATTTTTATTAAAGTAAAATTATGATTTCATGAGTTATTTAGCTCATTCTTTATATATCTATATCATATACTAAACCTTAATCGATGAATATAACTGTATGATTTGCTCTTCAAAAAGATGAAGAATAATCAAATATACTTAAAATACATTAGTTCATGCATTTAAAATTTACTAGAAACTTATATTTTTAGAAGGTTATTTTTTAGTTCAGCCCAAGATTTTCTAAGTTGCGCTATTTATTCTTTTTAAGTACCATTCATAATTTTATGGGTTCTTTTATTAGTAGTAAAGCAATGCTTATTCAAATTCTGCATCTGTTTTTTTTAATTTTTCATGAATCCTACAAATCATAAATGCGAGAGAAAGAAATAACCCTTATTCTCCATTTCCAAATTTTAAACTATTTCCTAGTTCGTCTAAAGTATCAGCACCAAATTTTAAAATAGCATCTAGTTCTTCTTCAGTTAAATCTGTGTCTGAGAGTTATAAATTCAAATCTTATGAAACCTCTAGAGCTCTAAAGGATTGCATAACTTCCTAATCAGCTTCGTTTTCTTTTGCAAATTATTCAATTTGCTAATCTTAAACTTAATATTTTGCAAAAGTTTAAGTAAATAGCTTTTCTTAGAGTTCGATATTACTCTAAAAGCAGGATAAAACTTCATTTCCAAATGCTTATCAATCTTCTGCCAGATAAAACTAATAGCTTTTTAAAAAAGCTTCCTTCTTCCTTTCTTAAAACTTTACATCTCTTTCTTTTTTATTTCCTTTATTATTAAGATGAACAGTTCTTTAGTCAGTTTATTTTATTACTCTGAACCTTAAGAAGCTTCCATTATTTAATAATTTAAACTTACTAAAATAAGCAAAACAGAATTTAAGCTTATTTAGTTGCACAGCATTGGAATAAGTTAGTGGAGTTAAAATATGAAAGTTCATAGTTAGAACATAAAGTACTTTCATAAGATTTTCTGATAGTAACTTGCTTAAATAAACAAGTGAGGAAAGATTTATAATAAAGGATATCAAAATTAGAATCAGCCATTATAGATTATTTATGGGTTATGCTTCGCTATTATGACTACTCCTTTATGAAAAGTTGCTTCTCAAACTATATTTCTTCCAGTTTTCTAAATTTACTCCTAATAACTTCTTATATTATGATCTATATGAACCTAAATAAAATTAAATAAAGTACTTCATAAAAGACTAGAATAACTCTATGCTTATTTCAGTTATAAATAAGATTGACTAAGTTATTAGTATTAGTAATGCAATTCTATACAAAGGGCTATTTAAACTTAGCATAAATTCTTACCATTAGATACTTTATTTTCAGATAGTTTCTAAAATTATTATTCCTAATATTTAAATTACTATAGCAACTAAGTTATTCCAAAACTAGTTATTATGGGATTATAAATATATTGCTAAATGGCTTAGTAACAAGATAACTATATAAATAAATTTAATTTCAGAAATAATAAATTTAAATACATCAAAGGCTATTAAAACTATTATAGAGGGATAGTTATATTTATTACCAATAGATGCATGCTTTAGTATATACTTTAAGAGTTATTTATATTGTAACTGAACACTTATATAGCTTATAATATATTATGCTATTAAGAAATCATCATTTCTATTTTAGTACTTAGAGTATTCTATATTTTGATTACTTTTATTCTCTTTATATTATAAATAAAAGAGCTAATTTTAAGAAACTAAATGTCTTCGTTTTATCTATTCTATAATCTCGTTTTGAAGTAAACTATTCAGCATATATAGCAATATTCTAGCATCAATAATTTTTAGCTGCCAGATACTTAAACTTAGGAAATAATCTCTCAGCTCAAACATATATTTTCTTATTTATGAAGCTAAACTTGCTATTTTTCATCCTAATTGATTTATTTAGCTGCTAGTTCTAAGGAATCTTATCTTTAAACAGCTAGTTCCTAGCAATTGCTTCTATCTACTAATATTTTAGTCTTCTAATTTTAAGATTTTTGCTAAGTGTCAACATTATAAAGATAATTAACCATAGTAATTGCTTGTAAACTTAGCTACCTTTACTACTTATTTCAGCTTTATTTCCCAGGCTTGCGCTTATCACTAAGAGCTTTAATTTAACTCATACAGCGCATTTATAGATAATCAAGTAAGGAGAATTAAACACGATTGTTTAAACGATATTCTAATATAAAAATTACTTCTATTTATACTAGAAAGCATCTAGATAGCCTTTTATAAGTATCTCTTATAGCATAGTAATTTATTTATGCTAGAAGTTTACAAATACCAGCTAGTGTAGGATGAGAAGATTAACTGAGAAATTAATAGTTCCAGTTCATTAAAAAGAAATATGATACAGCTTTAGATTTACGTATACTAATAAATCAATAACTAGTGCCTTTAGAAGATTTACTACTCCATTTCTTAAATGTTTCATTCTGTTTGTCAAACTAAAATAATTCAAATGTCTTCATCTATAATTTTCAATTCTTCTAGGTTTATTTTATAATTAAAGGTTCTATGTCGATATTATTTTCCTAATTTTTCGGAAATAATTCATCTAAATCATCAGTAATACTTTTCTTGATACTTTTAAGAATTGCTATGCTATTTTTTAATTTCATTCAAAAGCTAAAATCTTTTTGCTTTTTTTTGCAAAGGATTTTGTAAAAATGCAAAAATAAAATTTATGAACTTTCTTTTTTAATTTTGTTTCTAAGTATCTTCCATTTTCCTTCAATTCAATTATATATTAAAATTCAAATTGTTGTTATTGGTATGTTACGTTTGCTCCAGTTTATTTGGAGTTAGAAAAGTCTTTTTAGTTTTTGAAATTTGTTTAATTATTATTTAGTATTAAACTAAAAGGAATATTGCTAGTTTTAATATATGTTATAAAGAGATTCTAATTAAAAAGGAACTTGCAAGCAAATAGAGGAAATATATCCTTTTATTTAGGTCTTTTTATCTTAAACCATTAAATCCCCAAATTAAGGAAACGAATATGCTTTAATTTAATCTCATACTTTAAAAGCTGAGTACTGAAGCTTGAATGAAATTTTTTTATGCCCAAAAACATGAAAACAATTATAGTTTTTAACTATAATAAAAAGGTTTTTGCATGAAGCTTCTTATTTAAATCAGATACTTCTGTTTATTTAAATTTATAAATATAATATTCCTTTCTCACTTTTCTTTTTCTTTATTCTTTTCTCCTTCTACTCTTTATCTTCACTTCTCAAACATTTTTATTGTTCTTCTATGTCTCTAATTATCTTTTATTTACTTTTCCAATTATAACTGCTTTTTCTATATAATTCCTGATAAAAATTTAGAGATGAAGGTACTTTCTGATTATTATATAGAAGCAAATAGTTAGCTCAAGTATATTGATCATAGTTATTAATTTTTTAAGCTATTTTCAGAAAATTATTAGAAGCATTACTAAGTAATTCCTAATAGTAGATTAAATCAAAGATATGTCAATATTTTTTTCTCCTCATATACAGAAATAACTTTACAGGTTAAAGAAGCAAATGCATATCACTTTTAAACTATAAGCATTAGTTATTATTTAGAGATTGAAGTTATTTCTTGTTCATATTCCTTGCTAAGCTAGTTTAGTTAATTTCTGGAAATTTAAATAGTTCTTCAAGTTGTTTTCTGAATATCTATACACTACATATGCCATAGCAAAAAGTTGCTTCTTTATCTAATTTTGTTCCAATTTTTTCTCTGAAGTATGAATTGGTAGCCACTATTTATTCCATCAAACTAGAACATCTTTTTACTTGCAAAAGAATTAAGATTTTTAGTTCTAATTGAATAAAAAGATTTTTCTCATATCAGATTGGAATTCATAACTTCCTTCAGTATTTTAAGTAGTAATGGAAAAGGTAGTTTTGAAATAATACATTCAAGAAGAAATAAATTTTAAAGGTAGTAGTCATTTAAATTAGAGATAGGCATTTATAAATCTTTCCTTACTATTTAATTTTTCCTTCTTACTACATATGCCTCTCGTTATATTTTAAAGCCAAAGTTAATTTCCGTATTCAGTCTTAAGTTTCATAAACATGTGACTAAGCATTTTAAAATATCATGTACTAATGTTCATATAATGACTCAGTGTATAATTACCTTTCTTCATCTATTCCAAATAAACCAAGTACTAAATACCTTATCTTCTACACATCGTTAATAATAAGCAAAGTAAAGCAAAGTTTTTATATCTCTTTTGCTATTTCCTTACTCATTTCAAAAACTTACTTCTCAATTATATTTTACACTTGCATGATCACTCCCCTAACCCTCAATTTTTCTCTTGTAATACATTAAAAAAAACTGTAAAGCTAAGAAAGTATAGAGTAAAGATAGAAACAACTTAACTAGTTAAATAAATGAATCATAAATAGCTTTTAGAACTAGAAAAGCATATAATCAACTAAGTATAAGCCTATGAAAGATATAGCTAGATGCCTAAAAATACTTTTACTATATAAATTATTTTCCTTTTATAAAATCAGTATAAGTGAAAGAAAATGCTTAAATAGCTTATTTAGGAGTTGTTTATCATAAAGCTAGAAACTTATTAAATAAATAAAATCTATCTTACAGTTTCTTAGGTAATATAGGCTTTAAATTATAGTAAAGAATATCAAAAAGGCTTTGGTTAAAGCATCTTCATAACAGAACTATAACTAGATAAATGAGATAAACTTCTGATGGATTTACATACAAGTATCAGCTACTGAAAGTTCTCCATTATACTAACAATAAAAGTATGAGCAAAGTTACATTTATAGAGTTTAGTTATAGAAAGGATGAAATTATAATATAAAAGTGTAAAGAGCATAGTTATATTATAAATCTTTATATTATAATCAAGTTTAATGGATTATGAAGTTTAATTTTAAACGCTTTGCTATAAAAAGCTGCTTATTCTTTTATTTATAAATGGATAAAAAGTGAAAAAGAATCAAGAACATTGCTTACAATTATAGAGACTTGATAAGGGGGGATTTACCATCCGCCTGAGAGTAAGTAACCAACATTTACATTGTAACAAAGTATTTGGTTAAGTGAACTTGATTCAAACACTGGGCTTTGATACTTAAACTAGAAAATGGAAGTTACTACTGAGTTGATAGAGGTGACAAGCATATAAATGTTGAAAGATTCGGCACTTTAGGAGGAGCAGTTAGAAGAATGGATTAATTTTGCAACAACAAATATGATTCTTACGTTTATGAATAGTAAAGAAGTCGTTTGAATTGAAATGAAATGAGGGAAATTTTAAAAATCGCTTGCTCCTAAAATGAATACCTGTGCTATAATTTTGTTATTAAAGCTGTAGAAATGGCTACGGAAAGAAGATATAGAAGAGATAATCCTATATTATTTAGATCTAGTTAATGAAACTCTTAATTCAAAATTGAATCCACTAATGATTACAAATGATTATTAAAGTCAAATTTTACTATGAATAGATAACATCTAAGTATTAGATGAATTTAATAATATTAAATTGGGATTCGCTAAGAATAGTGCATATTTTTATATTCTTATAGGAATCTTTTCTTCATAAGTTTCCGTTTTGAATCCCTTGCTTTATTTCCTTACTTTAAATTTATATCATAAAATAATTTAGTGCTTGAAATTTATTTTATAAAGCTTTAAGTTTTAAATGATCTTTTCTAAATTAAAAAGCAGAAGGATTTTAAATGTATAATTACTTATAAACATAAATGATTTATACCTAAATGATAAGTTTTAAGATAACCTCTCTTTCTTTTATTTTGAGAAGGTAAATCCTTTTTAAATAAGCATTTATTACTATATATTGGATTTAAATTTTATCCTTAATGCTCCTTAAGTTTGCATAGTTTACTTTTAATTCTATATAATTTTATATCTAAGTTGATATGAAAACTCTTATAGATAAACTTATATTTATGCTATGTATTTGCGTAGTTCTATTGTTTTAATTTTATCCTATTAATTACATAGTAAGGATTACTTTTATTTATATACGAAGCAATCCAAATAATTTCACTTAATCATTTCGCTTTATTTACTTAAATAGAATTACAATTTCGTCAACTTGATTATAGACTTCGATCAAAAGATCAATGAAAGCTTTTAATTTACTTAAAACTATCTCTCTTCACTTCGAAATCTTATAATATTCCTTGCTTATAAATTATTAGACTTCACTATATATTTTTCTAAGGATATCACTTTGAATAATTAAGAGAATAACTAAGTAGGGTTTTAGGTATTATTAGAGTAAACTTATCAAGATTTAAAAATAAGAAGATTAGAGTTAAAGCAGACATTTGCATTAGGATAGCATATTTGATACAGAAATGAAGCATCATTCTACAAAATGAAGTACATAAACAAATAAATTTGAAGATAAAGGAAAAAGGATATATAATGATAGATATGCTTAATATAGGAAATAAATTCAATATTATTACACTTTCTATTCTTTCTTGAAATAGCTTATATGGATTACTAGTTAATGTTCTAATACTTGTCTCAATGCATTTTATTTAAAACCATACATTGTATCCTTATTTAATAAATATATATAAGTCTCTTTCTTATCTGTGAGAATTCTCTTATAACTTAAAAGTGTCTGTCTATTGAGCAATGTAGATACTTATATTAATAATCAAGGAGAGAGATAAAATTACTAATGAAACTTGTAGCTATTTCTAAAGTAATTAAGTTTAGTCTCTAGTGCTATTAAATAATATAGATCAATCTTTAGTTAACTTTCCTTAAAAGCGTAATTAAACTATAAGCATTTAATAGTAGATCTATAAATAAAGTATTTACACTATACAATCCAAAAATTATATTATCAAAAAGGTCTGAGGGACTCTTAATATTATGAAGGATTGTAATTGAAATATTTTAAAATTTATAGAGGATTTGTAACTAAAAAGTTAGTAATTGATCATAATTAGTTATTTAATCTCTATCATAAAATAAGTTAATATTTCTAATTATTCCTATATGACTTTATTAATTGATTTCTTTATCATTTACAATAGAAGCAATTGGATGTTTAGTAAGTTCTATAAACTTCTTCTATCTTAATTTTATTTATTCTAGTTTATTCATTTAAAAGCTATTGCTAATGTAACTTTAGATAAAAGACTCTAGTTTCTTTGATTCTTATAATAATTGTTTTATCTTTCACTAATCACAAACTCATCGAGTTTTTATCTGGTCTTTAATAAAAATAGTTTTTCAGATAAAAGCTTGATTCAATATAATATTCATGTAATAGCATAATTCTTTCAATACTCTATGAATCTTTAATTTATAAATATTTCCTTAGTTTTCTTAAGTATTTTTAAAATGCTTTCATTCAACCTCTAGATTACTCTCGTGACTAAATATAAAAGTTTGATAATTTCTACAACTTTTTTCTTTGCCATTTATGTGGTTCTTGAATTTTTCTTTCTAGATAATGCTTAATATCTTTATTCTTTTAAACTTCTCTAAATTTGTTACAATATAATCTTTTTCTTGCTAGTTTTAGTTACTGTTGCCACTTCTTTTTGCTCTAGTAGTAGTTTTAATATTCTATTTAAAGTTTTGAAATTTCTAGTATCTTTACCACAGATGCGTTCGTGAGTTACAATAATATTGACTTTTTTGCTTCTCGTTTAGGCTTAAATTTTGAGTACTTTTCTCCATCGATTATCATTTGTTCATTTCCTTTGTAGGTCCATTTAAAGCTTTATTTTTATTACTTTTCTTCTAGTTTTTCTATTTTGTTGATTATTTTTCCTGCTTTTATTGCTATTGCTATGATTAATTGTTCTGTTCTTGTGAAATATTTCAAAATGCATTAAGGTCTCTTTCTTAAGTCATAAATCTCGATTCTATTTCTTCTGCGATTACAAGCTTTTTCATCAATCTTTTATTATATTTCTTCAGCTTTTTTACCTCTTCCTGGAGGTACAGAACCATTTATATCAGCTAATCATAGCTTATTTACTGCTCTGGAAGATTCGAGACTTCCAATCTCATAATTATTTAGCCTATTTCAAAGATTTTTCTTTAGGGATAGAAAATTCGATTTGAAGGGTGATCTTTTTAGTGTCTTCTTACTGGTCTAGTTCCCTAGGATGTTTTTATTTTCTGTTTTATTGGAACCGCGAAAAACCCTGTCAAATTTTGACATATTTTATATAAAATAAAAGACCTAAATTTAAATTTTAAATCGTTTAACAACAGTTGGGTCACTGTCGTTTTGAATAAGTTTTATAGTCTGAAATTGCTTGATTATTAAAATCTTGGTATACTTTTCTCCCTTTTCTAATTTTTCTAGTTTTCATACACACTTAGTTCCCTTTCCTATTTTAGATTTTTTCCATTTCTTAGACAATAAATCTGTTCTCTCTTCTTCTCTTGGATTCAATATCGTTTTTAAAATTTTAAAATTTCTACATATCTTATACAGGTATCATCTACTATTACAAAATAACATTATTTTCCACATTTTTTTAGCATTTTTTAGTTTCCCATAATCTTTGTATTTTTATATCTATATTGTGCTCTAGTATTGACTTTGGAAGTTTTTCTTACCCTGTATAACGTTTTCAATCTGTTGACTTTAGTCTTAAATCTTTTATATCTAGGAATTTTTTTAACTGAATTTGTCTTGCTGGTAGTTCCATAGTGCATCAATTTCTCTTTCTTGGATAGCCAATCTTAAATTTATCAAGTCTTCAAGTCTATTAATCACTATTTCTGTAAGTTTCTCCTAGGATGGAGTTAGTGTTAATCTAGTAGTTTCCAGAGGTCTATTTGCTTCCTGATTTTGTAATTGAATACCAGGCTCCTAGTTCCTTGAGTGGAAAAGAATCCCTTTTTGAGGTTCAACGTATTTTTTAAAATAGAGTTTTAAAATAAAAGAGCTATGAGTGTTAACTATCTAGAATGACATATTTAAGACTTTCTCCTTACTTTACTAAATTATTTCTTATCAGCATCACTTTTAAAAAGGATGTAGTTTAGTTATAAGGAATGGAATTTACAGAAAAAAGAGCTTTTCACAAAAATTTATAAGGCTCGGCTTCCGCATTTGGATATATTCTTTTTATATTTAAAAGGGAAAAAATTATAAAGCATTAAATGGATTAAGATTATAAGATAAGGTAAATAACTAATAAAGGCCTTTCATTTGAAAGAATAACTGGAAAAAAGCAATTGAAGAATAGCTAAATGATATAAGTCAATTAAGAGTTAGTTAGACTATTTTTAATGCTTTAGATTACTAAAATTTAAGTCTTAATACATAAACAAAAGAGTTTTTTATTTTCTCACTTTTAGCGAGGGAACTTTCTTAAATAAAAAATCCCATATATCAGCTACTTTTTTCCTTTACTTCCTCTTATTGTTTTAATAATAGATAATTATAGAAATAAACTGTCTATCTATACATATGACTGATTCAATAACTTATCCTTATATGTTTTTGATGTATCTTATTAGGATTATATAAGGTATTAATAAAATGCAAGCAATTCATGATCCATAGAAGCTTAATAGCTCTCTTACTTCATACCTTTATTCCTAATAAAAATAAAAGATTCACCCTGCAACAATTATTTATAGTTGCTACTCTTAAACCTATAGCTCTTCTTATTTGTTTTGATTAGCCTTCTTATGTATTAGCAATAGTAGTTAACTTTGCTATGCTCATATAGAATACTTCCTATCTTAAGTTCACTCTTATATAGACTATATCTATTTCCTCTGAAAGAGTATAATTAAAGCTGTGATATTAAATTTGAAGCTTATGTAGCAACCTAATTTAATACCAAATCTATAAAAGCTAACTTAACTAAGGATTGCATGGTGTGATTTATATTTAGATTAGCTTAATCTTTAGAAAGAGCTTCTAATGTAATTCTCATTTCATCTTAAGAAATGTATTTAGAACTATTACTTTAAGAGTATATCAGTTAATCTTTTATTTTAGACTTTATTCAAATAAAAAAGGAAAAGTTAGATGCGCTTAACTTTTATTTTTCCTTACTTTAAATCTAATTAAAGTTAGCTAGGAATAAGCTAAATGAACTAAGTTTTCAAATAAGATAAACTGATAATGCAGTGAGGTTATTATTTTAGTTGCTATTTAGTTCATTTTTTATATATTAATAGACTTTTCTTATTTAAATGACTAGAATAAAAAGCAGCTTTAGTTAAAATTATGATGCTATTAATAAGATATTACATAGAAAAATTTTAAAATTAAAAAAATCTATTTAAGTTCGAATTGGGGTTTTGGAGATTCTAAGGTTACTAAGGCTGCCAAGATTACTAAGGCTACTGAGGTTAAGAAAGATATGAAAACTAGTTATACTATTGCTAATACATGTTCTATGCTTATCTAAATTAGGACTAATTTTACTAGATGTTTTATGGAGGTTAAATTAAATTATCTAATGACATTTATGCTTAAATCTGCTTTAAGTCATTTTTAAGCTATTTACTTTCATTTTCCAACTTCTAATTTATTTCATAGCACTATTAATACGAAAGCTCCAAATTTTACTTTTCATTTTAAAGTTTTTAAATCTTCGTATTATACTATTTATCATATTCTACCTATATGTTGTTTAAATTTTATTGAACCATTTACAGTTCTTATTATAAACTATTATTTATCTTTTTCTTGCTTTAAATTTTTTGTGACTACTTTTTTATTTTATCTTCATATTATTTGTTTTATTACAGAATTTAGATGATAATTTCTTCATTCTTTGAGCTTTCATTTTATTAAAAGGATTTATTAACATAATTCTCATTTATTTATTTTTACCATTTTTCAAAATCTTTATTATATTAATCTATTTGTTTATATAAGCCTTCTAGTTGATTCTTTTGCTAGATATTCTCATTTTTGAATTAATTTATCTAGATATGCAAGTCTTAAATTTATTGATTATCTTTATCTGAATTTAATTTATGCATTTTTTCTTATTCTTTCAAGCTATTTACTTTATAATCTAATTAATCATATTAATCTCTTAATTTCTCACTTTTTTATTTTTCTTATTCTAGGTTATATTTTAAATCTGTCTCCATCTCATATTTTCTACTTAGCTCAAAGTTTTTAATTTCTATTTCTTAGCTTAATACTCTTATTTTCTCCTAATGTTATGATATATTATCAGCTTAATTTTTATTCTTTTACTCTAGTAATGAATTTAAAGTTTAAAGCTTCATTTTTTCTTACTCAAATTACTAGATTTTTTATAGCGTTTGTTCTTCCTTTTCTTGTATGCTTTTAATTTCTTACTATTTCATTTCTAGCAAATTCTTATTTTATTAATCTTAATTTTAAGTCTTTTAATTCTCCTAGAAAGCTAGATCAAGTTATTTGCTGAAACTGGAGTTTTTTTCTATGAGTTGTTAGTTTTCTTTCTTTTAAGAATCGAGCTATTCCTTTAATGAGTCAATTAAGCACTTTTATTCTACTTATTATTTATTAAGATCATCGTTCCACTGCTTTAGTTCCAAAATTTATGCTTATAGCAACTTCTTTTCTGACTCCTGTTTATTTTATTGCTCCTAGTTACTTTCTTGCTATTACTTACTCATTTTTTTATAATCTAATGCTTAATTCTAAATGCTTTCATTTAAGTGATCACATTCCCTAATCCTTAAATTTAAATTTTCCTTTAGATCCTTGCTTTCTTCAGTTAATCTATTTATTTAATTAATCATTTCTTAGATCTATTCATTTTTTAAATTTTATACTTTCTTATATGCTTCTATAATTAAGCTAGAAGACAAACTTCCTTAAGACCCTTCTAGAAATTAAGTACTTTATTCATGACTTTCTAAATCTGTTTATATTTGATCTTGCAAGTTCTTAACAATCTCTTTATATTTCTAGATTTAGTTTTATAGAACTTCCTTCTCTAAACTTAACTATTACTCTATTCTCTTTTCCTCTTCAATCTTTTATTCGAAAATTATTGTTCTCTCTTGCATTTTACTTTATTCTTCTTTAGCTATCTATTCTTTAATAAGCCTCATATCTTCATGCAATTTAAGCATATCTCAATCCTTCATCTAATTAAGTTCCTTCTGTTTGTTAATTTCTTACTGTAAATATTATAGAAGCTCTGTCTTTATATCTAGTTCTTAAGGAACCTAAATACAGTTCTTTTACTTAAGCAACTTAAAAATTTCTTATTTTATATTTTGTTCCACTTCAAAATGCTTATTTTCGTTTCTGTCTTCTATCTTTTTTTGAACTCCTTGAGACTTAATTTCATTTTTATATTGTTCTTATATGTTTTGGAGTAGATTTAAGTAATTAATTTCTAGCTTCTAATAAGGGTTATTTTATAATTACTAGTCACTAAGGTTTAAGAAATTTTCTTACAGCTCTTTTTAAATTTAGCTGACTATATTTTTCTTCTTCTGATTATACAATCCTTATTCACTTCTTTCCGCTTCTTGTCTTTGTCTAACTTCTTCCTCCTAAGATTTTTATTCGCTTTCAACTTCCTACCTGTTTGCAGGCATCTCTTCAATCTAACTATTGTCAGATAAATATAAGCTTTGGACAACTTCCTAGTGTTTCAAGCAAAATTCACTTTTTCCGCATTGAAGACAGGCTCTACTATTAAACATTATTAATTTTTGTATAAAGACTTTATTTAAAGTAAATTACAATATAAACATTCAGATACAAAGAAATAAATCACTATTCTTAAATAAATCTCTTCCTAACCTTTTTTTTATTTTGTCTATTGTTATATAATAATTTCCTGTTTTTATCTTTAAAGTTATGATTATATCTAGGTTATTATAGTGTAATTTAGTCTATTTATGAATTCGTTTTTAGGCTAATTAATTGTTAAAATTACTTTTGAAGGCATATTTTATTGTTCAGCCATATGAGAAAAAATTAGATTCTGACTTATTCTTTATTTTATGAAGGGATATCTAATGTTAGTTTCTTACTGACTCTAATTTTAACTATTACTACAGATTAAATAATTTAGAAGCTAAATCGAAAGTAGTTAAAGCTTTTATTGCTTCATTCAGCCTTTAATCTAGTTATATCGTTTTTCTATCCTCTTAACTTAACTTCCTTTAATGGGTTTTAAAAAAGATTACCTAAAAAGCATAAATTTTTTTGTTTTATCTTTGTCACTTAATTTTAAGTGATTGCTAAATATCTTGCTCTATAGCTTAATTTAATCTGCTATTTAAATAAAGTAATTGATTGGTATTATGCTCTTCTATTCTTTAATAGAAGCTTATAAAATTGATTGAGCAACAGAGTCTTAGATTATAATTAGTGCAATTTGCATTTTAATCTAATAGAGAAATTCATTATGTTTTATAAACGAAGATTAACTTATTTTATCTTGCCTATATTTCATCATATTTTTTGCATTTTTTTAATTTGATTCGTTTATTCGAGTATAGAGTAATAAATCAAATATTCTTTTGGTTGAGCTTATCTTTATGAGATGTACAGTGAATTTGTTAATAAAATGATTAAAAGTTTTTTACTACAAGATTATGATTCTTTTCCCATTTTCCCATATGCCTTCACTTTTGTTTCCTTAATTATCTTTAAAAACTCCTTTTCCGTGCTGTTTTCCGTTTAATCAATTTCCCTTGTAAATGCTTCCATCTTTTCATCTGAATTTTCCTTACCCATGCTTGAGATCGTTTTGGTAGAATCCCTCATATTTTTTCCCATCTAACCAGAAAAATTTTCCATATCCATGCATTTTACCAAATTTTCACTCTCCTATGTATGTCCTTCCGTCAAAGAAGACATATTTCCCTTGACCATGAATCTCGTTTTTAAAGAATTCTCCACTGTAGCTCGAACTATCAGGCCAAAAGAATTTTCCCAAACCTTATCTGAAGCCGTTTAAATAATTCCCTTTATAGCTTCGACCATCAGGCCATTCTTCAGTCCCAAAGCCATGCTATAGATTATCTTTCCATTAGCCTGTATACTTTCTTCCATCGTTATAAAAATAAGTTCCTAAGCCATGAAAATAATTATCAACCCATTCGCCTTCATAAACATCTTTGTTGTCTAAGATCATTCTACCTCTACCATTCGCTTTTCCTCCTTTTCAAAATCCCTCATATCTATTACCGTCAGGTCAAATTTAAATTCCTTTTCCATGTTTTTTACCTTTATCATCGAACTAGCCTATATAAATTATACCCGATAAGTATTTGATAGGTTACTTATCCTAGACTTAAATACCGTCATCTAGTTGAGTTTCTAAATATTCAAACTTTCCATATTTCTCTTCAATTTCATCAAACAACTGGTTATTTTACGAAATTTCCACTCCTGAGCTGTTTGCTTCGATTTATAAATCTATTTGCTTTGTTTTTTAAAAAGCGCTTTCTTACTAAGTAGACGAAAGAAACATTTAGGACCTACTTTTAGGACTACTGAAAAACAGATCCTTTTTCTTCTCCGTTAATTCTTCAGCTAAATCAATATGAGAAACTTCTTTAAGAGTTATGTCGTTAATACTAAAGGAAAAATTTTCCTTAACAGTTTCTTCTAAATGCTTGGCTTCATTAATTATTTACTGTTCTTAATAAATCAATTCAGTATTCACCTTAATCATAAGATTTTACACTTCATTCTAAGCTTATTCTTCAGATTTTAAATCATGCTTTTCTAATTCATATGACTCATACTTCAAATTCTATTCATTCCCATTTTCAAACTTAATCCTTGTTAATCCATTTTAACCCTGCTCAGGATCCTAGAACTGTTTCTGAATATCTTAATAGTTCGGAACAGTATTTCAATCTTAAGAACTTCTCTAATTTTACTTACCACACAATTTTCCCATACTATTTATATAATTACCCTTTTTTAATTAAAAATAGAAGCTTTAATTATTAACTTTCGCTTTGCTAATTCAATAGCATTCAACTAAAGTTAAATTGCATAACTATTGTTAAAATCTATTTCCCTTGTACCATTAAAGTCCTTTTTAATAAACACGCTTTTCCCTTATTGAAGTTTTATTTAGAGTATAAATTTAGAGTTGACTGCTTTTTATATTGTAGAGATAAACGTTCCTTATGGGTATAAGTATATGAAAGATATATGAGTGTTAACTTATTAGAATGATATGCTTAAGACTTCCTCCTTATTTTGCTAGACTACTTTAAATCATTATCATTTAATAAAGGTGAATTTAGTTTCTACCTCAGAGTCAAATCCCTAGCTCTTATTTTATATCTTCACTCTCATCTTTTCTTAAATTAATTTACCTCCCTTATAACCTTGATTTTCTTAGGAACTCCATTGCTAATTTTTATACCTTGCATATATTATATACTATGCCTTTCACATATTAAGTCCAACTGACTCCATACAACTTATCATAGAATAAGCAATATAGTATCAAGCTAGCAGTACTAGAGGTAATAGATAGTAAGAAGTTATAATGTACAGTTAGGATGAAGAGGAGAAGGTGTTTTATAATGGGTGATAGATAAGTATGATATAAGTTGAATTGAATTTAATTAAATTCCATAAATATACAGGATGTCTCTTAAACCGACTACTTCTCTAGAATCTATAGAAGAGGAAGAAAGTCCTAACAACTAGCAGAGTGGAACCATTCCTTCTGATGCGTAGATTGGCATTTCCTTCTCCTTTGGTAAGCAGGAAAGCTTTAGTAAAATAAATTTCAATGATGTGGCTGTTTAGGAAATCAGTCCTTTAAAATCTATGAGCTCAAATGGTTCAGCTAGTCCTATTAGTCCGATTAGTTTTGGATCAAATGAGAATATAGAAATAAAGAAGTTTTAGTTGATGTAAAAGTATAAAAACTCTCCAGCTAGAAAAATAAACGGGAGAATATTTTAAAACTAACTCAAGTAGAAGTTAAAAGAATGCTGTTCAAATTCATAATTAAAGGTTACTAAGTCATTAAACTAAATTAATGTTAGAAGATCAAAAACCAGACATTCAAGTCTTAATCTACCATAAAGAAACATGATCTAAGCTAAAGGGCGAGAAAAAATTAATGAATGAAATTAGAAAAATCGTCTAATACTTAATGGAGATAGTCCATTATCTAATGAAATGCGCACATATAGCCTAGATCTAGATCAAGTATTTAATTAAGAAGAATTCCTAAATGGGTAACAAGCATAAGCAAAATTTAGAATTATTTGGAGATTAATTAAATAAAGCAAGAAGTTAAAGATACTATACATGTTTACGCTATTTTTCTTAGGTTTCTTTTTGGCCAAAGTAATAGATCTACTAGCCTAATATGTCACTATTGATTTTAATTAATAAGTTAAACTTCATTGTATGAAACTTTATATCTTCTTTAATACAATCTCAGTATATATTATTAATAGGTACCATATTTATTAATCTTGTCAAGGGTAGTCATCTTTATAAGCCTTAAATGAAAAATATGCTTTACTTTATTAAGTGAATAATATATCTTACCTTAACAGCATTAAGGATAACCTTGATACTCTTGCTTTCATTTTGTAGCTATGAACTAAGATACCATTTTACCTAGTCATTTCCTTTTTATTTCTACCCGTTCTTTTAGTAGTATTAGTAGCATTTTCTCAAATGAACTGAAAGTGGTAATTAAAAAGCTTTAAAAAATTAAGATTTGAACAAAAAAATAAATATTTTAAATAGCTTAGAGTGAGAATTAAATCTTGAGTATAATTATAAATAAGGCAATAAGTAAATAAGCGAGAAATAAAATCATTTAAATCTTCTTTTGCATCTGATTTAGAAATTCAGGATATAAAGAGTCAATAATCTCTTCTAATACTATATATAAATAAAGCTATAGGGGATAAGGTAATAAATTATGAATTTAGATTCTAAATATTTTGGAACTAATTTGAGGGATAACTACCTCAAATCCTACCTTTTTATTTCTAAGTTCAGAAAGAAAAGAATTAGATGATTACATCGTTTTGTTTAGTTAAAAAGAGATAGTGGTCTACTAGTGTATAAATATAAATGGCATTAATAGCATTTATATAGTTATAATTCAATAGATTATTAATTATAACATGAAATGGAAGCTGTAGAAACTTGTTGCTTTTATATATAATGTTCTAGTTTAATTATGTAATCTAAGGTTTTGTCTGTTTTTTATAAAGAATTAGTTTCAATAATGAGTTTATATATCCATTTAACCTTCTATTACCGAGTTCTTCTGGCAATTGAGCAGTTGAAGTTCCATTTTAATTAATGCTTTAATTACTAACTATCTAGAGTGTTCTGTCAAGATTGCTTTCTATATAGGCATTTAATTTCATCTAAACCTATTTAATAATATCCTATATAATAAAGCCTCTAATGATAGCCTTCTTAAGCCATATTCATATTTATTATCCATTGTTAAATCCCTTATCGTTGACTCAGTTCTAAACATTACTTAGTAGGACTTCTGAAAAATCTCTGATTACTATCAACTTCATTCACCTTTCCTTGACTCATATAGCCTTAATTTTTAGCCTTTATAACATAATAATTTTATGAAATAAACATTTCTGAATTTACCTTAAGATATATGATATAAATCTTTTAGAAATTCAATAGAATAATAAAAATACCTTTAATGACTGAGGCTAATGCTTCTTAATCCTTGCAAAGGTAAATATGCTAGATGTGCTAACTAAATGCTGTCTATGAAAAGTAAACTTTAAACTGTCTACATTAACTTTGTGAAAGCTGCTTTGCTAAGTATTATAATCAGAGCTTGTGGAAAGGGTAATATTAAGAAGAGAGGAAGAATGATTTTGTATGTCCTTTTTGCTAAACAGTATCCTAGATAAATAGCCAAGAACTTATTGAAAGGTTTAATAAAGAGAAGGAGAGTACCTAGGAACTTTAAAAATAGCAAGATTCTGACGATGAAATCTTCTTTGAAAGCGTTGATTGTCCTTAATGCTAGATGTATTTTTCTGAAAATTAAATGCTACAAAATAAGGTTGACAGTCTAGGCGAAAAAATAAAGCATTAAGGCTAATAAATGAAGGATCATGAGCAAAATATCAATTCTTATAAAAGCAAAATAGAACATCTAGAAAAAAACTACCAACTAGTAACGAAATAGAATGAAAGGCTGATTTAAGACAACTAAAAGTAAAAAATTCAATATGATTCTATTATTTTAAGCTTTTAGGATAATAAAGAGTAACTTGAAAACCAGTAGTAGTTAGTATAGAAAAAAGAGAATGAAATAAGTGAAGCTAATCTTAATTTCTAGTAGCTGAAGAATCAAAGTTAGAGTTATATTGAATAACTTTAATATAAAATCCAAGAGATATAAGCTTTGAACAAAGATCTGTAAAAGCAAGCTGACTAGCTCTAAATTCAAAACTAGATGAAGGATAACTAGATCTAGACCTAGAATTAAAGATTAAAGTCCATGGAGGACTCTATATATTAAGATTAGAGGACTAAAAGGGATTTAGATATGCTAAAAAAAGAAAAAGACAAGCTTATTCAAGAGAAAGAGTATCTAATGTCTTTTTAAAAAGAGCAAGAGATATAGATTTAAAAATAAAAAGAATAAACTCAAAGTCTAGAAAATAAAATCCAAGAGCAACAAGAGTAAGCAGAGAAATAAAAATAACAAACCTTAAGTTTATAATAACAAATATAATCTTTGGAAAAAGAGAAGCTAGTACTAAACTCTTAGATACAAAGAGTGGAAGAAAGGGATATAAATACTATGCTTAGATAAAAATAAGAAGTGGAAAATGAATTAGAAGCTGTTAAGATTTAGCATTAAAACTTAGAGATAAATCTATAAAATACTCAAATATAATTGAATGAGAAAGTGAAATAACTAAAAGGTTTGGAATAATATTTGAATGATAACTAGATTGAAGTATTAATAACTAAAGTCCAATAACTAGAAAAGGAACTATATGCCAATAAAGAAAAACAATAATTTGTCAATAGCCAAAATTAGCAATTAATTGAGTAGATATAGTCAGAGCAGAAAAAGAATGGAGCAATGCAAGAACAAATCACTAAGATAAAAAGTAAGAAACAGCAATGAAAAAAGTAATACTAACAAGTAAACAAAGAATAGGAAAATTAATAAAATGCAAACCAAATTGTAGATTAAATCAGTACACTGGAGAGTAAAATCTAAAAGTTTGAAAGCGAAAAGCAGTAATTATAATAATTGAGCAAAGTATTATAAGAAAGATATTTGAAAATTTCGGAAAATTTCGAAAAAGCAGAGTAGAAAATATAATAACTGGAAGAACAAAATGAGGATAGTCTAAATTATAATCAGATAATGATAAGCAAGTTTAATTAATTCTAAGAAATTAATAGCACTTTGGAATAAAAATTATTTGACTAAGAAAGCGAAATGAATACAATGGAAGACTAAAAGGACTAACTTCAGTAGTAAATCTACGATTTAAAGGAAAAGCTGAAATTCGGTAAATTTTAGAATATACCACAAGAATCTTAGTAGCGTGAAGAGAGTTATTAGAGTTTGAGGAATAGTTCTACAACAAGGAAAGAAGTGTTTGAAAGAATCAGAGAAACTCAAGAAACTCCTAATATTATATAGATACAATCACGAAAAGCACTTTCTAACTTAATAACCGAATTCAAATATAACACTAAAATCAAGAAAGCAATTTAGTAGTTATTGACTTAGTTTAGCTCCTATAGAAATGTAAGAGGAGATGGCAATTGCTATTTCAGAGCTATAGGGTTTGCATATTTGGAGCATCTATGTCGAGTTACAACTCCAGAAGAGCATTTCTAATACTTTATAAGCAAATTCGAGAACCGGAAAGGATATTTCTAAATAAGGCCTAATGAAAGTAACAAAGATTCTCTAAAGTTAAGAGAGATCTTTTTAGAACTACTGCGTAATTTGTTTTAAAAAAGAAAGAAAAATGAGTAATATATTATATATTATCTAGAAGAGCAAATTCAAACTAATAAAGACAACTAAGATGAAGCTCTTGTATGGGAGATGAGATGTCTTACTGCTAATTACTTAGAATCTCATCAAGATTACTTCGAGCCTTTTTGTTAGATTCCTTATAGACAATTACTAGAAAATATTCTTACAATGGGTAAGGAGGCAGAAAGTTTAGAAATAGGACCTCTTTAAGTAGTTCTTAAGATAAAGGTTATAATAATTACTATCGGAAGGGAGCAAGATTAAGTATAATGATTCGAATAGATGAAAGTTCCAGGAAAATGTGCCTTAATTTATGTGCTATACAAGCCAGGGCATTATGATATCATTTATACCAGACAATAATCAAATATTGACGGATTTGATGAAACATGTGGCTGCTACTTAGTTTTTAAAACATTTCCCATTGGCTTTGATTTTAAAAACCCGGGACAACCTTTGTTTGAGGACATAGAACAAAGTCAAGAACAAACTCCTTGAAATGAAAGCAAAGCTTTTGAAATACAATATGATTTTCCTTATATAGACACTAAATGGATGGGCAAAATCCTTAAAGAGGAAAATGAAGCTGAAACTATTGGAAAAATTAAGTTCTCAAAATGCGATTACTGTACTTACGAAGTTGAATAGTAAAAAATACTAAAACTTAAATGCAAACACCAGTTCTGCTACACATGCATCAGAGACGCAAAGAAAGGCAAATTATAGACTATAATGGAAAAATTAAAAATGTAAGCTATGCAGTGCATTATATGCAAGAGTTAGCTAAACTTTTAGGAAAAGGAATAGATTCTTGGTATTTTGGAAATTACAAGAGAGTCAAGAATGAGGTCTAAAGAAGAAGCATGTTATATTTTTTGATTTTTAAAGTAAAGAATTCAAAATTAAGTCCAATACTAATAATCATTTTTAAATGAACCATTGGATAATCATTCTTTGTATCTGCTCTTAACTGTTTAAGAGTGAAATATATAAACTTTTTTTCCAAAGATGATGCTAAATTTTCAAAGTTAAGAAGTTTACTTTCACATGAAAATACATTTATACTTGTAACTTAAAAAGAAGGAAATTCATATAAGTTCCTAAAGCTAAGAAATAGAACTGTCTTAAACAGAAAAAATGCTTATAAAAATAAAAGATAAATTGACTAAAATAAGCTTTTAAACTTCCGTTTTTAGTAATTCCCAGCTCAAAATAATAAAATATCATATCTTTTAATTCACATTATGTATAAGCTAAAAGTGTGTAAAACAGAAAAAATTAGAAAATGCTTTCAACTCTCTTTAAATTATACGTTTTTGTTTATTTCTTAATTGGTTGACTGCATTTCTTGTAGTGATTTTTCCCGGCATAATAGGAAATATTCAATTAACTTATCTTGCTATTCATCTAACTGATGAAAATTTAGCCTAATCTTATATTTAAAGCTTTGAAGGATATCTTTCACTTTTTTTTCAAACGAAATTCTTACTAAATTTCTGAAGAAAATTGTATCTTCCAAATTAAATTCTTATAAAACTAAGTTCCTCATATTTAAATTATAAGCCTAAAAATCCTGATATATCATCTTCATATAATATACTTAAACCTTTGAGAATATCTCATTTAATAATTTTAGGCTTATAGAAAGCAAAAGAAACACATTTAATTTTTTTTAATGGTAAGTAGAATCCTAGTTAACTATAGTCTCTGAGTGATCAATCAAAATTGACAAATATTTAAAAATAAAAGAGTTTTTTATGTATTGAAAGGAATTAGTATTTTAAAAGGTATTTTGGTAATTCAAAGTAAGGATATTTAATTATTTGGCTCTGAATTCTCTAATGTTCAAGAGACATTTTAAATTATAGCAATTGTGTATAACTAAGAGAAGAAGAAATTATTAAGTTGGCCATAGAAAAGCGAGTAATTAGAATTTAAATAAGAGTTATATTTTACAAAAGTTGTTTCAACATTATAGTAATTAAGATCTTCATGGATAAATTTTTGATATTGATATAGCAGAGAAAGAAATAAACGATGTATTAATTATTATGCTAGAAAGTAAGAGCAAGGTTAGTAAGGATAAAATTTGGTACAGGAAAAGAATTATTATTACATCCCTTGTAAATGATTGCTTCCAGAAAAATTCTAATACTGATCTTGATTTTAAAATTTCCTGATTAACTATCAAGAAAAGACTATTATTTTACGTAAGAATGATGAAGGACTTTCTAAAGTAGAAAAAAGTATTATATTTACTTTGAAAATTTTTATTTCAATTTCTTCAAATTATTTCTAGATACTCGGTTTAGAAGCTAATTTTAAGTTCTGGCATAAGACAAAGAAAATGATACTCTTTAAATAATCTTTCTTAGCGTTAAGCTTTTAAAAAAATCTGGAATTAGTTTTCTTTAAACTTAGATTAACAGCTATTGCTTTATAACTTCTATAAGCATTATCATTACATTTTATTAAGTTTACATTTGATGCAAATTCAATCTACCTTCACTCATTACCATCTCCAGTTTTAAACTACCTAAGTTAATAAGGAAATCTAATCAAGCTCCTATTAACAACGCTCAGCCTAAAGTTTCTAAATTGTGAAAATCTTCTAAATAAATAATCATTAATGGTGTACTTTATTTTCCTTTAAGGATAGTAAAGCAAAGCTTATCACTATAAATGATTAATTAAAAATTAGCTCAAAGCAAATTCTCTTTAAATATATTACTTCATCTTGATTATGAATCATAATCTTAAGATTTAATCTACTATAGGTTAATGGGTTGCATTAGTGACTTTATTTAGTTCCTTTAAGCTACTTTAATCACTTTTCAGCTCTAAATTTATAATCCATCTGCTATATTAACTTTTGGTACTTTTTCCCTTTGGATAAAAATTTATGCTATCTTTGTTTATCTTAGTCAGAAACAAATTTTAAGCCTTTAGAAAATATTAGCTTCAATCTATCCTCATTAAAGATAGGCTGGTCTTCTCTAAGTATTAGGATAAATAAAAAAAATTAAATCGCTTAAGAGATATTTAGTGGGTACTAGTAGTAATCAGGATTGCGTTGAAACTATTCCCTTAAAAAGATCTTAACTTTAGTAAAAAAAATATAAGGCTAATGCTTTATAAGTCTAAGCTTTCTATTTAGAAGCATAATCAATCTCAACTTTTATATTTCAGCGATTCATTTAAATAAATGTGGCTTATGCTTCAATACCATTTATTGAGAGAAATATAAGTTAAATATTAATTGGCCTTGATGATTGAAAACGTTTATTAATAACCAAAAATAGATTTTTTATAGCTGTTTATACAAAAATATAAGGAAAGACTTTCTTAGTTTTCAATTGATCTGAAATTAAGTTTGCTTTTTACATTTAGATAGTAGGCATGGAGTTAAAAAGAAGGGAGTATTTAATAAGAAAAGAAATAATTTATTCAACTAAAGGATTTTTAGTATTATCACTCAGCCGTGTTTTCTTTGGCATTCGTCCAATTTCCTTCTTTGAAATCATAGAAATAGACATTATATTCAAGGATATTTAGTGCAAAATGGAACATATAAACTTTGTCTTCGTATGTAAGAGGTAGATACCAAAACTATTCGCTTACTGGTCATGCATTTCCATGCTTATTTAATCCTTTCTCATCATATATATATGTTCCATCTAGCTTTTCATTTGCAAACATAATTGACGTATTAGTAAGCTAGCCAACTGAGGGATAGCACTTTTTGGGAATTTTAACACTGCTTTCTCTTCATTGATTTTTGTTAATATCAAACACCTAAATTACGTCTATCTACTAAAAGGCGCTTAAGCCTCCATAAACTTCTATAACTTCACTTTAGTATGTAATTCCATGATTACATACAGGTTTTGGAATACTTAATATATTACTAAATATCTCTGAATTTACATTTCAGACCTAGCAACTATTTAAAGAGTCCTAATTTCAAAATCCTCCTATTATGTAAACTAATAAGCAATTATCGTTAGCTATTGCTCTATGATTGAATTTAGCTATCGTCATATCATATTTCTGGATAGATTCAGAGTTCATGTATGCCCAAGTTCTTGCTTATGCTTCATGACCTTAAAAATGCCCACCAGATACGATAAAGCTATTGTTCTTTAGCTGCAAATTAAAAGAGTGATAAGACTCCTACATAACAAGTGTTGGCTTCGATCTCTAAAGCTTAGTAATAAAGTTAAAGGAATCTAAGTTTCTTTTGTCATACATCATAATGGTATAAGCATCATTTAGCATCCATGGCAATTTTTTGACTACTTAGTCATACCCTTTATCTCAATTAGACTGAAATTTCCTTGCATTTTCTTCTATCTCTTTCTCTTCTTTGCTTTAAAGCTAAAAGAGACAACCCATATTACTGATAAGTTAAGTTTAAATGAGTTTTAGGGATCTTTTAGTTATTTAAATAAATCGAAAAACGTTCTTTTTATTTCTAAGTTACTACTACGCTCTAACTTGAGCTTGTCCTTGCTTTTATATTAGATATTTATCTACATTAAAGAGAAGATTTTAAAGAATAGTCTGCTAGAATGAATATAGTTAGTTCATTGACTATTCTTATTAATTAGTTATTGATATACTTTAAAAATCACCAGGTATAAACCTTATAAAAAGAGTCAGAATGATACTGTAAATCATCGCTAATAATACTCAAAATCCTAAACTATTTAGATTTTTAGCTTGAAGTGAATATACTTTATGATATTTAGTGATATTATGTATTTAAACTTCTCTTCTGACTATATATTGCGTTTGATGTATAATATTCTTTTATCACTTTATGCTTAAATATGTAATTAAAATTATGAAAGAATGATTAAACAGAAATCATGAATTTTCATTTTTGTAGGTAGGTCCAAATCACATGCTAGCATCATCATTGGCATCTTTCTATTTTTCGACTTAATTTCTTATTCCTTCTAAATCTTACGAGCATGCTTAATAACTATGCTGTCCACATTAATCTCCTTTAATCGGATTATTTTTTTCTCCTATTAATTTCCAAATATTGTCAGCATATTCCTAGTTCCAAATTAAAGCTCCTGTAAAAATAGCTATTCTATTCAACAAAAAATCTACATTTTCTTCATTGGAAGCACATCCAAAGACTATTACTTTTGTTCCTTCCGCGTAAGGATCTATACCACAACTAGCACTACTTGTAAATCCTGATACACTAACTTTAACCGATCCACAAGATTTATAATAGTGTACCTAATCAAAAGTTAATACATAGCCATTTAAATCTTATCTTTATTCAGTAATCACTCCTTCAAAAATAACACCTGCCAACTAAACCTGCTCTTCTAAGGTAGCTCACTTATAATCAGAACTAACTCGACAAGATTTAGAAACACTAAACAAACTAACCAAGCCAAGAGCTATAATGTAGCTAAATAAATTTTTATTCATTATAACAGATTTTATCAGCAACCTCTCTTTTTATTAAGGTGCTTTATTTGTTTTTCAAGAGACTAAAAGGCCTAAAACAATAAATCACTCATTTAGGATAATTTTAGCCTTCTCATAATATCAATTTTTATTGGATTATTTCTATGATCTAACTAAAAGAAATTAGTAGACTCTATATGTATAAGAAGCATTATTGAGGACTACAACGAAAGATTTGAATTTCACAAGAATATATCACAATGCAATTTTATTGAAAAGGCTAGACTTAATTCTAACTAATAGAGGGTAGAATAAAAATGGTTAGTAGAAAGATTAAAATAAAAGATGAATCATTTGAGATATTCTGAGACTGTAGAATGCTGCTAAGTATGTTATTAGTAATAACTCTTTTTAGTTAAATAACTCTATATATCTTCATTTCTTTCATATACCTAGACAGAGATTTAAGTGACAATTAAAGAATAATGGATGATAGAGAGGAAAAGAGCATAATTAATATTTACCATTATATAACGATCATTTAATAAAAAGACTGGTATCTTTAAATAAAAGCGATTCTAGCTTTGTTACTCATTTAATTTCATAATAAAATAGTATCTTCATTTGACATTTCAACTACTATGAAAAAGATTAAAGATATAAATAAGCATCTGTAAAAGTCTAATTAAGCTGACTTAAATTGAAGATATTTAAATTTTAGTTTTATTAACGATCAAAGGCTTATTAATCCAGATTTATTTAATTTCTTAAATTAAGAAATAAAATAGCTCTAATCCAATCTTTTTTAGTGTCTTCTATCTTTAATCAAGAAATGAAATTGATTTTCTTTTCACTTTATGATTTCAAATGCCTTATCTTTTTATTATAAAACTCGAAACACTCTTCAAAATACGGCTGATTGTATACATGACCTTTAATTATTTCTTTAGTATATAAGTATTTTTTACCTGAAGAAAGGATTTAATTTAACTATTAACTCTTCTATCAGATTCTTATTCTCTTTTATCCTTAAATTTTGATATACTCACTTATATTGTACTTTAACAAATTAAAAGCTCTATTTATTATTGAAGATGCTAAAAACCTCAAAGAACTAGGCTTTCTAAAGCTAGTATATCTAAATATGATTTTTAAACTCCTTCATAATCTGCACTTTATCCTTTTCTTTCATGCTACTATATTTTTAGAATTAATCCTTCATCTGACTATCACAATTATTTTATAATAAACCCAAGCTAGACCAACTTAGATGAACTTGCTTACTCACTATTTCTTAATTAAGAGTTACTATTTAAGAATGAGATAATTCTAAGAGAGAACGCTAAAGCAAAAGTGCTTTTGAAAAAAATGAATTTGGCTTATGGAAGATATTTGAAAACAAAAGTCTATAACTATTTTTAAATACTTTAGAGCTTTCACTTTGTTTACCTAATATAAAAGTAAAGATCGACACTCGATTTTATAATATACTAGTATATCTTTCATAAGCTGTTTTATATCTACTTATTTTTATTGACCTGTTGGTGTAAAAGTTTTAGATTTAAGCTATTTAAATTAAATTTTATTATAAGCCTTGAAAATAAAATTATCCTAAATACAAAACTTATTGACTTATTCTTAGAATGAACTGATAAGAAAATTTAAAAACACCAGATTCTAAATAAAAGGGGTTAGTATTAAAAAAGCTATTATTTTGATAAAATTATTTAATTTAGTTTTACGTTTAAGTACAATGTTCCTAATGTTCCTGGATTTTTTCTTAGATTTAGAAATTGCATTCTCCTATATGCTTTTACTACAAGTTTTTATTGCAGTTTTCCTTTTTAAAAGTCTTTTCATGTCTACTTTGAAGAATATTCTTTTAAGGAGCTGAATAATTTAAATTTTCTTGCACCTTTACAGTTGAAACTTATTTTTCCTACACACCAGGCTGTTAGAACTACTACAAAAGTATATATCTTAATTCTTTCTGAATCTTATTCCTTTAATGATCATTCTAATCTTACATTAAAGTTTATAGATCATACTTCTACTTAATAGAAATCTCAGATATGCTATCTTTTTGATGAAGATATAGATGTGATTTCTAATTGGATATTTTAGTCATTTGCTTTTATAAATTCAAATACCTTTACATTATCTATTTATTTTTATTTCTAGTATACTTTAACTGCATTTTTAGTTACTATATTTTCTATTAGTATCTCTAGCTCTTAAAATGAGATTTTTAGCAATCGTATTCTTATTATAGTCGATTGCATTTTTAGTTAGTTTCCACATTTTCTTATATTAATTAGTACAGAAACTAGGTCACTTCGATCTAGTTTTAGCGTAGTAGCTAAGTTTCTTCTTCTAGGTTTTGAATCTGAAATAGTAATTTATTGTTTTTCTCCTCTAATTATTAGTTTTATATCTAGATTTAGATTTCTTATTAAGTTTTCTTTTACTATAGTAATTTTTCTATGGTGCAACTTTATAGTTGAGCTTCTTTTTCTTTTAGTTTTCCTTATAAAAAGGCAATTTGTTCTTCCTTTTGAGATGAAATTTAAGATATTTATTACTTATTCTATTCTTTTTCATATCTTAAATTTTGCAATTCTAGTTCTAATTCCTTTTCTTTTTGGAAGTACTATTTTTGCTGCTACTGTTGCAACTGTATACTTTCTTATAGATTTTATATCTCATATTTAAGATGTGAAATGGTTAATTTCTGCTACTTATACTCGCTAAAAATTTCTTCCTTATTGATATAAATATTTTAATATATCTCTTCATAGTCGCTCATTTATTTTATTTACTATTGTACTTATTATTCCAAACTCTTTATTATAAGATCTTTTGCTTCTATTTTCTTTACTTTTTTCTCAAGCTTTTCTTATTATTTAGTCATTTGGAAAATTTGATTTTTAAACAAGTTGTTTTCCTCTGCTTATTGCTTTATTTTCTAAATCTTATCTTCTAGCTAATTGTTTAAATACTAGATTTCTTAGTTCTTGCTATCAAGTTAGTTCTTCCATTACTAGTTAATACTTAAAGCATTCTTGTTGTTTTCTATAAACTATTCTTATAGCTTTATTCTCTTCTCTTTCTCCTAATTATCAGCCTCTTTGTTTATAATCTCTTCCATTAATAATTATATTTGGTTATTCAGCTAGTTATTGGTATTATTTTAGACATTTATCTAATTGATATTCTCTTCATTTACATTTCTAGTCCGTATCAATGAATTTTTAAGCTTCTATTTCTCCTCTTGTCACTAGTCTTCACTCCTTTTTATACATTCTGAGAATCGAGCTTTTTCTTGCTTATTTTCCAGGTAAATCAGTTAAATTTCTTGCTTAAACTACTGGTTGATGTCCAGTTATTCCTTATACTTTTACATTATATTATCTAGATCCTTTTCTTTTTACTCGAGATTACTGCTTTTATTTTCAACCTCCTTTTTCAACTCTTCCAACTTGTAGTTTTTGATCTGAATTATACTCTAGAGCTAGTTTACTATCTCTATTGATGTTAGACTATGCTTTAGTACACCATCATTATCTTATCCTTAAGTTTGCATTTCTTTTTGGATTTATGCTTGCAAGTTTGAAATAACTTTCCTAAGCTATATATTCTCATTCATTTCTTTTTATAGTTAATTATAATGCTAATCTGTTTAAAATGACTACTACATAAAGTGCTATTAGTTTTAAATTTTTTCCTCTTCTTTTTTAACATTCTCAGCAAACGCCTTCAGATTCTGCTCTTTCTTCTACTCGATTTCTTAAATATAAACAAGCTCATTCATATTTTGATCTTAAGCCTTCAATACGACACTCTCATCCTAAACTTAAGCATTTAAAGACTTTTGTTAAGAGTCACTACTGGCAAAGAGACTCAATTAGGATACATTAACACTACCGCTTGTGACAACTTTCATATGCTCTAAGCAATATGTACCCTTCTAGCATTTAAGACAGTCTTATAACATTTTATCTAATTATGAATTTCTGGATTTAAGTTAACTTTATTTTATAATTAATTTACGATTTCTTCTCTTTATATAATAAACTATCTTCATTTCTATTTAATACCTTTAACCTTTCTACCTTCTCTTTTTATTTTCGCTAACTTTATAAAATAATTAACCTTGCTTCTGATGTCTCCTTCTTTCTGCTTGTTATTTCTTACTAGGTTCTAACCTGATGCTACTGCTAATGGAAGGAATAAAATAAAAAGGAATTGATTATTATTGAAAGTTAGGTTTAAATTAAAAAAAGCTTGAAAGATAGTGGAATTGAGGTTAAAGAGTGACTGATTAAGAATTAAAAATTGTAAAGGAAAAGATGAAAAAGTATAAGCAGATGATATGAAAAAGTCTTAGCAGAGTTATTGAGAACATCTGTATTAGCTTTATTTATTAAATAGCTATTCTAAGTATATAAGCAAGAGAATCTTTTAAATTTTGATGTGCTTAAATCATTTAAATTTTGACTTATAAATTTATAATGGCAACTAGAAGGTTATTTTTATATGAAATATTAATTATATTATAAAAAGTTTGTCTAAAGAGAAAAAATCTAAAATTAAATTCTTGGATCTTAGAATTAAGAATCGCATTAAAATAAAATTGCTTAGGCTTTATTAAGCTAAATTAAGAAACTTTAAGCAAGCGTTTATGGTACTAATAAAAGCTAATTTAAGAGAGTTAGTTTAGAGAGATTTTACATTTCTTTATTTATAGAAATTCGTCTTAAATAAATTAACCAATCTATCTAAATCTCATTTAGATAAATAAAATAGTTGAGATGGTAGATTAATAAAATTTTAGAAATATCATTAAATTTATCATACTAGGTCTTAAAACAACTCATCCCTAATCTACTTTCCAAAAAAATCCTTGAGTTAGATTTAACTTTTTCTTCCAGCACTCTTAATTTAGCCATACTTAAAGAATGAAAAATAAATATAAATTTTTTATCTTTAAATTCATTTAATCTATATGGCTTCACTTTTAAAGGTTTGCTTAATAACTTTAAAATATCCAGCTATAGCTTTTATTGCTTCATTTTCAATTTAATAAGTAGATTAAAGTTTAAGGTAAGTTAATTAAGTTTTACAATTTTAATATTATCCTCATTTTCTATGAAGAGTTGATTCTAATATTTTAAGTATAAAATAAAAGTGTTTAGCTTTTTATTTACATCCCTTTCTTCCTATTTTCTCTCTTTTTTTTTTTTTAACTTTGGAAGATTTTTGGATCTTCAATTTTTTCTTCGTATATATTTTCTTCTTTTCTTTAGCATGCACCTTATGCTTTTTTAAGTTCAGTTTATCTTTGAGTATTTGATTAACTTGCTTTTGTTGAACTAGTTGAATGAATTTCCTTGGTAGCCTATTATCCTATGTTTGTACCATGATTAATAACATCTTCAAAGTTAGCATAATTTTGAGATTTTAAGAAGTTTTCAAATAAATCTTCATCAGTATCATTTCCAAATAAATAACTAGTTAAATTACTATGCTCTCTAACTACCCTTGAATTAGCTTCTTACTTCTACTTCTTATAGCTTTACTACTCCTTACAGTAGTCATTCCTACACTTTTTTTGTCTTTTATTTCCTAGGAAAATTTCAAATGGATCTTCATCTTAACTTTCAGTTTAACCTTATTTTACGTTCCTCTTCTAGTCCATATTATCTTCTGAATCTTCAAAAGGGTTAATTCCACCGAAAAACTACTTAAATATATCTTCAGCTTTATCGAATGTAAATCCTTCATAATCATTGAAGTTATTAAAATATCCAAATAAATCAAAGTCATTACTACTTTAAGATCTCTACTATTCCTAAAACCTATTTTGATCATAATATTTACGTTTAATTTTATCAGACAGCACTGAATAAGCTTCAGCAATTTCTTTAAACTTCAACTCTGACTCTTCTTTACACTAGGGATTTTTATCAGGATGTCAACGGATAGCCATTTTATGATACGCTTTTTTTACTTCTTCCATAGTTGCTGAGGTATCCACTTCTAATACTTTATAGTAGCAACGTTTTTGAGACATTTATATAAAATAATATAGTCTTAATTTATTCAAATTCTAGACTTAATTATCTATAAAATGGAAAAATCAGAACTTTCTAGAAGGCTAAACTATTCTTCCATATTATTATTACAAAAGAGAATTTAAGTACATCTAGTAACTCCTATTTTTATCAAGCTTTACTTGTTAAATTTTAACTAGAAAAGGCTAGATTTATTAGTAAGCCTCATTTAAATTAGCTAACTTTTTAGCTATTTAGACTGTAGCTTAATTAATTAAGCTGTATTTCGGCGATTATCGATGAGTATCTTAAAGGAACTTTTATCCTTTAGTTCCTAGTACTTTTTTATTTATCTTGACTAAGATACTTTAATATTTGGCTCTATAACCGAGCATTAGCAATAAAGCCTAAGGGATTTAATAATAGTTATTAATACTAATTCCTTAGTTTATTGCAGCTTAAAGTAAAAGTAATTGGCCTATGGAAACTTCTCCTCTTTACTGCTATTTATAGATTAAATAGCCAAGACTTAATTAATAACCATGCTTATCTAGTATAAATGCATGCTTTATCTTCGTAAGTAACTATTGAAAAGCATTGATTTCTATATTTAAATGTGGTATTATTATAGAAGCTATGAATATACCAAATAGAGAGGAAATGCTTAAAGTTCCTTAAATATAAAGTGGGCATTTACTTCTAAGCCACTGTTATTTTAATCCTTTTACATAGATTAAGCTTAAAATATATAAAGACCTAAAAGTATAAAAATTGTTTAATCTCTCAAATAAAAGAACTTCAAGTATGATGCCACTAAAGCTAGTTTTACTTTAATTCAGTAATAAGACAAAAGAATCAAAATTGGAGAGGAAAATCTAATTAAGCTAAAAAAGAAAACTTAGGAATATATTTCTATCACAAAGCTCTTAGCTTCTAGAATTAATAATTAAACTAACAATGGAAATTTACTCACTTTATGCTTAATTTAACTATCAAAGCTTGAAGATATAAACTATAAGAAAATAAGGAAACCAACAGAACTAATAGGATAAGGTATCTGAGACCTTTACTTTTAAAGCAATTAAACTAAGAAAGTATAAGGCACATGTATAATTGCTTGCTGATATTTAGTTATTAGAGAGGTCTAGTTATAAAACGTGAGGAGATATTTATTGATTAAAGTTACTTTTATTATCTTTGATTTCATAAAAATAATTGGTTATAAAATGACTGTAGATATTTTAGTCAAAATTAAAACAAAACTGGATAATTAACGTTGCTATAAATTTAATCTCTTGGAAAATATACTGATAGTAAAATTTATCTCCTATTCAATAAGTATTAGATAGCATATTAGCTTGAGAAATAATCATATGATCATAACTATTAGGTGTAAACTGATTTTTAGGTTGTAAATAAATTTCCAAGAAAATAGCTATAAAAGTTATTAACAGAACAAGATAGGAATGCTAGTAGTTATTTACATAGTTAGTTTAAACTTAAAGGAGTTACTTTTATCTTTATGTAATTTTAAAATAGCTATGTCTATTTAGCTAGGCAATCTTTATTTAATATCAACTTTAAATCCTAAACTTAACAATAATTTAGGTATTCTATTAACTTCACTCTAGAGATACTTACTTAGTTTTTAACGTCTAAAGAAATTAAATATAAATAGGCAGTATGCAAGCGATTTCGTTGCTTATTTATTAAAGAAAAATCTTCTATTATAAAGAGAAATTTACTATACAGCATTTCTATTTAGAGATTTGTGGGACTAATTTTTTATTTTGACTACAAAGAGAAACCACAGCCTATTTATTAGTTTTATAATGTAAGTATTTTATACCCAGGAATCATTATGATATATGCTTATGAATCTAATTCTTTCATGTACACTCATAATGATAACTTAAAACTGCTAGCTTATAGGACTTAGAGAGATATTATAGCTAATTTCATCTAAATCCTTTGATTTAAGCAGTTCTAAATAATTTAATCCTGCAAATATTTAGATTTTAAGCTTGTTAGGTAATAGGGTTCTTATGTGAAGAAGCTATATAAATAACTAAGTTCTGAGTAACTAACTCATTTATAATTTTAGCTTGGCAAACTTAAAACTCTCTAATTTCTAGTGTAGAAAGTTTAGTTAATCGCTTCAATTATCATTCTTTACTCTTATTAATTAAGCTTGATATCAAATATGTATAATCAAAAGAATTAGTTATACTCTCCAATCTAGACTCGTATAAAGTAAAGCATACTAGCTAGTTTTAAAAGGGTTAAATAAGCAATTGATTAATTATAAAATAGATTGAAAGCTTAGGAAAGGCTACAACTTTCAGGAATAGTATGAGTGGCCGCTAAAGAAAAATAAAGTATTTCAGCAAAATAACTAAAAGTAGGTTTTGGATTGATTTTATTATTAAATGACTAACATAAGCATGCTAATGAATAATTACATGATTGAGAATAATTTCATAAATACACTTTATTTTAATGGCTAAACACTTTATCTAATGTTAGCTCTTTTAGTACTTCAGTGCTAAATATAATCTTTGACTTTTATAGATTTATAGTAAGTAGCTTAAAGCTAAATTTTAACTAAGATACTGATTAGTTCTTTTCCAATATTTTAAAAATTAACAAATGATAGCAGAACTATAGTAACTTATAATAAGATTACTAAGTCTAATACTTTTAAGGATACTTATGCTTGAAGATATATATATTGAAGGATAGAATCTTACTAGGTTTAGAAAGAGATGAATTAAGTTAGGCTAATTGATTTACTAAAAATATAAAAAGCGAAAATGACTTAATAAATGAAAGGAAATAAAAGCTATGAAGCTATAAAGGCTAAAAGGAATATTAATTTGAACTATGCTTATAAATGATTTATAGCTTTGCTATTAAATAGTTAATATAGATTCTTTAAGCTTTATTATAGTTCAAACTTCTATTAAGCTACTGCATTTAGAGCTATGGATGTGGAGCCGAATCCTTAGCCAGCAAAAATTCCGATAGTAAAGAATAGAAAGTAATGCTAGTATTGCAGGAAATATGATTTCATTTTAAGATATTGCTGAAAATTCTAATAAAAATAAACACATGAAAGCTTTAAGTTATGGAGATTCATAAGTAATCTATACTGAGCTCCAGAAGGTTTTTTATACAGAAAAAAGATGTACATAGGAAATAAACTCTTAAGTACATCACATTTACTCAATAAACAATAAATTTTTATATGTTTGGAATCGAAATTGATTGAAGCAAGATACCTGTAATAAAAAAAAGGATGAACGGAGTACTGCAAGATATATATTCTAGGAAGAAAATTCAGAAGAAGATTGGAAATGAAACAACACTTAAGACAATTTTAAAATTTAAACCCTTTGACTAGTGACAAACCAAATAAAGGTGACACCACGTTAATAATATATGTTATGTTATAAAGTTTTATTATGATATATTCTTTAATAAAACAAAAATAAAAAAATAAATCAGGATTATTCGCGGCTCCAAAAATCAGGAGCTAATAAAATCATAGGAAAATTAGGACCAATGAAAGATAAATAAAAAGATCAACAATGAAATCGAATCTTCCACTTCTGAAGAAGGGCCTTTGAAATAGACTAAAATTATTATGCGTTCCGAAGTCTCAAATCTCACTACATAGTAGTTAATAGGCCACGATTAGCTTTTTAAAATTTGTGCTGGATTTCTAGGAAGAGGTCAAAAAGTTGACGTAAAACAAAAAGAAATTTAATGGAAAAAAATGAATTTGTAGAGGAATAGAATCGATACTCATGACCTAAAAAGAGACCATAAAGCATTTTGAAATATTTCACAATACCAGAGGAGTTATTCTCAAAACTAGCAAGAGAAACAGAAAGAACGGATCAACTAGTTAGAAAAAATAGAAGAAAATACTACAAATTGCAGCATTAAATGGAACTGAAAGAATAAAGGAATGATCCAATGAAAATTGAAGGTGAAAATAACATAGATTTCAACCTGAACGACAAGTAAAAAGATGTTTCTATTATAACTCTAAAAAATATAATTGAAAAGGTGCAAGAAATTTCTCAATTTCAAGTAAGAATATTGAAACTAGTGGAAGTAATTGGAAAACAAAATAAGAGATATTAACAACTAAAATGATCAAGAGAAAGAGAAAGATTATATTGTAACAATTTTGGAGAAATTCGCAAGAAAAAAAATCTAGGATATAAGTATCAAGAAAAATATGTATGGTAAGGAGAAGAGTTGTAGAGGTTTTCAGACTTTTATATTTAGCCTCTAGAGCAATCTAAAGGTTGGTGGGAAATATGTTGAAATCCTCCAAAAACGCCAAACATTTAATTTTGTATTTGCATATATTCTTTTTTGTATATATTCTTTTTTGTATATATTCTTTTATAATATTATATCATTTAATTATATAAGCTTTATCAACTCTATTCTTAATTATCTTTTGCTAGACTAACTATTCCATCTCTAATCCTCTATTTTATTGAATCTACTTCTTATTAGAAAAAAAGAAAGAATATGTCTCGGTCGATGAATTCTTTCTTAGTTAAACCTTAATGTTCTAAGAAAATTATAGTACTAATGAAATATAAAGGACTTTAAACTTTAAGCATAGATGAACTATCTAAGTCTATATCACAGTAAAGTCATATTTATAATTTATTTTTCTCTAAAGTAGAGTATTTGCATAAGCAGTATTAAGTTGATTTAACTTATATTCTAATATAATTAAATTAGGTACAGTAGAGATAGATGAAATTAAATATTTAAAATCCTTTATAAATTAATATGGGTATTGTATATAATATACCAGAGATATAGTTAATTATATTTGGCTGTATAAGAATGATAGGATGACTATAGCTATCGATATAAAGGTTCAGTAGTATTTAGATCCATTTCTTCTTAGCTTTCTTTTGGTCTTTCTTATAATTCTCCAAGACATAAAAAATAAGTTCAGGATTTATAAGGAATGGCAGTGTTTTTTGAGCGAGTATATTAGACTGATGGCTAACGCTGATATATAAGTCTAAAAGAACACTATGATGGGTTCCAGGATTCCTTTACATTTCTTAATATTAAGCTTTATAATTCTGCTCATCTTAATTTACTATCTTAACAAGATGCTAATTATCCTTTTGAGCTTCATCTTTTACGAAGTATCAGATACCTTCTTCATCTCTATAATAGTCGAAAATAAATTCAGATATGACTGCATTATTCTTTTCTATGCTTTTAAATATAAAGTTTTCTAGTATGTGATTTTAAACTAATCGATATGCTTTTCCACCAGGACTAGAACACATTTTTAGCAGCTAAACTTCTCTTATAGGGTATTAGCGATCTTCTGGACTTAGGGACTTATTATTTATAAAGTTTTTCTTAATTATCTTGATTGTTTCATCTATGAGCATTATTATTTGATCTTTATTCATCTCTTAAAAGGCCTATTACATTGTATTTCCCTCAAATAATCCTTTTAAGCAAGAAACTTGTTGAAACTTCTATTGAATTTAGAATAAAGTGCTTAAGACATTGAAGTCTATAACTTTTAAGGGTTTTGTATTGTTAATAAAATATAGAGATAGAAATTAGTTAGCATGCTTTATAAAGGATAATGCTATATTTTTATTATCACTTGATTAATTAGGTCTAAGCATTTAATCTTGAAGCTTGTACATTGGAGTTCCTATAATCATTTCAATTGATTATGACCTGCTTAAAGGCTACCCTTTTTCTTTTTCTTTTTCTTATTCTTTTTACTTTCTTCCTTTTCATAAATACTCTAAATACTTTAAGATAGTTTGATTATTCAAAATCTTAATTAGAATGTATACTACTAAGTCAGCAAAATGTCACTCTCTCATTTCGTTAACTATCTAATAATTTATCTTGTAAGCGTCTTTTTGCTGGATTTCTAGTTCTTCTTCTTATAAGTTTCTTGATTTATTAAACCAAATCTAATTATTGCTAACTAGTTTTACTAACTGCTGCATAATTTAGTCTAAATTCTATATTTGCTTTTTGAACTGAATCAGCTAAACATTTTTAAGTTAACTATTTGTAAAGTTTTGAGATAAATTAATAGCAGCTTTCTCTAGAAGACTTATCTCAGGACCATAAGATCATAGACTTTTTAAAAGTTTATTGTTTCTTTAGACTTCGAAATTATTCTTTTCTGAATAAATTTCTGAAAGAGTCAAAATTCCAAATTCAGTTCCTAAGTAACCTTTTATCTCTTATTCTTCGGACTCTAACGTATAAAAATCTTATTCTTCTTCCTATTAAAGATTTTGGTCTGCCTTATAATTGTATTAAATCTTAATAGCTATTATGCTTTTATTTGTGACTATTCGTTTATCTTAATCTTTGATTATTATTTTTATTTAGAATAAGTTTTCTTTTTAAGGTCTATTACTTAATCAGAAAGCCCATTTTAATTACCTCAACTTTTTTTCTTTTTTTTTTGCTAGTTTTCTTCTTCTTTTTGGATGGTAAATTAGATATTTTATTTTTGGAATTTATGCTAAACTGCTTTCATTGTCTGCTTTTTTACAAATCCCTTTACATTTGGTATATCACTTTGATCGGATTCTTTTTTATTCTTTTCTAGCAACTACTTTTACGACTATTCTGTAGAAGTGCCATCTCTTATTTTTAGTAGTTCTTGTTCTTCTTCATCACTAGAATCAGTTAAAAAGATTGTTTTTAATTATTAAAATCATCCTAGTTTTATTATTCCTCACTCATTTATGTATCTAATTCAATTACTTCTTATATTTCAGAAACCCTATAATCTTCATTTTTCCTCTTATTTCTGCTTTTGCTTTCTTTTCAAACTTTATTTTCTAATAAGTGTTACATACTTTCCACTTCGAAGATGCTTGATTATTACTTCTTATCCATCTTAAAGGAAGTAATTTGAAAGTGGATCTTCTAATTCTATTCTGTAAAGACTATTGCAGTACAGTTAGAAGAAACAAGATAGAAATAAAATAAATAAAATGCTGATTTTTGTTCCTATATTGCAACTTAAATTAATGCAAAAGAATAACTTAGTTCCTTTAGTACTTTCAAATCCATCAAATCTAATATTCTAAATACCAGGAAAGTATAAACTCAGACACTTGTAATAGTTAAACAAATAAAGCTGGAATAGAAATTATAAGGATAAAGAGTTAGAAGAAAAAGATGTGATAAATGTAATGTAAATTTAATTATTAATCCTTAATCTATTTTATACATTTGTTATTTATTAGATACACTACTGAGAATATCATCAACTATTTATATCTTTTTCATATGCTAATAAAGAACTTAAGCATTGAGTAAACAACTCTAATTTTAGCATCATAAAGGATTTTTATTTATATGATTCAGATTCTAGAAAATGAGAAAAGTAATTGAATTTTACTAAATTTTTAAAGCTGAGTTTGAGTTGATTTTAGGCTGAAGGTATAATCTCATTGAAAAAGAAAAGAAATTGAAAAAATAGTTAATTGAGAATGAGGGAATTAGTCAGAGAAAAAGGTAAGTATTTAAATGAATAGTTAGAGAACTTTACAACATAATTTATTTATATTCAGAATTTATTAGAATTTTCATCTTTTGTATGTAAAAGGCTTAGGTATTTTTATAAAAACACTCAAATGCAAATTTTTATACGAAATCTTACGGGGAAAACTATTGGACTAGAAGTCTAAAGAGATGATACAATTTTACTAGTTAAGAAGAAGTTTTGTGATAAAGAAGCTGTGCCACCTGAGTATCAAGTCTTCATATATGCTGGAAAACCTCTAGAAGATGACAAATCATTGGAATATTACGGTATTACCTAGGAAAGCACGATAAATTTGATTCAAAGACTTCCTGGAGGAATTTTTTGAATAGCTGTTTGAGTTAATTCAATCTAACTTTATAATAATTACTTTTCAGTCTAAATACCCACAGCTTAAAGCAAGATTTTTCCTGTTTATTCTTCATTGTTCATAGGATCAAAAATAAAGCCTAGAACTATTTTCTATCTAAAGAGAAAGGACTATAATCGAAGCAAAAGTTTAATCTAACTAGCAAAATTCTTAAAAGGATAAAATGAGCTCTTATATAGCCTTCCGCTTTAAATCGTAGCTAATTAAGTGACTTTTCCCTGTTTAATACCTTGCGTTATATACAATTACTTATAATGCTTTCCTTTCCCACTTACATAGCATACCAAAATCCTAAGGCTATTAAATTTGGATAATTTTAAGGAATTTGCGTATAAAATTAAATTTTAACTTGAAAGCTGATTTTCTTTAAAGGTATCTAGATAGTCAATTATAGTTGATTAAAAAAATCAAGCTAGATTGAGAGGAATAGCACGAAACTTCAATTTAAGCTATAAATTCTAGATATTAGAGTTAGCAAATTAAAAGTGCCCTAGGCTGGAAATTTTTTACTTATGCTAGTACACTGTTATTCATTAATTTGTAAATAACTTTTTATATATGGTTTGCTAGCACTTTTTACCTATTTAATCCAAATCAAATTATACAAGGGCTGATTTAACAATGAAATATAAAAAGAAGGAGGATTTTAAAATAAGCCAAGTAATAACTGAGTAATTGCTAGCTTTGATGATATAAATTTCTACTGAAGATTATTAAATTCTCTAGGTTCCTTGCTTAGATAACTTTAACCTTTTATAACAATTAAATTACTAGAAATGAAGACTGAAAGAAAAAGAGATTCGATAGTTTATTAAAGGTAGAAAGTAAAAGTTTGTTTCTTTCCTTTCAATGAAATTTAGCAAGAACATGCTTTAAAATTTATTATAATACTTATTAATAAAAATACCTATTTCAGCTTGTATCTTAAACACATCAGCTCTAGCATCATTCTTTGAATTATTTGGCATGCATAAGTTTTAAAAATTTAGTTTCTCTATAAAAAGAATGGAATTATGATCTTAAACTAATTAAAAAGGATATAAATAAAAGCTTCTATCCTTTAATTTAGTTACTGATTTTGGGTTTTTCTTGTACCATTAAAATTTTTTCTTTCTCCTTCCTTTAAAAAATTTAAATTATTATATATTTAGATACTTTTTGGGCTTTTCCCTTATTAATAAAATTTCTTATAAAAAGTCTGCTTTAAATACATCTTAAGCAATCTATCAGAGTTTAGTTATTGTTTCCTTACTATCCTCTCACTTCAATCGAAATTTCTTCTCCATATATTTGATATATTCATACTTTTTGAAATACTTATCCTCACTAAATCCCTCTAAAGGCTTTATATCCTCATTCTTAAATCTCAAAAAACTGGAATTTCTATCATCAATGCTTTAAAGACTTTAATTTTTCAAGCAAAGTTCTAAAAATTAACAAGGTAGAAAAGCTTTATGCTATATATACTTATTTACCTTAAAGTGAAGTTAAGGTAAATTTTAAAAGGTATCAAAGTATAAAATTATACAGTTGGAAGCATAAAGATCAAATCTTATAAATGCTCTCAATGGATAATACGCTGAGTTAAAAGCTTAAATATATCTCGCAAATTATTAAAGCTAGATAGGTGTTGAGAAGCTCTATGTATGTCGAAATTTAATTCCTCTCTATAAATGCTAAAGTCTAACCAACTTAGACAGTACATATGAAAGTAATCATATTTTGTTCAAATTGACTTCAAAAAGGAGATATAAACATGTTTGCTTTCTAAAAGATAAAACTAAAATGCTTGATAATACTTTGAAGCTTATTATAACATAACTGGGATAAAGTTAGTTTCAATAACTAGTTTAAATATAAATACTAAGCAATCAGAAGAAAATCTAAGATATCACTCTTTCAGCTAAACATCCTCTATTATATGAATTTAAATCAATCACTTATGTATAAGAGAAGCTGTATAAATAGAAAATAGATATTCCATAAGTCTTAATTTTCATACTAATTTATATCTGTTAATCTTCCTTATTTAATATAAATTAGATGCTTACACTGTTTTTATGAAATTACGCTTATAGTTTCAAACGCACTAATGATAGAAAATAAAACCTTATATAGATATTCATTTATAAGTGACTTAATAGTCAATTATTATTTGGAAAAAAATGAAAATTGTTTATGACAAGGATATTAAAATCCCATTAGGAGGTTATAAGAATATTCAAATTGCTGTCACAAAAATATCAAATTATCGGTCTATATCCTGTCTTTTTATTATATGCTGTTGAAGATAAATTATTAGTTTGATAATAAGAAGAACATTGATTAAAGGAGATGCATTTAAGTTAGTAATAATTAGTTAACTAACACTGAAAAAAAATTCGCTGTGATTGCTAAATAAATAATAAGGTTTAAGGAAATAAAAGTAAAGCCATAAAAGTTAGATAGTGAATTAAGCAATTTTGAAGAAAGCTATTTGAAACTTAATTAAGAGGAAATATTAAAAGATCTAAATTAGGATTAAATTAGTTTACTATTAAGTTACTTTAATGCTTTTAAATAAACTTTTAAGCATTATATTTTCCTCCCAATTTCACTGCAAAAAAATAAAGAAAATAATTCTAAAATCAAAATAGTAGCACTAGGATATACTTTGAAGGGAAATTAAGCTTATCTACTTGCTTAATCAACTTGAAGAAATAGATGAACGGACTAATATTTATTTTTAATACAAAAATCAAAATTAGAAAGCAAAACTACTCATAAAAAGAGTCTGTTATTGCATTCACTCTACTTATCTTAAATACTAACTATCTTAATAAAAAGAAATTAGAACTTAAGAATCTTTTACAATAAGAAAGACTTAACAGCATTATATCAGTAGAAAATAAAAAATCTAAACCTCAAACATTCTGTTTATTATTTTAAGAACTTAAAAATATAAAAGTATGGATATTAGCTTTCCTTCTAATACTAGTAGCTTTCTTTATAACTTTAGTATTATACTGATATAAAGTTTTATTCGAAAGACACGAAATTAAAATTCTTAGATGTTTTAAATCTCCATATATAGAAAAAGTAACTAAAAAGAGATAAAATTGAAAGAGCTTTATTTAAATCGCTTAAGTTAAAGATAAAATAGAAAACTAATATATTATAAAATCAATAAAATGCCAAATTGAGCATAAATAAACCATTCTCTTATAATTCAAGACTCAAATTAAATTAATACTCATTAATATCTATCATTTCAGTTAATTTAGATGATCCAGTTGATTAAAATTAAAAAAGAACTCAGTTTATCTATTTTTCTAAAAATTAGCATAATTCATTTTTAATTCAGACTTGAATATTTATTGATAATCATCTAGCTTAAATTAAACTCATATTAACTAAGATACCCGAGCTATAGTATCAAACATTTGTAGATACTAAAGTAAAAGATAAACTCTTTAATTATTTATTTTCAAATTGTTCTTCTCTTGGTATGCTTATTTATTAGAATCCCTATATTTAACTCCTCTACTTTATTATGCTTTATAGACTTGAAAGAATAATGAGAATTTTTTAAATTTTTGATTAATTAAAAATTAATTATTTAGCTTCCAGCAGTCAAGTTGTCTATAATGAGTTAACCCTTTTTCTTATTTAATATAATCAAACATTAATTTCAAGCAAGATATATAGATTCTTTAAGAACCCCATACCTTTACGATTTTCATAACCAAAACTTTCTTTTTCTCTTTTTTTCGCTTTCCTTCTAATTATCTCTTACTAATTTAGTCTTCTTTCTTAATAGCATTCCTTCTTATTATAAAAGCTGTATATTCATAATTAAAATTTCTTATTTTTATAGATATATGGATTATATAGTTTGAAGCTTAAAAATAGGATGCAAATTTAACTTTAAATGCTATAAGTTTAAAATGAAAAGAAAAATAAAGCTATTCTTAATCCTTTCCTTTATTCTTGCTTCTATATCCTTTATAATTATTCTACTACCTGATATTGATCAAAGATTTCAACTAGGATTTAACTTGAGGAAAGTAAAAAATGTGCTTTAGAATTAGAACATTATCTCTTGATCAGTTTTAAATCAATCTTTATAATTAGGATTTTTTTCTTCCCAGACCGAATAAAATATCACAGCGACTGAAAAATTGCCAAGATAATCAAAAGAAAATCAAATTTTCAATTAATCAATCAGATCTAAATCTAAAGAAGTGTAAAGCAAATAAAACTCTCATCAAACTTACAAGTTAAAAGCTAGATTCAGACCTCCCATTAATAATGAGTCTTTAGCAGTTCTGAAATATTACAAATACAATAGTTCTAAGCCTTTAATAGCTTCTTTTAATGATAGCAGTCCTGTCACTCTACTTATTACTTCGTGCAATAGATTTTAGCTACTTAAAATAACTCTAAATTCCTTTCTGTAAGTGAATCCTTATCCTCTTAAAAGTATCTTAATAGTTGATGATTCTTAAAATATCACAGAGTAAGATATTCAATAGTGTTGCATCCCTGAAACTTATTGGAAATATACTAAAGTGCTAATAAACGAGAAGAGGCTTGGACATATAAGAAGTTAGGATAGAGCCTTGGCTCAGGTAGTTACCGATTTTGTTTACTAAACTGAAGATGATTATTTATTTTATTAGGATCCACTAATAGAATCAGCTGTAGGAGTAATGTAGATGGATAAAAATATCGTTCAAGTTAAAAACTATGAGCAAAGATTATTGGGACCCTATTTTAAGTAACTAAGGCTAACATCATGAGGTGTAAACTTAGAAGCTCCTTTAAAATTCAGAAACTAAACGTATTATAAAATAATAGCACATAGAAACTGAAAGAGATGGAGAGGATTTTCTTTTTCACCAGGATTAAAGAAAATCGAAGATTGAAAAGATTTTAAAAGCTATGAATAATATGCCTTGAGTATCAATAGAACTCTTGCTTATATGTTAAAATATCCAATTCTTGTTGAAAGTAAAATAGGAAAATATTATTTTAGTAAGGGTAAATTTGCTGTATAATTCTAGAATGGTGGATCAGCAGCACATATTGGAAAAAAATAAAGAGTATATCACAAAACTGGACTATCAGCTTCATCAAAGGCTTCAGAGGATGAAAGATGATAAGTTTATTACTAAAACATGATTTTTAACTTAAAAGCCTCTAAATTATCTTAATTTCCTCATTTATTATTTATCTTAATTAATTAACAAAAGCATAGTTCATTCCTAAGAATTTAAGACTATAAAAGGAGAAAAGAAGATAGATAACCAAAAAGCCAAAATGAATAGTTAATAACAGAGAAATAGTGAAGAAGTAAGAAAATACTTTAGTTTCAAAAGTGTTTAAAGCTTAAGTTATCAATATTTGAGAAATAAGCAGCGTATTAAGCACATTTTCCTCAATTTATTTTATAAGCTTGATAAAAGAAATGAGCTTAAATAGTCAAGCAAGCCTCACTTATTTATAATAAAAGTATAAAGTTAAAATAAACTAATGGAATAGAAATTTAAAGCAAATAAATAGACTTAAGATTAATGTTTTGATAACTAGTTTAATGATTTAAATCAAACTAAAATTGTAAAGTTTCAATGATTCTTTTATACTAAAAATGAAAGGTAAACTAGTTGTTACGCTAATTTTGCTTTCATAAGTAATTATTTTTATAGTCTGAGCCTAGTACTCTAATAATAGAAATTGAAAAACGTTTGATTAAGCTTCTGAAAACGAAATAAAATATATAAAGGGAAAAATCTAAACGGAAGATTAGAAAGTTCCGAAACTTTATAAGCATTTTTATTAAAATGATATAGAAAATAGGATTAATTAGTGAAATTATGGTGAAGTACTTAAGCAGATTGGAAAATATTGACGAAAATCAGATGATGCTTTAAATTCGCCAAAATAGATATTAGAGATGTATGATAACATTTCAGAATGCTCACAAATTTAATATTAGCAGATATGGAATAGAACTACTTATCCCAAAAATAGATATGCATTTCTTTCATCTACTCCTAATGAGTTTGCTTATTTAGCTCCATTTATTGGATTAAATTTTAAAATGTGTGGCTATGAGCCTATTTTTTTTAAGTAAGGAAATCCTTAAGATTGATAAAAACCTTTACCAAAAAAAACTTTGGAATTTTGAGATCAATAGGGGTTCAAAAGCAAACAATATGATATAATTATACCGGAAAAATATAAAAACCGGTTAAAAAATTGAGCCTAAGACGTTAGAGTCTGAATCCCACTTTTCTTTTAGCCTTAAGATTATCTAGTTTAGAGTGACTCAGATATAATAACTTTTAACTGCGAGTGATTCTATACTCATAACATAAGTAAATATAAGTTTTATCATACCTGGGAAAATAGATATTATGGAAGAAGCTTTTCATATAGAAATTAGTCAGTTACGAAGCGTTTACTTTTTTACTTCCTTACATATTTCGCTTATGATCAAACTCATATATTTTTTAACTGCTCTGATAAATTTAATTGATCAGTCGAAGCAAAGAAGAAGTGAATAAAGGAGTAGTTAATACATATATTTGAGGAGAAATATGACCGTGGCTTTGATGAACTTTATGTATCCTCTCTAACTTAAAAATGATAAGATTTGTAATTTAACAAAACTTGACTTAAAGAATTCTATTAACTTTATGGAATTTCCTCAACTGATTAACTGCTTTACTAAACAGAAATGAGAAGTAGAAGATTTAAATCCTGATTTTGATATGATAATTATGATAGAAACAGATTCTACTACCAATTTAAATAGAAAATTACTTGAAATCTTTTAGCGAACTGCTATGAAAATTGCGTATTATTGCATTTAGAAGAGTCAGAGTAATTCATGCCTTGAATATTTACAACCAAGCTAGGTTGCAATTTTCGAAATGAGCTTTTAATCTTGGCAAAGTATGCCGTTCAGCATGATCATTTAAAAAATAAACACTGGGAAGATGTGCTGGAGTATCTATTAAATATCTGAAAACTAAATTTAAAAAAATTTTAATTTATGATACTTATTTAACTTCTTAAAGAGTTATTGCAGTTATCATTTTATATATTTAAATCTTTCGTTCTCTTTAACTCAAATAAGTATTCTAAATTATCTTCTCATCAAATCTTAAATCGATTATATACCCTTTATGATAATTATAAAATTGGGTATTTTCTAGATTTTAGAGTTTAAATGAAGTTTATTTTTTGATCAAAGAATGCTTATCAAATCCAAATCTTTTTTATTTGATTGTATCTTCAGTTATAATATCGCTACCATTTTTACCTTTGAATCGATTAAGATATCTCTTTAAATGTTCTTTCAATTTTATAGTTTTAAGTTAATATATTTTTATGCTTGGATAGCTAACTGATCATTATGTAACTATAATCAACCATTTTTCTCTCTTTTTACTAGGATTCACACTATTTTCATAAATTGAGTATTTATTATCTAGATTAAATGAAAAAATAGATTAATCTCTTCGCCTCTCAAATAGAGATAGGATAACCTAAGAATGAAGTTGTTCAAAAGCTTTCAACTTAATTAGACATATGTAGGAAATAACCTAAAAGTAAGAAGATACAACTTACTATTAAAGTTAATAAATACGAGAACTAATGAGTTGCATAGAGGAATTTAATTATTGATATATATAAGACAACTCATTCAAAGCAATTTGATAGAGTATGACCAAATTTGTTCGTTGTCACATTAAAACTTGATATATGAAACAAAAATGGAAATAGAAAAAACACCGATACACCTAAAAAGCAGAATAAAATCCAGAAAAAGAAATAATTGATATGAACTTCGTTAAAAATAAAAAAATAGAAAAATACTTTCTTAAAAAGAACGAAATAAAGACAAGAAATTAAACTCTGCTGATGTTGCAAATCAAATATCAATTTATTAAGAAACTGCGAAAATTAAGATAATAAATGAATAAGAGTAGAAGAGAATATGGAGATAACTTAATAAACTTTGGATAACACAAACTGGGTTTACAAATAAAGATTCTTCCCTAGACTATTTGAACGGAATGTGGTAAATACCCCATTTATATAAAAGGATGTGAAGCACATCCACGTTAAAAAAATGTCTGCAGGGACTGGTTGAAATTCCTGGGAAGGTAAACTTTATTGACTTTAATTATATAATAAAATTATTATAAAATATTTATAAATAGGGAGGAGCAATCCTCCAACTGAAACTGACTTAAAGTCTGGTACCAGGAAGTACCTCATAGGTGAAGAACCAGCCAAGAGAAGAGACAAGATCGAAGAGGCATCAAGTAGCAATGATGACGAAAGATGCCAGATACAAAGATCTCTTAGGGTAGCATTCCTATTGCGGCCCTATAGAAGACAAATTCACAAGGGAAAGCTAGCACTGTGGAAGACTTCAACAAGGAATTTTTTAACTTTAAAAATTTTTGTTAAAGAGCTGCACACCATTGAGGTGCTACGTGCTCTATAATCTCATTTATTTATTATGTAAATTAAACTTAAGTTGCCATATAGTTAAATAAAGCATAATATTTTTCTTCTTTATTTCTACTTTAATTAAGTTATAGTCGTTAAATAACTTTCATAATCATATTAAGAATTAAGTAGTTAGAATTTAGGAATCATTCTCTTATGAACACACTAGCATATAGTATATAATAATAAAATAATTAAACTAGAAACTAAGTTTTAACTACTTATTCATTCATATCTTCTTAACTAGTTTTATTTGGGAATTTATGATTTCCTTTTTATTCTATAGTGATCTCTTACTAATATCATAGGAATTATTATATTATATTAGATAATATGCTTAGATAGCTTTATTTAAGTCAACAAAATAAAGTTAATAAAATTAGGATGTATGTTTAAATTAGATTTAAAAATAGGAGAGAAAACTAGGTTTTCATTCCTTCTTTATTTAAGTATATTTAAATTACTTATTTTAATGGGTACCAAGAAAAATATATTAGTGCAGGGAAGTAGAAAAACCTAAGATAGAATTCTGTAATCCTTGTTGATATTAATATTTTTTCTGTCCTACTAGACAGAGTTATAATCAATATTTGATTTCAAAATTTTTGCCTTCCATATATATTATAAAACATTCATTTGAGAATAGTTCCAACAGAACATAAGTCATTTGAGTTAGTTCATTTATCAAATGCTTATTTGTCTATGATCTTAGCTGAAGCTTTCTAATTAATTTAATATAAATCAGTTTACCTACCAAATTAGCAATTTTCCTTGCTAAAATAGATTTATATAATGATTTTAACATATGCTAGATTAATTCTCATTTTTTAGGTACCAAACTTGATTAATTAACAGTCGATAATTACATTCCTTAATCCAAGTAGAAAATCTCCAGAAGCTTTAAAAATTATGCTTTAGATAGATTAATTCTTTTGATAGAATCTTTAAAAACATTATTAAATTCCCTACTTTTCTCCGAATTTAATTTCAAGTCTTATAGTAAAATGTTTATACATCTATACCATCATTTCTTTTATTTATTTTACTCAGTTGATTCATGTCTACACTTAGCATTCTTTATATCACTTTAATTTATATAGATTTTCATAGCTTTAGTTAATATAATCTTTAGCTCTTAACCACCATAAGCCATTATTACATTGAAGTCCTCATAATTCATTGAATTAGTTAATTTTTATTGATAATTTTTAGAGATTAAAGCTTAAAAATTAAAATACTACAATAATTTTCTTAAACTCATTAGTTTTATAAGTAGCTGCTTATCCTAGTAATATTAAATGTTTTTGGTATTTTATAAGGTTTTATTTATTGTCTACTTGAATTGTATAAAATAATTGATTTAGTAAAAGATTTAGCATTTGATTTAGTAGATATATAATTTCTATTAAAAGTAAACTAATATTACTTATAATGCTTCCACTTCAATATCTTTATTAATGAATACTCTTTAAGTGTTCTCGCGCTTATTAAATATGATATCTGGGTTTTCTCCTTAAATAATAATTTAGAATACATTTAAAAAAGTTTAAAGATTCATAAGTTCTTTAGCATTTCCTCAATTTTGTTCTCTTCTTTCTCTCTTATATCCAAATGTTTCAACTGATAGCCTTCTTAAGGAGTATCATTGAGTTTGCGAGTGTATCTTTTCTTCTTCTTTACTATAGCTTTGAAGTCTGTGATCTGTTAATAAATTTGTTTATTCTTTTCTATTTCTTCATCACAGTTATTTATTATTTTAGATAGCGAAATATTTAACTTTGGCTGCTAGTTTTCTTCCTAATTATTTTAGTCTTATCATTTTTTCAGATTTCAATTAAATATCAAATTAGATTTGCGAGGGTTTAAAGTACTTTTTCTAGGACTATTCATTTTCTACGGAGATGTAATTGATCTAAATCTTCTGCTTGAAAGTTTAGCTTCTTTTAAATGACTAAAATAGTTTTCTTTTTATGGTGATTCAGGAGATTATTCTTAGATCTGTTAAGGTTTTGGAGCTGGTACTTCAAAAGTTTTATTTAAAAGCTTGTTCATTAGCCTTTCATTAGATTCATACTTAAAGCTAATATTATTTTTATCTTGTTCTTCTGAATCTACTTCATTTCTTTAAATAACTGCTTCTAATGGCTATATTTTCCCCTTAAAATAGTTCTGAAAATTATAACTCCACTTGAGATATTTTGCTACTTATATCTTTTCATTATTAGTTCATAAGTCTCATGTATGGAATTTTCCTTTCCCTGAAGTGAAGAATTAATTGGCCAAAATTATATTTGATGTACATTTATTCTCATACTATTCGTCTGTTATTTAGGTCATCATTCTGAATTTTCCTGGAACAAATAAAGCTGCATGATGTTTAATATTCGTCTTTCCATCTGCTTTTATTGATTTTTACACTTAATTATAAGCCTTCTATCTCTATGTTGAAGGAAAATATTTACGACCACTAACTTAACTATTTTAAGATCCCATTTGAGATCTGCTCGAACTTTTTGACGATCGCTTTGTTTTGCTTCCATTTTTTATAGAGTCTAGAGTAAGATTAACAAGGAAGTTAGGCCTTTGCACTCCATATTCCTAACTAATATTCAAAGCAGTTTACTGTTATCCTTCATTACTATCTAGTTACTTTTTCATTTACTCTATAACACTAAAAACTGTGAACTTCCTATTGTACTCCGACTCTTTTCACTTCTTCTTCTCTTAATTCTTCAATCATTTCTTCCAGTTCAATTAAGCTTTAATTGACTATCTAGTTGATTCTATCATTTCTATATTTACCTTTAATATCTATAATTCAATTAAAAATCCTTTCCTTTACTATCTTTTAAGGTATTACAGACTTCAATTACTATAAGCTAATAACAAGCATAGCCATAAGCATAATTTAATAAATAGTTAGATTAGCAGTATAAATTAGATAGGCACTTTAAGTCTTAATGTCCATAGAGATTAATTATAGAAACTGATTATACAGTCACGAATAAATAAGCTACGCTTGCTATTATTAAAAGCTAAACTTTTAACTCAGAAAGCTTACCTTCCTATCGAAATTAAATTAGGTTTCTATATGAAAAATAATAAAATCAGCTTAACTAAACCATTAATACCTTCATTTATATAGAAAATAGTAGACAAATCACTTATTAAAATATCTAAAAAGGCATTTATAATTAGGTTGAGGGCAAAGCTACTAAAATGAGATTAATATTTCGCTATAATGGAGTAAATTAAAGAAGCTTCGCTCATTATATAGCAAGGTAAATTAAAGTCTTTATTTAGTTAACATTCAAGGAGAAAATATGTAATGCATAGTAAGTTATTTTCCGATAACTATAAGCTAATTAGAGCTTTTATCTTTTAAAGCCTTTTCTTTAAATTTCTAAAATAGAAATCAACTAAGAAAATAGTTAGGCTAATTTAACAAAATATATAGAGGTTGTTGTTAACCTAAGGAATAAAAATGTAAAATGGAGGCTTTTAGCTAACTCCTAAGAATACTATATAAATGAGAAAAATGCTACTAAAGTTTTTATAGCCTTATATATAAAGAATGCTTTTCATAGAAAGAGATTTAAAAAGCATGTTAGTTAAATTAACTAAAATAAACTTAGCTTGCATTTTTAAAATAAGAAATAGATTTATTGAGTAAATTCTGAAGTATTTCAACGTTTTGCTTGACTAAAGGAAAATGGAATAATTAAGAAACGCTAGCAATAATTAAAAAAGAGGAATAGGGTATAAATCATTGAATAGAAGTTGTGGGTTATGATTGTTTAAATTAAATAATTTATGGATTATAAAAAGGGTAATTACCCGTTAAAGTGTAATAGTGATATACATCATAAAATTCAAAAAATTAAATATAATTTCTGAATTTCACTTAACAAACAAACTTTAAATAAGAAATGAAAAATTAATTTGCAACTAGAAGTGAGAAGCAGAAGCTTAATATTAATTAGGATAAATTTTATATTTTAAGATGCATTTTTTAAATTAAAGCGAAAGAATCAAATTTTAGTTAAGGAAAAAAGGATTTGATTAGTAATTTCTATCAATTAAGAAACTGCAAATTAAGCTTATTTATCTAGGTTGTCAAAGAGCTGTCAATGTTGCATAATAAATAAGTTAGAAAATTTTGCATTATAAAGTAGAATTAGTCACATTATAGGCTTTTAACTTTATAATGAAATCGAATAACTCATTGTTGAATTATATTATCTTTTAAGCTAATATAAATAAGGAGAGATAAAAGTAGTAATATATACTAGAAAAGAGAAATTCAATAATTTCATAAATGATTAAATAGAATACCAACTAAAAGTTTAACTATATAAATAGCACCAGCTAGCTTTAACTACATTTACTGTGATCTTTCTATTGCTGAATAGTAAATAAGCATTATAATTCTCAATGCATTAGCTGAAATTATGTCTGGTCTTTTTCAATTTTTTAATTTTGATGTCTATCTGAAAATAATAATTATTAATGTGTTTTTCAGCAGAGAACTCTCTAATGTAAAATTGGATTTAATTCTTAGTTATTACAATGGGTTTACAAAAGGTATCAGTAAGATATGTAACTGTTCTTATATAATATGATAATCGTTTTTTATTAGCCAAATGTATTTGCCAATCAATTCATTTGTTCTCATCTCTACCAAAAAATCCAACTTTAAAATTTTTCCTTAGAAGACACTACTTCCCATCTATTTTTCCAAAGATTTATGACTTCATGAATATAAAAATTAACAGGAGCAACTTCAAGTTTCAACACTTCTAAGATTTCTACTTATATGACTATTTACTATAATTGTATTAATTATTCGTATATTTACTGATAAACAGCTGTTTTTTAGGTTATATAAAGCAGCTTATTCCATTCTAGAATATATTTAGTTAATGATTCTAGCTAACCTACTCAAAGCTTCCTTTATAAAGAACTAGAATGATTTAACTCTCTTTTAATATTCTCACCATTGCTGGCATTTCTAAATTTCTAGCGTAAAGTGTATAGCAATGTTATAAAATAAATAATTTACCTAAAAGATACTAAGAAAGGACTATCTTATATTTCTATTATAAGTAGTAGTCGTTTTTTATATTAGAATAGTGCTGATTATGTTATCGCTTAAGCAATCCTTTTTAAGTCTCCTTACTTTATTAATTATAAATGTAAAGCAGAAGTTCAATTAAAGCTCTTATCGCAGATTGGAGACCTTATATTTCAGGAGATATTCCTGCTAAAAGTAGTAAAGTTAAAGAGATATATATTACGAACAATTATATTAGCTGGTTAACCTTATGAAGCTCTCATTGAGCAATAATCTTGAAGTTGGAAGATGAAAAATACTATTTTGTAGATGTAAGTGAAAGCAGAATATTTGTTAGGAGACCTTAGAACTAGCAGCTAAATAGATTTATTAAGAAGGATGAAATAAGAACTACGAAGTTTATGCTTATAAATAGGAAAGTATAAATCTGAGTGAGAAAGAATGGCCTAAGTTTTAGTATCCAGTTTATAATAAAAGAAATTATTATGCTGGGATTTTCTTATAAATGTTGTTGAGTTCGTGACAGAAAGAAACTATGAAAGAAAAAATTAGCAAACGTTTAGTTACTCAAATTAAACTCTTTAATTTCAAGAAAGTAAAAGTATTCGAAATGCTAAATACTCTAAATTCTAAATAAAAAAACAATCTTTTCTTAAATAGAATTGAATATCATAATCTTAATATGAAAGTTATAAATACTGCTATATGAAAAATAGCTCTTCAAATATAAATTAAAGCATATTTCTAAAAGTACTAAATTAAGATATTACTCCCTAATGAAGAGCCTCTCATTTATTATAAGTTTAATATATTTTTGAAATTAAGTTTATCTATGCAAATCTCTTATTTTTAAGACACTTACTAAAGTATTTTTAATCTTATAAGCATAGCAACTTTTTGACCAACGAAGTCTTCTATTCTTGCTAAATAATTTTAGTAACTATCTGAAAATAAAGCATCTGATGGTAAGACTTGATGCTATATTTAAATAGCACATTGTATAGAATTATATGACTAATACATAAAGCTTAGTTTATACCTTATTTAAAACTAATATAAGCATTGAATTATTTCTATTCCTTAATGAAGAATTTTATTTGTTAAGATTCATTTAATTCGTAATGGGAGAAGCTATAATGAGTAAATTTAGCAAAATGAAAGAAATAAAGTTTGATAAGAAGCAAAATGATTTCATAAAGAGTAATCATAGCGAAGCATAATCCATTAATAATCTAAAATGACTATTTCTAATTTGAGCATCATATATAATCAATCTTTATTTAAGCTAAATAGGAAATCTTATGGAGTTTAAATAAAAGTACTTTAAGTTCTAATTATGAACTTTCATATTTTAACTCTGCAAGCTTATTCTGATGCTTTGCCTCTAAATTATTTTAAATATCCCTTTCTCCCTGCTAATTTAAATTGCTAAGTAATGGAAGTTTCTTAAGGTTCAGAGTAATAAAATTAATTGACTAAAGAACTGTTCCCTAAATAATGAAGGAAACAAAAAAAGAAAGAGATGTAAAGCTTTAAGGAAGAAGGAAGCTTTTTTAAAAAGCTATTAGTTTTATCTAGCAGAAGATTGATAAGCTTTGGAAATGAAGTTTTATCCTGCTTTTAGAACAACGTGGAATTCTAAAGTAGCTATTTGCTGAAAATTTTGGAAAATATTAAGTTTAGCAAATTGAATAATTTGCAATAGAAAAGGAAAGTGATTAGGAAGTTATATAATGCTTTAAAGCTCTAGAAGTTTCTTAAGATTTAATAATTTTTAGATGTTTAGTTTTATAAGCCAGGATTAAGTGCAAACACTTCTAAATGAAAAATACTAATTTAATAATGCAAACTATAGTATATTCCTATAAGTATATTTACCATTTATATAAGTTCTAGCATAAAGCTATGTAAAAAACATTGACTTATCTAAACAGCATCACTTGTAGTTTGTTTGAGTCTTAGATAAATAATTAAAAATTAAACTGAAAAGGTTTACAGAAGCTCTTGATCAAGATGAAGCAGTTTAAAAATAATTTCTTTAAGAAAGTTTGTTTAATTGTATACTTTTAGAGCTAGTAAGGCTATATCTCAATTTATCTACCTAATTATGGTTGCTATTGTATAAGCTAAATCAGAATTTCATAAGATCAGTACTTTATATAGCTACTTAGTTGTATTTGACAGCTATTTATTCTTTAATTTAATAGATGCTCTCAAAATATAGAAGATGCTCCTAGCACTAAAAAAAGGAATCACATACTAATAAAAATTGTAAGGCTAATAGAAATCTTCACTATAAAGGTAGCAACTAACTATATAGTTACTCTAATCTAAGATACTTGTATAATAGAGTGAAGACGTTTTATTGATAATAGCATGCTTCATTTTATTATTTAAGTCTTATACATAATAATAATGTAAGGTAGTAATCAAAGTTGCTTTATATGTGGTAAACTTGGAATTTGCTTGGAACACATGGAAATTGTCCAAAGCTAATAATTTTCTGACTGAGAATCTAAGTTTGAAGAATAACTGACAAGTGAGATAAGGGAAAAGGAATCATAATCTTGATAGAATGAAGTTAGTCTAAAGCAAGAAGAGTTGTATAGCCAGATGAAGAAGAATTTAGTTAGTTAAATTGAGCGAGAATTATAGCAAGATTTCTTAAGCCTTAATATCTAGTAATCATAAAAAAAGCCTAAATAAAAAGAGCTACATAATTGCTTAAGTCAACTCTAAAACATATTAAGTGCATAAAAAAAAGAAAATTAGTCTCAAGAAGTTAAAATCCAGCTAGCAGACTAAAATGAAAACTAGCATTTTAAATGGAATATAAAATAAGCAGTTTTTACATTTCTTTAGGAAAGAAATTGTATTTAAGTTCCTTAAGAACTCTACATAAAGACTGAAATTTTGTAAAATTTACTACAAGAAATTGATTAATAGAAGGAACTTAACCAGAAGAAAGATATGCAACTAAATGAGGAAATTAGAAGTATTAAAGAATAAATGAAGAATGAAGAGGAAAGAAAATCGTAAGAGTGAAAAGTTATTTTCAGCGAAATGATAAAAGAAGAGAAAGAAATAAAAAAATAACTTAGCTAGGAATAGTTAAAACTAGTTACCTTATAAAAATAGAGTAAATAATATAAAGAGATCATTTAAAAATTGCAACGCTAAATAGAAGAAGATTTAGAAAATCAAGGAGAAAATCTTCCTACATTATAAAGGAATTAGTCTATCACGCTTATTATAGACTCATATAAGAAAATATCGAAACTTAAAAACTAATAGATCTAAGAAACGAAAAATTAGTTTGAAGAGTTGATAAAAGAAAATTTAAATTTAAAGGAAAGTCAAAATTAACTTAGAAAGGAATGTACCTATTTTAAAATGACCTTTTAGAGATAAATTTAGGATAACGAAGCATTTAGTTAGTAGTAATAAGAAAATGTATAGAAGTAGTAAAATAGCCTTAAAACAGAAATAAGCTTGCTATAAGAATAAATATAGGAACTAAAGAAGTAAAATGATAATTACAATAAATAACAATTAGAATACTAGAGCTTAGCTAGCTAATTAAAGGAGTAGATAGAAACATATAAGAAAGAAAATTATCGACTTTTAGAATAAAACTCTAACTTCACTCAATAGTTTAGTTAAGCTCTCTAAGAAAAAAAGAGAAACGTTAACTAAGATTAATACAATAAGACTTTGCTAGAAAGGAGAGAATAAGAAATTAAAAGCTTGCAAGAATAGCAAAAGTAAAGTATGTAAACTTTCTAACAATTTGAGCAGGAAAAAATGAAGGTTTAAAAATAAAATTTAGTTTTAGAGCAAGAGAATAAAAGTTAAGCTGATAATATAGAAAAATAATAGAAGGAAATAAAAAAATTAAGCTAAGAAATAGAAATTAAAAACATAGAACTAAGTAATAAATAAGAGATATGGACAGTTTTAAAATATAACCTATAATAAGAAAAATATAAGTGTGAGAAGTTAACTCAGTCAAATAGTTAGCTAACTTAATAAATATACGATTTACTAGAATAAGAAAAGCTTCATTAGATTTAATAAGAAAAATTTAATTAATAAATCTATGATTTGCGCATTTAGATAAGTAATTGCTAAAATGATATTACATAGTATAAGAATTAAGTGACAGTACTACAAAACCAAAGAGATGAGTAAGAAAAGATATATGAAGCGAAATTAAAAGAAAAAGGTGAAAATATTATTGGCTAATCTTTTTAAATCCTTCAAAATTAATAGAATGAAGAGCTAATAAATTAAATTCTATAATAAAGCAAAATGCATGAGGAACAAAAAGAAAAATTATAAAAAAGACTAGAAAGTACTGAATAGAATAATGCCTATCTTTAATAAGAGCTGTTATATACTTAATCAAATTTAAGAAATTTATAGGAAGATTATTAGAAATAATATAGTTAAATGCTCTGATAACTTGAAAATGAAAATAAAAATATTTAATCCAAGTATTAAATGTGCTAGCAAAGTAAAGTATAGTTGGAGTAACAAAACTAAATGCTTCAAGAGTAGATATAGAAGATTCAAGTATAAAACTATTAAGGCAATTAAGTTTAATATATATCCCAAATAACTTAAGGGATATAGTAAAATCCATAGAATAATCTTATGAACTAAATTTACAAGTAAAGTGATTAAGCGAATATTCATACCAAACTTCCTTTTTAACACTTATTTTACATTAAATAAGCTAAATCCTAATTATTTATTTAAGTTACCTAATTAACAGCAATTTTAACTATTTAATTATGTAAAGCAAATACATAAAGAAAGAAGAAAGTAGCATCTTAAATAAAAACTTACTATATAGCATCAATTTACTTCCGAATAGACAAACTAGTGTATAAATTTGTTAAGCATTAATTAAGTTATTTATATAAAGATGATTTGTTATTAAACTAGAGGATTGTAAGATAAAGAGAGTATTAAAATGAGTTCCTTTCATAGGTTAGATTTAGAAATAATTTTATTAAAGCACTAAGTTTAAATTAGTCCCAATGCTGGAAAGAGTAGATTATAATTAATTTTTAAAAGGAACTAGAACTAAATAAATTGTATATAAATGAATTATTAATCCAAATGCTAGTGTTATCTACTAAATTATTATCTTGTAGCCTTTATATATAACTAATGACTGCTTTAAGAAAGTGAATATAAAAGTTTAGTGTTATTTTTAATTTAATTAAGCAAACTAAAATCTAAACATGCAGCAGTATGCTTAACTATTTAATTATTATAATGATCTGTATTATAAATATGATTTGTTACCTTTTATTTGAATTATTCCAGAAGCTTTATTATTACTTAGCTTGTTTTGGTCATTTTACTGAATCTAATTATTTCTTTAAATCTACTAATTCCATAAAATTAACTTCCTCTACTGAAACTCTTTCTTATTAAGCTTATCACTATATATATTCCAAACTAATTTTTCTATCTAACAATCGTTGCTTTTTATTTATATGCTCATGGAAAAAATAGATTAAGCAAATAAAAGGTTAAAGCTACTTGAATAGGTATTTATTTAGGATAACAAAGAATTAGAAAATAACTATATAGAAATGCGTCTGTGCTAGATTAGAAGAAAATAGCTTTATATGAATATACCTATTTAGTATTAGACTATTAATACATGAGAAAGTTATTTTAAGTCAAAGAAAATAAGAACCAGACCAGAGGTTGATAGATTGAAACTACTCCTCTCTATTTTAATTAAAGGTTTGATTAAATAAATTTATTACAAGTCACTTTCAAATTTTATTTATCTTAAATACATTTCTAGCAGGAATAAACTATAATAAGACATATAGAGACTACTATTAGAGTAAGATTGAAGGATTAACTCTTATTGTTATATTTAACTAGACTGAGGATAAACTTAGTCAATTTAATTCAAAAACGAAAGTTTGAAACTACTACTTAACTAGAAGGAAAAAAGCTGGAATAGGTTATATATAAATAAAAATACTAAAGAAGACTAAGAAAATATTCAGAAATTATGAGGATTTGCATGATATTGAAAGATGCTATTACGTGAATATTTTATTGAATCAAGTATTGATCTGGTATATAATTTTTATTAAAGACCAGATAGAAACCATTGATGCTTGTGATTATTATAAGATAAATTGATTATAAGAATAAAAATAAATTACAGTCTTTATCTAAGTTGCATTAGCAATAGCTTTTAAATAGCATTCTGTTTATACAAGCTTAATAAATCCTTACAAGTTCTAATTACTTTTTATATTAAAAATTAATTTTAATTTTGAAGAAATAAGTTTTGATAAATCTCTTTTATTGACTTTAAGATGATTAAACTAGTATAAATTAAAAATGAGATAGAAGAAGCTTTAGAACTTATTAAATAATTCTTTCTATTGAAATGATATAGAAATCACTTAATCAAGGGATATAGGACTAATTAGAAGTATGAACCTATTTTATGATAGAGATTAAATAACTAAAGCATAATCAATTGCTAACTTTTAGTTACAAGTCTTTTATGAATTTAATGAGCTTATAGAGTGATAATAAAGTACTTTGATGATAGTAAAGAAACCAAAGTTTATATTTAGATGTAAGAAGACTTTAGTAGTTCCCACAAGAAAGTGATACCAAGAAATATAAACTCCTTAATAATAATTTCAATTAATTTTATCTCATTGTGTTTAAGCTATTTAATAGAGAGTTTATCTATATTAGCAATGTTCTAAGTTCTATGTATATAAGCATTCTATTATATAATAAATTTATAGGTTTCAGTTACAATCTTTTATAATATTAGACTTAAGAGTCCCTCTATGAGATTTGTTTAACATCAAAGTGTAATGCTTTATATAGTTCCACTTTTGATTAAGTTAAAATGCTTATAGTTTATTACATTTTTTAAAGAAGCTCAATAGATCTAAATTATTTAATTATAGATAAACCTCATTGCCTCAGAAATCTCTAGATATTAGTAGTTTTTATCTCTTTCCTTTATTATTAAAACAAGTATCAACATCGAACTAAAGATTTGTTTTTCAGATAAATTATAAGAAGTTTCTAATAGTTTAGAAAATGTATCGAATACAGATACAATCTAACAAAAAGCACTACGCCTTTAGATAAAATTTATTATTTAGTCTAATAATCCATATCTAGCTAACAATAGCAATGCTATAATCCTAAATATTTCCTTTAATGGATATATCTATCACTTTGTATATCCTTATTTCCTTTATCTTTAAGTTAGTTATTTATGTATGTGTAGGATGATGCTCCTTATAGATTAAATCATTTAATTGTCAACGCCAAATTGAATGCCTGCTTCAGCTCTAATCTTTTTGGATTTAGTTCAAATCTAAAATTAGTTACTCGCATAATGCTTTCTTAATGATACAAAGTGATATCCTAAGGCAAATAGTAAAGTCTAATAATTTATAAGCAATATTATAAGATTTTGAAGAGAGATAGTTTTAAGTAAATTAAAAGCTTTCATTCTATTAATCTTTTGATCAAAATCTACAAAAACTGCAATCAAGTAGACAAAAATGTAATTCCATTTAAGTAAATAAAATGATTAAGTGAAATTATTTGGTTTGCTTCATATATAAATAATCCTTACTATGTAATTAATAAGATCAAAGGTAAAACAATAGAACTAAGAAATTATATAGCATAAATATAACTTTATCTATTAGAAAGCTTTTAAGCAATGCAAAGTTAAATTAATGAGCATAAAGGATTCATTTTAAATTCACTATTAATAATCAATGCTTATTTACAAATTATTTACTTTCTCATAATAAAAGGAAGAGAGATTATCTTAAACCTTATCATTTAGGTATAAATCATTTATGTTTATAAGTAGTTATACATTTAAAATTCCTTTTTGCTATTTAATAATAATTTTAAATAATTTAGGAATTCAATTTTGAATTAAAGAGTTTCATACTCTCGATCTAATCACTATGGGATTTTCCATTCTATAATCTCCTTCTGTAGCCATTTCTACAGATGCAATAACAAAATTATAGCACATGAGCTCATTTTAAGAGCAAGCTACTGCTAAATGACTGCTCATTTCATTTCAATTAATTCGAACTCTTTATTATTCATATACGTTAATATCATATTAGTTGCCACAAAATTAATCCATTACACTAACTGCTTCTTCTAAAGAGTTGAATTTTTAAACTTATATATTGTTTTCACTTCTATCAACATAGTAGTAACTTCCATTTTCCAATTTCAGCACCAAAGCCCAATGTTTGAACCAAGTTAATTTCACCAAATACTTAGTTACAATATACATTTTTTCAACTTATTCTTGGCCAGATGGAAGTTCCCCACTTATCAAAGCTCTGTTATCATATTCAATTTTAAAAAGTCTTAGCAACTTAGATAACATTTATAAAAAAAAGAGTGCTCTGCTTTTATAGCAAAGCGTTTAAGAATTAAACTTAGATAATTTATTAAACTCTAATATAGCATAAGCATTTATAATATAACTATGCTTTACTTTTTATATTATAAATTTATCGTTTTTATAACTAAAATCTTTAAGTCACTCCTAGAATGTTCATTTTTTCCTTCTGCTACTATATCAAGTGTGAGACTTCTTGAGTAGAAAATACTTATATAGTATCCATAAGAAGTTTGGCTCATTTATTGATTATAGGTTAATTATGAAGATGTTTAAATTGCAACTAGAAGTGAGAAGCAGAAGCTTAATATTAATTAGGATAAACTTTATATTTTAAGATGCATTTTTTAAATTAAAGCGAAAGAATCAAATTTTAGTTAAGGAAAAAAGGATTTGATTAGTAATTTCTATCAATTAAGAAACTGCAAATTAAGCTTATTTATCTAGGTTGTCAAAGAGCTGTCAATGTTGCATAATAAATAAGTTAGAAAATTTTGCATTATAAAGTAGAATTAGTCACATTATAGGCTTTTAACTTTATAATGAAATCGAATAACTCATTGTTGAATTATATTATCTTTTAAGCTAATATAAATAAGGAGAGATAAAAGTAGTAATATATACTAGAAAAGAGAAATTCAATAATTTCATAAATGATTAAATAGAATACCAACTAAAAGTTTAACTATATAAATAGCACCAGCTAGCTTTAACTACATTTACTGTGATCTTTCTATTGCTGAATAGTAAATAAGCATTATAATTCTCAATGCATTAGCTGAAATTATGTCTGGTCTTTTTCAATTTTTTAATTTTGATGTCTATCTGAAAATAATAATTATTAATGTGTTTTTCAGCAGAGAACTCTCTAATGTAAAATTGGATTTAATTCTTAGTTATTACAATGGGTTTACAAAAGGTATCAGTAAGATATGTAACTGTTCTTATATAATATGATAATCGTTTTTTATTAGCCAAATGTATTTGCCAATCAATTCATTTGTTCTCATCTCTACCAAAAAATCCAACTTTAAAATTTTTCCTTAGAAGACACTTCTTCCCATCTATTTTTCCAAAGATTTATGACTTCATGAATATAAAAATTAACAGGAGCAACTTCAAGTTTCAACACTTCTAAGATTTCTACTTATATGACTATTTACTATAATTGTATTAATTATTCGTATATTTACTGATAAACAGCTGTTTTTTAGGTTATATAAAGCAGCTTATTCCATTCTAGAATATATTTAGTTAATGATTCTAGCTAACCTACTCAAAGCTTCCTTTATAAAGAACTAGAATGATTTAACTCTCTTTTAATATTCTCACCATTGCTGGCATTTCTAAATTTCTAGCGTAAAGTGTATAGCAATGTTATAAAATAAATAATTTACCTAAAAGATACTAAGAAAGGACTATCTTATATTTCTATTATAAGTAGTAGTCGTTTTTTATATTAGAATAGTGCTGATTATGTTATCGCTTAAGCAATCCTTTTTAAGTCTCCTTACTTTATTAATTATAAATGTAAAGCAGAAGTTCAATTAAAGCTCTTATCGCAGATTGGAGACCTTATATTTCAGGAGATATTCCTGCTAAAAGTAGTAAAGTTAAAGAGATATATATTACGAACAATTATATTAGCTGGTTAACCTTATGAAGCTCTCATTGAGCAATAATCTTGAAGTTGGAAGATGAAAAATACTATTTTGTAGATGTAAGTGAAAGCAGAATATTTGTTAGGAGACCTTAGAACTAGCAGCTAAATAGATTTATTAAGAAGGATGAAATAAGAACTACGAAGTTTATGCTTATAAATAGGAAAGTATAAATCTGAGTGAGAAAGAATGGCCTAAGTTGTTAGTATCCAGTTTATAATAAAAGAAATTATTATGCTGGGATTTTCTTATAAATGTTGTTGAGTTCGTGACAGAAAGAAACTATGAAAGAAAAAATTAGCAAACGTTTAGTTACTCAAATTAAACTCTTTAATTTCAAGAAAGTAAAAGTATTCGAAATGCTAAATACTCTAAATTCTAAATAAAAAAACAATCTTTTCTTAAATAGAATTGAATATCATAATCTTAATATGAAAGTTATAAATACTGCTATATGAAAAATAGCTCTTCAAATATAAATTAAAGCATATTTCTAAAAGTACTAAATTAAGATATTACTCCCTAATGAAGAGCCTCTCATTTATTATAAGTTTAATATATTTTTGAAATTAAGTTTATCTATGCAAATCTCTTATTTTTAAGACACTTACTAAAGTATTTTTAATCTTATAAGCATAGCAACTTTTTGACCAACGAAGTCTTCTATTCTTGCTAAATAATTTTAGTAACTATCTGAAAATAAAGCATCTGATGGTAAGACTTGATGCTATATTTAAATAGCACATTGTATAGAATTATATGACTAATACATAAAGCTTAGTTTATACCTTATTTAAAACTAATATAAGCATTGAATTATTTCTATTCCTTAATGAAGAATTTTATTTGTTAAGATTCATTTAATTCGTAATGGGAGAAGCTATAATGAGTAAATTTAGCAAAATGAAAGAAATAAAGTTTGATAAGAAGCAAAATGATTTCATAAAGAGTAATCATAGCGAAGCATAATCCATTAATAATCTAAAATGACTATTTCTAATTTGAGCATCATATATAATCAATCTTTATTTAAGCTAAATAGGAAATCTTATGGAGTTTAAATAAAAGTACTTTAAGTTCTAATTATGAACTTTCATATTTTAACTCTGCAAGCTTATTCTGATGCTTTGCCTCTAAATTATTTTAAATATCCCTTTCTCCCTGCTAATTTAAATTGCTAAGTAATGGAAGTTTCTTAAGGTTCAGAGTAATAAAATTAATTGACTAAAGAACTGTTCCCTAAATAATGAAGGAAACAAAAAAAGAAAGAGATGTAAAGCTTTAAGGAAGAAGGAAGCTTTTTTAAAAAGCTATTAGTTTTATCTAGCAGAAGATTGATAAGCTTTGGAAATGAAGTTTTATCCTGCTTTTAGAACAACGTGGAATTCTAAAGTAGCTATTTGCTGAAAATTTTGGAAAATATTAAGTTTAGCAAATTGAATAATTTGCAATAGAAAAGGAAAGTGATTAGGAAGTTATATAATGCTTTAAAGCTCTAGAAGTTTCTTAAGATTTAATAATTTTTAGATGTTTAGTTTTATAAGCCAGGATTAAGTGCAAACACTTCTAAATGAAAAATACTAATTTAATAATGCAAACTATAGTATATTCCTATAAGTATATTTACCATTTATATAAGTTCTAGCATAAAGCTATGTAAAAAACATTGACTTATCTAAACAGCATCACTTGTAGTTTGTTTGAGTCTTAGATAAATAATTAAAAATTAAACTGAAAAGGTTTACAGAAGCTCTTGATCAAGATGAAGCAGTTTAAAAATAATTTCTTTAAGAAAGTTTGTTTAATTGTATACTTTTAGAGCTAGTAAGGCTATATCTCAATTTATCTACCTAATTATGGTTGCTATTGTATAAGCTAAATCAGAATTTCATAAGATCAGTACTTTATATAGCTACTTAGTTGTATTTGACAGCTATTTATTCTTTAATTTAATAGATGCTCTCAAAATATAGAAGATGCTCCTAGCACTAAAAAAAGGAATCACATACTAATAAAAATTGTAAGGCTAATAGAAATCTTCACTATAAAGGTAGCAACTAACTATATAGTTACTCTAATCTAAGATACTTGTATAATAGAGTGAAGACGTTTTATTGATAATAGCATGCTTCATTTTATTATTTAAGTCTTATACATAATAATAATGTAAGGTAGTAATCAAAGTTGCTTTATATGTGGTAAACTTGGAATTTGCTTGGAACACATGGAAATTGTCCAAAGCTAATAATTTTCTGACTGAGAATCTAAGTTTGAAGAATAACTGACAAGTGAGATAAGGGAAAAGGAATCATAATCTTGATAGAATGAAGTTAGTCTAAAGCAAGAAGAGTTGTATAGCCAGATGAAGAAGAATTTAGTTAGTTAAATTGAGCGAGAATTATAGCAAGATTTCTTAAGCCTTAATATCTAGTAATCATAAAAAAAGCCTAAATAAAAAGAGCTACATAATTGCTTAAGTCAACTCTAAAACATATTAAGTGCATAAAAAAAAGAAAATTAGTCTCAAGAAGTTAAAATCCAGCTAGCAGACTAAAATGAAAACTAGCATTTTAAATGGAATATAAAATAAGCAGTTTTTACATTTCTTTAGGAAAGAAATTGTATTTAAGTTCCTTAAGAACTCTACATAAAGACTGAAATTTTGTAAAATTTACTACAAGAAATTGATTAATAGAAGGAACTTAACCAGAAGAAAGATATGCAACTAAATGAGGAAATTAGAAGTATTAAAGAATAAATGAAGAATGAAGAGGAAAGAAAATCGTAAGAGTGAAAAGTTATTTTCAGCGAAATGATAAAAGAAGAGAAAGAAATAAAAAAATAACTTAGCTAGGAATAGTTAAAACTAGTTACCTTATAAAAATAGAGTAAATAATATAAAGAGATCATTTAAAAATTGCAACGCTAAATAGAAGAAGATTTAGAAAATCAAGGAGAAAATCTTCCTACATTATAAAGGAATTAGTCTATCACGCTTATTATAGACTCATATAAGAAAATATCGAAACTTAAAAACTAATAGATCTAAGAAACGAAAAATTAGTTTGAAGAGTTGATAAAAGAAAATTTAAATTTAAAGGAAAGTCAAAATTAACTTAGAAAGGAATGTACCTATTTTAAAATGACCTTTTAGAGATAAATTTAGGATAACGAAGCATTTAGTTAGTAGTAATAAGAAAATGTATAGAAGTAGTAAAATAGCCTTAAAACAGAAATAAGCTTGCTATAAGAATAAATATAGGAACTAAAGAAGTAAAATGATAATTACAATAAATAACAATTAGAATACTAGAGCTTAGCTAGCTAATTAAAGGAGTAGATAGAAACATATAAGAAAGAAAATTATCGACTTTTAGAATAAAACTCTAACTTCACTCAATAGTTTAGTTAAGCTCTCTAAGAAAAAAAGAGAAACGTTAACTAAGATTAATACAATAAGACTTTGCTAGAAATGAGAGAATAAGAAATTAAAAGCTTGCAAGAATAGCAAAAGTAAAGTATGTAAACTTTCTAACAATTTGAGCAGGAAAAAATGAAGGTTTAAAAATAAAATTTAGTTTTAGAGCAAGAGAATAAAAGTTAAGCTGATAATATAGAAAAATAATAGAAGGAAATAAAAAAATTAAGCTAAGAAATAGAAATTAAAAACATAGAACTAAGTAATAAATAAGAGATATGGACAGTTTTAAAATATAACCTATAATAAGAAAAATATAAGTGTGAGAAGTTAACCCAGTCAAATAGTTAGCTAACTTAATAAGTATACGATTTACTAGAATAAGAAAAGCTTCATTAGATTTAATAAGAAAAATTTAATTAATAAATCTATGATTTGCGCATTTAGATAAGTAATTGCTAAAATGAGATTACATAGTATAAGAATTAAGTGACAGTACTACAAAACCAAAGAGATGAGTAAGAAAAGATATATGAAGCGAAATTAAAAGAAAAAGGTGAAAATATTATTGGCTAATCTTTTTAAATCCTTCAAAATTAATAGAATGAAGAGCTAATAAATTAAATTCTATAATAAAGCAAAATGCATGAGGAACAAAAAGAAAAATTATAAAAAAGACTAGAAAGTACTGAATAGAATAATGCCTATCTTTAATAAGAGCTGTTATATACTTAATCAAATTTAAGAAATTTATAGGAAGATTATTAGAAATAATATAGTTAAATGCTCTGATAACTTGAAAATGAAAATAAAAATATTTAATCCAAGTATTAAATGTGCTAACAAAGTAAAGTATAGTTGGAGTAGCAAAACTAAATGCTTCAAGAGTAGATATAGAAGATTCAAGTATAAAACTATTAAGGCAATTAAGTTTAATATATATCCCAAATAACTTAAGGGATATAGTAAAATCCATAGAATAATCTTATGAACTAAATTTACAAGTAAAGTGATTAAGCGAATATTCATACCAAACTTCCTTTTTAACACTTATTTTACATTAAATAAGCTAAATCCTAATTATTTATTTAAGTTACCTAATTAACAGCAATTTTAACTATTTAATTATGTAAAGCAAATACATAAAGAAAGAAGAAAGTAGCATCTTAAATAAAAACTTACTATATAGCATCAATTTACTTCCGAATAGACAAACTAGTGTATAAATTTGTTAAGCATTAATTAAGTTATTTATATAAAGATGATTTGTTATTAAACTAGAGGATTGTAAGATAAAGAGAGTATTAAAATGAGTTCCTTTCATAGGTTAGATTTAGAAATAATTTTATTAAAGCACTAAGTTTAAATTAGTCCCAATGCTGGAAAGAGTAGATTATAATTAATTTTTAAAAGGAACTAGAACTAAATAAATTGTATATAAATGAATTATTAATCCAAATGCTAGTGTTATCTACTAAATTATTATCTTGTAGCCTTTATATATAACTAATGACTGCTTTAAGAAAGTGAATATAAAAGTTTAGTGTTATTTTTAATTTAATTAAGCAAACTAAAATCTAAACATGCAGCAGTATGCTTAACTATTTAATTATTATAATGATCTGTATTATAAATATGATTTGTTACCTTTTATTTGAATTATTCCAGAAGCTTTATTATTACTTAGCTTGTTTTGGTCATTTTACTGAATCTAATTATTTCTTTAAATCTACTAATTCCATAAAATTAACTTCCTCTACTGAAACTCTTTCTTATTAAGCTTATCACTATATATATTCCAAACTAATTTTTCTATCTAACAATCGTTGCTTTTTATTTATATGCTCATGGAAAAAATAGATTAAGCAAATAAAAGGTTAAAGCTACTTGAATAGGTATTTATTTAGGATAACAAAGAATTAGAAAATAACTATATAGAAATGCGTCTGTGCTAGATTAGAAGAAAATAGCTTTATATGAATATACCTATTTAGTATTAGACTATTAATACATGAGAAAGTTATTTTAAGTCAAAGAAAATAAGAACCAGACCAGAGGTTGATAGATTGAAACTACTCCTCTCTATTTTAATTAAAGGTTTGATTAAATAAATTTATTACAAGTCACTTTCAAATTTTATTTATCTTAAATACATTTCTAGCAGGAATAAACTATAATAAGACATATAGAGACTACTATTAGAGTAAGATTGAAGGATTAACTCTTATTGTTATATTTAACTAGACTGAGGATAAACTTAGTCAATTTAATTCAAAAACGAAAGTTTGAAACTACTACTTAACTAGAAGGAAAAAAGCTGGAATAGGTTATATATAAATAAAAATACTAAAGAAGACTAAGAAAATATTCAGAAATTATGAGGATTTGCATGATATTGAAAGATGCTATTACGTGAATATTTTATTGAATCAAGTATTGATCTGGTATATAATTTTTATTAAAGACCAGATAGAAACCATTGATGCTTGTGATTATTATAAGATAAATTGATTATAAGAATAAAAATAAATTACAGTCTTTATCTAAGTTGCATTAGCAATAGCTTTTAAATAGCATTCTGTTTATACAAGCTTAATAAATCCTTACAAGTTCTAATTACTTTTTATATTAAAAATTAATTTTAATTTTGAAGAAATAAGTTTTGATAAATCTCTTTTATTGACTTTAAGATGATTAAACTAGTATAAATTAAAAATGAGATAGAAGAAGCTTTAGAACTTATTAAATAATTCTTTCTATTGAAATGATATAGAAATCACTTAATCAAGGGATATAGGACTAATTAGAAGTATGAACCTATTTTATGATAGAGATTAAATAACTAAAGCATAATCAATTGCTAACTTTTAGTTACAAGTCTTTTATGAATTTAATGAGCTTATAGAGTGATAATAAAGTACTTTGATGATAGTAAAGAAACCAAAGTTTATATTTAGATGTAAGAAGACTTTAGTAGTTCCCACAAGAAAGTGATACCAAGAAATATAAACTCCTTAATAATAATTTCAATTAATTTTATCTCATTGTGTTTAAGCTATTTAATAGAGAGTTTATCTATATTAGCAATGTTCTAAGTTCTATGTATATAAGCATTCTATTATATAATAAATTTATAGGTTTCAGTTACAATCTTTTATAATATTAGACTTAAGAGTCCCTCTATGAGATTTGTTTAACATCAAAGTGTAATGCTTTATATAGTTCCACTTTTGATTAAGTTAAAATGCTTATAGTTTATTACATTTTTTAAAGAAGCTCAATAGATCTAAATTATTTAATTATAGATAAACCTCATTGCCTCAGAAATCTCTAGATATTAGTAGTTTTTATCTCTTTCCTTTATTATTAAAACAAGTATCAACATCGAACTAAAGATTTGTTTTTCAGATAAATTATAAGAAGTTTCTAATAGTTTAGAAAATGTATCGAATACAGATACAATCTAACAAAAAGCACTACGCCTTTAGATAAAATTTATTATTTAGTCTAATAATCCATATCTAGCTAACAATAGCAATGCTATAATCCTAAATATTTCCTTTAATGGATATATCTATCACTTTGTATATCCTTATTTCCTTTATCTTTAAGTTAGTTATTTATGTATGTGTAGGATGATGCTCCTTATAGATTAAATCATTTAATTGTCAACGCCAAATTGAATGCCTGCTTCAGCTCTAATCTTTTTGGATTTAGTTCAAATCTAAAATTAGTTACTCGCATAATGCTTTCTTAATGATACAAAGTGATATCCTAAGGCAAATAGTAAAGTCTAATAATTTATAAGCAATATTATAAGATTTTGAAGAGAGATAGTTTTAAGTAAATTAAAAGCTTTCATTCTATTAATCTTTTGATCAAAATCTACAAAAACTGCAATCAAGTAGACAAAAATGTAATTCCATTTAAGTAAATAAAATGATTAAGTGAAATTATTTGGTTTGCTTCATATATAAATAATCCTTACTATGTAATTAATAAGATCAAAGGTAAAACAATAGAACTAAGAAATTATATAGCATAAATATAACTTTATCTATTAGAAAGCTTTTAAGCAATGCAAAGTTAAATTAATGAGCATAAAGGATTCATTTTAAATTCACTATTAATAATCAATGCTTATTTACAAATTATTTACTTTCTCATAATAAAAGGAAGAGAGATTATCTTAAACCTTATCATTTAGGTATAAATCATTTATGTTTATAAGTAGTTATACATTTAAAATTCCTTTTTGCTATTTAATAATAATTTTAAATAATTTAGGAATTCAATTTTGAATTAAAGAGTTTCATACTCTCGATCTAATCACTATGGGATTTTCCATTCTATAATCTCCTTCTGTAGCCATTTCTACAGATGCAATAACAAAATTATAGCACATGAGCTCATTTTAAGAGCAAGCTACTGCTAAATGACTGCTCATTTCATTTCAATTAATTCGAACTCTTTATTATTCATATACGTTAATATCATATTAGTTGCCACAAAATTAATCCATTACACTAACTGCTTCTTCTAAAGAGTTGAATTTTTAAACTTATATATTGTTTTCACTTCTATCAACATAGTAGTAACTTCCATTTTCCAATTTCAGCACCAAAGCCCAATGTTTGAACCAAGTTAATTTCACCAAATACTTAGTTACAATATACATTTTTTCAACTTATTCTTGGCCAGATGGAAGTTCCCCACTTATCAAAGCTCTGTTATCATATTCAATTTTAAAAAGTCTTAGCAACTTAGATAACATTTATAAAAAAAAGAGTGCTCTGCTTTTATAGCAAAGCGTTTAAGAATTAAACTTAGATAATTTATTAAACTCTAATATAGCATAAGCATTTATAATATAACTATGCTTTACTTTTTATATTATAAATTTATCGTTTTTATAACTAAAATCTTTAAGTCACTCCTAGAATGTTCATTTTTTCCTTCTGCTACTATATCAAGTGTGAGACTTCTTGAGTAGAAAATACTTATATAGTATCCATAAGAAGTTTGGCTCATTTATTGATTATAGGTTAATTATGAAGATGTTTAAATTGCAACTAGAAGTGAGAAGCAGAAGCTTAATATTAATTAGGATAAACTTTATATTTTAAGATGCATTTTTTAAATTAAAGCGAAAGAATCAAATTTTAGTTAAGGAAAAAAGGATTTGATTAGTAATTTCTATCAATTAAGAAACTGCAAATTAAGCTTATTTATCTAGGTTGTCAAAGAGCTGTCAATGTTGCATAATAAATAAGTTAGAAAATTTTGCATTATAAAGTAGAATTAGTCACATTATAGGCTTTTAACTTTATAATGAAATCGAATAACTCATTGTTGAATTATATTATCTTTTAAGCTAATATAAATAAGGAGAGATAAAAGTAGTAATATATACTAGAAAAGAGAAATTCAATAATTTCATAAATGATTAAATAGAATACCAACTAAAAGTTTAACTATATAAATAGCACCAGCTAGCTTTAACTACATTTACTGTGATCTTTCTATTGCTGAATAGTAAATAAGCATTATAATTCTCAATGCATTAGCTGAAATTATGTCTGGTCTTTTTCAATTTTTTAATTTTGATGTCTATCTGAAAATAATAATTATTAATGTGTTTTTCAGCAGAGAACTCTCTAATGTAAAATTGGATTTAATTCTTAGTTATTACAATGGGTTTACAAAAGGTATCAGTAAGATATGTAACTGTTCTTATATAATATGATAATCGTTTTTTATTAGCCAAATGTATTTGCCAATCAATTCATTTGTTCTCATCTCTACCAAAAAATCCAACTTTAAAATTTTTCCTTAGAAGACACTTCTTCCCATCTATTTTTCCAAAGATTTATGACTTCATGAATATAAAAATTAACAGGAGCAACTTCAAGTTTCAACACTTCTAAGATTTCTACTTATATGACTATTTACTATAATTGTATTAATTATTCGTATATTTACTGATAAACAGCTGTTTTTTAGGTTATATAAAGCAGCTTATTCCATTCTAGAATATATTTAGTTAATGATTCTAGCTAACCTACTCAAAGCTTCCTTTATAAAGAACTAGAATGATTTAACTCTCTTTTAATATTCTCACCATTGCTGGCATTTCTAAATTTCTAGCGTAAAGTGTATAGCAATGTTATAAAATAAATAATTTACCTAAAAGATACTAAGAAAGGACTATCTTATATTTCTATTATAAGTAGTAGTCGTTTTTTATATTAGAATAGTGCTGATTATGTTATCGCTTAAGCAATCCTTTTTAAGTCTCCTTACTTTATTAATTATAAATGTAAAGCAGAAGTTCAATTAAAGCTCTTATCGCAGATTGGAGACCTTATATTTCAGGAGATATTCCTGCTAAAAGTAGTAAAGTTAAAGAGATATATATTACGAACAATTATATTAGCTGGTTAACCTTATGAAGCTCTCATTGAGCAATAATCTTGAAGTTGGAAGATGAAAAATACTATTTTGTAGATGTAAGTGAAAGCAGAATATTTGTTAGGAGACCTTAGAACTAGCAGCTAAATAGATTTATTAAGAAGGATGAAATAAGAACTACGAAGTTTATGCTTATAAATAGGAAAGTATAAATCTGAGTGAGAAAGAATGGCCTAAGTTTTAGTATCCAGTTTATAATAAAAGAAATGATTATGCTGGGATTTTCTTATAAATGTTGTTGAGTTCATGACAGAAAGAAACTATGAAAGAAAAAATTAGCAAACGTTTAGTTACTCAAATTAAACTCTTTAATTTCAAGAAAGTAAAAGTATTCGAAATGCTAAATACTCTAAATTCTAAATAAAAAAACAATCTTTTCTTAAATAGAATTGAATATCATAATCTTAATATGAAAGTTATAAATACTGCTATATGAAAAATACCTCTTCAAATATAAATTAAAGCATATTTCTAAAAGTAATAAATTAAGATATTACTGAATAAGTGATAATGCTCATTAAAGTTTGTTTCTTTGATTTTTTTTTCTGTTTTACTTTTAGGATTAAAATCAGTGAGAATTGTATAAGGTAGAGTTTATAAAATCTTACTTTATATGTATTTAGTTTTTCCTTTTGATGGGTATTTTACTAGTAGTGGCAAATAGATGATACCTTAAATGGAAATATCAAGGTAATAAAAATCATAAAGCAAGTTAAGGCTTAAAGGCTCTTTCACTATGAAGCTATTATTCAATCCTAAACTGCATGCAATAAAAAACACTATCAGGATAAATTTAAGCAACTGAATATAAAACTAAGAGACTAATGATATTTAGAGTATTAAGCATCTAAACTCTTATATATGAACTTAAGGGAAATAGCAAGATTATATCCTAGTTATGCATTAGAAGCTGACACTAGTAAGAACACTCTACTTCATTAAACTTTTAGAATATTCATTTGCTATACTATAGAAGAGCTCTAAATCTCAAAATTAAAATGGAAGAAATTAAACAATATTTGTATAAAGAAATCCATTACATGAGTCTTATCAGCTAATATGTTAAAGATAAACTCTCAAGTTTGTCATATTTAAGGTATAGAAAATTATTAGATTCTAAGTCTATTTTGTAGAACTTTTATCCTTTTTGAGTAGACAAAAAGAGATTCTATACTTAGGCTTAAAGATGAAAAAGGATTTTCAATTTAATAAGAATTTACTTTGCAATAGTTAAAAATGCAATAATTGAGCTCCTTAATAAGAGTATAAGTCAATTATTAAGGTATCCTTAGAATATCCAAATCATTATTAGATTAAAAATAACTTGATTAAAAGGTTAAGAGTGCTAGTTTATCTCATTTAAATAAGCACTTACTATTAACATTTATAAACTAGATGAGATATCTTATTCAAGAAATTAGCAGCATTATAAGGATAAATAACGATCTATCTTTAACTTTAATTAAAGCTTTCTGAGGATTCAAATTAAATCGTATCTAGCTTGCATTCTTTTTCTTTAATGAGAAAATTTAATTGTCTTTACTAATTTTCCAAATCATAAGACACGATGACATATATTTTTTTGCCACTTATTACTTCTCTTCTCTTTTCTGACTAGAAGATACTTTATTAAACAAGACTAATCCTATATTAAGCTTTCATACCTTCATATATCTAATCTTTTTCCTTTCTTGCTAATTCTTTACAATGTTCTCATTATGAGCGTTAAATCTAAATTCTTAACTTAATTTTAGATTTCATTTCTTGATACTCTAGAATACTCTACAATCTAGAAGTAAAATCAGCAATATTATGGTAAATATTAATTGAATAAAGATAAGAAATGATAGAGACATAAGAGTACTAAAGTACAATATAAAGGATAAATCGAAAGAGCAACCAAAAGAAGGAATTTAGAAAGTAACTTGCTTATATTATCTTTAAAGTGAGCATTTCTACAAAACTAAAAGTACTAGCATAGTCATTTTGAGTAATAGTTATATACTTATTTTGATGATATAGAGATATAAAGATAAAAGGGTATAAAGCGATTTTGGATTCAGTTATGTTGGTATAATAAGAATGAGTTAGTCTTTAACCATAACTTCTTAAAAAAGGATAAATAAAACTATCTGAAATAGATTTATTTCATTAACTCACTTTTTAATAACTGAGGAAGAAAATAAATCTTAAAGTATGTTCAAAGCTATATAAACAAATAGATGAAAGCAATAATTAGATCATAGATATAAGCTTAGAATTATCGCTTTTTTAGATAACTTAACTTAAAGTACTAGCTTTGATACATGAAAGGAAACTAGAGTTCATTTCAACTTTTCTAATTGAGGTGAATTATTTAAGATTCTTTTGAATGATGTATATTTAATTTAATTATACTTCATTATTACTAAGCCTTTTGAAAACTAAAAGAGGGTATTTTTTAGATAATCAGTTTGAAGAAATATCAAAGAAATGTTATAGATTGCTTAAATTATTTTCCTGGGTTATTACTATAATACATTTCTTTATTATCCAGTCTAAAGCTTTTTAGTACATAATTCGATTATAAATTTGCAAAGTAAAACTTTTTCACTTCATAGGAAAATCAGTACAGACATATCCTTTTTATAATAACTATATATAATAAGTTCTTTATCTTAAGAAAGTGATGTCTTTTAATTCTTACTCATAAAATTAAAAACACTCACTACAGTCCATTTTATATATTAGGAAGCTTATATTCTAATTATCCTTTATAACGTCTACCTATCTATATACATACTTTCCTTTCTTATAATATTCATGACTAAGACGTACTTATTTCCTATGGGCTATTTAAGTTCACAACTGAAAATGTAATAAATTTATAAAATTTTAGCTTTCCACTACTCTTAATCATGAACCTTCTTTTATCTATTGAGTTTAATACCCATAGCTCTTAATTTTCAAACTTATCTAAAAGGTAAAGTTTAGACTATAACTCTTAGAGTAGTTATGTGACTAACTTCTTGTTTTATGACTTAAAGTTTTTATAGATTAAAGACAAAGTAGAGTATTACTAAGCATTAGGTGTTATGTTGGTTTAAATTACATTCAAGCTGGGTCAGTTAGAACAGTAGTTGCTTAAAAGTAATAAAAGGTTGACTTTTTTATTGACTAGAACCTATTAAAATAGAAGGTATAGAAACTAGCTAGTATTAAGAAACTTGAAGTCTATAAGCATATCTCAGACATTAGATGATAAACAGTTTAATTAGAGTAAGAAAATATGCAAGAAGTCTAAAAGATAATAATAAAGCTGACTTTTATCTGAACTTATAGTATTTCATGCTGATCACATAAATGCTATACAACCATACAAAATGTCACTTATTATCTCCTTAAGTTAATAGATAAGAAAGGTATAAAAGCGATATATACACTTTCTCTGTATAGGGTGATAGTACTTTCAGATAACTTAGTTAAATGATTTCGTTAGTTTTAATAAAGCTTAGCTTTGTATTATAGATTTTAGGATAAAAAGCTCTAGTAAAATTAAAAAGCATTAGATAAAGTTCTCCTTATAGTATCTTCTAGAAAACACTTCTTGCAAGACTAAAAATTCCTTAGCTTCACTCCTATTTACATTCCATTAAATAGATTCAACTCTCTTCTCTAAGAATCTAGAACCATACCAAAAATAGAGAATAGCTAGTATTTTAAAATTACAAGAGTAGCAATATAATACTTTATAATTAGTCAATAATAGAAACAATCTTGCTTTTTATTCTATACTAAGCCTTATCAACAAATATCACTTTATACCAATCATGTAGCTAACTATGTATATTTGCTTGATAATTTTACTACTTAGATCTGCTTTATTACTCAATCTTATTACTAAGTACAAAATCATGGCATTGCTTGCTGAAATTGGATCGAGTTCCTTTGAAATGCTTTTCTTATAACTGTTCTTTTTAGAACTGACACAATAATGAGTGTCTATTTCAAGTAGAAATTTAGGTTCTTATATACTTTGAAAAAAGAGGGTTTATATCCTATATGGTAGTCATGATAATACTCCTAACATTATTTAAAAGTAAATAAGAATTAAGAAGGATAGCTATTAAAGTATTGCTTACCTAAGTAACTAGCCTCAGCTATATTTTATACATTGTCTAAGGGATAAAGAAAGACTACACCAACTCCAGTAACTTTAGAAGAAGCACTAATCTGACATTACAAGTTCTAGTTCTTTGCAGTGCTGAAGTTAAATAGAGTCAAGCTTCTTGTATATAAATCTGGCTTATAAGATGAAGAAAGCTAGAAATTTATTAATTAAAAGTAGGAAATAGATTAAAGATCTAAAGCCACTTGGAGAGAAATTAAACGTATAGTGAAATTTTATTAATGAAAGCTAAAAACTCAAACTTTCATTTGCAAACTCTTATATCTTTAAAGCTAGAATATTTATAAAAAAACATACCTAAAACATAAATTTTAGTGGGCTTTATTGCTTATGAGTAGCCAAATAGTATTATTACTATCAAAATTAGCAAGGTAAGATAGCTTTAAAAACTAAGATAGTTGAATAGATTACCTTCACTAATTTACATTTCTCACCGAGTGAGCAATCTAGGATATGATTAAAAAAGTAGTCTACTTGATCATATTTAAATAATTAAATAAAGACAAGAGGTTGAGATGATTATTGATATAAATCACTTTAATTTGATTAATAAACAGCTAATTAACAGTATGATCATAAGGAGTTAGATACAGGAAGAATTTAATTTCGAAGGTTTAAATTTTGAGTTATAAATTTATTTTAAAATGGATCCCCGTATTTAAATAGGCGATATCGTTTATTTTACTTCGTCTGATGGCTCCAAAATTGTTGGATTAGATGACCCAACGTCTTTTTCTCTTAATTATGAAAAAGACTATGGGGAGGCCAAATTTGCCTTGAAAATGCTGAAAAATTCGAATATATAGAACTTCGTAAACCGCTGCCTTTTTAAAATCTGCGCGTCTAAAGTTAAAGTGGGTATGTAAGTGAGATATGATGATAAGGTATGCTTAATGCTGGCTAGTTCCTAAGAATACTTGACAGCTACTTAAACACCTGAACATTATATGGCTTTTAATAAAATTGAAATGAAGCCTTATAATAAAGATCCTAGGCAGTTTCCTTATCCTAAGGAATACTCATGAAAATTTAAGCCAAAGCTTAAGCATAGAAAGTAAGGAGGCTATGTTTATTAGAACGATAAAGTATCGATAGAAACATTCATTGATATAGGAGGCTATCTTAAGCCTATGGTGAATAGAAAACTAGCATGCGGAATAAAGGAATATGACTTTAAAGTGAAATGCTTCTACGATATAGAGGAAATACAGATCATTCAAACAAGTTAGATTGAGGAGATTTCAATAAGAGCCTAAGATTCAGTAACTCTATTTAACGTGGAATCTTAAAAATACTTAGGAGTTTAGGCAGGAATAAATGAGAAATCCTTTACTGGATATATGGAAAAGTTCCTCAGAGAATCTTCTTATACTCTTACTTTGCTAGATGCGGGAGAAAAGTTAAACAAAGAGTTCTACTTCAAAACAAATGGTCTTAACCAGCAAAAAATTTATAAGGAAAAGCAATTTCATATTGAATAGCAGCCTTTTAATGGACTTTACAGAATTGAGCTAGAAGACTAATTATCAAATGATTTCCTTTAGCAAGGATAAAAGATAAGAATCAAGCATGTCCAAAGTGGGAAATACGTTACCCTAATAAGAAAATAGGAACTAGAATAGAGAATTAAATACGAACATGATAATAAAATGTTTGAAGCTTCTGAGGAAGAAGAGGAAGAGAATGAAAATATTTCTAAGTATTTCGGGAAAGAAGGCGTAGCAGAGGAAGGAGAGGAAGCTTAGGTTTCTGAACTAAGCATATAAGTTCCTGGAGAATCCTCTACTTAAAAAAAGAACTGATTGAATCAGGGAAAGAGATAAGAAAAAATAGATGGAATATTAAAAAAATAGCCTTCAATAAATATGCTAAATGATAAGTAGGCTTAGAACTTAGAAATTAAGAGAAGAGTAAGTTGAATTGGGAGAGATCCTAATTTATTATTCATTGATCAAAATCTTTAGCTACATTCGGAGGACGAAAAATAGCAGTAAAAAGAGAGAAAAAAATAAGAAAAGAAAAGTTAGTTAGAATGACTATTCATCCTGAGTAAGTAACCTTCAAAAGAGAATTTATTTTAACTAGAAATAATCACTCAAAACCCTAATAAGAAGACAGTTAATAACAAGTGTATTATTGCAATTAAAATATAATATAAGTATAAATTTCATGAATAGTAGGAAGATGAAGTATCTATAGATAAATCTGAAGATAATGACTCAATTCTCACTGCTTATTTAGGCGAAGAACATGGCATTTTAACTCTTTCAGAATGTCATAGTGAAAAGAATAACTTCGAAATTCAGAGAAATACAGATCTAATCAAGGGATTGTGAACTTACGCACCTGAAAAATGCTTACTGGAAAAGACAGCTCGTGATCTTTCTTAAAACTCTACTGATCCAGTTGTAATAAAAGAACAAGTATAAGAGTTCAAAAAATAAGTATTGAATTTAGATAAAATTATGATTTAACTGATTAAAGTAATAACAAGGGATCAGTTCTGTATAGACAAATTGTGATCCCTTTAAGAAGAGGAAGTGAAATTCAAAGAGAAAGCAAACTGCCCAATTGATCCCCAAATTATTAATGATATGAGAGAATGGCATTTTGCTGACTTAATAGTATATATCCTTATTAAGCTCTTCAATAATAAAGCTTTTTGTGAAGTCCTAGAAAGTAAAGTAACTGTGTAGAAAAAGCAAGAAAGATTATTTAAAAGGTAATAAACTGTCTATTAATGCCAAGAAGAAGACTCTTCAGGTTCTAAATAAATGATGCATTCTTAAACAATAAAAAAGTCTAAATAAGAGGAAGAAGAAAAGCAAAGAATCCAAATTATCCAATTTCTGCAGCACTGTTAAATATTTCTCTCTTACTACTTTAAGAACAACTAAAAGCCTCTTCAAAAGATAGATTTCGATGTCTTAAGTACTTTATTCTTTATTCAGTGAAAAATATAAATAGTCTCCTGTATAGGAAGTTTGGTCGAAGGAGCTTCAATGGCGAATGCTTATGAAGAAATGAACGAGGAATAGATAATAATGCTGATAAACGAAACCATTAAGATTATAGAGAAAACTATGAATAACAACAAAAATGTTAGAAAAATCAAAATGATTTACCCTATTAGAGAGATTTAGATGCTTAAAATGCTGTCATGTCCTGGAGGAAAAGTGCATAGATTGACTTAGAATCATATAATTAAAAATTTTATCTTTAAAGATATTCAGAAGCATTAAGTTGAGATATCTGATTTGATTTTCGATTACAAAACTGATTAAAAAGGAAATTGGCACTTCGTTGTAGGCGAGCCTTAGAAAGATAATTCGCATCTTAACTAGATAGTAAGTTAAGCAGAATGGAATCCAAATATTAATTATTAGTAAATGTAGAAAATTCCTGAGATCTATCATAGTGTCCTTTTAGACCTGTATATCCATGTAAGTAATGAGTCTAATATTCTTGCTCAAAAAACTTTGCCCTTTTTACTTAAACCAGAACTTATTTTTCACGCTTTGGAAAATCATACAAATAACCAAAAAAAGGCTAAGAGAAAATGACTAGAACTCTTAAATAACCTTTATATTAACAATTTCAGATGTCCAAAGATTCAAGACTAGCCTAAGGCTGTAATTTTTGAGATAGCATCATCTGATAAAGAATCGCTAATGGTTGAGAAAACTCAAAACTAAATATTTGTCAATGATTACTTCGAAACGCTACATCTCAGAAAGAGCATTGAAGATGCTATCGGAATACATGAAAACGTAAAAAAGATTTACAGGAGAAGAGAGATGCTCAGACAATGGCTGTTTTCACAATTTTCTTGTGACAATGTCGATCTTTCAAATTACAACGAAGACAATTTGTACTATGTTTAAGCTTTTATTCAAATTTTAGGGAAGTTAGTACAGTAAAATTTTTTTGACTCATAATATGACGATTATCTTGTATACATCCTTCAGAAGTAAAACCTAAAGGAGTAAAAGGAAACTAAAGAGTTCTATTACAAACTGGTTAATGAGATAAAAGAGCCTGAGCATAATCAAAGACTTTTGAACTATGCTGAAAAAAAATTGTAGACTTAGCATTTTTATTTCGCTCTCAGAACCTGGCTTTTCCAAACCTTGATATTCGCTTAGCCAAGATATTATTTGGACCTACAAAATATTCACGAGTACTACGAAGGTATAAAGAAGGAGAGCAACATTTAGATAGAAATATAAATCTTCATATACGAAATTTTGCAAGCAATCTACAAATGGAACTAAATAGCTAGTACTGATATAGTCATAGAACTCATGCATGAAGAGATTCACAAGGATTTATTATCCAATACTTATATGTAACTTCCTTCCCTTCAACTTGAAGTAAGAAACTGGCGTAGTATGAATGATTTTGAGTAGGCTTCTATAATGTAGTCCTTCTTAAAAATTAAAGAGAGTCAAAATTCAGAATAGGAGGAATAGTTTAAGCAAAAGATCCGTGAAAAGTTAACCAAAAACTGAGCAGCGATAGAACAACTATACTTGAGCGAAAACGGTTACTATCAATCTGACTATTTAACTTAAATAGTTTTCGACTAAAAAGCCTATCTAAACTACGAGCTCAGAGTCAAGTCAGAGATTTTCTTCCACTAACATCTAAACGATGTGATTAGTCAGACTGATAACTTGAAGAAAGTTCTTCCGATATTTAATTCTTACGAATTTGTGCAGTTTATCAAAGTCAAAAATTTATACTCGTAGTTTCTATCTCATCTTAACAAAGAGGTTATCAATTTTGATGAAGAAGACTACGAATTTCTGAATACTATTTTCAAGCAAGCACATGATAAATAAGGTCCTCCTGGTATAATTGATATGTTTTATACAAAAGGTGTTGTCAGTAGAAAATGTGTCACTTGCTAGAGATGGAAGTCTGATACTTATTAAGCTAAATCATGTTGCTTAATTCAACAGAAAGAAATTTGGGAACCTGATATTTTTGATATTCAACCTAACCAGCAATATATGTTTGCGAAATACAAGCCAATCTAAGAATTCATCCATTTGATTTTCGAGTTTGCATAGAAACCTACTTTTGACAAACAACTTCAAGATTCCCAGTTTTCAAATATGTTTTAAAACTTATATGAGTTTTGGTACTGTCTGATAGCAGGAAACTAGTAAACGAGTTAGGAAACTTACAAACTAGTGACAGAAGAATATTTCAACATTCTATGGTCTCACATATTTAAGATTCAGCTTCATTTCAATGCTTGTTAGATTTTGATAGAACTCTGCAAAGCTAATAAAGATTGCAAACTAAGACTTAACAGATGTGAAATAACAGATATAGAGTAGCTGCTAGATTTAAAGATTTGAAACGGCTTACAAAACTTTGACATTCAGAACGAGAAAGATCTATTAAATGCTATATATCCATACTAAGTTTTGGACCTACTTTAACAAACGATAATAACAGACACAAAGTTTGATAACTCTAATACAATTTTTATTCTACTAGTCAAAATCTTCTTTGATAACGCTGATTTGAGAACAGGAGTTATGCTATAAAAGAAGAAAAAAGACAAAATGAAGAACGAAATTATAATCTACGATATCAAGCATGCTACCAAAATTCTCTCTAATCCAAGAATACCTGGAAATCAAACTGACTTCCACCTCAGAATTTTATAAATACTAACTTAGCTTTCAATGTACGAGAGTTTGGAAGGATATAACTAGAGGAGGCTTTTCATGCAGAAATATATAACCGCTAAGGATATTAACCAAATAACCAGTAATGCAGACATACCTGTTCAAAACAAGATACCTTATTACATTATGTTCCTACATCACTAGGTAAGATTCTTAGATCAATGATATGGTAACAATTTTGATGAGAAGTTACTTGAGAAATTCAAGCAGGAAAATTTTTATTAGGACAAAGGAAAATGAATTCATCAAATTTTAGAAGAAGGTAATTAAAGCATTGACCAGCTAATTAAGATCCAGCACTAGATTGAAAAAGTGAAGATTAATAAGAATCAAAATAACATAGATGAACAAACCAATATATCAAGATAGCTTTATTACTGCAAGAATTTAACTTTTAATATATTGAGACTTGTTGATTCTATATGGTGGGAAGGTTTAATAAGTAACTCTGATGAAATGATTAGCTAGAAAAAATCCAAGAAAATTAGAGATTCTTTCACTGGATTTGCTTTGAAGTGTTGTCATATTTAAAACTGGAACTTGCTCTGTGAGGAAGATTACAGTAAATGGACCTTCGAGTTTATTCAAAAATTTAGTAGTGTAGAAGATGATCAATGTTCATTTATATATGGAGAACCTACTCTAAAATAATCATAGAGGCAGAAGATGTAGAAGTGATGCTAAGATTTCGAAAAATCAGCTGAAGTTTTCAAAAAAACTCATCGCAACTATTTAAATAGCTAGCAACCTAATTATGAAATCCTCTAAAACTACATATCAAAAAGGTGCTCAATCATCGGTAATTAATGGAAAGCGTTACAAGTAGAGGAATGAACCAAAAAATGCGGTTAGAACTAGAACGAATCTGAATTATTTATAGAAATTTAGAAGCAGTTTTAAAAACCTTAGCCTAGCTTCTGGATTTAGCAAAAGCTTTACAAAGACTTCATTAAAAATCTGATAGAAAATAGTTATTTATCAGTGAAAGAATAAACTAGCAAAGACTATGTATTTGGATATCTAAGGAGAATAGTTAATAACACGTTTGGAAGAGATACTTATAATAAGTAATACGACGAATATATCTAAGGTGGGAAGTATATTCTTAACAACATTTTTGCAGATAATGTGCTACTTATGAAATACGAACCTCAAACTTCAATCATGTTCGCTCAAAGCTGATTCTCCATTCTACTTCAGACTGGTATTCATCCTGAGTTGGATGAATTAAACGACCAGGTTGAAAATATTAAGGAGTTGAATTTCGTTAAGCTAATGAAGGTCTTAGCAGCTCCAATGATTAAATATGTCCAGCTTATAAACAGCAATTGCTATAGTAACTACCTGAACTATTTTTTGAAAGGAAAGTATTTAAAGATATTTAAATAGCTTACTGAGATTATTAACTACTCGCTTTGGCTAATAACGACTAACTAGGGGAATGAATCTAGTGCTAATATATAAGAGATCTTCTTCTAGCAAACCTTACAAAGCCTTAAATTGACTGAATGAGAATTTTTAACTTTGGAAGATAAAAACAAAAATTATTGTTTTAAAAGCCTTTTAGGAGAATACGAAAATTCTAACTAAAACAGGCATTTTACTCAAATTGCGAATTTGATTAAAATATGATGCGAAGCTGTTGAAACTGAGTAATAATATAGTATGAATTAAAATAGCTACTGATGGAAAGCCTATGTTGAGCTTTATCATGTAATCGATAAAAATCTCTTAATATTCTAAAACTTAACAGAAGGGCATAATTGAAAGCTCTAAACTTTAATTCGACGACAAACTGACGATTTTAGTATTAACATGCTAGAATATATTGACATCCTTAATACTACACTTGTCTAAAAACTAAAGTCATTTATACATTTTTACCAATAAAACTAACTGGAAGAGAATTTGTGGAAAAGACTAAGCTACTTCACTTATCCGACAGATTCAAGTAGGAAGTTAAGATTTATAGACTGGTAAGCAACTGAGAACTAAGGTAACATTAAATTTGATAGTTTGCCGCTAATTAAAATAACTGAGTCTATTTATTATACTCTAACCGAGATTTTACAAGGTCCTAACTCAGATAACCAGGAGTTTTTAATAGAGACCGAAATTTTTGACCATATGAACTTCCTTCTTGAGTTTTTAGCACAGGCCAATTTCAGATAACCTCTAGATGGATCTTTCCTTTGCTTTGACAATTAAGAAATAATAGGATGAGATAAAAAAAACTGACTCAACATAAATGAATTAATGAAAGCCTCCTTAGAGGTTTAAATGAAGTAAAGAAAATCAAAGGCATAAAAAAAAAAATTGGCATGACTGTCAAAGAAATAAGCAGAGAGAATTATAAGTTATGATGTAGAAAAAAACGTGCTAATATTTTTGAATAGCATGGTCGAAGGAAGATCATAACTCGATGATAAGGTTCTATTGTTTCTAAAAAACAAGCTAGACATCAATTTAATGATTTGCAACTTGCATTATCATATTTTACAAGAAAAGAATCATGGAAGTGATCAGAAGAGGAAAAAGATTATTATGAACTACTATGCCTTCTTAAGAGTTTTAGCTGATAATTTATCATGTGGATATACTATAAAGAATGTTCTCAGTAACTGGATTAAGTAAAATATGCTTGATATTGAGTAGTACGTCTGCAAAGTAGAGATTCTGGATAAAACCTAAAAATTGAAGATTCTGTATTTTTCAACTTAAATCAAGAACATTGAATACTTCAACGATCCTATCATCCAGTAAACGAAAAAGTCTCTCTTAAACGAGGTGAAAAGAGACACTCCTGAAGAGAAAATGAACTAATTTTGTGAAGCTACTGATCGCTTAATTGATTTAATAGAAAGAATGGCTTATCTAGATTAAAGGAGTTAATCAGGAAGTTTTTTGGATAAATTTATTTATCATTTTATTGTTCAGAAGCTTAAACTCCAGCGTTGGGCTTTATATTTCCTAGCTCTTTAGTGCAACTTTATGTTTCTTTGGTTTACCAGCTCAGAGAAGTCAGAAAACTAGCCCTCTTAAGGAGTTAAAGAATTTATAGTAGAAATATTTTGACCTGTATTCAAGAGTTTGCTACTACTCTTTTCTTTCTCCTTCTTTTCAAACCAATTAATTCTGGAATGTTGGCTGGACAAATAAAAGGTCTTATAGTAAATTAACGAGAAAAAGATTAAGCAAATTGTAAAACGAGGAAACGCTAAAAACCTATCATCGCTTAAGATTTGAATTAAAATGATTAAAAGAGTTTGCTTTACCTGGAATTTTCAGTACAAATTCTTCATTTTTTTGGTCGCAATACTGGGCATATTTTATACCCCTTTTACAGGATTATCTTTACTAATATTTTTATGCGAAAATTAAGTGATGAGGACTGTCGTGTTGAGCGTGTTTTTGCATATCGATAAGGTTGTAGCAACTTTATTATGCACTCTTATTCTATTCTACTGGTTTACTCTATGAGCATATTTTAGTGGAATGTATGAGTTTTATAATTTTACATCTGATCCATAATGTGACAATCTTTACGACTGCTTTAGATGGCATTTCGACCTAGGTTGAATGAATGTTCCAGAATATTAGAATTACTCAGAACTGAATAAAAGTAACTAATTACTAGTATTTAATTTCACTTATATCCTGATTATCAACTTGATAACTACAGCAGTTATTAGTGGTATTATCATTGACACTTTCAGTGATATGAGAAACTAGTAAGAACAATTAATTGATGATAATAACAATGTCTGCTTTATTTGCTGCATCAAGAGAGATGTTTTCGAACGCGCAGGATTAAAGTTTGAAGACCATTGTAGACAGGAGCATAATGAAGACTATTACATATGGCTTAAAATGCATATCAGGTATTTACCATAAGAGGACTAGAACGGCATTGAAACTTACATTTATTAACTGATCAAAAAAAATGATTTCATCAAGTGCCTTCCAATAAACAGCAGCAATGAGTTCAACAAAAGGATGAAAGATAATGACGAAGCGGAAAGAGTTCTAGGGTGAGCGTTAAACTTTTATGACAAGTTATAATATTAAACATTATCTTCATTTTTATCTCTCCATCTAAACTTAAAATTCCCTAATTTATAAACAATTGCTCGATCTAACTCAACTCATACTTAGAAAATTACCTTAATATATAGAAATTCCTTTCTCTATCAATCTTATTTTCCTTTATACTTTGAAAAACAGGTAACTATGATTAGGTAAATTACTACCTCCTCTTTATTATAAGCACTAAATGAAAAATTTATACCTAAACAATTTGAAGTTAGCAGCTAGTGTTAATAAGATAGTAGGCTAGATTATTCAATATAGGAAGTATTGATATAATAAGATATTTTACTATGAAAAAGCGAAAGGAATCAGAGTGAAGCTAGCTAGAAATATATAGCTAATATTTGTATCTAACTGACTGATATGACTGAATAAGGAAAATATCTAGTCCCTTAATACTGTACTAATTACTTTTATAAGTACTCAGTTAGAAACAATATAGAGATGCTAGACCTCTATTCAAAATAGTCTTTATAAAATTAACTTGAGATAAATAAAGAAGAAAAATATCAAAATATTAGCTTATAAAAGTATTTTAGAGAAATAGTTTTAAAATCAGTAAGGTAACTTTAAAAACCCTTTAGGTTTATTTGATTTCTATAAAGTAGGATTATTAGCGATGCTATTCACTTTATATGGCTAATGAAAAAAGTAGGTTAAATTAAAATTATTTTAGTTGAGTACTCTGAATTTAATTTAATTAAAGTTCCTTCTTAAATAATAATGTAAATGAAAGGAAGCGAGTTTTATATATGTGTGAAGGATTATAATTGACTTAAATTATCAAGCATAAGACAAGCTAAATATTAAGTGGGCTAGGATAGAATAAATAAGCTTAATGTAACTCTTTATAATTCGATGCTTTTAAATAATTAATCGAAATCCAAAGCATAAAGTTTAAACTATCCTTAGGTTTTATCATCTCTTATAACTCTTCTTCTAAGTTGCCTTTTCTCTCTTTTGACTTATCATTCTAACTTTAAAATGTTTTAGAACTTATATAGTTCTTAATTATTAGCCCTGCTTATTTAAAATATTTAATCTAAGTGCATCTAAAGAGATTTAACTATAATTTTAAATCACTAATTATATTCAATCACTCGCTTCTTAATTTCTATGCTATTTATCTAGCTGTAAACTAACGAGATACTTACTAATTTATTAATTCTAGGGCAAAAATTGAAGAGTTAAAACGAATGATTAGCCTAAAATAAAGCAATTCTGAGCATAATCAATGCATATAACTTCTGTTTCCTCTCTATGTCGTCTATTATAATGATTCTAAGTATATCTTGAGAATTCTCTTTACTAGCTATTTGTAATTGAAGAAAGATATAAATTCCTCTAATATTTGATAAAATAATCAAGCTATTATAGTTAAAATTAAATAATAGAACTAGCTATATTTTCCATTAGATTGATCCTAGTTTTTTAGAATAGACAGCTTTCAAAATTTGCATTTTTTCGGATTTTGAAACTCAAAATTGCTAAAACTTTCAAATGATAGAAAAATAGAGCTTTTTCAGCTTGCTAACATCCTTTAATTTAGAACGGAGGGATAAATAAAATTTAAACGCTCTCTAAAATGCTTAACCTTTCCAGATTCAGTTGTTTATATTTCATAATCTGCAGTATATATAACAGATATCATAACTAGGATTGTTTAGCTAGTCATAAAGCAAAAAGATTTTACCTTTTATGATACTTTTACGTACTTATATAAGCTAAATGAAGATACTTAAAGAACCTCTTCCTCAGTTTAATTTTAAAGCAAGATAATCATTGAAATTATCAATTCTAAATATACAGTTTGATTTAAAAAGGAAGGAGATAATGACTATGTTTAGAGTTATTGTTATAGTATAATAAATAGATGTAAGCTTTTGCTTAGGTTTAAATTAAGTTTATTATTTTATTAAAAATCAACAATTGTTTATATCTTCCTTCTTACTTCCTACTTTTACGTTTCTGGCCTACTCAATTTTCTTTTAATCTTCTTGTGTTAACTAGTATTAGCACTTAACACAGGTTGGAGTGGTCTCCTTGGAAAAAAAGGAGGTTCATTTTCCTACTTTTTGCTCTTACTGCCATAAAGTTAAACATTCCAAGTCAAAAGAATGATTACAGCCTAAGATAATTATCTTTTCTTGTTCAACTTCAACGTTACAGTTCAGACACCTGACAAATTTTATATTCAATCTTTAGTTTTTTAACATCTGTTCCTTTTAATTCTATTATTCGGTTTCTATTGTGCTTTTGTATTTAAGGTTACTTTAAATTTTAAATTTCTAATTCTAAAAAAACGGAATTTCATTTTTTGGCTATGATGAAACAAAAAATGGAAGTCCTTGAATTTAGATATCATAGTTAGATGGTAATTTTCTGAAAGCCTAGTAATTTTCATTCGTTTCATCAAAGCAATCTATTTCAGATTGTTCTCTTGAATAGATAATATTAAAATTATTACATCAGAAAGCAAGGTAAATTAAAGGACAAGTTCCCTAACTACCAAAAATATCAAGAAGACTACTTATTTTATTTTATTCTTCATGTTATTCAATCTAGATTTTCAATTTCAAAACTATCTAAAGAGGACAAATTGTTAAGGTATCAGCTTCTTAACCCATTGTGAGAATATTTTCTATCACTTTCTAAAATGGTATTTATTAGCAATAACTCTCGTAACAATTTTGATGAGCTTCTAAATAGTTAGCAGTAAGACATCTCATTTCCCATACTAAGGCTTCGTCTTGATTGTTACTATTATAGAAGATTTATTCCTGTAGATACTAAATAATGAACTTATCCTTTTATAGTTTACGTTCTTGTAAATTATATAAAAGTGATAGAAAGGTTTATCTTAGTCTTTCAGCATCTTCATCATTTTCGTTTGGTCTTAGTTAATAGTACATAGTTTTACTTTTAACTTTATAAATGAATTCTTTCAAGTGATCATCAGGTGTCGTAAATCTACATAAATGCTCCAAATAAGCGAAGCCAATAGCACGGAAATAGCTGTTTCCATCTCCTCTAACAGTTCTATAAGCATTATACTTATTAGTTAGTTTATTGATAAATTTTCACTAATTAGATTTCTTCCAAAACTCTTACTTTAAATTGACAAGTGTTCTACGAGGTTAAATTTATTTAATAACTTAAACTTCCTCTGAGTGCTTAACCACTTAGCCTTGGTATATTTTAAGTTATTTTTCTAACCCTTATACTTGATTGACAAGTGTTTTCTAGTCATTTTTCAAGTTTTGATTTTCTTATATTAAAATTTCTATTTGCTTGCTAAATTATTTATTTGAATCATTCTACTATTATAGCATTTTTATTTCATTTTATTATAAATTAGCGTTTTATTCTTATAGGCTTTAGTTTTTCTATGCCTCTTGCTGCAAAAAGGATGTTTACTATTAAGACTAAAAATTGGCTAATTAAGCTTACTCTTGCTATTGCTTTATCGTATTCTCATTTTTCTATAATTAATCCTACATCAACATGAATTATTAAAGAAATTTGTCAATTTCTGCTTCTTTTTCTCTTACTTTTATTTGTAATTTTTAGATTTCTTAGTTTTAAAGGTCTATCACTTAACTCTACTATTAATCCTTTTTATCTTATTCTTATAATTATTGAATTGTTATCATCAGCTACATTTTTTCGTTTTAGTATACTTGCAACTAATTTTCCAGTTCTTGTACTTTCCCTTAAGTACTCTTTGTTGATGCCTCTATTTCTTATTGCTTCTTCTGAAATTCGTACTACTATTAGAGCACAGTATATTAACTCTCTACAATAGAATACCTATCTTTAAGACTTTATTCGTTATTTTCTAATTAATATACTTTATCTTGTAAGGGCTATAATTAATTTAGAAGCTATTACTTTTCAAACTCCAAGGCCTAAACACTATTTTTATTCTTTTAGATTTCCTGGTTTTGGCTTTCAAGATGTTACTCATATATCGTTATTTGAGCTTTTTTTTCTTCAAGCTCTTTTAGCTGCTCCTGGATATTTTATTAAAGCTTTTAACATTAAGACTCCCAATTTATCTCTAGGTTTTCTTATGAAAACATTATAGCTCTAACAAGAATATTTGATTTTTAAATAAATTTATAAAATAAACTTTTTTAGTTTCTATTTATGGCTAGAAATCCTAAGAAATCCCCTTTATTTTAATTATCAATATTGGTTCTCTAAATAAAATTTCATTGCTACTATGATGAGCCAATGAATTGTGATTCTTTAGGTGAAGCATTAATGAAGTGTAAACTATATAAAACCTCTTCTCTACTTATCCAACTCTTTCTAATATGCTATTTTATTAACTTTATGTCTCTTTTAGATTTTTAACTTGCTAAATGTGACTAAATAGCTTTTATCCAATTTTAGTCTCAATCAATTAAAGCACTTAAATGCTCAAAAGCTTATAGATATGGTTTTATGGTTTATCTAAGTTACTTGAAATATGAAAATTGTCTTTTATCATCTAATGCTATTATACCTAATGATATTCTCTGATATTTCCTTTTCTGAACTGCCTTTAAAAATATAGCAGTTGCTTTTTTTATATCCAGCTCCTAGAACTTTTCTAGATACTTAGTTTCTTACCTAAGAGTGTGCTTTAATTGCAAGGGAATTATTCGAAAAAGAGAATCTTGCCTAATTATTTTATTAAAGCTTTTAACTATAATAAGTTAAACTCTTCTAGAAAGCATCCTTTTATTAATACTCCTTATATCATATCATGGTAATAGGTTTAATGCCCTCCACTAGAATTATTCAACCAAGCTAATTTAGCTCTCTCTATCTTTCTCTATTAGCAACCTTTTATTTAATTTTAGCTTACTCTTATTTATACCATCTTAAAGCTAGAAAGGGATTTTAAATTAAAAGAAGCTTTAAAGAGTTTAAATAGTCCTAACGTCTTTCTATTAGATAATCTGCTTATTTTAAGAATTAAACTGGACTGTAAGTTTAAAAGAGTGAAGGCATGTAATGAAAAGTGAGGATAATCGGTTTTAAATGCTCACTTACTTTAAAATGAATAGTAAGCTGCGCTTAAAGAATAGCAGGTAAATGACTTTCCATAGATTCAAATCTTGTTTTTAAAAGCTCAAAACTTGCTTATGTAGTCAGTCCATTTAAATCACTCTTAAAAAGATTAAGCTATTTCATTATACTAACTCACTGAAGGAAGATATAATAGACTTATTCAATATAGAAGTTAATGAGGGTTAAGAGATCCTTAATCCTTGAGAGGGAAGAAAGTTAAAATAAAAGGGATATAAGATAAATATTTATGTTTAGACTATATAAGAGAATCCTTTAGTAAAATAGATCTTATAACTTATGTAAAAGAAAACTATGAGAGAAATCAAAAAAAGCTAAAGGAAGCATTACAATTATCTTTTAATAAAACTCACAAGTTCATATATACAAGAGATCTATAAAATAGATATTACCTAGAGAAATTATTAAGCAATGAAGTTAGTTTGGTGAATTGAGTATTAAGGTGAAAAATTAAGTAAAGGAAAAATAATCAGAAACTCATATTTAATGCCAAGGGTATATTTTAAAAGTCAGATGAAAATTTAACGTAGCCAGGATAAAAGAAAGAACTTGCTTATATAAGTATTGATAAATAAAAGTTTTAATATAGAACAAAAGAATAACACAATGCCTTACAACTTATAAAAACTATTTCAAGAATCTACGAATAAAATTAGGATTTAGAATCAAGTAAAACATTTAATCTAAGAGGTATTCGTTATTTTGGGGAGCAAGCTAATAAAATAAAAGAATGATTAAATGGTTTAAAGGCTAATAATGAAGTTATACTATGAATATAACTATTGTTTTCGTATAACTCAACTAAATTTATGCTATCAGTTCTTAAGATTTGAGTATCTATGACACCTACTTATATGATAAAATATTTAAATATATAGTCAGCTATCTAGTAATTCATCTGATAATATGGAAAATAATTTTTTACTTATTTACTAAAACTCAGCTTATATTTAAAAGGGCTTAAATATGCCTTTATTAGTAATATACTACCCGTGTAATTTTTTCTTCAAATAACTCAACTTCCTTCTCATTTATCCATTTATAAATGTTTGTTTTTATTAGTTTATATCTTTAAGTATTTAGCTAGTCTATTATATAATATTATGCCTTTATTAAAGTTTGGCTTATATACTTTTGTTTAATTTCAGACTATATTTTTTATCTAAGGGTGTTCAACTCATATATAGGAGAAATATGGCACTGAGCTTCCAATTAATTCACTGTCTGTTCTTAGTGAAATTAGCTCACTTGAATGTGATGCTTTAACAATATAGTCTAATAGATTCTAGCGCTCTTATTTATGTAACCAAAATAGGGAAAGTAGTTCTTAGCTTTTACATCTTCAGATCTATTTAGCAGAGTACGAAATATTCATATCTGTGATTGATCATCATCCCTGTATAAGGTTTAAATCCTCTAATCTAATCAATGCATGCTAATTAATAACTTGCTATCCTTTTATAAAGCTTATGGTAGGAATACAAGGAAGATGAACTATAAACTCAACACATAAAAAAAGCCTACGATCATATAAATAAACTCTTTCCTTGTGATAGCAAAATTTAAGCTTTTTTATAAGTTTAAGTCTTATTAAAGAACGTAAAACAGTAAATTTAAGGAGAAAGAAAAGCTAAAAGTATAAACTTAACTTATCTATAGAAATGCTTTAGTCTTATAATCAAAGTATAAGCATAAGCTAAAATGGATAATCTTATGAATCAAAAAATGAGAATCTAACTTAACTGCAAGCATTTTCTATTTTTTTATATAAAGCAACTTAAGTTGATTGAAAACGAACGAAATGTAAATAAATTTAAGAGAAAAAATAAAGAAAAGGTAAATAAGCCAGTTAAGAATTAAAATTAAGAGCATAATCTTTAAACAAGCTAAGCACTAATAAAATAAACAGAATATCATCATTTTTAAGATTAAATACCTTTATAAAGAAGCTTTGAAGCTTTGAAAAAGGACTTTCTTTACTTAATTTAAATGATTTTTATAAAGCTTTTATATTAATTGAACTTTTTATTAACTCCAGTAAGATACACCTAAGTATACTTTTAAAGGCTAAGAAGATAAATGGAAGGATCTTAAGTGATATTTTAAAGACAAGTCTAGATAGTCAAATCATGCTTCGAGGTTTGAAATTAAATTTATGAAAGATAAATCAATTTTTCAGCAACACTGGAGAATAGCTGGCAACTTGAATAATCAAAGAAATTAAAGTTAAAAAGGTTATATCAAAATCAGTAAAGTTTTAAGCTAAGATTATAGTTGGATTATACTAGCAACACTATTAAATAGCTTGACCATTTTAGTACACTCTTAATTTAAAAATTCCTTAAAGTCTATAACCTTGATAACTAAAAAGATGTTTAATCTATTATGATTTTTATTCTAAGTCATAGAGTAAATCACTGAGATTAATATCAAATTATTGGTATTGTAAATATTTTAAATCTAAAGTAGCTATCAAAACAAGAACTGTATAAAGTACCAATATAAAGGTATTTCTATGCCTCTTTAAATGCATATATCCATAACAATTTTCTTCTTGAGACAAGATCTAAAAATTTAGAATAAAAAACTAGCTTCAAGTACTTAAACTTTAATAGTTAAGCACCTAGTTTTTACCTCTATCTGGGTATCTTAATTAATAAAAATGATATTTAGTTAATAAACTCATGCTGATATCATAGAAACTAGGCACTAAAACTAAATTAAGCTGATATATTTAAATCTAATTCCTTTCCTTTAACATCTGCTTATCTTTTCTTTCACATAGTTCTAAAATAAAGTTTAAAGATATAATATAAATATTTAGTTTCTTACTTATTTTAGGGGCTTTTCTCGTCTAGTTTATACTGAAATATTTTATTATGATTGTTTATGTTATATTTACTAGAGGATTTATCTTAGAAACTTCTATATATTCGATTCTTTTGTCTATAACTTATAAATGTCTGAGTAAGACTTTTAAGAGTCTAGTTAACATAAAACTTGTGACTAGTGTTAGTAAAATCCTGCTTATGAGAAATAAACTCTAGAATGTGTTCACTAACTTTGTGAGAAGTGCTTTGATAAATTTTACAATTCTGTTGGATCGCAGGCATTATTGCCTTAAGATTTCATTTGTCCTGTTTGTAAGTAGAAATCAGAGATAAATGATCCTTATTTAATAGAAGCTTTGAATATAACAATAGAAGAAGAAGTAGAATAAGAAAAAGCATAACAAGAAGGCTTAGGATGGAGTTTAGTAGCAGAATCCCAGAACTAAAAGGAAGAACTAAAGACTCAAAGTTAAGATGAGAAAGAATTATCTTAACAGCATAATTAACCAATAACTGCCACTCCTTAAAATTAGTCTTAAGATAACTCAAATATGTCTTCTTAATAAGAGCTAAACTTATAGATGTAAATACAAGAATTACTAAAAACAGTAGAAAATCAGAAGTTATAAATAACGAAACATGAGTAACTATTTGAAAGCCAAAACCAGGAAATCTAAAAGTCTAAAAATAGTGTTTAGACCTTAGAACTTGAAAAGTAAGAGCTTCTAAATTAATTATATTCCTTTTAATAAAAAGCAAATTAATAAGAAAGCATCAATAACTAGTATTAATAAAACATCCAATATACTAGCTCTTAGCTTTAGTAGTGTCAAATACTTTTACAACAAGAACAACATAATAGCTAAAGTCTATAGGAAAAGTATTCTATTGTAGAGAGTTAATATACTGTGCTCTAATAGTAGTACGAGTTTCAGAAGAAGCAATAAGAAATAGAGGCATCAACAAAGAGTACTTAAGAGAAAGTACAAGAACTGGAAAATTAGTTGCAAGAATACTAAAACGAAAAAATTTAGCTGATGATAACAATTCAATAATTATAAGAATAAGATAAAAAGGATTAATAGTAGAGTTAAGTGATAGACCTTTAAAACTAAGAAATCTAAAAATTACAAATAAAAGTAAGAGAAAAAGAAGCAGAAATTGACAAATTTCTTTAATAATTCATGTTGATGTAGGATTAATTATAGAAAAATGAGAATACGATAAAGTAATAGCAAGAGTAAGCTTAATTAGCCAATTTTTAGTCTTAATAGTAAACATCCTTTTTGCAGCAAGATACATAGAAAAACTAAAGCCTATAAGAATAAAACGCTAATTTAGAAAATGAAATTCAGACTCTAAAGTATTAGCTTTAATAATTATAGAATTAAAAACAGAATGAACCTCCTTTAGTCAACAATTAATAGATAATGCAAGAATTATAAAATAAAATATTTGAATTAGAAAACGAAAAAATTTAACTGATGCTAACAATTCAATAATTATAAGAATAAGGTAAAAGTTATTAATAGTAGAGTTAAGTGATAGACCTTTAAAACTAAGAAAACTAAAATTTATAATTAAAAGTAAGATAATTAGAAACAGAAAAAGATAACCTGCTTTAGTAATAACACTAAGCTTAATAATCCATTTTTTAGTCTTAATAGTAAATATCCTTTTTGCAGCAAGATACATAGAAAAACTAAAGCCTATAAGAATAAAATGCTAATTTAGAAAATGAAATTCAGACTCTAAAGTATTAGCTTTAGTAATTATAGAATTAAAAACAGAATGAACCTCCTTTAGTCAACAATTAATAGATAATACAAGAATTGTAAAACAAAATATCTGAATTAGAAAACGAAAAAATTTAGCATAATTAGCAGATAGATGAAATTGAAAAAATATAAAGAAGCTAAAGATAATCATTGAATGAAAAAATAGAGTAATTAACTAGAGAAAATCAAGACTAGAAAGATTAATTACAACTACTTAATAATCAAATAAGCTAGTTAGAATAATAGATAAAAGAATATCAAAGGTAATCTTTTAAAGATCAATAGTAGAATAATTAATTAAATCAATTAGAAGAAAACCAATAAGTTTAAAACTAGAAATAAACTTCTAATTGGTTTTCTAGCGAAATTCCCCTTATAAAACAAATTTAGCCTCGTAAAGCACTCATCAATTTAAAGAATGAATTAAAAAATAATAGCAAGTTCAAATAAGTTATATCAGATCTGTTAAAATAATATAATGCTTATAGAACTGTTAGAGGAGATGGTAACACCTATTTCCGTGCTCTTGGCTTCGCTTATTTGGAGCATTTATGTAGATTTACGACACCTGATGATCACTTGGGAGGTTTCATTCGTAAAGTTAAGGAGTAGGCTTTTTACTATTAACTAAGACCAAACAAAAATGATGAAGATGCTTAAAGACTAAGATAAACCTTTTTATCACTTTTATATAATTTACAAGAACGTAAACTATAAAAGGATAAGTTCATTATTTAGTACCTAGAGGAATAAATCTTCTATAATAGTAACAATCAAGACGAAGCCTTAGTATGGGAAATGAGATGTCTTACTGCTAACTATTTAGAAGCTCATCGTAATTATTACGAGAGTTATTGCTAATAAATATCATTTTAGAAAGTGATAGAAAATATTCTCACAATGGGTTAAGAAGCTGATACCTTAGCAGTTTGTCCTCTTTAGATAGTTTTGAAAATAAAAATAAGGTTAATTTAAACCTAAAAGATAAATAGGAGTCTAAACATTCTTGATATGCTGATTAATCAAGGAAGTTGTGCCTTAATCTATCTTATCTACAACTCAAATCATTATGACATCATCTATTCAAAAGTATAGTCTGAAGTAGATTGCTTTGATGAAACGAATGAAAATTACTAGGCTTTCAGAAAATTACCATATAACTATGATATCTAGCATCAAGATCTTCCTTTTTTTGACATATTAGAATAGCCTCAACATGATGTTCCATATTTTGAAAATCAAGCATTTAAAATCCAATGTGATCTTAAATACAAAAGCACAGCAGAAATGGAAAAGTTGCAACAAAAATATTAGTAATAATAAAAGCAAGAGTTAAATATAAATTTCATAAAGTGTATGAACTGTAATATTGAGATAGAGGAATAAAACATTATTGAATTCGATTGTACCCATAAGTTCTGCTTGTATTGCTATTAGGATTGATAATAATAGCAAAAAGTAGGGAAACTTAAGTCGTTTTTTACCAAGGAAGTTCCTCCAACTTGTAGTTTGTGCCGTTAAGAGCTAAAATAGCAAGATCTTGAAAAAATTGAATAGGTCAAAAATAATCAATTGGGTGGAAGGGAAGAAGAGGGTTGCGCAATATTTTGATTAAATTTTATAATTTCAATACATTTAAATTAACACTAAGCATATTTAAGCTACTATCCTATATTAAATAATCATATCTTTTAAACATCTCTCATTCTTTAGCCTTTATATATGTTAGCTTCTTGTGTCATATAAAATTGGCACTACAGTTAGTTTTAAATTTGGTAAACAAGGTAGAATGCTAATTTAATTATTCTTCAAATTTAGTATTTTCATAGGTTGCTGTAATAACGTTTTTTATGAGTACTACAAGAAACTGCTTAGTCGACAATAGATAAATATTTAATCCAGTACGACTCTAGAAATTTTCTTAACTATGAACTTAATGACGGAAACTGGTGAAAATACTCTTAGGTGATTCTTTAAGTTGTTTCTTGCCATTTAAATATGAATAAGAAATAAATAAATCCAGGCTAGCTACTATAGCTAATACCAGGTAAATTCCGAACTGCTTTAAGTTCCATTAATATTATATCTTTCATTCATAATCCTTGTGAGTTTAAATAATTATAGAGATACAAGGAACTAAAGTATCCTAATTTCATAAAGCTAATTATAACTGAAGTTTGTAGCCAATTACTTGATGATAATTGTGGATATATAGGATAATAATCATTATTAGTACTTTACAGAAATAAATGAAATGTAGGCTTTAGTGTAAGAATGAAGATTCAAGTAGTACCTAAATTCTTCCCTACAAAGCTATTAATACTCGTGCAAAAAAAGCAGACTCATAATTGTTTTTCTTCTTAGTCAAATGATAAAGATATTAGTATCTTGTACTATAAATTAAGAAATATACCATGCAATAGAATAGTATCAAGTAAGAAGCTTGCAAGTGGAAATAGTAACTTTATGTATAATTTAAAGCTTATTATCATTAGTTTTATTCCTAGTACTACTTAAGATAAAGGAATTGAAAGTGATATAGTATGCTAGAAATAAATTATCGTTGAAACAGGAATCTAGCTACCTAAATTAAATTTTAGAAATATAATACTTAGTTTAAAGGTTAAACTACTAGTAGAGACAATTGATAATAATTTATCTTAGGATATTTAAATGAGTATACAGAATTTAAGTTGTGGGAAACTTAGTAACTAAATCATAAAAGTAAGCAGTTTTTGTTCATAAGAATAATAATTTTAATCTAACTAGCTCCGATAAAATTGAGTTAAATAGTTAAAAGTATAAATAAATAATCATTAACTAATAAAGAAAAACCTATTGATATTTCAATAATTATGATGCAAGCTTTGAATGATTCTATAAAGCTTCGTTAAGCCTATTAAATATATTTTTTATTTATAAAATGTTATTAAGATAAAAATTGATTTAGCTTCAAAATAATGAGCATTTCTATCCCCCTGCTGCCATTTATTGCATTACTTCATCTAATTGCTCAAATTCATACTGGGTTAACTCATGCGTACACTTGATACAAGTTGTTGAGTGAAAATTTAAAAACTTAAATCTTCCCTTTTTATTTTAGTTTATCCAATTTTCTAAGCAGAATCCACAGAATTAATGGTCGCATTCCAAATAGACAATAGACTTTTTTTCTACTTCGAAATTACATTATTAGCACTAAATGTAATTTATTTTCTTTTTATCCTATTCATCTTTTATTTTCATTAATACTTCCGTCTCAGCTGTACTTGTATATGGCGTGTTGCATTAGATTTAAAAGTTTAAGTTTTCGTTAAATGGACATTCATTCTCATTCTTCTCTACTATTATATAGAATGGAGCTCCTGGATTTTAGATATCATAAGTTCCAGGCATTTTGCTGAATCCGAACCAGTTTTCATTCACATCATCAAAGCCATCAATTGAAGATTATTCTTTTGAATAAATAAGATCATAATGTCCAGGCTTATATAAGATATAAATAATAGGACATAATCCTTCTATTTTCATCAGATCATGCTGATGAACATTACTATGTGATCTATTAATCGATATAGTTACTAAATTTATTTATAGTATCACTTAAAGAGGACCTACTCCTAAACTATCAGCTTCCAATCCCATTGTAAGAACATTTTTAATAAGTTCTTCATAAGGTATTTCACAAAAGGGATTAAGGAACTCCTAATGAGCTTCTAGGTAGTTTGCGGTAAAACATCTCATTTCCCAAACTAAGGCTTCATCTTGGTTATTTTTATTACTCTTAATTTCATCTTCTAAGAATGAAATAATGAACTTATCTTTCTACTCTTTATGCTATAGCAAATTATTTAAAAGCTAGATAAAAGTTTATCTTAGTTTCTGAGAGTCTTAATTGCTCTAATCTGGTCTTAGTTGATAATATCCATTTTTATTTTTTAGTTTTTATATGAATCTTTTCAAATCTTAATCAGGAGTCGATCTTCTACTCAAATGTTCTAAGTAAGCGAAGCCAATAGCTCTGAAGTAGCAATTACCGTCACCTCTTATGATTCTATATGCATTATGGTTTTTTTGCAACTCTTTTACTATTTTTACATAATTAGTATTAAACTAATATTCTTTAGAAAAACTGGCTAGATTTTTACGAGGCTAGATCTACTAAATATTAGATCCCTCTTAATCTTAAAATTTTTCTTAGGATATAAACTAATCATTTTAATTTTAATTTTCTTCTAGTGAGATTTACTCGCTCATTTCCTTTTCATTTTTCTGCTCAATTTGTTGTTTAATATATCCTTCTAAATTCTCTATTCTTTTTCTAAAATCTTGTTTTTCTTATTCCCATTCTTACTTATTTGTTTCGCAATCTTGACAAAATGGCTTTAAAGTATTTCCGTTTTCCAAAGGATTTACCTTTAGTGCATCATTTTGATTTTTTAGCTTTTCATCTTTTTAATTCTCCTATTAAGCTTAATTTTAAATTTTTTGGCTTTACTCCTAGATTTACAATTTCTCTTATTCTAGTTATTGTATAATCAACCTTAACTAAATGCTTTCATTTTAAAGTTTTGATAGCTATTCACTCATCTACTATAACTTTGGTATTTCTAGCTCTAGGTTAGTGTTCTTCTCTTAAAGATTATTGTTATTATATAACTATTATTAGATTTAAATCTCAAGCTATCTAGTTTGCTCTTTATATTATATTATGATGTTCTCCAGTTGGAAATTTCTTTATTACTGTTCTAGTAAACTATTGCTCATATTCATCTTATCTTATTCTTATTACTGAATTCTATCTTGTAATCTTTAAATTTCTCTCTAAGCTTCTAGTAAAATTTCTTAATTTGATGTTTAATGCTCGACGCTTTATTCCTGCACTTTTAGTTCTTCCTTTTAGTTCTGGGATTCTGCTACTAAACTCCATCCTAAGCCTTCTTGTTATGCTTTTTCTTATTCTACTTCTTCTTCTATTGTTATATTCAAAGCTTCTATTAAATAAGGATCATTTATCTCTGATTTCTACTTACAAACAGGACAAATGAAATCTTAAGGCAATAATGCCTGCGATCCAACAGAATTGTAAAATTTATCAAAGCACTTCTCACAAAGTTAGTGAACACATTCTAGAGTTTATTTCTCATAAGCAGGATTTTACTAACACTAGTCACAAGTTTTATGTTAACTAGACTCTTAAAAGTCTTACTCAGACATTTATAAGTTATAGACAAAAGAATCGAATATATAGAAGTTTCTAAGATAAATCCTCTAGTAAATATAACATAAACAATCGGAAGACTTTTAGTCAATATAATTTAAAGGTAATTTTATATAGGTTCTCTGCTATATAGAATGCTTTTAGTTTATAGTTATTGGAATAAATAAGAGATAAACTTAGAGTTGGATAAATTGTCTAAAATTAGAAGAAAAATAGACTTGATAATGGAGTAATGGAGTATTTATTCCACTTTTAAATGGATGATGCTATAAGTTTTCCTTTATAAGTACTAAATTGGATTTCCAAAATGCGAGCTTAAAGTGATACAAAAAGCAAATTATTGGTTATTAATTTATTTAAAGGAGATGAGTAAACCATTTATCCTTTATATTTATAACTTAATAAAGCTGAATAATTTTGCTAGTAGTATGCTAGTCAATCTATTAAAGAGGTATTTTTAAATGAGCGGGATTTCCAGATATAAAACTCTAGAAGTCTAATCTTTTTAAAAGAGTAAATTAAAGGAAAGTATCTTAAGCGAAGGGATAAGAGATATATTGAAAAGCTTAAAAGGATTTATTTACTTATATCCAAATTCTTAGAACTACATTCAAAGCTATTAAGAGACATAACAAAGCTACTTGTATATGAAGCAACTAAAGTATTTTATCCCCCAAAAATGTATGCTTTCATAGCTCGTAAAGTTATGTAATTCATCTAATTTATTCGCTTTTGCTTTTTAATGATTTTGATTAGAGTGATTTTCAGAAATCATATTTAAGCTCAGATCTAGTTAGATTAAATAAAAATTGAAGATAGTAGAAAATATCAAAGTCTTAAATTAAGAAGGCTATAAATCTATTTTTTAGATATGAAAGAAAGAAACAAGCTTAGATCCACTTAAATAAAGCCTAATCTATATAGCATGGTTGAGTAAAATATAGTGCAGAAAATTAAAGGGAGCAATGATAAAAGGTTTCTAGTATTAAAAGTATAAAGAAACTTGACAATTTAGCTAAATAGTTGGCTCATATTAATTAAATACACTTAAAGGATTTTCAAATACATTCTTAGATAAATTAAATTTCATGTTTCTATCCCAAACTAAGGATTTATTAAGATATATCTAGAATCTACTATCAAATCGATGGTATTTTTATTTACTAAGTACAAAGAAACCAGATATGATAAGTACTTATTACAGTTATAATATAATGGCAAGATGATTTCTATCATAATTTATTTTATAGGTTTTCATTAAAGTTTTACTGGTATTTGATTTAAAGTTCGATTGAATTATTGATTATATTGATGATATCATTCTTACATTTCATAAACTACTATCTATTCGACTAAAATATGGGATTATATTTTGAACTGATATCTTAAACAGTTGATAAAGTTATCGATCTAACTATTATATTAGATAATCTAAATAGGATTAAAATAGTTAGAGAGGAAAGTTGTTAATAGTACCTCATGATTCTATCTTTTACTTTTTAAACTCTACCTGAGAGTTAAAATCATGTTACTTTCTATCTTTTTAAGCCACTAGTATAAATAAATATAATCCGTTCTTTTAACTATTATGAAAGATTATATCACCAAAGTATCTAGAATAGACAAACTATGTATCACTATAAATAAGAAGCTATATATAAGAATAACCCTTCTGAATTATAAAAGTATAAAGACTCAAACTTAGTATTTTAGTTCCAAAATGCCATATTTAAAGAAGATTGGAATTGTAATAATTTGCAATATCTAGAAAGATTAAAAAAGCTAGCTTTATTTAGTTTTAGTATTAAGGGTAAACTTTAAGGTGAAATTAATTAAATGAAGTTCTTAAACTTTGAACCATTTTATAAAATAATAAAGATACTCTATAATAGAATCTTAATACTATTTTCCAGCCAGCTTTATTTAGGGTATTCTAAGCATTAATAAACTTAAAGTAGATGCATATACTTAATAAATATCGCTATATCCAGTTTATAGTTTAAAATTATTTTAGTTTCAAGCGCTCTTCGAATGCTAATCTAGTATAATATTAAAGTTCTTAATAAATTTGGTTCTAGAACTTTCTTTATATATGAGATCAGATTCTTGGTAATATCTTTATCACTTCATCCTTTAGATTATCATTTAGCTTGCTTTTAGATTTCTACAGTGTAAACAAACTTTAACCCTTTAATCTCCATTTGATACAATTAGGCTTATTTAGCTAATGCTTTCAGTTTGAAAGTTTGAAGTAGTTTCTATAGAATTTAGCTACTAATTTTTGCTTATTTGATTTTATAAATTTAGAAGCTTAAGAGTAAACTCTATTCACATAAGAAAAAGCTAGGTATTAGAGTAAAGCAAATAGCATAATATCTTATAGCTACTAACTATAACCAGAGAGCAATGAGGATGCGCTATAAGAGGTTATTATTCAAAGCATTTCTTTTTGGAGTTATACTAGAATATTAGAGAAGGTAAGTATATATAAATTATATTAATAAGGGTTTATTATTTAAAAGACTAAAGCTATTTTTTAGAGATCAATAGTGGATTTTCTTAATTAAAAAAACTAAAAGTGGGGATCTTTATTCAAATTATTAAATCATTATAAAAGTTAAATTTTACTAAGGTATTAAGAATAGGATATGAAAGGATAATTACTAGTATACTTTAAAGGATTCTGAGTTTATAATAATTTTGATTTAATTGAAAAAATGTGAGAGTCAGTGTTTTAATATCAGGGAATAGAGAGTTTAGATACGATGATCATTTTTAAAAGAATGAGGAGAATTTTATATCCTTGAGATGGCTATTATGGCAATCCCTATAAGGGACTAGTAAAGTTTGAATAACCTTAAATAAGAAAAAAAGGTTAGTAAAAAATGCGTTAGATGAGTTAAAAAATTTAAATTTAAAATTTAGTTTAAAGCAAAAGGGGAATTTTAGAAATCAATATAATGCTTTAATCTAAGTCTAGTTATTATTCTTTATTTTGACTTCAAAGTTTCTCTGGCATTGCTCTTGCTGTAAATCCAAATAATGTCTTTGATCTTACTCTACTTCTTTTAGTTGGACTTACGGATCTGCATTACATTTGAAAAGGAGTTGGATTTTTTAATATAGATTTGATAGGTAATGGCTTAGAACTGCTTTTAACCTTTTTAAATTAAATTTTCTAGCTCAATTCTATTATTTCGACAACAGGATTGAAGCGAACTTATTTGATACCCTCTGGATCTTCTAAGAAATTTTGAGTTTAGAGCAAATTTATAGTCTACGAATTTTCTAGTTAGACTTAAACTTTTTGTATTTGAATCGTCTATTGACTTTTCTTATTTTTCTAATATTTAGATAGTTCCTTTTTACTTATATCATTTGCTTTGGTAAGTTTAGATGATTCAATTAAAGGTTCATCTTGATTTTCATTTACCTACACATTCTTTTCTGTTATCTGATCTTGGTCTTATTTTTCCTTCTCTTCCAGCTATTCTTACTACTAGCTACTTTCTTAGAGTTTAATTTAAATAATTTACTGTCCTTTAACCTAAGTTAGCTTGCTCTTATCTTCTCTTGGTTTAATTTATATCTAGATGGGTTAGATTTATTTCGTTTAAAGATCTTTAAGATTTATTTCTGTAGTGCTCTTTTTCACTAAAGCCTATACCTTCTCAGCTTTTATTTACTTATCCAATTTACTAGGCGAACTAACTTTAAACTAGGAATTTTTTTGTTTGATTTTTACAGCTTAAACACTTTTTTTTGCGAACTCATCAAAAATTTGAGTGTTAGACTTTCCAATTAGAGGAGTGTTATCCTTATACTTGCTAATATTAGTGAATTTTTTTTTCATACTAGTCTCAACAAAAAATACAGGACTCTAAGCTTTTTGTGATTTAACCTTAACTTTCTACAAATTGACTGAAATTTAGGGGTAATTCTATTTACTTTACTTATCTGATTATTTTTCTTTCTATAAGTTCTGCATTCTTTTCTAATGCTCTTCAAGTAGATTAAGACTCTAGTTCATACTTTGCTACGAACTATTACATCTTTAAGGAGACTAGGGTTTTTTAGGGCTCACTTTAGTCTCTTCTTAGCTATTTTTCATTTAATAATGAAATCCTAAATTAACTTAAAAAATAGTTAAAGCTGACTTATTTCATTTAATTTGCTTTTAACTAGAGAAGTCTTGCTTATATAGTTAACTATTCTAAGCTTATTTTTATTGCTCATTCTCCTTTTTCTGCTTAGAAGTTTTGCTTTCTATATAGCTATTGCTCTTTGTTTATTTCTTAGTCAGTTTATAAGGAAAATTTTCTTAGAAAGCTTTGTTTTTTAATGGCTATAAGTTATTTTAGTTTGCTTTGGTTTGCAAAAATGAGTTTATATTTTAAGAATTATTGATATACACTAAAACTCCTTTTTGTGAGTGTAGAGTATGAAGTACTTATCAAAATGAAAGACGTAAAATTTATTTAATCTAAGGAAAAGAGTTCATATAAAAATATTGCTGAGGGATAAGTTAATCAATTTTTTCAATAGATATTTAATAATCAAATTATAAAGAAAGCAGATAGAAAATAAGCATTCATGAATTAAATTTTCCTATAAACATTTATTTTCTTCACGCGAGTAAATAAAGATCAAAAGCCAAAGATCTTAAATTTTAAAAGGGAAATTAAATATTATTAAAGATAATATAGTTAAAAAAGACAATTATACTAATAGAAAGTGTCTATAAATTATTTTAAATTTGTACTTGCTTGAGATTTAATTAAAACATATGCTATTAAGTTTTGCTTTAAGTCTTAGATATTATTTAGAATAAAAATAGTTATATCTCTTATGACACATGCTATAATTATAAAATTAGTAGCTATTAAAAAAGAGTTATAGAATTTAGATAGAGTTAGATATTATGCTTTATACGATTATAATCTAATTCTAAACTAGAGATTTAACTAGAAAATTGTTATATAAGGTTTAGAATAATCTCTTTTGGCTTTATTTTGATATATTTACTTTTAAAAATTGATGAAAAACTCAAAGATACTAAATTTATCCTTAACTAGCTTTGTAAAATTCTATGAAATTAGAGGAAAATTATTATAGACTAAGAATTTCAATTTCTGAGATAAAATCTAAGGTTTATATTAGTAATAAATAAACATTCACTAATATGAGCTAAGAGAAAAGAGCCAAGGCCTTAAGATAGATATTAAAACTAAAGCTTAATAATTTAGTAACTCATTTGAAATTAAGCTGCTTTTCTTAAATTCAGTCTATAAAAATTAAGATTTAATTTCCTTAAGCATTTAAATCTTAATGACTTCTATATATAATACCTAATAGTGTTAACATTGAGAAGTATCGTCCTTCTTTAGAAAGAGATAAGAAACACTGGAGAAAGATTTCATCTTTAAATTCATTTTCTTAATAAAAACATTCTAAAATAAAAAAATACTTTGAACTTTGTTTAATTTAAATGTAAGCAAATTATTCTAAGAAAGAATTTAAGTAGCAATTTTATCAATTTAACAACTTTAAATTCTATCAAAAAGTTTACTTGCAAAGAAATCTTAGAATCAACATCAAATTAATAATTTATATTTTCTGTTTTAGAAACTCTAAATGTAATATTTGAATTGTTTAAAGTTAAATCCTTTATTTAAAATATAATTGCGTTTTTTTAGCGTTTAATAAAGAAATTTAAAAAAAATTATAAGATAATTTTCCTCATATTTAATTTGTTTATTTCAACTTTATTATTTATAAATTTCAGCATGGCTTTGAAGAAGACTTTTACCGTTGATGAAATTTGGCAACTGCTTTACAGCAATGGAGCCGGTAAAGATCCAAGATCTCCTATAAGAATATGGGATTATGAAAATCTAATTCCAAACAATAAATTTATCAATAGTTTAAAACCATTAGGAAAAGGAGCTTTTGGGTCGGTTTATGTGATAAACATTGAAGGTCTTGATTACGCTCTCAAAATTATGACCTAAAGAAGAGGAGAAACTTAATAAAGCTTAATAGACAATTTTTATAACGAATGTAGATCTCTTTTGTCTGTTAATCATAACAGAGTTTTAAGACTTATTGGAGTTGCTATCGATACTTCAACTGAAGACGAATTCTGCTTTTGTCACTATACCAATTATTAACAAAAAGGAAACTTGTATGATATAATAAAGAACAAGCAATTATTGAAAGATGATCCTGCTGGATCTCTGAAAAGATTTTAAAATAAAACAAAGCTTCTTGGATAAATAGCTGAAGGAATTCACGCAATTCATGCTGTTGGTTTAATCCATAGAGATTTAAAAGCTTAAAATGTATTTTTGGATGAAAATGATGCTCCAAAAGTAGCTGATTTAGGTTTAGCAGGAGATGATACAAAGATGAGTACTTCTAAAGCAAGAGGAACTGCTTAATGGATGGCTCCAGAAGTATTTGAGTTTAGAGTAAGTCCAGCAAGTGATATATGGGCATTAGCTTGTATAGCAATAGAAATATTTAATGAAACTCTTCCTTATCCTTAGTTAAAAGAAATGGATAAATTAAAGGATTATGTGTGTAATTAGAGATAAATTCCATAATTTTCTTAAGAAATATTATAAGATTAGTTATTAGCCTAACTTTTATACAAATGTTTTAATTATGATTTTAATAAAAGACCAAACATCCAAGAATTTAGAAAATAGCTTGATATCATAAAACAAAAGTTTGATGTCTAGTAGAATAATAATCCAGCATAGCAGGATTCATAAAATCTATCACAATTTCAATCTTAAAATTAATCTTCTTAAGCGTCAACTTAATCTTCTAGTAATTAAGGCACTAGAACTTATTAGCATATGTCAGTTTAATAACCAAAAACAGATTATGTTAATAAAGTAATTTTTTTAAAGAATGCTTAAACAATCATATACTAAAAAGGATAAGTTTATGAATAAAAAATTTTAGAAAGCAGTAAAATTAATATGGATGAAGGTAGTTCTGTCTACTATACAAACTAAAACATTTTTGTATCTGGAGGTTATAGTCCAAGTTGCTAAAAAAGCTTCTAAATAATTGATAGAAATTCTCTTCAAGTAGTCAAGGCATGTGAAATGCTGAATCCTAGAAATGGTCATGGAATGCTATTGTTCAATACCAAAGATAATACTTATATCTTAATAGTTTCTGGAAATTAAACTGCTTAAAAAGACATTAAAGATTGCGAAGCATATGATTTTAGTCAAGGCAAAATTATCCCTTTCTATCCTATAATATTTAGTGGAAGAAATTAAGGTTGCATATAGCATAAATAAAATATTATAGTGTTGGGAGGAGAAAGCACTGAATTTACTAAAATATGCTTAGGCTAATGGTTTGATCAAGAATTAAAAATCTGGAGAATAATTCCTAAGTGTCTTCCTATAGGATCTTCAGTAAGTTTAGTGAGAAGTGAAGATGAAGATATTTACATGTTTGGAGATTTTCTTAAGGGAGTTTATTAATTTAAGTTTGATGAAGATGATCCAAATTTTTTGCAAATATCTGATAAACCCTATCCCGGAAGATCTTGCAACTAGAATCCTATAATAAAAGAAAATGAGATTTTGGTCTTCGACGGTATTCAACTTAACTCTTTCGATCTCAAGAAAAATTAGTGGAATAGTTATAGCATTCAATGATATCAAAATTAACTAAATTCACCTATAATTTGAACTTTTATAATAATTTTATTAATATTATTAAATAATTAAAGGATGGAAATATCTATAGATCTTGCTCTTTAGTTTTTCTCATACTATCTAACTAAAATTTATCCTTTTATTAAAGTCCTTCAGATTAATGTTTATATATCTTTTAAGGATGAAAATAAATTTAGAATCTAACTTCTAAGAAATAGCTTGATAAAATAAAAGGCTAATAAGAAAAGAAGCAAATTAGAAATACTTACCATAGCTGGTTAAAAAGCCATATTCTTGAAAAAGACGCAAGAGTTTAGAAAATAGTAGTTATCGAAGGCACTAAACTTTAAGTATAATAAATATAATAAAATACATAAGAATATAAATATACATCTTCTAATGTCTTCTAACGTGTCTTGAAATTATTGAGAATGATGTCTTTTATCTAAAATAATCACCAACAAAACTCGAGTCGTACCATACGAGCTGATCTATAGCTTAAGTTATTTTTAATTTAAAGAAAATTTTTTAGGTGACTAATAACAGATTGAGCTTCGTAGATCATTTAAATAAAGAAATAAATTTTTCAAATCTTTAATTAAAGCTCAATAAGCTTGAAAATGAATGGAGCATAAAGCCTAGTATATTAAAATTTAAAGAACTGCAAGTTATATAAGTATTCTGACATTAAAAAGCAAAAGCTTTACTTAATTACATATATGGAAAATGAAAGAGTTTGAAAAAGGATTAAAATTCTCAAAAATCAAGAAAATCGGAGAAAAAAATCCGATGACAAAACTTCATTTAATCCATAAAAACTTATGGAAGAAAATTATAATTAATGTAGCCATCCGACTTTTTTTTATGGTTGTTTTCCAACAGCATAGCTGTATCTTTCCTCAGAAACAAAAATTAGTAGGAAATTATTGAAATTAAAAAATTATTTATAGAATAAAATCTAAATAGATTAAAATTTCCTATTCGCCTTAATTCAAGTTCAAATATTTAATTTATTTGGCTTTAAATAAAATTTCATAGACTCTTTGAAATCTCAAAATTCTAGTCCATTTTTCCAAGTGAATTTTTGCAAGGGACATTAAATCTATATGCTTCTTCCTTCATAAGCAGATTTAATATCTTCAATCTAATCTCATGTCCTGCTTAGCTTTATCTTAAATTCTTTATAAGTATGAAGAACATTAATTTTAAATTTCGTAATTTTGAACTTAAAAATATTCAAGTAACTGGCTGATATCAATTCTAAGAATATCATCCTAACTAAAATCTAAGTATTTTTTAAGGCTTAAATTTTATAAAGTCTATTTATTCGAATTTTTATAGCTTTTTAATTGAAGATAATTCAAAGAAGTAAAAATTCGATAAAAATGAAACATTTATTGATAATTAGGAGCTAAGCGAATTTTTCTCTTATGGATATTATTTAAGTGTAAAGTTATTATGAGATATACTTTAAATTAATTTAAACGGACTAAAGTAAATCTATGATGTATTATACTACCTAATCTTCTTTTCTATAATAAATTTTCTTTTTAAAAAATTAAGAATGAAATATTAATTTAGCTAGAACTAAATCAAATTCAGATGAGATAGCGCAAAATACAAGAGATTTATAGTTTATGCTTCAACTTGGATAAACCTAAAGCTTTAAGAGAATTTTGATACTCTGAAGTGGTGAATGTGAGGTCAATCATAGAATTTTTACTTATTTGAAAGAGAAAAATAGTGGCTTATATCTTAATCACTTTAATTTAAAAAGTATGTTGAGTTTTCTTTTTAAGTTCCTTAGTCATCTTTAAGCGATTTTTTTTTAATTTAAAATTATGAAAAATTGTAGTAACTCAGGAATCACAATTAAATTTTTAAGCTATTATGTGTATTATTGTCTCTAAAATCGGATCTATATCCTTAACTAAGTTGATTTATTAGTTACCTCTTTATTAATCTACAGTATAAGTTTTAATTTTCTCTCTTTCATTCTTCTTTTTTAAAGTAGCTTATATCTTAAGCAAAACTTTTAGTATTCTAAATTAATAATTTTATTTTGATATACTAATCTCTTAAATTTAAAGCTCTTAGTTTTAGATTTTATTAGGCAAATTGATGTTTTTTATTCTTTTAATGCACATTAAGAGAGAAATCAGGCTTTCAAAGGATTTTTATTAAAACGTTTCAAGTTTTTGAATAGCTTGAAGTTAATTATAGAAATATCTTCTTATTTCAAAATCGTCTCTTATTAGTATTTTAACTAGTCTATTTAAAATCTATCACTCTAGATTCTGCTTCTATAAGATATGCTTTTAGCACTATATCTATTTGAGATAACTTCCTAAGTATAGTTGATTTAGTTGCAGTAAGTATAATATTCTTGTTTGATTTTAAAGGTAATATCTTTTATATCTTTATGCTTTTACATTTTAAAATCTAGTCTACAATTTTCGGAATTTTCATTTAAGTTGGATTTTAAAGGAATTGATACAATAACTTTTCATCTTCACTTGCAAATTATTTAGTTCTTACTAAGTACTAGAAACTTAGTAAAGCTTAAAGATTATATGATATCAAAACCCTAAATGATAGCATCAAAGAAGTTTGAATTAAGAGTCTTTATTTATACTATTTTTGGTTAATCTGAGCTTCTTAGAAGCTTCTAAAACTACAATCATAGGATACTAGCAATTAGAGTGCTTTAAAGCATTCTACATTAGAATCTTATATGTTAGATTGCTTTCAATGAGCTTATCTTAATATTTGGCTTAAACTTTCTTATAAAGAAGGAAACCAAAATTTCTCTAATCAAAATAAAAACCAACTATGTAAAGATTTACCAACAAAGGCTATTATTTAACTATCTCAATCAATCTTAAATATGAGGTAGTTTCTCAGAAAGCTCTATAGTAAAATTGATATATATTAGAACTAAAAATTACTAAGAAGATGATTTTATTTAAACTCATAATAGGCTGTTTAGAATATAAGCTAATGAAATGTAATATTCATACGATTTTATTTGATTGTAGGTAAAAATTAAAATAAGACTCCAAGCTGCATTGAATAATACAATCTATTTGCTTAGATTTTTGCTTCGGTTCTACATAAGTTGATAGTGAGAAAGGATAGCTAAATTTAATTTTAATTTAGTATTTATACTATTATAATAATTAGTTTTAAGCAATATATTAGATAATTCAAATCTAAAAGCTCTCTTTTATCTGAGGTAGATAAGATCTAAATTAAAGGCATAAGAGTTATTATCTAGCTAGTTATAGTAACTTAATAAGATTATACCTATTTAACTCTTCAGGAAGTCACTAGTATAGTAGAGTTTCTTTTAATGTAGGATCTTCTGTTCCTTACCCTTAAATTTTGCTAGTTACGAATATTATTTTATATCTATCTATTAGCGCGAAAACTTGGGGATATTAAAAGAGATTGAAAAAACTAATACTAAAATAGAGAAGTCGCTAAAAATTTTTGTATAGGGCTTTATTCATTGCAAAACTAGAACCTAATATAATAAGATAATCCATAGCAAATAAGCTATTGTAATGGTTTAAGCATTACCCTTTATTAAATTAAACTATCTAAAGAAAAACTTAAGATCCTGCTTTATTATCACTACTTATAAAGGCAATACAGATTAAACCTCAAGATTGATGAAGCTTAAATCGTAAGTTAATTCTATTTGGAGTTTCTTTTGTACTAAATGAAGACTTTAAATCGCTTTGATACATTTTAAAAAAGGAGACATAACTTATTACTCTTATATGATAAACTTCTAGTTGACTAATTAAATTTTCATCAAATAGCTCTATTTATATCAGCGCAAAAGCTAATATTTTTATTTTTTCAGCAAAACTTCATAGTCATAAAGAGAAATTTATACTTAAATTAAATTTCTAGCTTCAAAGTATAAAAGTTAGCCTTTTAATAAATTTAAGCTATTAGGTTACTTATATTAATTAAAGAATATCCAGGCTTCATTTCATTCTTAATAAGTTTACTTAATTCATAAAATTATGGGAATTGCTTTAAACTTTCTTTTTTTCAAAGTATCTGAAAAAAATTTCCCTTTGAATATCTTAAAAAATTGTTTATGAACTTAATAGCAGAGGTACCAATCTAGCAACTCAAAAGCTGTTTCTAATGTATGTATATAATAAGGAGACATTAAATAGGTATACAAGCTTTCTAATATTCTAACCTCTCTTAATCTTACTAATTTTAAAGCTTGCTAGAACTAAATTTCTTACAATTAAAGTGAACTAAGCTATTAATAATTTAACTATTGAAGCTATTTAAATTACCTCTTTCTTCTAACTTTATTCCCATCTATCGCTTTATAAAGAGAAATTTTTATATTTTCATTTTCCTAATTCTTTGCGTTTTTAAATCAAATTACTTTGGATAGGCAAGATTTACTATGCACTATATTTAAGATTTAAAGCTTTTCATAATTTGCTTAACAGTAAGAGGAGCATCTTAAGCATTTTATGCTTAAATTATTAGATTTCTATAAATAAGCTTTCTATCAGTTTACTTTTTATTACTTCTTTATTTCAGTTTGATTATAAAACCAAAATTTAATATTCTTAAATTAAGTCAGATTGGCAACTAAAATGTTTGATATATATTATAAAGGAAAATGAAAAAGAGGCTAAGAAAAGTAAGGTAATATCCAAGAGAAGTTGGATGCATCCAATAGATCTAGTACTGATATAGCGTAATTTAGTTTATCTTTTGGATTTAAAAATCAGTTGTTCTAGCTACGTCTACAATAGCATTATCATACAAGCTAGGGTGATAATAATGATAGAAGCCTTATTTTTATGGGTAATTAATTCAAAATAAATTTCTAGTTTATTTAATAAATGGATCTGCTTCAGTACTCTATAGCTTTTAAAGAAAAAGGTTAAGAAAGAAAAGATTGATGTAAAGTAAAAGAGAGTAACTTAGTAATTCGATTTTTTAATGTCAATTTTGAAGTAAAATGTTAAGAGTTTCTCAAGTTCTTATCAATTTGCTTACTGTTGGCCAAAATTCAACTGCTCAAACATCTTATTGATCTATTCTTATGTATAATTCACTTCTTCCTCATAAAGAATAGTCCATTACTTATTTTACAAATCGAAGCAATGAACTTTATATCCGTCAAAGACATAGATTTATTAACCTTAAATTAAGGGAGTCTAAAAGCTAGGTTCTCCTGGATATTAATTTTGAGATATTTGAGTGAAATTAGCTTATTCTTCAGTTCAAGTAAACTAGTAAACCCCTTCAAGATATTCTCCAAACATATAAATGCTACCATTTTCAGCCTAAACCATACTTACTGCTGAGCCAATAGGAAGGCACTATTCACTGACTTTCCAAGCATTTATTTCGTAGTCATAATGTTGAATAATACATAATCTCAGAAATTCTGAACTAATACCACCAACTACTATAATATCTTATCCTTGCTAAATGCAACCAAAATTTTTACCGCTGAAAGTAATGTTATCGAATTCCTTGAAAGTTCCTGCGCTAACATCAAAGCACTCACATTTATCTTCATCTTTCTAAGGATTTTAGCTTCCAGAGATTATATAAATGTATTCATTATTTTCATTCATGACTTATATCATTCCATGACCACTTCTTGGGTTAGCCATTTAGCACGTCTTAACTACTTAAAGGGTGCTTTTTGAAATAATTTAGAAATTTCTAGAGCATTATTATGTCACTCCACCAGAAACGTAAATTTAATTAGTTGTATAATAAACGGAACTTCCTTCATCCATAAAAATTCCACTATTAGCCAGTTATCTCTTTTAAAACATCTCTCCGGATTTATATAAAATTGTATTATTACCTCCTAGGAATTACAATTAGTAACTTTATGGTTAAAATTATCCAACTTGCTAGATTCCTTGAAAAGTACCTTGGGTATTTTAATTTTATGATAAATTGCTTTAGATTTGTGATTAATTATTTCCTGAAATTGGATTATTTTGCTATTAATAAGGACTCTGATTAGGTTCAAACCTTTGCTTTATCTGTTCAACAACTTGTCTAAACTATAAAATATTTGGTCTTTCTTATTAATTAAATTTGAATGACTATAGTAGAAGTTGTGCTAAATTTTAATCTTATGTTATTTCTTATGAAAAGTCAGGAAAACGTCTTTAGTTACATATATAATCTCTTATTTATACCATATCTTTTAACTAAGGATAAGGAAGAGTTTCATTAAATATTTCTATTGCTACACAAGCTAATGCCCATATATCACTTGCTGGACTTACTCTATACTCAAATACTTCTGGAGCCATCCATTAAGCAGTTCCTCTTGCTTTAGAAGTACTCATCTTTGTATCATCTCCTGCTAATCCTAAATCAGCTACTTTCGGAGCATCATTTTCATCCAAAAATACATTTTAAGCTTTTATATCTCTATGGATTAAACCAACTTAATGAATTGCATGAATTCCTTCAGCTATTTATCCAAGTAATCTTATTTTCTTGTAAAATCTTTAAGGAGATCCAGGAGGAGAATCTGGAAATAATTGCCTATTCTTTATTAAATCATAGTAAATTTCCTTTTTGCTAGTAATTGGTATAGTGACAAAAGCAGTATTCATCTTCATCTGATGTATCAAGTGCAACTCCAATAAGTCTTAAAACTCTGTTATGATTAACAGACAAAAGAGATCTACATTCGTTATAAAAATTATCTATTAGTTACTGCGAAGTTTCTCCTCTTCTTTAGGTCATAATTTTTAGAGCATAATCAAGACCATCAATGTTAATATTATAAACGGACCAAAACCTCCTTTTCCTAAGACTTTTAAGTTGTTTAAAATTTTTTTAGATGGAATTAAGGTTTCATAATCCCATATTCTTATGGAGATTTTGATCTCTACCTGCTCCATGACTTTATAAAAGCTGTATGATATCATCGACAGTGAAGTTCTTTGTCTTTTATGCCATATTTAAGATTATAAATTTATTTTATAATTTTATTTAACTTAAATTTCAATGCTTAAGCAATAAACATCTAAACCCCATTTAAACTCATTATATTTGATTTTAACTAAATCTAGCATCCATTATAATTATATTTCTCAAATCCTTTTATAATCCTAATCTTATAATAGTCAAATATTCTCTAGAAATTTTAATTATTTCCTTTGCTTATAATTTGAGTAAATATCCCTATATAGCATAAAAATAGAATCTAGAAATAGAGAAATGCATACTAGCTATTCCCTCTAATAATCAATTACTCTATATTTTAGTATCCTTAAAAAGAATCTTCATTCCCAAGCCCTTTAGTGCTATTGTTACTAGTTAACTTAATTTTAGATGATGAATTTTTAAAGATAAAGAAGCATTAAATTAGTTAGTGTATTTAAATTGTGAAAATAGATAACTAAGTATTAAGATTTAAACTAGCATCAGCTAGGATTTTAAATTAATTCTATTATAAACTTTTTAGGTATTTCATTACTTTATCTACTGCTTAAAAAAACTAAAATGAACAGAATTTCAAATTTAAATTTGGTTTAATTAAATGAAAATAGGAAAGGTAAATTTTAAGATAGCTTGCTGATTGAAGAGCTATAACTAAAAGAAAAAAGATCATAACTTTCATTTATAGTGAGATATTTATACTTTAGCTTGCAACTGAGGAATATATAAGTTTAATGTTTTAAGTTAAATTGATTGGATAATAAGAGATAAACAATTAAAAGCTATATCTAAATTTAAATTAGTCTCTAGTTCTTTAGACTTATAGAGTATTTGCTTTATTTCTATTTATAAACTGAAGATTGCTAATTTTAATAAAGTTAAGACTCTTAAATAAACTTAATAAACACTTGAAGTTAGTTAGTTAGAAATAAATTTAAGTATCAAAATGGTTATTTTTAAGAAGCTAGAAAAAGAAGAATTTCGATATAAAAAAGGGAAAATAATTAAGAGAAATAAAGCAAAAGATTTAGCAGTAAGGCTAAGTAAAAGAATTCAAACTTAAACTCAGAAGGAATTTTAAAGGTTATATTTGAACAATCTTCCAACTGTATTTATATTAAGACAACTTCTAACTAAAGTGTTAAATAAAAGTCTAAGACTTTATTAGATCCAAGTAACTGAAAGATTTTCCAATCAATTGATAATTATTTTTCTAAGTGAGATACTTCAATAAAAATTAGAAATTGATATTCTTAACTTTATATTTTGAAATCTACAGACTTGTATTTCTGATCTCCATGAAATAACTTTCTAATAATTAAAGGCATAAAAATAAAGCTGTATTAAGTCTTTTAAAGAACTTAGTTAAATATACTATTATTATTTCAATCTAAGTTAGAACTATTAATAAAAGCTAAATATGAGTGCAAATTACTAAGAGCTATTTTTCAAACTAGATTTGATAATTAAATAACTTATATAAGTATATTTATTAGTTGCTTGTGTTATACTTGAGATACCTAAAATTTTAATTAAATAGATTGATTTAAATGGCTTATTTAGAGCTTTTAGTTAACTAGTTTTAGGATACGAAATGGTTTTCTTTTACTTATTCTACCTGGGAACTAGGTATGATCAAAACTGCTTTTTTCACTAAAATTCTTAATAGAGATTTTCCTCTTAGAGTAGTGTAATTAAATCTAACTGCTTATCTATATAATTACTCGTTATCTCTTCTTTGTCTATTTTCGCGGACACTTAAAGGAAGAAAATAGTCAAATATTGGTTTTTATTTACTTTTATCAACTTTCCAGTTAAACAAAAAATAGTTTTATAAATTGATCTGCAAGGCCTGGAAGATAAAACCAATATCATTTATATACTTTAAACTAGATAAGCCACACTTAGATAAAATAATAGGGGGTAAGACTTTAAAATATAGAAGATAGAACAAGCAAAGCTATTTAAACTAATAATATCAAAGTATTTAGAGCAAGCATGTCATTAATTTATACCCATATAACTATCCAATTCAAAGCATAATGAAATAACTTCTTAATAAGCAAGCATTAGTATAAATAAACCTACTATATCATTGAAAGAGTAAATATGCCTTTAGATATTTAAATTAATAAAGCTGAGCATCCCGTTACTTATATATTAGAAATGATAAAGAGATTAAAATATAAAGCTAAACCCTAATGTATAAAGCTAATATCTATTAATAGATAAATTCACTACAGCAAATGATTTTATTACACTAGAAAGGCTTTAATTTTTGAGAGTTAGTTAATAAATTAAAGTTGCTAAATTGATACCTTCAAAGGAAATAGAAATGCATGATTTAAAAGAATTTAACTTTTCGAAGGTAATTGTGAAGTTAATGATAGACGCAGTTTTCTTTCTTGAATTTCATCATTTTTTCCCTTTAATATAATAACTCTGAGAGGAACTATCATCTTATACAAAATAATACATTTTTAGAGAATGAAAAGTTGCTGAAGGGACAAATCATTAATTCCTATACTTTGAAATAATTTTATAAAGAAGAATTCACAATCTAAAAAAATGATTAAAATAAGAGATTGCATTGCTTAGCAAGCAAAGCAGCCTTAAATCAGTAACTTAATAATCTGATAACATGATCATATCAATTATAGTTAATCAATCCCCTCTTTATTAATATCCAAAACAAATATAATCATTAAATTTAAATTTTATTTTTCCTTAATAAAAATAAAGATCTTTCTAAGTAATTTGCTATGAAAGCTTTTGAAATAATAAAAGAGTTTAAATTTATATTAATAGACTTTACTCTTAGAAGTTAATCATTTTATAAGTTTTGACTATTAAATTAAATGATAATGAATATATCAGCTGACTTTTATTCTAATATCTCTATTATAGTAGCTTGGTTATTTATAAATAATCATTAAATTGCTTTAGAGGATTTATTTCATTTAAGTCTTAGCATTTACTTATTTCTTCAAATACAACTTTTATGAAATATTTCAGCTATATTTCAATGCTCCCCTATACTCTGCTTTCCTCTTAAGATATAGATATGTTTAATCTATTCAGACTTGCTATGCTTCTAAGGACTATATAGTAGCTTGTATTAAGAAAACTAGCTTTGAAAGATTGTATTTTCTTTATTTCTTTCTCTAAGCAAAATTTTAATCTATAAAAGATAGATTTTTATTAAGCTTATCCTTTATACCAATTCCTTTATATTTAAAATAGATTTGGACTTTATATTTTGAACCTTAATTAAATGTTTCCATTTTAAATAAAATAAGGTTTATTTTAAATTATTAATAAGTATTCAAAGTTTTAGTTATCATTAATATAGTACCTAGGGCTGAGCTGAGGATTTTAAAGGAACTATATCTTACTCTTTCTCCCAATTATTAGATAAAGTGTTGAAAATGTAAAGCTTTTTCCCGTCATACAAATAAATCTTCTATTTATGATTTATATAACTCTAAAAGCAAGGTTCTCCAATATATGGCTGTTTAGTTATTAACTAGAATGAAGGAGTCTAATCTTTCCAGATAAATTTGTAAACTCCAGAAAGATACTCTCCAAACATGTAAATTACATCGTTTTCTCCTTTCGCTAGTATAACTGACGAACAGTTAGGAATACATTATGAAGCTGTATCCCATAATCCTAAATCACGGTCATAAAATTAAACATAGCATAGTCTCTAAAACTCAGAGCTTATTCCACCTAAAACAACAATGTTGTTTCCCTATAAAATTGATCCAAAGTTTCTACCACTGAATGTTATATTTCCTATTAAAATGCATTTCATAAGGCTTTAATCAAAATACTCGCATCTCTTTTCATCTTAATCTTGAGAACTATTTCCCGAAATTATGTAAATTTGAGTATTTTAACCTTCCATTATTTGCACCATTCCATGTCCACTTCTTGGACAGTTCATTTAACAAGTTTAGAGTACTTGTAAGTTTTTCTTTAAAATCATTTGAAAGTTTCTGGAGCAAGTTCCGTTAAACTTTCCACCTGATATGAAAATATAATTATTTGTGTAATAAACTGAACTTCCTTCATCCATATTAAATCCACTATTTTATATATTGACTTCAAGGAATTATTATCCCTAATTCTTTATTAAAGTTTTTGCATCTTTTATGAATAAAACTTCTTAACCAAATTAAGTTGACAAATTATTCTACTAATTAGAAGCTAAATATTCAGTTTCAGCTAGCTGCTTATAATGAGATTCAGAAAGAACTTAACTTTTAGGACCTTCAAATGCTTATGATTAGTTCAACTCTGGAGATACGTTACTTTATTTTATCTAATCTACACTTTATCTGAATTATAATATATTTGGTCTTTCAAATGGGTTGAAACTGAAGGCTTTTACTAAAAGTTGATGTAATAATGGCACAGTTGTTATTTCAGGAGAGAAGACAGGTGTTTTTCTTTAATTTACAACTCATTCTTTAATATCAGAGTTTTCTTTCAAATGTGGATAAGGAAGAGTTTCATTAAATATTTCGACTGCTATACAAGCTAATGCCCATATGTCACTTGCTGGACTTACTTTATACTCAAATACTTCTGGAGCCATCCATTGAACTGTCCCTCTAGCTCTTGAAGTACTCATCTTTGTATCATCTCCTGCTAATCCTAAATCAGCTACTTTCGGAGCTTCATTTTCATCTAAAAATACATTTTAAGCTTTTAAATCTCTATGGATTAAACCAACTGAATGAATTGCATGAATTCCTTCAGCTATTTATCCAAGTAATCTTATTTTCTTGTAAAATCTTTAAGGAGATCCAGGAGGAGAATCTGGGAATAATTGCTTATTTTTTATTATATCAAGTAAATTTCCTTTTACTTAGTAATTGGTATAGTGACAAAAGCAGTATTCATCTTCATCTGATGTATCAAGTGCAACTCCAATAAGTCTTAAAACTCTGTTATGATTAACAGACAAAAGAGATCTACATTCGTTATAAAAATTATCTATTAGTTACTGCGAAGTTTCTCCTCTTCTTTAGGTCATAATTTTTAGAGCATATTCAAGACCATCAATGCTCAAAGCATAAACTGACCCGAAGCCTCCTTATCCTATTTTTTTTAAATTATTCATAAATTTTCTTGAAGGAATTAGTTAATTATAATCCCATATTCTAATGGGAGATTTCGGATCCCTACCTGCTCCATTACTTTAGAGTAGTTGTCAAATATCATCAACAGTGAAATCTTTTGCTTTCTAAGGTACTATTATAGCAGCCATTTAAAAAATTATAATGTAATTAATTAAAGTTATTTAAATATAAAGCTTAGTTTAAATATGTCAATCATTATTTAAATTATTTTAGATTATAAAATAAATTATTATGCTCAGTTATAGCTTTAGCTTACTAAAATATACTACTTCTAACTTGCTTGCTATTGCTTCTAGTATTCACTAAGCTTTGTATCTTTATTATTTAATTCTCTTATGTTTGCTTTATGTCCTTGCATTTCTTATTTGAGCTGAGACTCAAAAGAATAGTTATACTTAAGGGTTTATAATATTTGACTAAGACACCTTGTAAGCTTACATCTAGGTATTTTTAGTTTCTTTAAGATATCTAATTTAATTTAATGTACACTAAATATATTTATAGCTATATAATCTTAAAGAACTTGAAAAGCAAGCAAATGATAGATAAATAAAAGAAAGAATTAATATAATAGAGAGTATTATAAAGCATCATAATCAATACTTATTACTAATTTTCTACTCAAAACTCCTTGAAACTAAATTCTTATAAATTGACTATCTGGATAAAAGCACCTTGCCACTTATTAGAATTTGGCAGAGATCAATTACTATTTTTAAAAGCCCTTACTTATACTAGACAATTAAAAAAGGGAAAATAGTTAGAAAATAAGAAATTAGAATGCTTTTTAGAAAAGCAGTAAGGTAAAGATATGGTTATTGAAAGTTGAATATAGTAATATTTAGCAAACTGAAAAAAGAAGCTTGTCTCTGTTTATTCACATTAAGCTTATTTCTTTAAGATATAACAAATAATTAACTAACATTTAACTTCTTTAAATCCTTTATACTGCTATAATACATAATAAAAGTATAAAAGCTCTTAAAACTAACTAATTTGAAGCAAGACACTTAAAACTGATTAAAGTTATAAAAATTAAATAAAATCATGCTAATTACTATTTACGAGGCCTTTGAAGTATTTATATTGCTTAAAGCTTAGCATTTTAGTGAAAAGCATTAAGATAATTAATTTATAATAGATAAAATATTTATTAGATAGTGTGATTTAAATGTCTATGCGAACTATTTAAACTAGAAATTATAATTAATTACTAAGCTAGATTTTATGCATCATTTTATTATATACTCTTAAATAATACTTTTAAACTATTTTATTAGTCACACCAATTATCATTTAACTAAGTTCTTTTTTAACAATTTAGGTCTATATTATTAAATAAGTTGCTCTGTTTAAGTTTTTATAATAAGGTTATAAGATCCAAGTTTAAATACCTTAGAAACATTTTGCTTCTCTAGTGATTTTATTAAAGTACTTTAAACATTCAAATTTTTAATATTTGACTCCTCTACTAGAAAAACATTAACTAATTTCCCCAATATATGGAGAATTTAGCAAAAGTTAAGAAATCTAGAGTGAAAGCACTATCTTAATAAGCAGTCTTTTTAAATATTCTTAGAGTTATCTTTAGTTTCTTTTCTAATTAATGAAATCTACTAATATTAATTTGATTATCAACCTAATTTCTTAACTTTAATGCTTAAATATTTGCTTGATAGAAAATTAGAAATTACCTTATTTTAGTTGTGTAGAACTACATTAAGTTAGGAAAGCTTTTACAGATTATAACTCTAATTAGCTTTGATTTACTTTTATCCCAAACTTTCTTTGAATATGGATAATTTCTTACATTAATGAAACTTATATAGTAAATGTCACCTAATGCCTTTAAGAGCAATATAAACTTTAAATCTTCTTTTACTTATTTATACAAGGAAAGCATCTTAATTCTATTCCAGCTTTAAGGTTTATCAGTACTTTACTCTTTTAATTACAATTTTAGCTTCAAGAAGCAATCTTACTTGAGAACTAATGGAATGCCCAAATTGAAATTAATATTTTTCACCTATATATAGAAGAATGTATACATATAAGCTTAGTTACTTTGTTAGCTATAATAATTTCCCTGGATTTTAGAATCATTGAAATATAGAAAATTAGTAAGTTCTATATGATTACATATCTTCATTTCACTGAAGTTCCTAAAACCTTTTATGATTTTTCCTTATTTAATATCAAAGCCAGATTAATATTAAATATCTGTACTATATTTTAGTAGCATGGTAATCTACTAGCATATGCTTTAAATAATTTTCGGCTTCTTTTTATTAGTAACAACTCCCTGCTTAAGCTCCTATTGTATACTAATTTATTCTATTTTATCAGTTGTTGTTTTGGCTGATATATTACTATAGAAAGTTCTGCTATTCTTAAAACGTAACTTAGTTATTCATTTTACCTTTATCTAACTTACTCTAGAGGTATCATTATATAAATAATTTTTAGCTTTAGTATTTCTCCAAAATACAAATTGGTGATATATTCAAATTTATATTCTATGCACTAAAAGAAATAAAGCAAGACTTTGCAAGTAAAATCTTAGTTAGTAAAGCTTTAAAAGCTAAATTAGACTTAGAAATTCTTAATCTTGCTGATAAAATTGATTTAAGGGTTTTTACTTAGTTCATTATAATAAAACTGGTACTGATACCTTAAATTTAAAAGGAATAATAAATCCTTATTAATAAAGCCAATTTGAACTATTAAGTAGATATTTTAGATAATGCTAATAAAAGCTTTAAGGCTTCGTAAGATGGAGATATTTTTACGCTTTTAAATTAGATTAGAAATTACTTTAAAGATAGAGGCTTTAAAATTATATCTGCATGATATATAAATAAAGTGATATTAAGGTATTAGATCTTGATATTATATATAAGCTTGGCATAAGCCTAAAGAATTTTAAGTAATTAATCATGTCATAATTATTTGGGAAGCTGGATTGACTGATATATAATGATTAAGTTTACTATTAATAATTCTTCTAGTATATTACTATAAATATTTTTATGATCCTATAGCCAGATAATCGATTTAACAGATATGAAATTTTATCAAACGGATACCGAGTTTCATATATTCGAATATCGCTTATATGGAATAATTAATACCTTCCAAATATATTTTCGCTAATTTCTAATTTTATTACTAGAGTTTATCTATATCTATGGTGAGACATCATATGTTTGTATAATTTTAATTAAATAAGTAGCTTTTTGATTGATAATAAGAGGATATTATTTTATTTTGCCTTACTATAGATAAGTTTTCATGACAATTTTTCGTTAAAATTTAACCTCATAACTAAACAAGTTAGACCATTCCATCATAAACTTGATTTTATTTAGTGAAGATACCAATCTTTTGCTTTTTCAATATAATTGAGACTTTCGTATTATTATATCATTGCAGTTACAGTAGATAAAAACGCTCTGCTGATTTCATTTTTCATAAAGCAAAATGATCTTTAAATAAAGATCTAAAAATCCTTCTTTATATGAATATAATTCCTCTATAGCAATACATTTACTAATGAATCATTTCATAGCTTCTATTATAATTCTTTTATATCAGCTTAATTTATATAATGCTCCTATATGCATAAAAATATGGTTATTTATACTATTATTATCCCTTTATTTCCTAGATTGGTATATGTAATTTTTTTAAAGTATGAAATTATTTGTAGAATGAACCTTAGCACTCATTTTGTTTCTATCTGCTACTATATTTTAAAACTATGTTTAGCTTTATTTAAAGCAATAGGAAGTAACTATATCACTTGCTTATTTTGCAAATTCTGATTAACTAAATTTGTCTTTCTAAACTTTAGCACTTAGACTCTTTTCCTCCGAAATAGCATAATCCGTTAAGGAGAGCTAGATTAAATAAACTATAAGTAACTAGTAAAATCCAACACTTCTAAAGTAGCAAATATGAGCTTTGATATATATCTTTGATTTCTATAATCTAATTACTTAGATCAAGCAGCTAATATTGATAACTCAGAATTAATCTAGCAAATATAGTTCGCATTCTTAGATTGATAAAAGCATATAATGCTATATCTATTTATATAAGTAAATAAGCAATAACTGTCCTTATATTAGGTATAGCCTTTATTTATTTTAACTGCTGAATGCTCTCTTCTAGTTACTTATTCATATTATTTTGTTTATTTTCGCTCTCTTCTAATAAGAGGAATTAGACTTTCAAAGTTAAATAGTTAGGAAGCTTTTATTTACTTTATTATACTTCATTCTCTAGTCTTTAAAAGTCTAAGCTCTTTATAATGCATAAATGAAGCATTTACAATTATTTCAGCAAATGCTTCCTTTAATTAAAATTGCTTGGATCCAATTATTAAATTAGTTAAGCTTTATATCTAAATAACTACACAAATGGTTTATTTTGAAGGCCCTGTGACTATTTATATCTATTTAACTTCAGCATTTACTATTAAATTTAGTTAAAAAGCCTATAAAACCAAGAGTCTAAATAGCTAATTTTAAATTGAAAAACTCTTAAATTCTACAAAAGCAATGAGAAAGCTAAATAGCATTCATTTATTAAAATGAAAGAAGCTATTCCTTTAAAGCAAAAAAGCTTAGTTAATCAGTAAATAAAAATCATTAAGTAAGTTATGCTTAAAACATGACTCTACTCCTGAAGAAATGGCCTCTTAACTACTATTATAAATAAATTAGAAGGAAATTAATTTGTTTGTCTAATTAGCCTTAAAAAGCAGTTGAAGAGGAAAGCATTTCTTAAGGGATCTATTGATAATTTAAAGCTATCAAGTGGAAATTTTCTTTACTGAATAATTTTAAGATTAGAATACTATTAAAGCATGATGCTTAAAAGTATTACAGATAATGGTAAAATACTTAATTGAAAAGAGTTAGTTCTAGTAAAGAAAAATAGTGTTTATATAGAGGGTTAAATTTTAAATAAATCTCAGAAAACTAAACAATTGCCCATACAATCGTCTTTATCGGAAGATACTGATTCATAGACTTTTCGAACTTCTTAATGGGATAGTTTCTAGGAACAGCATGGACACTGAAGATCATTTCTCTAATTATTCTCATTTTTCTCAAAATGAGAGATACCCTTAATGCAAGATTTGCATGCTAAGTGATTGCATTATAGCTTTAAAGAGTTCAACTTATTAACTAATTTTTGGCAGTTATTACAATTAGTATTGCTGGTCTAACTTTTGGTGTCTTCAACACTAGTATATTTGAAGTTTAGTTTTATTTAAAAATTCTTGTTTTCTTCAGAAGGACATTCTTCTCCATTTGCCGGAATATTAATAAAAAAGGGTTCTCCTGGATTATTGAGATCATAGTTTAAAGTTGCTATTAACGATTAATCTCCATTATGTAAATTTAAACTGTCTACTTATGATTATTCCATCGAATAAATAATATCATAGTGTCCAGGCTTATACAAAATGTAGATTATTGGACATAAGCCTGCTATTTTCATCTACTCAAAGGATATCGAATTATCACTTTTTCTATCAATATTGACTATTTAAATTTTGACTTTCAATACTACTTATAATGGTCCAATTGCTAGTTCTTCAGCTTCTTAACCCATTGTAAGGATGTTTTTTATTAATTTCGAATATTCCATTTAGCAGAATGGCTAAAAATAATCCTCATGAGATTCTAGATAGTTAGCAGTAAAGCTTCTCATTTGTCATAACATTGCTTCGTCCTAATCGTCTTTATTTTCCTTAATCTCAGCTTCAAGACACTAAATAATTTTTTTTTCTCCTTACTCTTTTTTTTATAGCAGATAATGTAACAAATTAACGAAGATCTGCCATAATCTCAAAGAATCTTACTAATTGCTTGCTCTTATCTAGAAATATCCTTATTTATTCTCAATCTTTTATATAAAGTCTCTTAAATGCTATACTGGAGTTGTTAATCTACACAGATGCTCTAAATATGCAAATCCAATAGCACGGTAATAGCAATTTCCGTCGCCTCTGACGCTTCTATACTACTAAAATTGCGCACTAAGGTCTTAAACTACTTTTTTGATATTTTAATTATAGCTATATTCGTTTTATAGTTGCTTAAATTATTGCCTATCCTTGATTTATTTTATTCTCGTTTATTAAGTTTTAACAATTGTTATATTTGTAGGTTAATAAGTCAAACTTACCTTCAAATTCAAATCTTCATAGTTATCAAACTGATTTCTTTACTATTTAGATTAAATCTGCGTTAAAACCTTGTCTTGTTCCGTTTTCTATTATTTATTCTAAGAGCTGTCTTATTATGTAAATTTTTTGGTTTTAGTCAATTCATTTTTTTATACTTCTAGCTCCTTTTATAAAGTTTAAATTTTACTTTCTAAGTTTTGCTTCTATTATTCCAGTATTGCTTTCAGGTCATCTATTTGATCTTTATATTCTTTCTCTCTTTATCTAAGGTTTGCTACTTGCTCCTTTTATTCTAGAATTATATTCTCTTTTTCCTTATTTTCTCTTTAAACTTCCTCCTCACTCTTAGGATTAGCAGATTTCTTATTTAAGCAATCTTTAGCTAAGCTATTTAAAATTTGATTTTTAAGCTCTTCAAGTTCTTTATCCTAATCTTCTTAATAAACCTACTATATTTAATTTTCTTTTTATTACTGTTCATACAGTTTCCTCAACTCTTAGATAATTACAAGTTATTATGTACCTTATTCAATTGTATCACTTTTACTATCTTTTATAGCTTTATATTTGCTTGATATCTCTTCAATATCTTATAGCTATTTTTAAACTTGTAATCTAACTTATTATTATTCCTATTCTAGTGACTAAAGTTACTTAGAGCAAAGGTTTTGTATTTGCTCTTAGTAGAATTTCTATACTTTTTTAGCTATTTCTTTTTGAATGGATTCTTTATTTTCGATATCTTGAATTATTTATTTAAGAGTTTTTTACTATTACTTAAGCTTCATTTGCGCTTTCAAATCTTTTATTTCTAAATTTACTTAATTCTACATCCAGGATAAATATTCTTTTATATCTTTGTGCTAATGGTTCTCATGATTTGCTGCCCCGCATGTCTTGCATATTTTTTTATTTTCTTCACTGCAAAAGAAATCTAAAGGCTCTTAATGAGACTCGCAAAGTTCTTTTTCACTTTGCTCGGTTTAAACACTCTCAGGATCAATTTTTTGCAGAGCTTACTTACACGTTTTCTGATGTCTTTCCAAATAAAGACTCTCTTTATTCTAGGGTCTTATCAAGCACTTTTCACAATGCAGACAACCGCATTCAATTTCTCTAGGTTTGCGTTTATCATTGTCAAAGTTCTTTTGACAAATCTAGCAAATACCTTCAGACATTTATTATAAAGTTTCAAATTAAACAAATATTAAAAATATTTACTTTATAGTAAAGTTATTCTATTCAATTTCTAACGTAATTATTCATATCTATTTCACTATTTTAAGCTTTTTATCTTTATTTTCTTTGGCTTTTGGATTATGCTATTTAGCCTAGTTATAGTCAAGCAAATTGCTTATGCTAGTAAATTTCTTTAAAATTGGTATTTAGTTTCAATTATTTGGATTAGTAATGCAGTTTATTGGTATTCTAATGCTTCTGTTTAAGCTTTGGATGATTATATACGATTATATGGTTAGATTTCTTAATTTTAACTAAATTGTTTAGATATTAAGATAATGGAAGGATAAACCTTTGTATATCCTAACTCTTAGCTATGTGAAGATTGACAGAGATATACTTATATATGGTAAAAGCCTAGTATATCACACTAAGCTTTTGAATACTTTTACACTTATTCTATGAGAGTAACTTCCCATTATCTTATAACAGACCCATATGGTAAATAATGCTGATATTGTTATATAACTTAAGCTTAAACTTCTACTTTAACTTAAAGAACTAAGCTTTTAATACTTTTAATTATATTAAATAATAGAATTTTGGCTATAATAGTGAGGAAGCTGGATAATTAGAAATGCTTGTATTGTCTACTAAGAAATGAGAAACTTCATAGGCATTGGCAAAGAAAGAGCGTATGAGTTCTGTGAAGTATAAACTTGAAGCTTATATTTACAATGTATAACCTTTTATGTTAATCAAGCTTTAGGAGGTTAGTTGATTGCGAAGGAAAGTTGATCTGATTTAAGATGTATGGAAGGTTTATTTACATTAATTAGTACTTTAATTTAATTTTTCTGCATGTTAATAAGAAAAGAAGTTTGGATCCTAATGCTTTACTATTTAAAATCGCTTTTCAAGGATGGGAAATTAACTTCCTATCTCAAATGTTTGAAGCGTACTTATTAAATAGTACTTAAAAAAGAAAAATAGTTTTACAGAAAGACAATCAAAGGATTTAGTTTCTTTTCAGGCTTAAAGAAAAAGCTTCAATACATTGCTCTTATTTGTTAATGTTTCATCATAAAGTCTATAATCTATATTATCTTTTAGCAATTCATACTAAACTATATTTAACAGAACCTAGCAATCCATTCCAGCTGCATTAAAAGTTTTATTTTTAGTTATCTTTTAGCTTCTTATTTTATAATCCTTCATTTCACAAATTCTTTAAATAAGTCTCAAATATTTAGCAATGGGAGCTAGCTTTACTCAAAGGAGAGTCTAAGAATATTACTAGTTCTTTACTTCTTCTACAGATTTTGCATACAATTAATTTTCAATTTCTTAGATTTATCCTTCCTAACTTTTTAATTTATGTTTTATCCTTGTTAGTTAATATAGCACTAGCAAGTTCAATTGTTTACATCAGTTTTTTATACAATTTTATTAGTAAAGCTTTCAAAATTTTAATGTCAAATCCTTGAAATTTCCAAGTTCTTATTTTTATAACAGTATAAATAGGATTTTCTGGAAAAATTAGTGGGAACAAAATTATAAAAGCAAATTATTGCTTCTCTTATCGATTGCACGGAGAATTAATATCACTTACTGTCCTTATACAGCTAACCTCTTTGATTCTTTCTTCTTTTGTTTATTATATTAATTAACGTAATTTTGGTTAAAACGATTTTTCTCTTTATTTACAAAACTGTTTAAAGATATGGAAAACAGTAAAATAGGTCTTGATATTTAGTTCAAACTGGTACGATTGATAGCTAATATAGGAGAAATGGAGAAAGAAGTTGAATAAGCTCGTTTAGCATTATGTAATAACTCTAATTTCTAGCCCCAAAGTGCTTTTAGTATAATTGATAGGACGAATAAAGGATATCTTTCTGTTGATGACTTGGTTCGTTTTTTGAAGATTAATTGCTTTTAATGCTCCTCAAGAGATGCTTTAAATCTCTTTAGGTGGTATGGAACTTCAATCAAAGGATAGCTTGGATATAACCTGTTTTTAAATTCGGTCTTAACGCAATCTAACTTAGAGTTAAAATGCTAAGTACAAGGCAGAAAAGATATGAAGACTGGTTTTCTTCCTGACAAAATAGAATTCCTGCTTTCTAGAGTATTTTGGGTAGAACTAGATCGATTTAAAGATTTATCAGGCTATAAGTAGGAATTAGTAAACAGTAAAGGATTTAAACTGAAAGATGCTTTCGGCTTAATAATATAAAACTAAGGTAGTCATATTAGAAAAGAGCAGCTTTAGTATTTTATAGGGAAATTTGGATATTTTAACCAGAATAAAGAATCAGAAAGCATTATAAGAAGATTTGATTAGGATGGAGATCAATTGATTTCATTTAAAGACTTTGAAAAAACATTTCAGATGATCGGTCACTGTGACTAGACTTTAGATATTTGAGAGTCTTCTTTTTAAACTCGTTAGGAAGAATCTCCATATAAATAGTCTCCACAAAAATAGGCTAAAGAATGCTCTAAGAACTTTGATGGATTGATCTCAAACCTTCCGTTCTATAAAGAAAGTAGTTTTCGCTAGTAAAAAAGGACTTAATAACAATCATGAAGGTTAAAGGATATGAGTCAATCTTTTTTTAATGACCACAAATACTAATAAAGGTCAAAATCATAAGAAAGTAAAGGGAATTTTATATAAATATTGACTAACAAAAATGTAATCCAACGAAAGGCTTTCTAAAGGATCTGCTTGAATAAGTTACTAGAATCTAATCATTTAAAATCATCTAGAAATTCTAGAGATTAAAGCTTAGCTTTGAGTACTAATTTAGTTTCGAAAAACTATTAAAAGGATAATAAAATTTTGGAAAGCTTAGAGTAGAAGATAAGCTCAAAAAGAGATTAGATGATAACCATGCTTTAGAACTAAAATGGTTAAATGTCTCAAACATCGTCGAGAGATAAATAAATGTATATATCTCTAGCAAAACAAGTAGCTGTCCTTTTTAGAGAGTAAATATCACTAGAAAGCGAATTAGAGCTCCTAAGATAGGAATTATCCTTAAATGGGAATTTCAATTTGAAAGATACTTTTGATTACTTCGATCTGAACTAAAGAGGATACATAGCTACGCAAGATATCAAAATAGCTTCTAATATAAGAGGACTATCATTAAACAATAGCTAGCTTTAGATATTCTTTACAAGATATGATTTAAATAATGACTAAAAGCTAGATTTTGCTGAGTTTAGCTAAATATTCATTCCCAAGTAAAGTGAATATTTAAATTTAATGAAGGATCAGGTTAATTAAGGATTGCTAGGAGCTTATCAGAACTAGTAGAATATGTGTGGATCCGAGACATTAAAGCTAATTTTCTAGATTCTAAAGCTGAATTGCGAAGTCGAGGAGAAACTTGAAAAAATGAAGCAACAATTAAAAGAATATACAGAGTTTGATATCTCATAGTTATTCTTCTCAATAGCATAGAAAGAAAGTAGCTTTATAACATATGAAGACGTAATTTTTTATATTTAGCTCAGAGCATTTTTACAAAAAAACGGCTTTCAGCCTGTTAAAAGACAGCTAGATTTGTTAATAGGCAGATACGGCAAGGAAAAAGGAGGAAGAGTTACATATAAAGAGTTCATGAAGGAATTTTATAGTAAATCTTAATAACTTATTTCACTTTCTAACCATAAATATCTGTTACTTTATCTTTTTGAAACTAATATAAGTTATAAGATAATCTATAATAACTCTTTGATTTAAAGCCAAGAATAGAATATAATGATTGAAACTTAGTTATTTTTAACGTTAGTATGACACATAATATTTACATGCAAGTATTAAATTTAAGTTTATATCTTTATTCATTTGATTTGAAAATAAGATTTTTCTAAAACTTGATACTTAGATTATTGGAAAAGATCTTGAAAGTATTTCTGGTAGATTTCTAACTAAAACACTAATATCCAAAGCTTTTCTTTTAGATATCTATACTCTATTATTTATCTATATTAGAAAAGTCTACCAAAATTGCTTTTACACTGAGGCTAAAAAACTGGATGCTTTAGCTAAAGGCAGAAAAAGAGTTTAGAAATGTTTTTTTTAGTTCTTAAACTTGATTCTAGCATATTTAGTTTGAACTATTATATTACTTACTGCTAGCTTCTTCATCTACCTTTATAACCCTATTAATTTAAAACTTCTAAGCTGCTCTTTATTTAGTATTAAATGAGTCTTATAGAATAAAATTTAAATAAAACTTTAACTAAAATTATTAAATCTAAAGCTATTAAATCTTATTAACTATATTAAGGGATCAAAGCTTTCTGTGTTTAATAAACCACAAGAAAGGTTAAATTAAAAGGAAAATGCAAGACGTAGTAGTCATTTTCCCATAAAAATTATATAAAGGATCGTATAATGAGGCGATGCAATTACAAAAGTGAGTAGACTTGAGAAAAGGTTTAGAAAGGATATAGTTTAAAATGGAAGAAAATTCATTTCTTTTTAAACTGCAAATAGGACAAGATTTATTGAACTAAGAAGTTGGCACTTCTATTTAACTTTAGTTTTCATTTGGAACTAATGGAATATAAGAGGTTTCAAATAGAGTTAATCTCATAACTGATGGAAAAGAAGCTGAAAAATAGATAAATATCATACTGGAAGTTGAAGGAGATAGTAATAAATTTATTAATAAATTAGAAAAGAAACTTGAGAAGGTTTCTTAAGGTGAAGGGTAGGAAGGGTTTTTAATAAAAATGATAAAGAATTTAGTTAGTAGAAAAGTTACCACTAATGGGAAAAATGTAATTATTCAGCTCTAGCCTCAGGAATACGCTTGTCTAGGATTATAAGAAATGATTAGTTAAGCAGTAGCTTTGGCTGGTTCTCTTTTAGAACATAAAAATTAGATAGACATTTAGTTAAAATTTCATAGTACTATAGGAGAGATCTTGAAAGAAGAAATATCTCCTTTGAAAGTCCTTTTTTAGGGAGCTTCATTAGAAATAAGCTTGAATATTCTAAAAGAATTCAGAAAGTAAGCTATGGAAATGTTTGGAGATATGCTTCCAGCTCCCTTTAATCTGATCTAAGGATCTCTTTACCTATTTCATAATCTAAAGTTCGAACTAAATTTTCAAAGCTTCAACGAATTATCTGAAGACTAAAAATTATATTTAGAGAAAATGGAAAAAACGATTTTAAGAGAAAGAAAAGAAATGTAAGAAGAGATAAATTACAGCATAAAGGGTAACGATCTAGAACTGCTAAACTATTTAAATAAAAAACTAAAAGGAAAAGCCTAGTTAATGATATTGACTCCTTTTGGTGGTTTTAGTATAAATCTAATTATGCCAGGAATTGGAAACTTAATTCCTTCTACAAGTTCAAAAGAGAAAGGTATATAAAATAATTAAATAAACTATTTAATAAATTTAATGAAAATAGACAAAAATTTCTATAAAATATATTAAAGGAAACAAAAATGCATTAAGAACCATATATCAACTAAATAGAAAAAAGAAAGGCAATATAATTAAAAAAAATTAGCAAAATTAAAATTATTTAAATGAAATTTGTTTAAAATATCTTGTATAAAAACATGCAATCATAAAATAATTTAATAAAAAAACATTAGAACATGAATAAATAAAAATTAAATATGAGTATTTAAAATTGAAAAGGGAGAATCAAAATAGAACTTACTAAACCAAATTTATAAATAAAAGAAATAAAAATTTTGCTGATTTAGCTTAATATTTATATCTAAATTTATTTCATATATTTTCAGTTCTTATTTTCAATCAAATATTCTTGAAACATAAGATCAATACAAGCAAATTTAAGTTGGCCTTGTAAAGAATAGCTTTTTAATAAACAAAAACATTTATAGATAAGATAAATAAATTGCTGGAAGGGGTTGCGAATAATAAATAATTAAATTGATTTAATATGTTTTTTCATATTTCATACAGATAATAAGTTTTTTGAAATTTTCAAGCTAATAATTTTTTTAATTTTTTTCTAATCTTAATTTCTTATAAAATGTGCCTATTAACGATGTATCTCTTTCATAATCTCGTTAAAATACTTAAATTCTCCCCTTAGTGGTTTGGATTAAAAAATTTAATCCTTAATATATTTTAGAAAGTTGTCATAGATTAGGGAAGCACCAATTTATATAGAGCTAGTTATAAGTCAAGAGAAATTATGTTCCTTTTCATATATAATATTGAAAATCCTTAATAATAACTTATATAATTTCAAAGTAATTATATGCACATCTTATATAGACAAAATTAAGAAATTTAAAGTGCTCATTTTTTATTTAATAAAATAAAGAAATTTAAAAATAAATTCTGAATTCCGAAATAGAGATTTAAATAATTATAATATGTTTATAAAGAATTGTAAATAGTGTATAAAGTAGTAAAGTTTTTTATTTTTTAAGTTCTTTAAAAGAAATTTTAGTAGATCTTTGAATCATCGTTTTATCGCAACTTGACAGAATGTTAAATTAAAATTCACATTATTCCATCAATAAAATTTTCGATCACGAGAATTCTGAAAAATGATTCATATAAATGAGAAATTAAATAAAAAATAAATCTTGTAAAGAAAAGAAAAAAAATAAAAAAAGGAAAAAAACGTGACTGTTGATCAATTCTCATCACATATAAATAAATTAATGAAAGTATAATAAAGCTAAAATAAATTTATAAGAAAAAAAGAAGTGAAAGTGTTTGATTTATGGAATGTTCTAGAAAATAAAATATAAATGTTCTAGAATGTTCTTTAAGGTATAAAAATATTAGTATAGAAAAAGAAGTAATAAAAAATGGCATAAAAGAGATGTTATTACAAGATATTAGGTGTAGATAAGTCAGCGAGTATGGAAGAGATAAAGAAAGCATATCGTAAATTAGCGATACGTTGGCATCCAGATAAGAATTTAGAAAATAAGTAAGAAGCGGAGTAAAGATTTAAGGAAATAGGAGAAGCATATTCTGTATTATCAGATCCTTAGAAGCGAAAATAATATGATTAATATGGTTTTGAAGGAGCATAAATGTAAAATGGTTTTGACGATTTTGAAGGATTTGATGGAGGATTTAGTTTTAAGAGAGCAGAAGATATATTTAAAGAATTTTTTGGAGGAAAAGATCCATTTGAAGAAATGTTTGGTGGTTTTGAATTTAAGAGTTTTGGTGAAGATCCGTTTGAAATATTTGGAGGAAAGAAGAAAAAGAAAAAAGGAATATTTGAAGATTTTGATTTTGGTGGAATGTAGAGTAGTAGTAGTATGTTTTAATAATAATAATCTATGGGAGAGTCAAGAAGTGTGAGTACAACAACTTATTCGAAGAATGGAAAGACATATACGAAGAAAGTGACGGAAATAAGAAAGCCGGATGGAACGGTGTAAAGATTTGAAGAAGAGATTCATGGAAATGAGAAGCCTAAAAGTATATCGAATAAGAATGTGGGTAAAGTGAGTTTAAAGGATAAGAAGAAACGATGAGAGAGAGTATAGTTTAATTGATTTTGTATATATATATAGTAATTTTTAAAGTAAATGATAAATGGAATATTTATAAAGGATATTGAGAGATATAAGAGTAAATATAATTTATAAGAAAAAAAGAAGTGAAAGTGTTTGATTTATGGAATGTTCTAGAAAATAAAATATAAATGTTCTAGAATGTTCTTTAAGGTATAAAAATATTAGTATAGAAAAAGAAGTAATAAAAAATGGCATAAAAGAGATGTTATTACAAGATATTAGGTGTAGATAAGTCAGCGAGTATGGAAGAGATAAAGAAAGCATATCGTAAATTAGCGATACGTTGGCATCCAGATAAGAATTTAGAAAATAAGTAAGAAGCGGAGTAAAGATTTAAGGAAATAGGAGAAGCATATTCTGTATTATCAGATCCTTAGAAGCGAAAATAATATGATTAATATGGTTTTGAAGGAGCATAAATGTAAAATGGTTTTGACGATTTTGAAGGATTTGATGGAGGATTTAGTTTTAAGAGAGCAGAAGATATATTTAAAGAATTTTTTGGAGGAAAAGATCCATTTGAAGAAATGTTTGGTGGTTTTGAATTTAAGAGTTTTGGTGAAGATCCGTTTGAAATATTTGGAGGAAAGAAGAAAAAGAAAAAAGGAATATTTGAAGATTTTGATTTTGGTGGAATGTAGAGTAGTAGTAGTATGTTTTAATAATAATAATCTATGGGAGAGTCAAGAAGTGTGAGTACAACAACTTATTCGAAGAATGGAAAGACATATACGAAGAAAGTGACGGAAATAAGAAAGCCGGATGGAACGGTGTAAAGATTTGAAGAAGAGATTCATGGAAATGAGAAGCCTAAAAGTATATCGAATAAGAATGTGGGTAAAGTGAGTTTAAAGGATAAGAAGAAACGATGAGAGAGAGTATAGTTTAATTGATTTTGTATATATATATAGTAATTTTTAAAGTAAATGATAAATGGAATATTTATAAAGGATATTGAGAGATATAAGAGTAAATATAATTTATAAGAAAAAAAGAAGTGAAAGTGTTTGATTTATGGAATGTTCTAGAAAATAAAATATAAATGTTCTAGAATGTTCTTTAAGGTATAAAAATATTAGTATAGAAAAAGAAGTAATAAAAAATGGCATAAAAGAGATGTTATTACAAGATATTAGGTGTAGATAAGTCAGCGAGTATGGAAGAGATAAAGAAAGCATATCGTAAATTAGCGATACGTTGGCATCCAGATAAGAATTTAGAAAATAAGTAAGAAGCGGAGTAAAGATTTAAGGAAATAGGAGAAGCATATTCTGTATTATCAGATCCTTAGAAGCGAAAATAATATGATTAATATGGTTTTGAAGGAGCATAAATGTAAAATGGTTTTGACGATTTTGAAGGATTTGATGGAGGATTTAGTTTTAAGAGAGCAGAAGATATATTTAAAGAATTTTTTGGAGGAAAAGATCCATTTGAAGAAATGTTTGGTGGTTTTGAATTTAAGAGTTTTGGTGAAGATCCGTTTGAAATATTTGGAGGAAAGAAGAAAAAGAAAAAAGGAATATTTGAAGATTTTGATTTTGGTGGAATGTAGAGTAGTAGTAGTATGTTTTAATAATAATAATCTATGGGAGAGTCAAGAAGTGTGAGTACAACAACTTATTCGAAGAATGGAAAGACATATACGAAGAAAGTGACGGAAATAAGAAAGCCGGATGGAACGGTGTAAAGATTTGAAGAAGAGATTCATGGAAATGAGAAGCCTAAAAGTATATCGAATAAGAATGTGGGTAAAGTGAGTTTAAAGGATAAGAAGAAACGATGAGAGAGAGTATAGTTTAATTGATTTTGTATATATATATAGTAATTTTTAAAGTAAATGATAAATGGAATATTTATAAAGGATATTGAGAGATATAAGAGTAAATATAATTTATAAGAAAAAAAGAAGTGAAAGTGTTTGATTTATGGAATGTTCTAGAAAATAAAATATAAATGTTCTAGAATGTTCTTTAAGGTATAAAAATATTAGTATAGAAAAAGAAGTAATAAAAAATGGCATAAAAGAGATGTTATTACAAGATATTAGGTGTAGATAAGTCAGCGAGTATGGAAGAGATAAAGAAAGCATATCGTAAATTAGCGATACGTTGGCATCCAGATAAGAATTTAGAAAATAAGTAAGAAGCGGAGTAAAGATTTAAGGAAATAGGAGAAGCATATTCTGTATTATCAGATCCTTAGAAGCGAAAATAATATGATTAATATGGTTTTGAAGGAGCATAAATGTAAAATGGTTTTGACGATTTTGAAGGATTTGATGGAGGATTTAGTTTTAAGAGAGCAGAAGATATATTTAAAGAATTTTTTGGAGGAAAAGATCCATTTGAAGAAATGTTTGGTGGTTTTGAATTTAAGAGTTTTGGTGAAGATCCGTTTGAAATATTTGGAGGAAAGAAGAAAAAGAAAAAAGGAATATTTGAAGATTTTGATTTTGGTGGAATGTAGAGTAGTAGTAGTATGTTTTAATAATAATAATCTATGGGAGAGTCAAGAAGTGTGAGTACAACAACTTATTCGAAGAATGGAAAGACATATACGAAGAAAGTGACGGAAATAAGAAAGCCGGATGGAACGGTGTAAAGATTTGAAGAAGAGATTCATGGAAATGAGAAGCCTAAAAGTATATCGAATAAGAATGTGGGTAAAGTGAGTTTAAAGGATAAGAAGAAACGATGAGAGAGAGTATAGTTTAATTGATTTTGTATATATATATAGTAATTTTTAAAGTAAATGATAAATGGAATATTTATAAAGGATATTGAGAGATATAAGAGTAAATATAATTTATAAGAAAAAAAGAAGTGAAAGTGTTTGATTTATGGAATGTTCTAGAAAATAAAATATAAATGTTCTAGAATGTTCTTTAAGGTATAAAAATATTAGTATAGAAAAAGAAGTAATAAAAAATGGCATAAAAGAGATGTTATTACAAGATATTAGGTGTAGATAAGTCAGCGAGTATGGAAGAGATAAAGAAAGCATATCGTAAATTAGCGATACGTTGGCATCCAGATAAGAATTTAGAAAATAAGTAAGAAGCGGAGTAAAGATTTAAGGAAATAGGAGAAGCATATTCTGTATTATCAGATCCTTAGAAGCGAAAATAATATGATTAATATGGTTTTGAAGGAGCATAAATGTAAAATGGTTTTGACGATTTTGAAGGATTTGATGGAGGATTTAGTTTTAAGAGAGCAGAAGATATATTTAAAGAATTTTTTGGAGGAAAAGATCCATTTGAAGAAATGTTTGGTGGTTTTGAATTTAAGAGTTTTGGTGAAGATCCGTTTGAAATATTTGGAGGAAAGAAGAAAAAGAAAAAAGGAATATTTGAAGATTTTGATTTTGGTGGAATGTAGAGTAGTAGTAGTATGTTTTAATAATAATAATCTATGGGAGAGTCAAGAAGTGTGAGTACAACAACTTATTCGAAGAATGGAAAGACATATACGAAGAAAGTGACGGAAATAAGAAAGCCGGATGGAACGGTGTAAAGATTTGAAGAAGAGATTCATGGAAATGAGAAGCCTAAAAGTATATCGAATAAGAATGTGGGTAAAGTGAGTTTAAAGGATAAGAAGAAACGATGAGAGAGAGTATAGTTTAATTGATTTTGTATATATATATAGTAATTTTTAAAGTAAATGATAAATGGAATATTTATAAAGGATATTGAGAGATATAAGAGTAAATATAATTTATAAGAAAAAAAGAAGTGAAAGTGTTTGATTTATGGAATGTTCTAGAAAATAAAATATAAATGTTCTAGAATGTTCTTTAAGGTATAAAAATATTAGTATAGAAAAAGAAGTAATAAAAAATGGCATAAAAGAGATGTTATTACAAGATATTAGGTGTAGATAAGTCAGCGAGTATGGAAGAGATAAAGAAAGCATATCGTAAATTAGCGATACGTTGGCATCCAGATAAGAATTTAGAAAATAAGTAAGAAGCGGAGTAAAGATTTAAGGAAATAGGAGAAGCATATTCTGTATTATCAGATCCTTAGAAGCGAAAATAATATGATTAATATGGTTTTGAAGGAGCATAAATGTAAAATGGTTTTGACGATTTTGAAGGATTTGATGGAGGATTTAGTTTTAAGAGAGCAGAAGATATATTTAAAGAATTTTTTGGAGGAAAAGATCCATTTGAAGAAATGTTTGGTGGTTTTGAATTTAAGAGTTTTGGTGAAGATCCGTTTGAAATATTTGGAGGAAAGAAGAAAAAGAAAAAAGGAATATTTGAAGATTTTGATTTTGGTGGAATGTAGAGTAGTAGTAGTATGTTTTAATAATAATAATCTATGGGAGAGTCAAGAAGTGTGAGTACAACAACTTATTCGAAGAATGGAAAGACATATACGAAGAAAGTGACGGAAATAAGAAAGCCGGATGGAACGGTGTAAAGATTTGAAGAAGAGATTCATGGAAATGAGAAGCCTAAAAGTATATCGAATAAGAATGTGGGTAAAGTGAGTTTAAAGGATAAGAAGAAACGATGAGAGAGAGTATAGTTTAATTGATTTTGTATATATATATAGTAATTTTTAAAGTAAATGATAAATGGAATATTTATAAAGGATATTGAGAGATATAAGAGTAAATATAATTTATAAGAAAAAAAGAAGTGAAAGTGTTTGATTTATGGAATGTTCTAGAAAATAAAATATAAATGTTCTAGAATGTTCTTTAAGGTATAAAAATATTAGTATAGAAAAAGAAGTAATAAAAAATGGCATAAAAGAGATGTTATTACAAGATATTAGGTGTAGATAAGTCAGCGAGTATGGAAGAGATAAAGAAAGCATATCGTAAATTAGCGATACGTTGGCATCCAGATAAGAATTTAGAAAATAAGTAAGAAGCGGAGTAAAGATTTAAGGAAATAGGAGAAGCATATTCTGTATTATCAGATCCTTAGAAGCGAAAATAATATGATTAATATGGTTTTGAAGGAGCATAAATGTAAAATGGTTTTGACGATTTTGAAGGATTTGATGGAGGATTTAGTTTTAAGAGAGCAGAAGATATATTTAAAGAATTTTTTGGAGGAAAAGATCCATTTGAAGAAATGTTTGGTGGTTTTGAATTTAAGAGTTTTGGTGAAGATCCGTTTGAAATATTTGGAGGAAAGAAGAAAAAGAAAAAAGGAATATTTGAAGATTTTGATTTTGGTGGAATGTAGAGTAGTAGTAGTATGTTTTAATAATAATAATCTATGGGAGAGTCAAGAAGTGTGAGTACAACAACTTATTCGAAGAATGGAAAGACATATACGAAGAAAGTGACGGAAATAAGAAAGCCGGATGGAACGGTGTAAAGATTTGAAGAAGAGATTCATGGAAATGAGAAGCCTAAAAGTATATCGAATAAGAATGTGGGTAAAGTGAGTTTAAAGGATAAGAAGAAACGATGAGAGAGAGTATAGTTTAATTGATTTTGTATATATATATAGTAATTTTTAAAGTAAATGATAAATGGAATATTTATAAAGGATATTGAGAGATATAAGAGTAAATATAATTTATAAGAAAAAAAGAAGTGAAAGTGTTTGATTTATGGAATGTTCTAGAAAATAAAATATAAATGTTCTAGAATGTTCTTTAAGGTATAAAAATATTAGTATAGAAAAAGAAGTAATAAAAAATGGCATAAAAGAGATGTTATTACAAGATATTAGGTGTAGATAAGTCAGCGAGTATGGAAGAGATAAAGAAAGCATATCGTAAATTAGCGATACGTTGGCATCCAGATAAGAATTTAGAAAATAAGTAAGAAGCGGAGTAAAGATTTAAGGAAATAGGAGAAGCATATTCTGTATTATCAGATCCTTAGAAGCGAAAATAATATGATTAATATGGTTTTGAAGGAGCATAAATGTAAAATGGTTTTGACGATTTTGAAGGATTTGATGGAGGATTTAGTTTTAAGAGAGCAGAAGATATATTTAAAGAATTTTTTGGAGGAAAAGATCCATTTGAAGAAATGTTTGGTGGTTTTGAATTTAAGAGTTTTGGTGAAGATCCGTTTGAAATATTTGGAGGAAAGAAGAAAAAGAAAAAAGGAATATTTGAAGATTTTGATTTTGGTGGAATGTAGAGTAGTAGTAGTATGTTTTAATAATAATAATCTATGGGAGAGTCAAGAAGTGTGAGTACAACAACTTATTCGAAGAATGGAAAGACATATACGAAGAAAGTGACGGAAATAAGAAAGCCGGATGGAACGGTGTAAAGATTTGAAGAAGAGATTCATGGAAATGAGAAGCCTAAAAGTATATCGAATAAGAATGTGGGTAAAGTGAGTTTAAAGGATAAGAAGAAACGATGAGAGAGAGTATAGTTTAATTGATTTTGTATATATATATAGTAATTTTTAAAGTAAATGATAAATGGAATATTTATAAAGGATATTGAGAGATATAAGAGTAAATATAATTTATAAGAAAAAAAGAAGTGAAAGTGTTTGATTTATGGAATGTTCTAGAAAATAAAATATAAATGTTCTAGAATGTTCTTTAAGGTATAAAAATATTAGTATAGAAAAAGAAGTAATAAAAAATGGCATAAAAGAGATGTTATTACAAGATATTAGGTGTAGATAAGTCAGCGAGTATGGAAGAGATAAAGAAAGCATATCGTAAATTAGCGATACGTTGGCATCCAGATAAGAATTTAGAAAATAAGTAAGAAGCGGAGTAAAGATTTAAGGAAATAGGAGAAGCATATTCTGTATTATCAGATCCTTAGAAGCGAAAATAATATGATTAATATGGTTTTGAAGGAGCATAAATGTAAAATGGTTTTGACGATTTTGAAGGATTTGATGGAGGATTTAGTTTTAAGAGAGCAGAAGATATATTTAAAGAATTTTTTGGAGGAAAAGATCCATTTGAAGAAATGTTTGGTGGTTTTGAATTTAAGAGTTTTGGTGAAGATCCGTTTGAAATATTTGGAGGAAAGAAGAAAAAGAAAAAAGGAATATTTGAAGATTTTGATTTTGGTGGAATGTAGAGTAGTAGTAGTATGTTTTAATAATAATAATCTATGGGAGAGTCAAGAAGTGTGAGTACAACAACTTATTCGAAGAATGGAAAGACATATACGAAGAAAGTGACGGAAATAAGAAAGCCGGATGGAACGGTGTAAAGATTTGAAGAAGAGATTCATGGAAATGAGAAGCCTAAAAGTATATCGAATAAGAATGTGGGTAAAGTGAGTTTAAAGGATAAGAAGAAACGATGAGAGAGAGTATAGTTTAATTGATTTTGTATATATATATAGTAATTTTTAAAGTAAATGATAAATGGAATATTTATAAAGGATATTGAGAGATATAAGAGTAAATATAATTTATAAGAAAAAAAGAAGTGAAAGTGTTTGATTTATGGAATGTTCTAGAAAATAAAATATAAATGTTCTAGAATGTTCTTTAAGGTATAAAAATATTAGTATAGAAAAAGAAGTAATAAAAAATGGCATAAAAGAGATGTTATTACAAGATATTAGGTGTAGATAAGTCAGCGAGTATGGAAGAGATAAAGAAAGCATATCGTAAATTAGCGATACGTTGGCATCCAGATAAGAATTTAGAAAATAAGTAAGAAGCGGAGTAAAGATTTAAGGAAATAGGAGAAGCATATTCTGTATTATCAGATCCTTAGAAGCGAAAATAATATGATTAATATGGTTTTGAAGGAGCATAAATGTAAAATGGTTTTGACGATTTTGAAGGATTTGATGGAGGATTTAGTTTTAAGAGAGCAGAAGATATATTTAAAGAATTTTTTGGAGGAAAAGATCCATTTGAAGAAATGTTTGGTGGTTTTGAATTTAAGAGTTTTGGTGAAGATCCGTTTGAAATATTTGGAGGAAAGAAGAAAAAGAAAAAAGGAATATTTGAAGATTTTGATTTTGGTGGAATGTAGAGTAGTAGTAGTATGTTTTAATAATAATAATCTATGGGAGAGTCAAGAAGTGTGAGTACAACAACTTATTCGAAGAATGGAAAGACATATACGAAGAAAGTGACGGAAATAAGAAAGCCGGATGGAACGGTGTAAAGATTTGAAGAAGAGATTCATGGAAATGAGAAGCCTAAAAGTATATCGAATAAGAATGTGGGTAAAGTGAGTTTAAAGGATAAGAAGAAACGATGAGAGAGAGTATAGTTTAATTGATTTTCATTTACTTTTAAATCTTTTTATTGTTTCAAAACTACTTATTTATTTAGAGAACATTATTAATTTTTTTTGATTTTTTTTTTTCTTTGATTTGATCTTCATAATCTTTTTAAATGTTTAAAATTAATTTTTAAATTTCTATGAAATCTGTAAACTTTTTTTTGTTATCAGCGTCGTTAATCTCTTTACTACATTTTTTTTTTACATTTATTTATTTATTTTATTTTAATTTTTTATTTCTGATTATTTTTTTATGTTCACATATGTTTTTGAAAAAATATGCCTTTTCATATATATATATATATTTTTTTTAACTTCAGGTTTTTTGTATACCTTTTAAGTTTTTTTTCTTCACAATTGCTGTAGAAGTTCATTTTCATTTATTATCATTCCGATTTTTAAACTATTTTTATTATTTTTACTTATTGGTCTATGTTTTGGAAGGTCGATGTTTTTTTGGTATTACATTTTTTATTTAAAAGACATTATTGTTGGATTTGTAGAGATCATTTTTTAAGGTTTCCTGAAATCTAAATTATTACAGGATTCAATTAATAAAATTTTTTTGATTGTTTTGACCCTGTGTTTTTTAGTTGTTTTTCTTTCTCTTGGTTACTGTTTATTGACTCTGAATAAACACTCTATCAATACTCTCTAAAGTTAACATATCTCGTTTATTGTGGATCAGTTGCGAAATAGGCATATAAATTCTGACATTTATATCTTATCAAAATCTGAATTCTATAAAATAACTTGAATCAGTGCTGCTGAAGTTTCTGATAAGTCGAATATTCTTTTCTCGTAAGGTTAAAAGAGTTTTCAGAGGTCACCGGCCTCTCTATAAAAACTTTTTTTTATACATATTTATTTTTCGTCCAGAATTTCATATTTCGTTTTTTATTATTTTTACTTAACAATGATGTCTATTTTATAATTAAATTTTTTTATTGACTTTATTTTATATTCAATAAACAGCATTTTTTAGGGTTTAAAATACGTAAAAAACGTGACGTCATATTATAATTGAAAATAATAAAAAAAGGTATCTTTATTTAAGGAAATACTAATTCTAATGTACAACAAACAACAATTAAAATTTTTGTTTATTTTTAAGTGAGTTTTTTTGTTTTTCTTTTATTGAGATGTTTTATCATGTCTAAAATGTTTTGAATTAATTTATAAAATTTTTAATAAATAGCAAGCAGTGATCTTTCTTGTTTATTTAATAATTTTTTGCATAAAAAAAGGAAATATAACAAGATAATACTGATCTTTTTAAAGGTTTTTCAATTTTATATTTTTTTCAAATTTCTTTCTGTTTTTTGATGTCCTTATTATTTTTTAAGTTGTTTTTGTGATTTAATTGCCTTAACCAAAGTTTTAATTTTATTAAGTAAATTTTTTGGAAAAATTTATTTTTCCAAATGTTATAAATTTTTATTTATTTATCATTAAATAAATAGACCATTTTTTAAAGCTTTTTTAGATAACCTTTTTTTATTTTAATGATTTATAACTTAGATTTATTTAATTTTAAAATGTATTTTTTTAATAACTATATATATAATTATTTTTAATTTTAGATTAAAATGCTGTTTAAGGTTTTTAATTTTTTTATGGTTTTCAAAATATTGAGCAATCTTTGTTTCTTAAATGGCTTTGATCAAGATAGTTACACTCAGATTCGCTAATTTAATAGTTACATAAAATGCACTTTATCGTTTTTGATACAAAATACTAATAAATTTTATTTCCTTTTTCTCTTACTTTTCATTCTTAAAGGCATTCCATGCAAAATGAGTGATTGCATCCAAGTTTTAATATATGTTTTGATTCTTTTTCATACTGGCAATTAGCACACTTTAAATAATTAAAATCTAGCTTTGGCTTTTATTTAAATTATTCTAACTGAAACTTTCTATCCATTTCTTCGGTGCTTACATAAATAAGATTAAATTTTATTTAAAATTGTAAATTTAAATCAAAAGGAGCTTCGTTTTAACTATGCTAAATTTCGATAAAAAATGGTTCTCTTGGATTTTCTTAACGGTAGTTCTTAGGGAGGATTATAAAATCAGAATAGTTTTCAGTTATGTTATTGAATCCATCAGCTTTTGATTATTCTAAAGAATAGATAATTCCAAATTGACCTGACTCATAAAGTATATAAAGAACTGGACTAATTCCAGATCTACTCATTTTTTCAAATTATATATTTTTTTTAGGATCTGGATTAAGTGAAATTAGTTATATTTTTAACCCAAATATAACATGTAATGGTCCAATTTAAATACCACTAGCATCTTTCCCCATTGTGAGAATAGACTTAATTTGTTATTCAAAGGAAGGTTAGCATTATGTCTCAAAATGCTTTCTATGTGCCTCTAAATAATTAGCTGTTAAGCATCGCATTTATCAAATTAAAGCTTCGTCTATATCGTCTATATTATCTTAAATTTACATCTCCAAATATTAAATTATGGCTTTTATTTATTATTCCTTTTAACTTTTTATTTCGTACAAAAGTCTAAGAATTTTATTTCTTAAATTGATAGAAGTTTTATTATCATTAGGTCTGATTTAATAATAACCTTGATTTAGTTAGAATTTATTGATTAAGTCATCTAATTGCGAAATTGGAGTAGAAATTCGACATAAATGCTCTAGATATGCGAATCCGATTGTTCGATAATAGCTATTTCCATCTCCTCTTACAATTCTATAAGCATTATATTTTAAATTTAGCTTTTAATAAGCTTTTTTTTCGCTTCTATTTAGTTGATAAACCTTTTAAAAATTTTGAAGATATTTTCGTGCCTCTATTTATTTAAACTATTTATTTTCTAGATTGTCTAAGTTTACAGTATTATTATAGCTTTTATACTTACTTTATTAATTAAAATTGGGAATACTTAAAACTTCTTTACTTTGATTACTAACTTAATGCTTTTCTACCTCTAATTTATCTCTTTTATTTTTATCTTTATCTTCTCTTAAGTCTTATATTTGAAACTAATTTCCAATCTCCTCTATCATATATTTATTATTGAGCTGCTAATTCTCTATTTAGTTTTTGTTCTATTAGATCTTTTTATTAGATCTATCTTCTTCCAATCTAAGAATTTTTTTTTAACTTTCTAATTTTTCTTATATGTTCTAATTATTTTGATTTTATGCTTGTTAGCAAGTATTTTGTGCTAATTTATTATTTTCGATTTGTAGCTGTTGAATTATAGATTCTAACTTACTGATTTGTTAATTATGAATATATCAGATCTAACTTTTATCATTTTCCTCCTTAAGTTGCTAATATTACTCCTTTAAATGCCTTTTTTTTTAGTTTGATTTATTCAACTTTTCTTATAAATTTTGGACTATTTTATTAAATTCTTCAAGCTATTGATTTTAAGTTCTGCTGATTTAAATTTATTCTTCCATTTATTTATTCTATTTTTATAGTATACCTTCAGTACTTTTAAACTTTGCTTCTAATTCTTAGTTCTCTTTCTTTAGTATTTCTAGTTATTATTATAATTCTTCTTCTCTTTAAATCAAGCAATTTTAATATTTATGCTGTTCTTCTTATTTTAACTATTAGCTTGATTTTTCGTAATCCATTTAATTAATATTTATCTATATCTAACTAATTTATGATATTTATTTTTCTTCTCTTTCTTTTCTTTCTTCTAATACTGATTAATTACTTCCTTCAGCTTTATTTTTACTTTTCTCAGATAATTTACAAGCCTATTAAATCTCCTATCTATTCTACTCCAAGAGTCCTTCTTTATCTTCTTACTTCTTGTTAATAAGTTCTTGCAGAGACTATAACTCCTATTAAAGTCTACTTTATTTTGACTCATAATCTTATACTATTTTTTTCATTTCTTAGTACTCTTGCTATTACTATTAATATTATTGGTTTTTCTCACTGATGTCTTCAGTTATTTATATTAAATTGCTTTATAAAAGCATTTAAAACATTTCTATCCTTACTTTCAGCTCTATAGCCTAATCATTGATTTATTCCTTTTTCTCTAAATTTTTTTAATTTTCTTATTACTTCTCATTAGCTTTGCTTTCTTCTATTTGTCTAGTATTCTAGTAAAAAGTAAGATTTTTAAGTTATTCCTATAGAAGTTTTTAGATCTGACCAATTAAATTTTTCTAAGCTTACTCGAATTTTTCTTAATTAATATTATCTGATTATAAGCTTCTTTCTTAAGCTTCTTAACTACTTTTTATTTCTTAATCCTTTGAAATTAAAATTGAAGACTCTTCCATACTTAAAGCAGATTGACTAAGGTATTAACTTTATATTAATTCCATATGTTCTAAGCAAATTTATCCTGAATTACATTTAAAGCATGACTATATCTACGCTTGCATTTTATATATAATCCAACTATTCATATCTTTTTAAATTCTTTAATAAATCACTTAATTATGATACGACTAAGAATAACCAGAATTATTAGGTTTAATATAATCAGATTAACTCTAAAGTATTACATACTGCTTAACTATTATTATAAATACAGAAGTAGGTATCAAGCTCTAATTATGAGGACACTATATCCTCATATGCTTTTAAGATGGAATGATAAAATCATTTTATAGCTTATATATAAAAAGAAGATCTTACATTATAAATTAGTACCTTGCTTATTATTAAAGAAACATTTTAAACTTGATCACCTTATTATTTTATAATTTTAGATATTTTCAATTTTATTATTTTATTATTTATAAAATTACTATAATATTTCACTCTCAGATTATTCTTTTTAACGTTTCTTTGAATAAGAGATATTAAATAAAACGATCTAATGTATTTTCTTAGTAGCTAAATGATTTCTATAATGTAAATCATTCAAAGAAATTTTTGCATTGAAGTATTATTATTTATTGTATATAAGCTTTATTGCTCTTAACGATATCTTTATAATTTAGAACTTAACTAGAAATTTTTTATCAAGAAGCTTTTAATTAGTCAATTATAATTTAATTTAGAAGTTTATTTATAAAGTAAGCTTATTGCTATTATATATTCTCATATAGCTACAAGTTAGTGAAATTTTTATTTTTTAGCTAGGAAAAATATTTTTATATGGTCTATAAAGGATTTGCTAATCCTTAACTTTAGCTTAGATATTTAAGTTTTTAATAATTAAAAGTTTAATTTTAGTGTGTATTTCAGAATGATTTCCATTTTCCTTTCGAGATATCATACATGAAAAGCAAGTTCTAGCAGTCGTACTAATAGCAGTTCTTCAAAAATGTCACTGGCTAATCGAATGTAGTTGTTTGGCCAATAAAAACTTCTCCATGTAGATTGAAAGATTTTAAATCGAAAATATAGGTTTAGAATACATTATCTCGGGAGTTATTTCATACTAAAGAACTATTCAGGGATTTATTAAAGCAAGCAGTTACTTCACTTTTAGATGGAAGCTACAATTAAGGCAGAGACCACGTTTTGAGTAGATCATATATTTATATATGAGATTAATCGATTTCTGGCTGAATATCGTGCTTCCATTTTCCTCCTAGTACTATAATTTAATTTAAGAAGTTGTAAATACCATAGTTATAAACTGCTTTTGGAATGCTGTTTATTTTTTTGAATTTGTTATTTACGAAAACTTCACAATGCTATATAGTGAAATCTTGTTGAAAGCCTGAAATTATAAAAGTTTTGCTATTTACAGTCTTAGTTCTATGTCATTTTCTCCCTTAATGCATTATATAATAATTTATTTTTCCTTCAGGATTTATAACATCAAATCTGAATCTTTAATCAAAGCTTCCTCCAGATATAACAAATCTACTAAAAGACTGCTCAAGCGAATATCCATTGTCAGTTTTTAACTTAGCTTTAGATTAAGTAGAGCTGCTATCCCTATAATTAAAAACAATTCTATTACCTTGTTTATGATCAATAGTCTGATAAATGCTTCTAAACTCCTTAATAAAATTAGGGAAAATCTCATACTTAATAATCATCAAAGGTATATTTTTAAGGATGGTTTATTTGTTCTTCTTCTTAAGAATTTTTCTTAATCTTAAAAGCTTTAAAATTTATGGTCCTTTTGCTTTTTTTTTAATCTTCATCATTTTAATTTATTAACTTAATCTTTAACTGATATTAAAGCTATTTCCAAAGATATGATCTAACTTAATAGATGTACTTTAATAATTGATTATTAACCTTATCTATATTATACTATCTTATTCCTTTGCTTCATTAACTATAAATTCTAACTTTAAGATATTGATATATCATTATAATTAAATTTTATGCTTAATCTAATATTTAATTGTATTACTACATATGCTATAATAATTATTAAACCTGCTAGCTATATTTAGGGTGTGCTTAATTTAACTGTAGTATCTTAACTCATTTAATTAGATATCATATTTCAATTGCTTCGTTATCATTTAAACTTTTGGTATGAATTTACTTTAGGAATAAATATCCAAAGTACTTCTACCTTTATTAATAAATTAGTTCTGTCAAAGAAATAATTTTAAACTTAAATTTTCGCCTTTAGCAACCATATCAATTTTTGCTAGCAGCTTTTTAAAGTTAGGGCTTTTTCCTATTTTATATATCTTTATTGAGGAATTGCATTCATCATAACTTTATCTAATTCTTACAACTGTAAATTTTAAATTTGCTCTCACTTCTCATTTCAAATCTTTTATTCACTAAACTCTTAAAATTAGCTTAATCTGATAAACCTTGATCTATATACAATGTAATTACTTATAAACTAATTCTGGTTTGCTTTAATTTAATATTAATATTGTCTCTATAGATATTTCTTTTTAAGTTAATTAATTAGCGTTCTTCTATCTACTTTTTTCAAATAAAATCATTAAACTACTAAAGGCACTTATTTACTAGTAGTAAAGAGTACAAGTAAGAAGGATAGAAAATAACTCGAAAGCTGGATTGCTGAAAAATTAAAAGTGAGAAGTTTTGGATTTAAGTGATTTTAGCTAGATTAACTATGATACTTCTAGACTTATATCCTAGTTCAATTAGTTAGCAAGGTAATTAAAACAAAGACTACTTCAATAATACTTTAAATGCTTAAAGCACTTAATTGTAAAAGTGATAGCGGATTATTTAAATGATTATACACTAAAATTAAGGTTAAGATAATCATTAAATAGTGACTCTTATTTGATTTACTAAAAGTGCTCTTTCTATAACCTTCTTTCAAATTTTATTATGATATGTAACTATTGCAATTTACTTAAGATATAAGAAAGCAAGCTATAGCCTAATTGTACTATTTATGAAATATCACACTAGAAGGGCTTATACTTAAGAAGATAAAAGATAAAAATAATCTTAGTTAAGCCTTTATCTTAATCGCTTTTTATACTAAGCTTGAAGATTTAAACTAACAGCTTTAAAAACTATAATAATTGCAGCAAGATATTACTAGATCCTTTAGATGATCAAAGCGTAAGTAAGCTTAAGGAACAAATTATTGTTAATTTTAGATTAAAATAGAAAAATAGTTAATAAAGGTTAGCTAATTACATTCCTTATAACTTACGTTTAAGTAAAATGGAAATTAGGAGTCTTAATCTAAAAGTATCAAAATAGACTTTTACATTTATAAAAATAAGCAAATTATCATACTTTTTACTCATTTTTATAATCAATTTATATCTATAAGTAAATACTAAAAAGATAAAAGGTATAAAGGTTAAATAATTAGGATCGACAAATTTAACCAGAAAATCTGCTAGTGTAAGTATAAATGAGTATTGGTGGTAAATCCATCTAAAATAAATAGATCAAAATAAACTAATTAACTTTTACAACTATTTTGAACTAAATTCTTTATATAATCATCTAAGACAATAATGGAATATTTAATAGGTAAATAGCTTTTTTCAAATTTCTCTTCTAATTTATATTTTTGATATCTTCATTCAAAATAGATATTCGCTTTCTAGGTTTATTGATTTTAGTCTAACTTATAAAGTTAGACTTATCTAGGATTTTATTTGCTTTGGGTGATAAATTGCTAGTCTAATAAATGAGATTATTAGCCAAATACTTAAATCTTTTTTAAGGCTAAATTAAAATTTAATTAGATGAGAAAAAACAGTAAATAAAAGGTTTTTTTCTTAAAATATTACACACAATTAAGTTTACAGGTACTCTTTAACCAGTTAATACTAAATGTTTATAAAAGCAATTATTAATATTAATATCGTTATTTTTGCGATTCCTGCGAGGATTCTTGATTTCCCTCAGAAGATTCTTCCTGAAAACTCTCACTTGAAGATTCATAACTCTCTAGTTAAGATCCAAAGGAAGATTAAGAAGAATTTTCAACTTTATTTTTATTAACTTTTGTCTGCTTTTTGATTTGCTATGACTTATTATTAATCCTTTATTTTAAGTTTTTGAGAAATTAGCTTTCTTTAGTGTTTTGGGATAAAATTATATTTTCTTATGTTTACTTTCCTTCCTCCTAAACTTCTTGAGATTTCTATACTTTTTTAACTCTTTTCTTAGCTTTCTTTTTACTTTTAGGTTAGCTTGCTTCTTCTCCTTATAGCTCTAGATAATTTTAATAGCTTAAAGTTTCCTTGTTCATAACTTTTTATTTTACTTCCTCTTTTACTTTAGAAGGCCAGATATAGTCTTTAAACTTAATTTCCTAAGGACAACTTTCTCCAAATTTTTCGTTATAGTAATTAAAATCTTTATCAAGTAAACTGCTTTGATGTGCATAATGAAATAAATCCCAGCCAAGTCACCAAGGTACATTTTTTCTTGCTTCTTCCTCATTAATTTAGAAGAAAGGCATATTGTTTTTATATCCTCTATCAATCCATTCTTAAACTATGATGTTATAGTAACGTTTCAAAGCTTCCACGTTTTATTCTCACATAAGAGTAGCAGGATGGTTAGACCAAGCTTTTCTCTTTCCTGTTTTATCACTTAATATAATATCAATAATCTACTTTGCCTCCACTCTCTACTTCCCTAGTCTCCTATAATCCAATGCTTTGGCGGTTCTTTTGAAGCTTTTATAAGGAAGGAATGTATTTACCATACTTTATAATTTCGCTAATTAAACTTTATTAAACTAAAGTGAGTCATTAATATCACTTTTTTCTTCATAGTTTCATATAAAAATTTAATAGAAAGCAGCAATTCGCTAATTTCAACTACATCCTCTCATGTTTAATTTCTAAAACCCTTTATAAGCTTAAGCTAATATGCTGCTATATCAGTGATTTTATTATATAATCTGTCTTTAGTAGAAACTTAATGGTTGGCATTTCATAGGTTTAAAGGGAAATTTATAAGTTTGTCACTTTTAATTTTTTAATAGCTTTAGTTATTGCAAAGGGATAAGAAGTAGCTGATATTCTTTCTCTATAGAAAGCTTAAAACCTAATTAGCTTCTTAAGGTTTGGAATAGTAAATGAACTTCACTTATATTTACTCACAGATAAGGTTAACAGATAAAAGGTTACGAAGTGTAAAATAGTTTTTAAAGGTAATTTAAATTGAAAATAGTTAAGCTTGGTGATAGAGGGTTAATAACCTAATTGATGCTTATTAATATTATATTAATATATTTTTAAATGGAAGATAGTTCCTCTGATATTGAATCTGAAGAATAAATTAAAATTGATTTTAAACGAGTAGAAAAAAGAAAATTCGGTAAAATTGGAAACTGCGTTGGATTTTTTTTCGATAATAAGGGTATGCCATTGTTGACAATTGGTCCTGACTGGCCACTTTGTGCTTGTGTTATCTTGGTGTTTGGATTTATAGATTTATTCATTCTTTGCTTTTTGAATCTAGTATTATGACTTTAAGTAATTGGAAGCTTAATATCTTTTAGTTTCATGTCCAGCTTTCTTTTGACTTCTTTACTTAATCCTGGTATTACCTTTTAGAGTGAAGAAATAGAACATAAAGATGAAGAGGGTTCAGAGTTGATATGCAAAAAATGCAATATTGTGTTCAAGGCTAGAACTTGGCACTGTGATGATTGTAATTTATGTGTAGAAGAATTAGATCATCACTGTCCTTGGACTGGGAAATGTATAGCAAAGAATAACGTAACGTGCTTTTATTCCTTTTTGATCGTATTATTTTTCAACCTCATCTACATAGTGCTAGTCTTTACTATTTTTATAGATAAATGAACACTTTTTTACATCTATTTCCTTCCTTCTTCCCTACTATCTTTATTACTATCTTCATTATCCTTTTCTATTCTACTTCCTCTCTATTATTTAGCTTAATAGGAATATAACAATCTAAAGACTTTCTTTGATAAAGAATACACTAATTAGCTCAAGAATAGCTATAAGTGAGTTATTGCTAGCTAACAATTTTATACATAGGGCTTAGTTCTTTGAGTTCCGCTTTTCATTTAAGCAAAAGTTTTCAATAAACAGATTTAATACAAAAAGAGAAATCTAAAATGAAAGAAAAATAGAATAAATAAAGCAAATAGAACATAAAGAGCTTAGTTATTGAAATAGTTCTATTAATATCAAATTACTATATTATTCTACCTTAACTAAGCTTAATTATAAGCAAACTCTTTTATTTTATTGGAGCTTAAATTAAATAAACTCAAGTTAGTTATTCTAATTAATTTGCAAGCATTCACTAGAAATAAAAAATGAGACATTCTGAATACTTTTGTCATGATAAGAGTAAGGATTGCTTGTTTTCCTTTTTTTAATTTAAAAAGATAGATCACTTATGTTCAAAATTACAAAGCTTATAATAGTCAAACTCTCAATTAAAGATATGATTGAGTGAACAATTTTAAAATTTACTTATCTTAATTCAAGAAATTTGATAATAGAATGTACAATAAATAAGATAAATATAAGCTTTAAAGTTAAATAATCAGACTAAGGATCATAAATTTCCTTTTATTAAATTAATTAAATACTTCAATTCTTCGAATTGGACTTCCCTAAAAATATTGATAGATCAAAGAGAAATAAAGTAAGGGTTGAATGTTTAAAATGTAAATTCCTTCATCATAATATTCAACTTTGGTAATCTATTTAAGTTTGTCTTAACTATTTTAATCTGATGAATTAAAGCTTTATATAGATAATATTCTAAATTATAGAGCAAAACAAACTAAAGGAAGATAAAGTTATCTTTGATATAACTAATAAAAAGCTTAAGCTTAATAAAGAAATTTATAAATAAGTCACTTTATTAATTAGCCATAAATAACTAATTTAAAAAGGTATCAATAAGCATAAAGATTTATAATAAAAGCATTAATAATAGAATGCTAGATGACTGTATATAGAGTTTAAAGATACACTTAACACATTCGAATTGGCTATAATTGATATCTATCCTTTACATGTATTTAAGCTATTAAACTTAAATAATTAATAGTTATAGCTTAAAAGATACCTTTATTAATTAGCTTGCTAAAATAATAGATAATCAACTAACATGTTCTAGTCCTAATTATAAAGAAATGCTATATTATGTACTAGCTAAATGATGCTTCTATTATTAGCTATTACTTGCTAGTAGCTTACACTTTATAATTATGAGAAGCAAATTTAAAAATTTAAATTCAGCTTATTTAAAATTTTAAGAAGCCTAATCTAAATAATTTATACAGCCTAATTTTAAACATAAGGGCATTAATATAAAATAAGTCTTAAATTCTAAGATAATAAGCAGAGGTATTACAATATAGCCCTAACTGTAATAAAATGAATAAGCAATTTAACTTATACCTTATAATCATCTGATATTTAGAAATTTATTTTAACTCATAAGTAATCAAAGAATAAGCATCATAGCCTTAATTTATCTAATATATTTTAATTATTTTTAAGTCTTCATATATCTACCCTGCTTATCTAATTACTACCTTCTTTATAAATACCTCTTTAGATAAAATTATATTAGAATAAAAAACTAGGATTTCTATCTTCGGCGTTCATAACAAGAGAATCATATAGATAGAATAAACTAAAAGGGTGTATAGGTTCTAGCTATTAATAGGAGTGGTTCATTCTATATTCTACATAAGCAAGTATTTAAGCAGTTGAGTAGATCTCTAATGTGGTAGAATTAGCATAAACTAAGGTATTTCAGTGTAATTAAATTATTTTATAATTGGTAGTTTTAATTATTAGTGCATCTTTAACTTTGGTTTATTATAATTTAGAAATAGACTTGCTATACAGCTCAGTCATATAAAATTATTAATATAAATGGACAATAAAAAGAATATTGATTTAGAGGAGATTTGTAGGCTTTTTATTTAGCATGGAGGTAGTGAAGATGTTGGTGCTTAGTTAAGAATATGAGATTACTAAAAACTGATCCCAAACTAATAGTTTTTAAACACTCTTTAATAAATAGACAAAGGTGGGAATAGTACCACTTATAAGATAAATATAGATGGATAAGATTATGCTCTTAAAATAATGACATAGAAAAGAGGCATCACATAATAAATGCTCATCGACAATTTTTACCATGAGTGCAAATCCTTACTATCTGTCAATAATATTAGAGTTATAAAAATTGTAGGAATGGCCATTGATACATCAGAATAAGATGATTTCATATTCTGCTACTATACCAAATATAAATAAAAGGGAAATTTGTTCAATCTAATTTAAAGAAAGTAGCTATTTCTTGATGCTATTGAAGGAAATTAGATAAAGTTTTACAAAAAAATTATTCTATTAGCTTAAATCGCAGAAGGAATTCAAGCTATTCATGCAGTTGATTTGATTCATAGAGATATAACGTCTAAAAATATTTTAATAGATGAAAATGATAGTCCTATAATAGTCGATTTTAGCTTAGCAGGTGATTAATATATAACAATTACCTAAAGATCAAGAGGAACTGCTTAATGGATGGCACCGGAAGTATTATAATGCAAAATTTGTAGGGAAAGTGATATTTGATCATTGGCATGCGTAGCTATTGAAATATTTAATGAAGACATTCCTTATCCTAACTTAAAAGACATTGTAAAAATCAAAGATTATGTATGCAACTAAATTAAATATCCTTCGTTTTCAGATGAAATAAAGCAATAGCCAATTCTACAAGAGCTTCTATAAAAATGTTTCAGTTTCAATCCAGTTTATAGACCAAATATCTTAGAATTCATATAAAAGGTAGATCAAATAAAGCAGTAATTCGAACAATAGTATAGCTAACTCTTTTAAATAAGGAATTAGTAAGAACCGTTTATCTCAGAGTCAAATTTTACATAAGGACATAATCAGCATGAGAAAGAAGAATAATAAAAGAGTAACAAATGAATGCTAGAAAAAGAGGTAAATTAAAATAGTTAAATACTTCATCACAGCTAATAAGATAATAGTTCTTCGAAAAAGAAAAATCAAATAGAGAAAAATGTTTAAGACTAAGAAAGCTTACCTTAAAATGAATAAAGTGAAGAATAAGCTAATATAAACTAACTATATTAATGATTTGATCAAATTAGTATCTTTATGGATAAAAATAAAAATAAGGAGATCGATATTAATTTTTAATACCAGGCAATATAAAATATATAAGAAATACTCTAACAAGAAATTGCTAAAAGCAAAAATTAGAAAAATTAGAAAAAGTAAAATGAGGAATATATACGAAAAATTAAAGATTATGAAGAAAAAGTTAAAATTAGAATGAATGAACTTCAGTAATTAAATTTACAGAATTAATATTAGGAAAGCAAAACTTAATTTTATGAAAACTCAAATTAAAGTATAGCTGACTAAAAATAATAGATCTAAAAGGAATGAGAATAAAAAGCGCAATTCTCAGGCTAAGACTAAAAAAAGTTGAAAAAACAGTAAAATCTTTAAAAATAAGAAGCTAATATACTCCCATTATAAAACATTTAAAAACGAAGTTCGCTTTCTTAATTATCAAATTAATTTAAATATAATGATAATATTTAGAAAGTTGTTTAAGAGCTTCAAAAAAAATTCAATTCTTATAGAAACGTTAGAGGTGATGGCAATTGTTATTATAGAGCTATTGGCTATGCGTGTTTAGAACATTTATGTCGTATAACAACTCCTAAAGAACATTTGCTATAGTTTATCCAAAAGTTTTAAGAAAGTAAAGGATATTTTTAGATTAGGATAAAAAATTAAGATCCAGATTCGTAGATATTAAGATCAATTTTTCTCACCCTTCTATATAAGTTGAAAGAGAAAAAAGAAGTAGAAGAATAATAATTTATTTTCTAGACTCTTGAAGAAGAAATTCAAAATGATGAAAATAACTAAGACATGGCCCTTGTTTGGGAAATGCGTTGTTTAACTGCTAACTATTTAGAATGCCATAAAGAATATTTTGGACCATTTTGCTAGGTTCCCTTTTAGTAAATCATTAAAAATGCTCTGACATTAGGCAAAGAAGCAGAAAATTTAATGATTGGTCCTCTTTAAGTTGTATTAAGGTTAAAAATAGAAATTGTAACAATAGACAGGAAATATGATAAAGCTCTTCATTTTGACCAAATGAAAATTTAAGGAAAGAGTCCAATTATTTATGTCTTATACAAGCCAGGCCATTATGACATCATTTATAGTAAAGAATAATCATTAGTCGATGGATTTGATGAAGTTTAAGAAAACTACACAAATTCATTTAAACTCCCAGTTAGCTACAGTATAAATAATCCAGGATTACCTTTCTTCATTGAAATAGCTCCCAATGGATAAGAATGTCCTTTTGAAGAATCTAAAGAATTCGAAATTAACTATGATTATTTATAGATTCAATAATAGAAGAAACAATTATAGCTTTAAGATGTAGAACAAAAATAAAAATGGTAAACCTTAAAAATCTTAAAATGTAAAGAGACATATCAATAGCATCCAAATCAAATAACCCTTAATTGTAACCATTAAGTATGTCCAATTTGCTATTATACGTATATCAAGCGAAACAATTTAAAAAGATGAGCAATACAAATTCTAAAAGATCGCTATTATTTTGAATGTGGGTAATGCTCTAAAACTCTAGAATTGCAGGAGAAATTATTTTTTAAAGAATCATACAAGTAATTTAAATTAGATGAAGAAAGAGAAAAAGAATATAAGCCATGCTTAACTTTTTAAACTTATTTTTTAACTTAAATTAATAAGGTAAATATATAAATCATAAGCTTATTTTAAATTTAAAAGCTTTAATAGCTTATTAATATCATGGTATCCTATTTCAAGTGTTTTAAAATTTTCCTATCTTTTTTTAAACTAAGTATTAAAAGAAAAAAAGAATAAGTAGAGCATTTGAAAAAAATGCTAACTTCAGATCAAGCGATAATGCTAAAAAGGCAATGTGTATGCTATAATAATAAATATAATATAAGAATTTATATCTTTTAGGTTATTAGCAGCTAATGATTAATAATCAATTATATACCTTTTAATTTATTCTTTAATCATTATTATATAAGCATAGTAATCTTTACTAACCCATTTTTTATTTCACTTTAGCTATTTGTATTTAAACTACTAAAGCTTATATAATTGAGATTTATAGGAACATGCTTAAGATTAGTCATTAATTAATTAGACTTTTAAGATCTAAAGTATTTATTGTTTAATAACTTTAAATATGCTTTATATAGGTCTTAGAGGGTCTATCAAATTTATAATAATCTATATAATAAATAGAGTTGACAAGTAGATAAATAGTTTTAAAAGGCATTCCTTTAAAATATTATAAGCTCTTAATGTAAATTTGATATTAATTCAATTATTATAAACATAAATAAAGAGTAAGAAGAATAGCACTAGTAGGATAACCTTAGCACATAAAATCCTGCTAGGTATTAATTTATAATATCCATTTAAGAATTTTAATTAGTTAAATATATCTTGATAGATTGTTTTAGTTAATAATTCATACTAAAATAGAAACTAAATAAAATATCTAATTGTAGTTATAAGCAGCATTTATAAAATTTAAATTAATTAAAAAACTTTTTTACTAAATTATTTTTGGATTCAGTTCTAGAAGTTTACTCGTTATAAAATTTTAGTTTTCTCACACATTGTAAATTTATAGAGAATTAAATAGACAAATTAAATGTACACATTATTTAAATGTGCTATTAACTCTGAATAAAATACTTAGCTTAAATCGTACTTTTAAAGGTTTTTTTAATAATAAAATTTCATAAAAGATAACTAATGAGGATTCCAGATTTTTATATTTTGAAAGGATTGTTAAAATAATAGATATTACAATGAAATATAATCTAAAAATTTAAAAATAATAATTTAAAAAATACCAAAAAAGTGGGATTTCGTAATTAACTTTATAAGTTAAAGTTTGAAATATTGTAAATCACTTTAAATAAAATTTTTATCTATAAAATTCTTAAATTTCTAGTCCTGAGGATTAAAATATAAGTAATAATGCTAAAAGGATTTTTCTGGTAAGTATTTTAATATAGTTATAAAGAAGAGTGATGCAAGGTAAGATAATTTTTCTAAATCCAACTTTAAAACTTATTTCTTTAGTAAAAAATATAAAAAATTAGGAAACACATTTTTTTAAAATAAGTTAAGTTATATAATAAAGAGTCTATTATTTCCTTCAATAGATAAACAATTCCTTTCTTAGATTAAATATAAATAAATTTTAATCTATAATATTTTTTTAATTTTTTAATTTGAATACTGAATCAAATTATATAAATTTATATCATTTTTATAAATATCTTTATCAATTTAATAATTTTAAACTTTTCTATGTTGATAAAACAAATTAAAAGCTTTTAGTTAACGAGCTTTAAAATAAGTATTAAATCTAGAATGCTTAATTTTATAGTTGTAATGTTCTTTTCTATTCAAATATATTGCAAAATATCCTTTCTCTTAAATAGAATATTTGAAGTTAGTAGAAAATTAAAATAGAATAAGATATTCAATGAGTTTTGCTTTTATTTTAACCTTATATCTTAATCTACATTTCTTGCTTAGTAAATATCAAATTCCATAATCTTTTAACTATTAGTCTTTGGTTATAGTAATCTAAAGTACTTTTTAATTTTAATTATTAAACTTCAATTAACAATAAATTCATTTCTAAATATAATTTAGTATAAAAATATGGTCAGCTGTAAATTGGCTGTGGACTTTGGTAGCGAGCAAGCAGAGATGCGCAGAAACTACTGAACCCCAACATTATTTGGAAGCTTTCAGCTTTGAGGGCAACATTTTTCCATTCTGATCTCACCTTTTCTAGGTTTTCTTGAGGAAAGGTAAGTATTATATAAGTAATTTATTAGAGAGAAGCAAGAAATTGAACCTTAGTGAGTTCAATAAAACCTAAAGGTAAATCTATTTTATCTAAATTTATTTATAAATGAGTTTGCCATTTAAATACTATTAAAGTATGTTCTTAAGTGAATCATTCGTTTTTTATAAATTATCCTTAGAAATTAAAATATTAAAACAGAATTTATCCAATTTGTCTATTTCTTTTTCTATTATAAAAGCTTTATTTACCAAAAAAAATGGAGTAATCAGTTCGCCTCTAAAATAAATAAAAAAGTTAAGGAGAAAGGTGGTAAAAGAATTGTAGAAAATCTAATAGAAACAAGAGGGATAAAGTTCTTCATCTGGAGGTAATTTAAGATAGGAGATGTTTAAATAAGAGAATCTAAGAAAATAATTTATAAAAAACTCTTAGATCAGCTAGATCAAATAGAAAGCTATCTAAAAATATGAAGAAACATAAAAGATCAGAGAATTAATAAATAAAATTAAAGATTAAAATAATTAGTTATTAATATTTCGTTATAAATAATCCTAAATACTTAGTAATAGAAAAATAATTACATTAATAGTCAAAATCTAAGGTAATCAAGAATAAAGCGTAATTTTAGAAAACGAAAAAGTTGAATCAATAATCAAGAATTAAAGCAAGCTAAAAAGATTGTCATAAATTTACAAAAGAGATTATAATAACCAGAAAAATAAATTTGAAAAAGATAAATTAAAAATAAAATATTACTACTGAAACTGTAAGGAAAATAATCATATGTAACAAAAATGTTGGGCTTGTTAAATCTCTGAAAAGAGAAAAAAGAAGAGCCCAAAGAATGTTGAAAAAATCTTTGATAAATGAAATTGGAGTTTATAGATAGAAAATTTATTCAAGATTTAAAGATAATCATCAGTGATAATCTTCCACTTAAAAAAATTCGAGGTATACACCACATAAATAAAATGATATCAGGTATATGGTAAAAAGTCCAGAGAAATTAAAAAATAAGCATTTAACTATATTATAACCCTTATTGCTATTAAATTTTACTTGCCTAAAATTTTAATAAAATTTTTTAATATATGGTTTGAAAAAGGTTTTTTTGATTTAGCAAATGGTTTTATTATATAAAATATGGATGTCGGCAGATGGTCATTTGAACTAGTAGGTGATCTGATGCGGTGTATGGTGCATGCAATTAATCTCGCAGTAGATGCTAGCACATGGAAGGGTGGACAAGCTCAGCCGATACAAATCTAACTTGCTCGATGGTTCCCTCTAGCAGTATGAACATTTGGCTATCGAATCATTTAATATTCTTATTTAGTAATTTTATTTGATCTATTTAAGAAGGAGGAATATTTGGTTCAAGATTCGAGAATAATTTTTAATAAGCAAATTCCCCATCTGGAAAGCTGGTGCGATTCGTAGATGGCTGGGGTGGAAACAAGAAATATGAGAACATTTTTTATAATATTAATATTGAAAGAACTGTGCTTCAACGAGGTGCTACGCGTTTTATAACCATATTTATTTATACATGTTATTATTCCTAATTCTACTTGGTCATTAATTATTTTACTTTTTCTAACTTAGATTTTTCTTTAAATCTAATTTTTTTTTTATAACATATAATATACAGATTAAATTAAAAAATGTTTCTTTTGGATTTCCTTGAAAAAATTTCTTTAATTAAAAATAATTTTCTTTCCTCAACTATTAAAAAATTTACTATCCAATTTAACTATTTGTCTCTACTCTATATTTCAATTTCTAAATAGGATAATTTTAATTTTAATCTTTTTTAATATTTATCTAATTTTACCTATTTTTTTAGTTTTTTCTCTATTTAATTCTAGTTTTATAAATTTAATTTATTTTATAAAAAAATATTATTATATGATTTAAAAAATTGAAAAGCTTTTTGAGACTAAAAAATCTATTTGGAATATATTCATTCATGGAACAGTTTCATAACAATAAATATATCTTTACTAAATTTAAAGAGAAAAGGTTTATTTTAATATTCATCATTTTGAGCTTATTTGGAAAAATTCCGTTGAACGTGAAATAATATTCTCAATTTTTAATATTTTTATAATTTCTTCTTTTTCTTAAGTTAAAAGAGAAACTAAGCAATGCTTATATTTATTAATGGCAATTTAATAAATTAAGGATATAATTCTTAAACATACTCTAGTAAGCACCAAGTTGAAATCAACTCATTTCATTTCATATTCATTTTTCTTTTCATTCGTTCTTTTAGACTATAATTCTGTGATATCTCTTAAAAGAGAGTTTATTAAGGAACGATTAACGATAGAATATCTTAACTTAAATAAATCTTAAAAAAATTTAATTCATCAACTTGAAAATTGAAATCCTCATATGTAATTAAATCATTTAGTCTAAGAGCTAATTCTTAGCTATAATTCTAAATTTAATTTTTTCTGTTCTTTAAACTATATACTTGATTCCCTTTTACATACATTAAAATAATGCCACTTAGTATAAATGTATATGAAAAAGTAAAATAATAAATGATTTAATTAATTTTAATTAGAAAGAAGAAGGTAGGATTTTATAAGTATTATCCTTAATTTTATTATTATTTATTCAACTAAGATATCTTTCTTATAAAATGTTTTGGTGCTCATAATTGCTCTTTGCAATTCTGCATGATTATATTGATCTTTTCTCTAAATTTCGATATATTTGGCCTTTTTTTTTCTTTAAAACTAAATGAATTTTTTAGAATTGAAGCTAATTTTTTATTTTGCGCGATCTCATTTGAAAAAAAAGGATATCTTCTTTAATTGCAAACTCAATCTTTAATTTAGCTTTATTTTTTTAAATAAGGGTATGGTGTAGTTTCGTTAAATATTTCTATTGCTACACAAGCTAATGCCCATATATCACTTGCTGGACTTACTCTATACTCAAATACTTCTGGAGCCATCCATTAAGCAGTTCCTCTTGCTTTAGAAGTACTCATCTATGTATTTTCTCCTGCTAATCCTAAATCAGCTACTTTTGGAGCATCATTTTCATCCAAAAATACATTTTAAGCTTTTAAATCTCTATGGATTAAACCAACTTAATGAATTGCATGAACTCCTTCAGCTATTTATGAAAGTAATCTTATTTTCTTGAAAAATCTTTAAGGAGATCCAGGAGGAGCCTCTGGAAATAATTGCCTATTCTTTATTAAATCATACAAATTTCCTTTTTGTTAATAATTAGTATAGTGACAAAAACAAGCATCATTTTCATCTGAAGCATCAATAGCAACTCCAATAATTCTTAAAACTCTGTAATGATTAACAGACAAAAAAGATCTACATTCGTTATAGAAATTATCTATCAATTACTACTAGATTTCTCCTTTTCTTTAGGTCATAATTTTTAGAGCATAATCAAGACCTTCTATCTTGATTGCATAAACAGATCCATATCCACTTTATCCGATTTTTTTCAACTAACTTACATACTTTATTGAAGGAATTAATTATTCATAATCCCATATTCTTATAGGAGATTTCGGATCCCTTCCAGCTCCATTTGCATAAAGTAGTTTTCAAATATCATCAACAGTGAATTTTTAATTTTTTTAATTTTTCTCCATACTAAAATTATAAAATTTTATCTTCACTTGTTAAATATGACAGAAAATTATTTCATAATATTTTAACAATTAAAAATAAAAATAAATAAATAATTGAGCAAATATAATTTTAGTTTAATTTAATTTAATATTTAAATTTTTATAACTAGGAAGTTAAGATTCTTCGTTATAGCTAAGAGTTATTTTAATAATTTTAAGTAATATAAAGTTTTTAATTTATCATTTAATATGATTAAAAATGGAAGAAGATCTTAAGAAGGGCTTTTTACATTCCCTCCTACTAGTGTTTACTCTAAATTACTTAATCTTACGTAATAATAGCTAGTGATTTTGATTTTATTTGCTAGCTATTTTAATTTTTTTGATATTTTATTATCTTACATTTGTTAAAATTTTTAATTTCAATTATCTAAGCTTTCTAATATTGTTTAAGAAACTACCTTTTAGAATTTGTTTTAAGCTTGTTTATTATATAAATAGAATCTTTATTTACCTAGAATGTTAAATTCTTATTAAAAAACAAATGTTTAATGTTTTTTTAAATAGTGGCACCAACAAGTCTGTTTAAGCAAAAATCTTTAAAAAAGTAAAAGGGCAGAAATTACTAGAAATAAGAATAATTTAAGTTAAAAATGAAGATATTATAAAATAAACTTTAATATAACTTCATTAAATTTAAAAATGTTAGTTAATTTTAGGAAATTAGCTACTCTTTACTTTAATTATTTTATAACGTAACAAAGCCAAATAAGTTAAAGTAGTTTCACCAATTTTAGGTTAACCACTGTTCAAATGTTCAATACTGATAAATAAATACATCTTGAAAATGTAGTCATGGCAGGTTGCATCTCTTGAAACTACCAAGGCAGTATTCATATGTCACCCCAAGTCAGATTTCAGGTCTCCACAGACGAAGATCATTCCATTCCTAGGTTCCGATGATAAGTCAAATCAATGGAAGACATAGTCAATCATGGGTACTTTATTCCCCAACCTCTGATGAAGTTATTCTTTTCTTCATCCTACGATTATGGCTTTAGTTCCTTCGGAGGTTCCACCCACTAAAGCAAGCTAAAGTTTGGAAACCTCCACCTTAAAATTTTTTATATAATAATAATATACTAACGTAGCGTCACCTTTATTTGGCTTATCACAAATTAGAGCTTATAGAGTTTTGTATAAATCAATAGGTCTCGAGGTCGTATTCTTCTGGAATTTCTGGATCAAATATTCTTATAGCTTACTCTTTTTCTCCTCTTACTAATGCTTATAAGTCAAATCCATATTGTCATCTTTCGTGTCGTCTCAATGCATCTTAGATTTAAGGACTTTTAAAAATGGTTAAAATATTTTATTGTAAAATTTTCTGCTTGGTGAGCAATAAATCTTTAATAGGTTTTAGATTCTACTTTCTGTTACTTAAGATTGCTTCTTCTTAAATCTATAACACTAATTAATATTGTGTCTATACTTTTAGAAATATTAACATCTAATTTTTCTTTTCAGGTAGAATAAGCTTGAGTTCGGATTCTCTTCTCCTTTTGACTCTGGCTTTGATAGTAAATTCGATATGGTCCAGTTAACTGATCCTCTGGTCAAAATTTAATCTTAAATTTATTAAATTTGACCAATCTACCTTTATATCTCTTAAGGAATAATCTAACATTTAGTTTATTCATTTATCAATTTGTTAATGATTAGCATGAGGATTAATTTATTTTTTAAGGTCTTAAACTTCTTTAATTGCTTCTAATCACCAAACTTTAGTAAATAGAGATCGTTAGCAAAGTCTGGCTAATTATTAGTATTTGTTGGAGAATTCTATTATTTCTTAGACTGCCTTTTATTTTATTGAAATAATCTAAAACTAATTAAATGAATCTGAATATATAAATACTAAAATAATCTAGTTAATAAATTACTTGAAATAAGGATAATTTAGATTTTAGTAACTAAATAGTAAAAATTATTAATTTAATTATCACTAATTAGGATAATAAAAGCTACCTTATATCTAATGAGCTTATAAAAATTATAATTATTATAATAATAATCGATGATTCATGATTATCCTAGACTGGCTAGAATAACTAAACTCTTACTGTACTGCTTTATCTGAATTACCTCTTGCTAAAGGAGATATTATCTTAATCGATTACAAAAACAGATGCTACTATGATTAATCATCATATAATTTATAATCTTAGACTTCAAGTCTCTACCAAAACCAGATAATCATCAAAATAAGTTTTCTAGATTCAACTAAGAATCTTTAAAGTTTGAGGTAAAATTAGATAATTAAAAAATCTTGTTCCTGTTTATCTTTTGATTACTAATAAAGTGATTATTTTAGAATATGAAATAGCTATACATAAAATGCATGTATAATTATTTTTTATTTAAACTTATTTAATATTTGTATAGCTCTCTTACATTTGAAACCATTATATAAATAAATAAAAAATAAGCATTTCCCTAAATAACCTAATTTAATAATAAATTTAGTAAAAATAATAGCTTTCCTAATAGATAAAAGTAAATATCTAACTTATTTATTTTAAGTTTAATTGAGTTCTTATAAAGTACTAAATTCAATTATCTCTATAAATGGATTCTTTTCTATTTCAATTAAATAAAACTTAAATTTAATTAATATAGAAGTAAAAAAAGTGAAATTAAAATAATTTTTATCCAAATATTCAATTTATAGAAATTAAAGTTGACAAGCTAATTCTAATAATAATATTAATTTTAAGTTTTCCGTTTTAGGGATTTCCAACCCCGTCAGGAAGACAGCAGTTCATGCTCCCTGCTGTTAAATATAAAAGTTCGGGTCCCCCAATTTTAGCGAGATTGGGAACTCGGATTTTTCCAGGTTTTCCCTCCTTTAACTTGCCTTGATTCCATCTTAATCTTGTATATTGAACCATCCGGGTTGCAATACATTCTTTTCATTCTTGCTTCTTCTTTTTTCTTCTTTTGTTGTTCTTTTATCCAATAGTTTCTTTATTTCTATTAGAATTTGTAACACTTCCGATAAAAATGTCATACGCTTCCACAGCAGAAACATTTCTTTTTTATTTTGAATTATTTTCCTTGATTTGTTTGCTCTTTCTAAGCTTCGATTTCCATTTGTATAGCTCCAGTTTCGCTTTACTCTTTCTTAAAAGTTTACAATTTCTCTTCTACTTTTCCGAGTCTGTTATCCAGTTCAGTCTGTTTCTAAAGCTAATTTAGGATTCGTTAGTCTAACTTTGTGAGATATTCCAAAAGTTGTTAAGATCTCTTTCCTAGGACATAAGTCTTGACTTAATTCCTTCTGCTAGGTCTAGCTTTGCCATCAGCATATCATTGTCCTTCTTCAATCTCTTGATCTCTTCCTGAAGTTCCTGGAGGTTCAGTACCATTTTGATGAGCTACTCCATGCTCATCTGGCCAGAAGGGTTGAACTCTGATACCTCCTGGTGGAGAACAGGCTTCATCTGTTTCCTCGGTTTCTCGCTTGAGGTTGGAGTTTCCGTGTGTATATTCTTCAAGGTTGGCTTTCGTTCGTTTTGTTAGATTCCAAGTTGTTAGTTCAGTGTTGGTTAAGGTTGTGATAGAGAAGATTGTTAAGATTATTAAGATTTGGTTTCTTGCTTTCTCCCTTCCTTTTTGTCTTAGGAAGAGGTGGTATAGAAGCCTGATTTTAAACCTTCAACCATTTTATTATAGTTGACAAGCTAATTTTAAATAAAAATGAAAAATATAAAAAAATATATTTTTAATATTTATTTCTAAACTAACTAATTATCTTTAAATTAACTATTTTTTCAATTATATAAAAAAGAAAAAAATTTAAATTAAAATAAAATAAGCTTAACAGATAAGCTTTTTTAAGTATAAATTCGTAAGTTAATTAAATCAAAATTTTACAAATTTGAAATATACACAGCAATATAAAAAGTAATAAAATATATAGTGTTTGAATAAAAATAATATAGAAGAAAATTATTATAAATAATTAAACTTAATAATTTTAAAATTTAATTCATAAATGTTCAATTAACAAACCGATTGAAAATTAGAAAAAAGTTAGTTTTCCTTACTAAAGTTAATAAACATTAAACTTAAAATTTTTATGAAAATTTATTCGACTTGATCATAATATGGATTGAATGAAAAAAAAAGATAAAATAATCAAAATTTAAAAATTCAAAATCTTTTAAGTTGAATTGTGTTAATTCCTTTTAAGAGCTAAATAAAAATAATTTTGTCATTTAAAATAAATAATTATTATTCCGATAACGGTTAAATAAACATAGTTTTATTTAAATTATAATTACTAAATCGTTATTATAAAATCTATTAATTTTTTATTACTCTTTAAAAAAGAAAATTTTAATAAAAAATTTCTTCTAATTAATAAGCTTTTTGATTAAATTCTTTAATTTAACAATTAACTATTAATAAAAAAATAGATAGAAAGCTATGAAAAAAATAAATTCTTTTATTTATAGAAAAAATTCAATTATTTTGAGATTTATATTTAAAAAATAAAGATAAAAAAAAATCTAACATTTTTCTTAAGAAACTTTTCAAAGATATCTATTTTAAATTTCATAATTAGCTTCTTACTATTTAATAATCATAATTCCACTATTTCAACCTACTTTTTGTTTCGAAGCAAAAATATCAATTTTACTATTTGTTTGGCTTGAGAGTAAAACAAATGCTTCAATATTTATCATTATAATTACGCCAAAACTTCCTTTTCCTAAACGCTTTAAAGTTCTCATAAATTTATTGTTTGGAATTAATTAATTAATTATAATTCCATATTCTAATCGGAGATTTGGTATTTCTACCTGCTCGATGTTTTTATAAAAGCCGTATGATATCATCGACGTTGTAGTTTTTAAATTTATTCTGCATTTTTTAATTTTTTGAAAAAATACATTTTTTTATTATTAAAGAATGATTAAGCTAAATTTAAATTTATTCTCTTTTTTTACTTAATTTAATATTTTTTTCGATTTTTTTACGTTTTACTTAGGTTTAAAATTTTTAAATATTTTCAATCAAAATTAATTTTATCATTTTTCTTTAATTTATAATTAAAATAATTTATTTAAAATTTTTTTTAATAAAATTTATTATTTTTTTAAATCGTTTAGACTGAGTTTAAGAAAGTTTTTTCACGTGTGTGTTTTAGTTAAAATATGTTATTTTAATATTATTCTTATTATTTTTTTGCTTACATTTTTTATATAATAATTTTTAATAATTTTATTTTAATTTTTTAATTTTTTTTGTTTTTAAATACAGATTGTTTTCTTGTAAGATTTATTTATGTTAATTTATTTGCTAATAAATTTAAAATTTATAGTTTAAGCAAGTTTTTTGAGAAATGTCAGCAAAAAGATCAAAAATAAAAATTCATTAAAATATGCTTGAAATCTAAAACAAAAGACTTTTTATTGTTTTTTAAATGGAGTGATTAAAAAATAAATCGTAAGAGAATTATCAGTTTATTAAATAAAGAGAATTAGTTAATTATTTAACTATAAGCACATCTTTATTTGTAAAGTTTTAGATTAAAAGAAGTTTAATTAAAAATGAATTATAATACGAGAGTATAAACATAGCGAGGAGTAATATAGATTAATTAGAAAATCTCTTGTTGTGATCCTAATTTTAATTTTATTAAATTTATATTATAATTTACTAATTTTTTAATCCTAACTCACATATATAAATAAAGTTATTTATCTTTGTTGAGTTTATGTAAAATTAGTTCATTAAGAAAGTTTAAAATTAGTAATTTTATCTGCATAAAAAGTTAAATATTAATATTATTTTGAAATATATTTAATAATATAATAAGTAAAAATGATATTATAAAACTTATTTTAATTAATTTTTAAATAAAATATTAATTTTATTTATATGAAGCAATAATTTTCTTTAGGATTAATCTTACTTTTATATTAAATGACAAAAATTATATAAAAAATAAAAAAATAATATCTTAGTGAAATAATAAGATATTTATTTCCTTTAAATTTAAATTATAATTCCTTTTTCTCACATAGCTTATTTTCTTCTTCCTATCACCTTAGCATCTAAATTTATTTCTTTTTGAACCTCTAAGTACCTTCATTTTCTTTCATCAAAATTCTGCTATATTTTTTAGTGAATTAAATAAAAAATTTTGTTGCAGTTTTATTTCCAATTATTAGTTTTTAAATAAATTGTTAGTCTAAGTAAATTAGGTCATAATTTTTAATTTTTCCGAGTAAATTTCCAGAAATTAATTGGAAGGGTACTAATTCGTCATAATAGTAGACAGATTCGTCGAAACTTGTATTTTCCAACATGTATAGAGCTGCTTTGCAGGATATTGAAGTAAATGCAAATCTTATTAAAAACTATAAAAATGATTTGAAACTTAAAGTATAATTTTTTTTCCTATAATCCTTGTTAAGATTTTAATAATTTATTTCTTAAAATTTCTAAAGTCCTTTAAGTTCACTCAGAATACCTGAATAATCAGCGTGTCTTTAAGTAATGTTTTTTCTTTAAATATTTGTTCTATTTTATCTTCAATATTGTTCTTAATATGAAGTTGGTTTTGGATCAATAGTATTTGCCAGTCTTTTATGCCGTAGAGCTAAAACATCTATTACTTACTAAGAATATAAAGATTTTTAGTTCCAACTGAATAAAAAGAATTCTCTATGTCAGATTCTGGATAATTCATAGTTTCTTTCCGTATTTTAAAGTAGGAACGAAAAAAAATCTATTATCATTGTATGCATACTCTTGTTTATTTTTCATGCATACTTGTTTAATACTCTCACTTTAATTTAAATCATCTTCATTTTCAACTTAAAATAACGTAAATATAAGAAAAAGCCTCTTAAAAACTAAGTGAATAGCATTTTTATAGAAACTGTGAATGTAAATATATTTATTCTCCTCTTCAAATAGCTTTAAAACTTTTGTTAACAGTAATAATAAAATTATCTTTTTTAAGTAAGACGATTCCAAGATATGCCAAATAGCTGTATTATTTTATCTATTATCTTTCTTTTTAGAATTCAATTTTTTTTATTTAGAAGCTTAATAATTACGAGGTTTATATAAAATATATAGAAAATTCTGTTGCATTTTCCGATTAACTATTGTATCCACAATGCAGACCAGAAAAGAATTATTTAGCTATCTGACCAAGTTTTTCATACAAAGTTCATAGCATGCAAACTGTTCCTTGTTGAATGTTTCTTTCTTATAAATGCCTAATTATTATATCACAATAAAGAAGTTAGATCAAAGGAATATAGGAACTTCCTTAAAACAACCAGTTTTGCAATATTGTCTGTGTATTGTCTATCTTTCAATGAGAAAAGGGCTTTTGATTTTTCCAGAAAACTCAAGTGCTATAGCAATTTCCAGCGAAAGATTAATCTCCTAAAATTTTTAAATGTATTATTCTATCGATATTATCAAGCATCTTCTCATTAAGAATCACTAATATCATTTCTAATTAGTTTAATAAAGGTTATTTAACTATAAAGTACTTTAAATAAAAATAAAGAAATTTTAATAGAATTTTAATTAATTAATTTCAACTAAAAAAGTTTTTGGACCGGAAACTCCTTTCCGATTGCACGACCCGACGCTTTCTTTTTATGGAATAACGGGGATATCCTGTTGTGCTCCAGGTACAGCTGCTAGGGAGCTCCATCGCTATGAGCAGCCAGGCTTCAGGCCCCTACCAAGAGCGGATAATCTCAAAGACAGCGTTCCCTTCAGAAAATGACTCTGATCAGGTACTTTCTCAGCGACAGGAAAGGAACTTGTTCCTAGCTATAAAACCAGAAAGTTTAGTCACGAAGGTCATTCTCAGCTTCCACCATCTTTTCAATTATTAATAGAATTTTAAAGAATCTTTAATCAAAGTTCTTTAGAAAAATACAATACTTGCCAATTAAAAAAAAAAATAAATAACGAAAAATTATAAGCAAAAGATAGTCAGAAGATAAATTTTTATTTTTCAGATTATACCTCTAAATTTTATTGTTGTTCCAATATGGATTGATGTATTTTCAAAAAAATATTTCTTTACGATCATTTGTTTTTGGTAAGACTTAAAGTCTTTGTATATGAAATTATTAATTGATTACAAATAATGGTTCCCTTTTGCAAAATTAATCAGCATAAAATTCCAGTTTTTCTATTAAGAAATTATTTAGAGTAGCATAAGGATAAAGCTTAGAAAACCTCAAAAATTTCGAGTTAATCATTAAAGATTTATCAAATCCTGACTTATTACAGGCATTTCTTCCTTCTGGGAGTTTAATTCCTCTTCGAGTTTTTTTATGTTTCTAATGAGATGATAAATCAGCTGCTTCATCTATTAAGGGTCCATTTGTTCTATTTCAGTATTGTCTAAATCAAAGGTAATAGGATCTATATTGAATCATCGTATTTTACCTTCTTCGTTTATTTTTTATTTCTTCGTTATTATTTTTAGCGTTTCAGTTGAGTGATTTCTTTTTTCAGTTTTCAATGGAGGTATTGAGAGCTGTGTTGACTTTTCTGTTCTGAATTTTTATCTCAGTTCTTACTTGTCCTTTGATTGAAGAGATCCGCTTTATTTTAATTTGTAAGAGTTAGTATTTTTTATTAGTTCTTCTAATCTATTAGATAGTTCTGGCTATTTTTATTAAGAAGAGCGTTAAGTTGAAGAAGATGTGGTGAGAATATGTGCTTCTGGTTTTCTCTCCTGTTCTGAGGATGTGGTATAAAAACCATTCTTGAAGCCAACCATTTTATATCATATTATAATTAATATAATACACTTTTATAACATTCTGCTAGAATATGATTAGGTATATTTAATAAGTAATACAATTTTTTAATTTCTGAAAATATTTATTTTTATTTTAGTTTTTACTAAATTTAAACAAATAAAGCTAAAAAAGTAATATAGATAATTAAGTCAGCAAAATTTTAATTATTTGATTGTTTAAATAATTATAATGTAAATAATTATTTTTATTTCTTTTATTTGTCATCATAATAATTTTAAATTTATGATTTAAATAACAAAGATAAAATTTATTTTATTTTTAATATTGTTAACATTTTTTTCTTTCATTTATAAAACTTATTTCAGAAATATTCAATAGTCTGTTAAAATCTTCCATTTTCGTAAGTTTAAAGAAATTTATATGTAGTTTATTTGCAAATTTTATTTATGAAAGAAATCAAATATAAAAACTATTCATAAATGAAGTAAAATCTGAAAATATTAATACAATTTTTACTCTTATTCGCTTAAAAAGATGCTAAAATACTAGAAAATAAATAATTAATTTCAATTTTCTTAATAATTATCTATATTTTCTAATTTGAACACATATTTAACTGAATTTAATATTTTTTGCATTTGGATAATTTCCAAGCGTAAATTGATTAATAATAGTTATTTGAATATCTATTTTAGTTAAAATCCTTTTTTGTATATAATCATATGTCTAGTACTTATTTTACCTTTTTAATAATTTTCTAATTATCAATTTGCATAAATTTTATTCGTTAATTGACTCTTAAATATAAAACTTTCCAGCTTTAGCTTAATTTATCCTTCTTTAATTTATTTTATTTTCTTCGATTAATTTACATACATAATTAGAAAAATCATAAACTAAAAAGAATAATATTACACTTTCAAATTCTTATTTTTCTCATCTTTCAAGTTAAAGAAAGATAGTGATATTTATAATTCCTTTAAATAAATTTAAATATCAGAAATATTTTCTAATAGTTAGCTAAAGTAATTTTAATAAAACAGAATAATGATTACTTGCCTTGTCTATATTTTAAAATTATTTAACCAGTAATAATAAAGAATATCTTAGCAACTAAAACTATGTAAGAATATTGTTTTAAAGCATTTATCAACTTTTATATTTTAAGAATAGCTAAAAGTATATTTTAAATTATATATTCCAAACTATCCCTTTGAAGCTCTAATAATTGTAAGAAATAGTTTATGATTTCTAACTTAAATAAGATTTTTTATTGATTTTATATATTTTTTATATTTGCTTTATATAAAATTTTTCAAAATAAAAATGTTATGATTTATAAAATAAAAGTAGTGAAATAGGATTAAATGCTTTACATAAAATTAGATAAATAAATAATTAATTAATTTTATGCTAGAGCGTGTAGCACCTCGTTAGTGCGCAGCTTTTTCAATATTAATAACAGAATTAATATTATAAAAAGTTGTCTCATATTTCTTGTTTTCATTCTAGCTGCCTAACAAGTCACATCAGCTCTCTAAATGGGGATTCTGCTTATTAAAGATTATTCTCGAACCTTGAACCAAATGCTCCTCCTTCAAGAATAAGGTAAAATAAAATTAGTAAATAAGAATATTAAATAATCCGATAGTCAAACGTTCATACTGCTAGCGAGAACCTTCGGGCAAGTTAGGATTGTCTCTTCCGAGATTTTTACTCTTCCCCGTGGTTGCATCTGGGTGAGATCACTCGCAATGCAGTATGCACTGCATCAGATTACTACTAGTTCTCTTGACTGCGGTCGATATTCATATTTTATAAAATTAATATTTAAACTAAAAATAATTTTGGACATCTTTAATTGTCAGAATTTCTTCTTCTAATTAAAGACATTCTAATTAAAAAATTTCTCACATCACTTCCTCTTAATCAGCATTTCTTACCTATATATCTTCTGATTACTACTTTCTTTCTATTTTAAATAACTCCTTTTTTTGAGCAAGTATTAATCGGTGAAATATTTTATTTGCAAATCTATCTATACTGCTTGACTGCTAGGAAACATATTTATATAAAATTTATCATAGAGAATAAAACGTTTTATTTCAAAATTCCCAATCTTATACTATAATAATTCCCATATTTCTGGATAATAGTTGTATTCCATTATATATTCGAACGTATCAAAATCTCCAAAAATACAATTAAGGATTATCAATAAGGTAATGATGATCTTAAAGACCTTTTCAGAAATTGAATGATTAGGTTCTGAGTTTATATATACTTATAATTTTTTTCCATATTATTTATTTAGTCTTATATAGTTAATTTCTGGAAATTATTATAGGTTTAAAAATTATTCAGTATATATTTTAGTAGTAGGCATGCTATTAAATCTTTAGGCTGCAGCTGCATAAAATTTATGCTAAATTTAAATTTTTATATGTTTAGTAAATTATTTTAAGCTACAATTATATTCTGAATTTACCAACTAAATATTATAATATGCAGTCATGCTTTTTAAGCCGTCAAAATACTAATATCCTTCTTTCCAATTATTTTAGAAAAGATTACCGATAGTTGATTGTGGATAATCAATACTTTCTCTGATCCTGATACTTAGAATGCGTTTATTGAGATAAATTCGATATTTGTATCTATTTTATTCATTAGTCAGAAACTCCTTGTTAAGTACTTTAAGGCACTAGCTCGCCTCCATATTCAGCTTTTGGAAGAGTGAAAAGCCTACACAAGGCTTTGAAATGCCAAGAATCACATTTTTATACTTAAGCAAGTAAAATACAGTTTTTTTCATATCGGCTAAATGCCTAAAGACAGTTTCCTTTAAGTGACTATTCAATTTTTTTAGAGCCGAAAAATTTCCATATAAGTAACTTATTATTTTTAAATGATTGATTAATTACCAATCTTCAGATTTAGATTTAATTCGTTGCTTTTATTCTTTTTTTTAAATTAGATAGATTCGATCTTAGGTATATTTTTCTTTAAATGGATATGAATAAAAACTCAGTTTGTTACTGTTATTAAGGTTTACATATTTTTTTATTTTGATAAAAAATTAAGCCGTCTGCCCATGATCTGCATGCGAAACTATTAACTAAGCTTGTGCATTTAAGTCCTATAAAATTATTTTTATTTTCTAGCTTCGAATCACGATGTCATAATACAATAAAGCTAGCACAGAACTATGTGAACTTCTCAGCAAAACTCCATTGCTATATTAAAGTTATCTAGAATTTTTTTGCATCTATGAGAAATAATGAATTAGGGTTTTCGTAGAGCGATTCAAATGTTTTTACAAGCCCCAATAGTAATTTAACTCCTCTAAGCTAATCTAATATTAATCTTCTCTCAATGGAGATAAACATTTTTTCATCGTCTGTCAAAGTTGCTATTAAATAAATTGTTCTTTGAGTTTATTTACGAAAGATAGCTATTGTTTAATAGATACCTTGGTCTACTAAGTTGTTTATCTCTTCTTCATGAATCCTTTTTGGCTTGGATGAATTAAGTTTCTTTAGTAAATTATATTGCTTATCTTTTCATTAAAGCTTTATCATACAATTTCAACTTAGAATTTATAAGTGAAATTTGGCGCTAGTTTTTTCATTATCTTTATTGCCTTTTTTAAATTTGGAATAATGACTGAATTGTTAAGTTCATCAGGTATTCTCCCAAGTCTAAGCATATTATTTAGAAAAGAGTGAAGAATCATAATTATATTATTTATTTAGGCCCTTAAATATCTAGCATTGAATAGCTTATATTTTTATTATTTTATACCTTAATAATTAATTTTCTCTTATATGTTACTTTATTATGACTCTCCCTTCTTTTAACTACAAGAGTTACATTTTAGAATTTGTTTATATTGCTTCTACTTTTTCTATTTATAGTTTTATATATATCTAATAAATTTAATAATATAAGTCTCTAAAGTTTAATAAAATAAAGCTCTTTTAAAAAGAAAAGCTATTATATATAACCATTATTGAAGCTTGTTAAGTTTTACTTAAGTAATAATTACCCATTTAATAAAGCATTTATTTCTAGAACTATTATTAAATTATCTATTTATTTATTTAAATAGATTTATTTAGATATAATTTATCAACATTATTTGGCTAATTCATATTTAAAATATATAGTTAAATTATATTTTAAATAGATATTTCACTCCTTTCTTATAATAAAATAAATAGGATAGATTGAAGATTGATAGTTAAAGATAGAAAATTATATAAAAAGAGTAAGATATAGTAATTAGCTAATTAATCTATTTAATAAATTTATTTAAGCAATCTTTACTTTACTTATTTATTTTTAATTTTAGTATATTTTATTATTATACTTTTTAACAAAATTAGATATTTTATTAATAAAAATAAACTATAATGTTTATTATATCTTGCTTTTTGATTGTTATATTTAAAGTATAAAAATACTTTTGCTTCTTTATATTAATTATAGATATACTAAAATTAAATAAAATAATATAAAAGGTAAATTAACTGGTTATTTTAACTTAGAACTTATAAAGATTTTACAAATATTCTTATTTTAAATTTAGTTAGTTTCGTATATGAAAAAATGGAAGGCTTACGATAGCTTTCTACTAACATTCAAGATGTATAATAAAATACAACATAGGCCTAGTAACTGAAACCTTTCTAAATTTCTTACAAGCATCCCATAATATAAACAGATTCCCTACACACTGCTTAGAAGTCTAGAATAATAATAAACTTTCTCCTCAATTAGTCAAATTGAACTCTCCAACCAACTACAGGAAACCTACTTAAGAATAATCGAGTCTAAGCTATAGTATATAATACAGATGCTCAAGCCTGAATAAACAGGTATCAATCAGAAGTTTTTAAAAATCTACTCGTATAAAGAAGAGGCTTGATTTGAAGGTCCAGTCATTTAAGGTAGAGCACTAAAAGAGGAGTTTAAGATATCCAGGAAAGTACATTTGGAAACAACTAAAAGACTGGAAATGGGAATAAAATATTAATTAGGATCTATTAGTCCAGAGATTTTGATGGAACTAGAAATCAGCAACCTCCATTTGTCATAGTTAAGATCTGGAAAAGACCATAGAAAAAATACTTTTCTTGTGTAAAAGCTTGGTACTTCTACCGAAATTTTCTGAAAATCGAAAGGAGGTAGACTGAGTACTGGGGCTCTATAATTGGCTTTCGATCTGTTAGCTTTAATCTTGAATTTTCTATAGTTAAGAATTTGTCTGATTAAACTACTCTCGTTAAATAGTTCCATAAAGTGTCGATTTCCCTCTCCTAGTTGGCCATTCTTAAATCCAACGTATCTTAGAGGCCGCTGCTTAACAGCTTCGTCAGATTATAATTTTCCCAGCTGAATTTCTTAACCTTTTCCTGGAGGTTTTGTACTACTTTGATGAGTTGCTCCATGCTCATTTGTCCGGAAGGATTAAATTCCAAGATTTCCTAGTGTAGGACGGGCTTCGCCTATTTCTTCAGTTTCTCCCCCGAAGTTGGTGTTATAGCAGCATGATTTATTTTCTGTTTTTTTTTGGCCTCTTCATACTGCTGTTAGGTTCCTGAGTCCTACTTGAGCTGCGAAAAATCCATTCCTGAAGTCAGAAATCTTTTTACCAATAATGTTATTTCTAAATAAATCTAACGTCTGGATGAGAATAAAAAGATCCGAGATAGTACATTAAAGCAAGTGGAAACTTAATTCTACGTAAATTTCTAACAAAAATCTCTATTAATAGTATCGAAAATATTTTCCGCTTTTATAAGAGTACCAAGAAGGTGTTTTCCTCTTCATCATCATCTTTTGAGTAAGTGAACAATTGTTTAAAAATTTCAATCTTGCTGTATTGTTTATCTCTTCTTTAAAATCCTTGCTATGAAGGGTATATAATCTTATGCTTATAAATGTATTAATTAATTAATTAATTCTTTAAGTGGTTACTTTATCATATATTTTGAGGAGCATATTTATAAGCGTGATTGGCATCCAGTTATTTCGATTACTTTTTGATTCTCTTTTATAAATAGGAAGGATTCTAGCTTGTCTGAGTTAGTTTAGATTTGTATGTATTCTATATATTATTCATAAATCTCTAAAGCACTCTATAAAATAATTACTAGCATATTTGATGACTTCAGCTTAGATGACATCTGCTCCTGATACTATATTATTTACCAATTTTCCGATGATTTGTTTAACTGCTTGCAAGTTAATTAAACTACACACTTACTTTTACTCATTTTAACTTGCATTTTCAATAATTATGCTTAAATTTAATAAGCTTTCTATTTTTAATATGTTAGTTAGATATTCTTTTTAAAATCCACTGTTTTGTAAAGAAAAAAATAAAAGAATTGGTTAATGTTAAAGTGATAGTTAGCTATAATATTAATTGCAGTTAGTTTTATAATAGACTATACTTCTAAAAGTATCAGAACATTAATCATTTATTATTTCTAATTCTTACTCTTCAATGGATGCTTGTAATCTTTAAGCATTATCCTATAACTTATGTCTATCATTACTTCCATAACTTTATAAAATACCATTTAAATATCCTGCAAATATAATAGGATATATATAGAAACAAAGTTTTGATGCTCCCAAGTCTTATTCATAGAAAAAGCGTCAATATTATATATAATAATTTAAATAGGGAGGAGAAGTTCTCCAACTGAGTTTAAATTAAACTCTTTTACCAGAGTATCCCAGGAGCGATGAACTGAGCAAGAATCTGGGTATGAGAAAGAAAAAGAACTAGAGGCATCGAGTAACACTAGATGAAAGATACCAGACGATTAGGCTTCTTGGGGCATCACTTCAGCCATACCCTATTAGGAGACAGGATTTGCTAGGAAGTGATAATACTGGATAACCTCCAATGAGAAATTTTTAAAGCTTTAGAAATTTAATTTAAAGAACTACGCCCAACGAATGCTATACACTCTATGATCAAATTTAGTTATATAATTTATTTTAAAATTGTTAAATACTTAATTAATTAGTTCTATTTTAATTTATATTGAAATGCGCTAATTTTAATATATTTTAACTTACTCCATTTTGTGATTCCTGATTTATAAATACATAGCACCTTTTATCATTTTAAATTAGATGTGAAGTAAGTTTGGAATTTAACGTATTTATTTTCTATAACATATTATTATATAAATTTAGTTTAAATATGAAGGAGTCAATCCTCATATCTATTGAAACTGTAATTTCAGGAAAATCTTCTTTACGTGAAGAATAAAACTTCTGCAGTATTAGCCTTGACATTCAAGACGTTGAAGGAAGTTAGATGGATTTCAAAGGAGGCAAGCATCACGCTTTAGTATTAATACTTAGTGATACTTTATAAAGGTCTTCTCAGGTAGCTTGCCAGGTCCAATCTATAATAGCAAAGTAGAATTAAGGTGAGATAGCGTAAGAGAAGGAAGCTCCAAAGATTTATCAATTTTATTTTTAAGGTTTTATTAGTGACGAACTAAATAAAGGTGAAGCCACTTTAAATTATTTAATAATTTATTAATAGATTCAGCGAATCCTATTCTTATAATAGCTTCCTATCTAATTTAAATGATACTGATTTACTATCACAAGTAGCACTTTTAAATTTACAAGATAGTGTAATAAATCAATTTTCAATGATAGCAAAGAGATTTTGCTTTAATGCTTTGATCTTATGTATTAAAGGACTTGTTTATTTTTAAAATTATGTTTCTTTATTAACTCTTCAATAAATATTTTACAGTCAAGCATTATATTGCATTAGACTAAATATTTCTTAATTTATTTATGCTTTTTAAATTTCTTATTCCATTATGTGTTATTATAATCTAATTAGTAGAATGAGATGGAATTTTATCCTTTCTTATAATAAAGCATTATGTTCTTTGATGCTATTTTATTACTTTACATATAACTCACTGCTAATAATTCCACTTTTAATTTAGCAAATTAGTTTTCAAAATGAATTATATGAATATAATTCCCTAAAGACATCCCTAAATATAAATGTAGAAAATATAATAAATATAATAATGTTATGATATGTAAGTATATAAATATTAAGGAAACTAATTTTAATAAATATTATTATAGAACGCGTAGAATCTTGTTTACGCGCAGTTCTTTCGATATTAATATTTAATATTAAAAAGTGTTCTCATACTTCTCGTTGTCATTCTATACATCAATGAGTCACGTCAGCTTCTTCAAATGGGGAATCTACTTATTAAAAATTATTATGGAATCTTAAACCAAATGCTCCGTTATTCTTGAATAAGATCCAAATAAGAATTAGTAATTAAATTATTAACTGATACATCAGCTAAACTTTCATACTGCTTGGAACCTTGGGTAAGTTAGGCTCGTCTCTTCTGAGCTTGTCCACACTTCTTCATGCTGGCATCTAGTGTGAGATTATTCGCAATACAGTATGCACTGCACCAGATTACAAACTAGTTTTATTGACTGTAGCTTATATCCATATCTTTTTTAATAACAGGATGGGATATGTTGAAAGAAGCTTATGCTTTATACTTAGATTTATAAAATTTTACTCTTAAAAGTAATTAGAACATTTAGATCTTTAGATTGAATTTAAAATAGAATGTTGCTTCCTTTCAGAATTTATCTAGTATATATTAGATAGGGATAAAGATAGGAAGTTAAGTTAAAAAACTGAGGAAGAATATATAATAATTTACTTTTTTAAATAGTTTAAATATCTTAGATTTAATGAAGCACAAATAAAAATGTCCATAAAAGTTTAAAGTTAAAATTAATTTATTAGTTTGTTCTTTCGTTTTATTCAGTCTTTCCTCTTAAACAATAATACATTTTCAATTTTGCAAATCCAAATAATCAAAGTTTCTCCATCAAAAACATAGATTTTGTAACATTAAATTAAGGGAGCTTAAAAGCTAGATTCTCCTGGATATTGTTTTTGAATATGGAGTTAAATCAAATTCTTCTTAGGTTCATATAATCTAGTAAACTTCTTAAAGATAACCTGCGACATATAAATATTTCCGCTTTCAGTCTAAATCATACTTATTGTTGAATCTTAAGGAAGGTACTATCATATAACTTTCCATTCATTCTTTTTCGAAAGTCAAATGTTAAATAATTTATAATCTCAGAAATTCTGCACTAATACCACCAACTATTATTATACTTTATCCTTACTAAATACATCAAAAATTTTTACATCTGAAAGTAGTGTTATTGGTCTCCTTTCAAGTCCCTGTACAGCATCAAAATACTCTCATTTATCTTTTTCTTTCTAAGTTAAATTTCTGAAATTATATAAATGTATTTATTATTTTATTTCATGATTTATACCTTTCCATTACTACTTTTAAGCAATTAGCTCTACTTAGCTACATAAAGAGGGCTTTTTAATCATTTAAAAGTTTTTAAGATTTTTATGTTAATCTACTAGAAATGTAATGTAATTACTTATGTAAAAAGGAATTTCCTTCATATAAGAATTCCGCTATAAGGTGCTTATCTCTTTTAAAACATCTCTCCAGTTTAGATATAATTGTATTATTAGCTTTTAAGAATTACAATCAGTAATTTTATGGTTAGAGTTATCCAACTTATCAAATCTATGAAAAGAACCAAGTTAACTTGAAATTTGTTATGATAAATTGCTTAATACTTGTGATTAAAAATTTCCCTAAAGTGAAACATTTTGCTATAAATGAAACATCTGCAATACACTTTTAGAGGCAGAAGCAATCTCTTATTTATGCTTCATCATTCTACAAAGAACAAGGATGAACTTCATTAAATATATATACTGCTACACAAACTATGCTCATATATCAATTACTTGACTAACTCTCTATTAAATCTTCTGGAGCCATCTATTGAGCAGTTCCTCTTGCTTTTAAATACTCATCTTTGTATTCTCTCCTACTAATATTAAATTAGCTATTTTTGGAGCATCCATTTCATTCATCAATATTTTACCCTAATTTATATCTTATGAATTAAATCAGAAGCATGTAGTGCATGAATTCCTTCAGCTATTTAGGAAATAAACTTACTTTTTCGTAAAATTCTTTAAATAAATTAGGAACATCTGGAAATAATTATTTACTCTTTATTATATCATAAAATTTCCTTTTGTTAGTAGTTAGTATATTATCAAAAGCAATATTTACCTTCTTACATAGTAGCAATAGCAACTCCAATAACTCCATTATGATTGATAGATAGAAGAAATCTGCATTCGTTATAGAAATTATCTATAAATTACTGCTAAGTTACTCCTCTATTTTAAGTCATAATTTTAATGGCACAATCAATATCTTCAGTGTTAATCATATAATAATCCAAAGCCTCTTTATCTTTTTTTTCTTAAATTATTAATAAATTTCTAGAATGAATGATATGATACTAAACCCATATTTTAATAGGAGATGAAGGATCTTAGCTGGTAAATGTTTTATAAAGTTGCATAACATCATAGCGTTGTTTTAAAAATACTGAAGATTATAAATATTAATTGATAAAAAATAGTATTAATTAATAAGAAAACATTTTATATAAGTTTAAGTTACAAAATGTAGTTATATAAAAATATAATAGATTTATTATTTAATTTATTAAATTAAAGTTAAACTCTATTAAGATAATAGAATAAATAAGTAATAAAATTATCTTTTAGGATTATATTTTAAATTAATTTATTTAAATATTTCTTAATTAAATTTATATTTTTAGTCTTTATGTTTATTACTTACCAATCATTACTCTTCAGTTAATTCAATTCAAATTAATCCTAATAAGTTATTATATTTCTATTTAATCATGCTTCATTAATTTTATGCTTATTAATTTTAGATATTTATAAATTAATTAAAATGCCACAAAAAAACAAATCAGTTAAAATTAGTCTCAGTGCTACCAGCAAGATATTGACGGTAAGTTAAAGTTTAAGGCAATTAATTAGAAAGAAAACGAAAATCAAAGTCGATGTTTGGAAGGACTAAGATTGGAGTAAAATATCATTGATAAAGAAAGGATATATCAGCAGCCATCAATATATTCTTTAATAATATGAATCTAGAGAAGAAATAAATAATTTAAGTAAATTTAAAGATGATTCTCGATACTTTTTATAAAATAATACGAGACAAGCAAATAAAGGTGACCCAAATTAATAAATTATGCTATGATACTTTATATTGTATTGTATAAAAGGAAGAAACAATTTCTTTAGGGATAATTTTTTGTGATGGTTCAATTATGTTTATGGAAATGTCTAATTTAAAGTATTTAAATATTGAAATAGCAAATAACTTTTATGATTTTATTTATTTACATAATTTATTTATTATTTCATCTGGCCGCTGTTAGGAGAAATAATTAGGTTATCTGGTGTATTGTACACTGCATTGCGAATAATTTCACACTAGATCCCACCATGAAGAAGTGTGGGCAACCTCGGAAGAGACAAGCCTAACTTGCACGAGGTTCTAGCTAGCAATATGAAAGTTTGATTGACGGGTCAGCTAATAATTTTATTATAGTTCTTATTTTGATCTTATTCAAGAAGACTGGAGCATTTGGTTTAAGATTCTATAATAATTGTTAATAAGTATATTTCCCATTTGAAGTAATTGGCGTGGTTCATTAGAGAAATAGAATGACAACGAGAAGTATGTGAACACTTTTTTTAATATAGAAGTAGCTCCACACTAACGTGGTACTACACGCTCTATAATCAAATTTATTTATTCAATTATTTTAAACTAGTTAAATTTATTACTCTAAATTAAGTAAACATTTAGATTATTTAAGGAATTAATTTTTAAAGAATTTTAAGAAGTATGCTTTTTATATAATATAAATAGACTAATTATTTAAAAGTGCTACGCACTATTGAGATACTATGCGTACTTTAATAATTTTTTTAACTTGGAATATATTTCTTTTATTATGTTCTAATGAATATAAAGTTATTTATAAAATCAATGTTATCTAAAAGCTTTTTTAAGTAAAACAGTCCTTTTATTTAAAAAAAAATATGCTAGAAAGATTTCAAAAAAGCTCCTATTCTGCTTTTGAAGAGACTAAGAAATTAGGAGCGGGTCGACAATTTAAACAGTAACAGACCTAAGAAACTCCTCTAATAACAAAAAAGATGAGCATAAAGAGGCAAAAAGGAAATTAAGTCACACCAAACGAAGAAGAAGAACCAAGAAAAGTGCTGAAGACTTAAAAAGCAGCTGCTGTAAGAGAATTCACTATGCCGCTGTATCAAGAGGAATAGGCATAAATCCTGATAGATTTTTCAGAGCTCAAAGAGGAAATCAAGAAACTCAGGATCGAAAATAGAAACCTCAGGACTTAGATTGCAGACATCTAAGAATGGAAAGAGAGTTTCATGGAGACCTACGATCGGGAATAAATGGTGTATTCAATGAAAAAGGCTCAGTAGGAAAAACTGTTCGCTCAATAGGAATAGCTCTAAGAATTCCGGATGAAGCTTATGTTGAAGCTCAATGATAAGCAGAGCGATTCAGAAGCAAATCTCGGCAATGGATATTGAGCCGAGGAATTAGCCATTACAGCATAAGATCTAGAAAAAAAAATCCAAGATTCCTAAATCAAAATGCCAAGTTTGTGGAAACAGGAATCACAAATATTGATAATGCTGAAAACTATAAAAAATGAAACAATAATATTGGAAAAAATAGAATCAAGAAAAATAACTTTACAAATAGTAATTATAGCAACGAGACTATTTTTGCAGTTAGTTCTATCCAACGACCAAAGGATAGATTTACAAACCAAAATGATATAACGTGCAAGGGGGATGGTAGAAGAGTAGCAGAGGGGATTGGTTTCGGCCAATTAAAAAAACTGGTCCTGAGATCACGAGGTTGAAATTCCTTAAAGATCTCTAAACATTTAAATTAGTATTATTATTATTACAAACCTTTTATTTTATTTTTGATTCTAAAGTTTAAAATAAGGATTTATAAAATGTCTCACTATTTAAATATTTTAAATATATATAATAGTAAAGCTAATAAAAATTCTTTAATAAAGATAAAGAAAGTCTTATTAGATCTTTACAGAAGCTTTAAGCAAGAATTCATTAGAAAATCACATTATTTGATAATTTAGATTCAAAATAGGACAAATTAACTGAAGGATTCGAATAAAATTGTAATCAAAGAATGGATGGAATAAGATTTTTATTTTTCGTATTATAATTCTAAAATTTAGAGAAGTCACTAATTGAATTAAAGATCTTGAAAGGAATGCATCCGGAAAATTATCCAACCTTCGTAGGGCTTGAAGCTTATGGTTATTATATATATTTTGAATAAACATATGAACAAAGTTAAGAAAATAATCAGACGAATATACACTTTATATCTTTTAAGATGCTGTTTTGTAAAGCGAAAATTTAGATATATTCAATTATTTAAAGCTAATAATTAAATCGAAATATAATTGAACTAACAAGTACTATCGTTATAAAAACATGAATATTAAATATAAATTCAAATAATAAAAAAGTTTAAAATTTAAAGGATTTTAGCAAAGCTTTCGTATTAACCACCTGATCTATTCTATCAGCTTTTCACCACTTTTTTTGTTAAAAATCCTACTAAACTTAGGTAGACAGTGTAGCACTTTATTAGCGCATCATCCTCTAATAGTCTGAATAGTTACTCCCTACTTGTAGCAATCATAACTATTTTTATCCATGGATTAAAATTTGAGTTATAGAATTTTTTTCTATATATATTCCCATTTTGCATAGGATATATCCTAAATAGATTTTTATAAATTTAATTTTTTTTCTAAAATTGAATTTAGTTAGTAATATTATATTTCATGGTGTTTATTGCATATGTAACATTTTATTCTTCTTTTGAACTTTTATTAAAAATAATTTATTTAACTAGGATTTACTGATTATTTTAAATTAAAGCCTTTTGTTTATTTTAAATTTAGCTTCTTTTTCTATTTCAATAGGATTTGGTTGGTTCTGTTAAAAGAAAATGGTGTTATATTTATTTTTTGCTAAACTTCAGTAATCCTTTATTCCAATTGATTTAGATGTCTTAAGTTGATTAATATTGTTTTTCAAGATTAGTTTTTATTATTTTTCTAATTTTACTACTTTCTATGTGAGATATCTATTTTAAGTCATAGAATTTTTAATACTTGCATAATATTTCTTTTTAAGTTATAGAGATTTTTTATAACTCGCAGTTTCCAAGTAGGAGAGAAAACCAATATCTCTTCTTATAAAACGTCTTAGTTTTAATTTCCCAATCATCCTAAGACCTTCAGTTGACTAGCAAGTAAAATATCTGAAAATTAAGAAATAACATCCATAATAATCTCTTGAATAAATTCCTCCAAAATAAGAAGCAAGCACAACATAGCCCTACAACAGAGATAGAAGTAGCTCAAAAAGCTGAAAATAAAGGCAGAAAGAATCAGCGTTAGGAGATTCGCAACAACTTCATCGTATGAGAACAGTAGTTGGAACTTCTTTAACGTGACATTGAAATTCATATTACGGATGATTATATACACACATTCTGTTCTAATTTTAAATAAGATAGGAAACAAAGATAAAAGAAATAAGAAATAAGTATCAAGAAGGGATGTTACTTTTCTAATTCGAAAAAGCACCTAGTGAGAAATTTCTATAGATTTAGAGAGTATAAGAGAAAAAAAGACATATACTCAATGAGGACTTGACAAGATTCTGGTCGAGAATTTCAAGCTATGGCTTGAAGACAAATAGATCTTAAGGAAGATAATATTTGGCTCAATTAAAAAACTGATTCTTTCACAATAAACCTTTTGACTTAAAGCAAGCCTAATAAATTTGAATGAAATGAAATCTAATTAATATTAATAAATTAATTAATCTAAATCGAAGTAAAACGGCAAAAAAAAATGAATTATTTTAAAAAATAAAGCAAATATAGGATATAGCAAAATACATTCTGCTAATGCTTTAAAAAATATTTTTAAAGAAAAAATAAATTATAGATAAAGTGATTTTATTTATATATTAAATATTTGATATAAAATGGCATCTAAGAAATAACAGAACTTTGAACAAAACATTTAAACAGGAAAATTCTCTAAAAAATAAAAAAGCGAAATAATTACAATGAGTGAAAGTGAGAAATATGATTGATATGACGAACATTAACCACTTGGAAATCCAGAACTAAAAAAACTTCCGACACAAACCCAAATAGAAATATTATCTAAGTCATTAAAAGAGTTTATGTTTAAAAATAGATACCTCACTGATAAAGTAGAAAAATTAGAAAAACTAATAACGTCTTTACTTGAGAAACAATATTAATCATCATAAGAAATAGAAAACAAGCTGGAACAAAGAATTCTTTAAATTTAATAATAAATTCAGGTAACGCCATTTTCGTTTTAACAGAATTAATCAGATCCTATGGAAATAGAAAATGAAGCCTCTAATTAAAATAAACACTAAACGTTTATTTAAAATAAGTAGTAAATTTAAATTAAATAAGTGTTACAGGAATAATAGTTTAAAAGAAGAATAAAATGCTACGTGTGCAATAAATAACACCAATGAAAATACTGCTACTAACTAAGCGAAATTTAAAGAAAGAATAAATAAGATATTTTTAGAAAACTATTTAGGATATATCCAACATAAAGCGGAATAATTTATAGAAAAAAATTCTTTAATTTAAATCTTAATCCTTGGATAAATAATTAATAACGCTAAGTGCAAGACCAAAACTATTCCGAATATTAAAGGATGGTGCACTAATGAAGTGCTACACCGCCTAACTAAGCCTAGTAGGAATTCAAGACAAACTAATAGAGACAAGCTGATAGAATAGGTCAGATGGCTGACTACTAAGGCTTTAACAAAGCTTTTTAACTTTTTTTAACTTTAACTTTTTAATCACTATAAAATTTTTAATAAATCTTAATAATTATTTTACAAGAAACTATAAAATAAAAAAAATAAAATAGAGATATTTTAAGTGAATGATAAGATAAATATTAGGGGAATTATATAAATAATTTTGTTAAGCAATAATTATATAATTAAAGAAATTAATTGTATTTTAAAAATTTTAAGAAATATTTTAATTATTTATAAATCTTAAATTATAATTAATTCACAGTTATTATGGTTTCAAACCTTTTTTATTATATAATATAAGATTATTTTTTTAATTTCGTATTAAGTATGAATTGGTTATTGATCGTATTATCATTATATTTAAAGAGGAAAACATAAGAGAAAAATATTATAAATAAAATAAGATAATTTAAAGAAGCAAGAAAATACTTTCAGATTTTGATTTATGTATTCTTAATTTAATTATTAAGATTATATAGTTCTTATCATTTTCTTTTATTTCTATTTATTTAAATAATTTATTCCTCTTAATATTTTTGTTGTCTAACACTTACTTTTAAGTTCATTATGCGAGCGGGACTAAAATATGCAGAAACTATAAATAACTAGAGTGCATATTTGAAAGAATGAAAAATAAGAACTCATCCAGTGCAACGATAATATTCTAGCCGGTTATCCGTATAGAGGATCAGAATTCGTCTAATTTTAGAATTAATGAAGATCTTCTACGTTAACTTGAACTTTTTCATACTCCTCCTCAAGACAGCTTTATACTCTTGGATATTCCGAAGCATTGATTTTTATCTCTTAAATGAAAGTGCTGGTGATTATAATAAAGAATAAGCAGATCTTAAATGCATTTATATGTAAATAAGAAAACTTTCTTTTACCAATTAACAAGAATAGGAGAACTTTGTCGCTTAATAGGTACAACAAATGAATCTTGGAGAAAATCGATCTCTTAGGAACGTAGGAACTCAACATTGCGTAAAATAATATTTAAAGATTTTCGCGCCATTAGAAACACTACTTGTAAAACTGTCCAACAGTCATTCAGATATAAAATTATTTTTCAAGGAACTTTAACTAGACCTAAATTTTAATTAACTTTTAAGCACTTTCCAATTTTATTAATGATAACATTCCTTTTCTCAAAAATCTTTTCTTTTTTCCTATAGATTTCTACTAGATAATTGAAATAAAACTTTTTATAATTCATCTTTATAATAGTCCAGTGCTATCGTTTTTTCCCTTAAAATTTCTATTATTTTCCATTCTTTTTATTACTATATTTTTATCTATTTAAACTATTAACATATTTCTTATGTTTTTTGTCAAAATTCACTAATAGCATTGCTCCTTTCGCTTTTCTAATTTTGAAACTGAACATCTTCTATTTTCATTTGATAAGTTTTTTAGCCCTGTCTTTTAGATTATAGAATCATTTCACTACTATATAGCTTTCTATTATTTTTATGCATAATTCTATTCTATTTTTTGAGACTATATGCTCGATTGACTTCTCTTGCTTTATTGCAAGCTTCAGAAGTCCTTTGAATTGTTCTTAAGATATATCTCTTGCTGTTCTTCTTTAAATAATTAATCTCTTCACATAAGTTTAATACTACTTTTATAGCAATTAAGAATTTATCTGCTCAAATTTCCTAATGAAAAATTACTCTTTCTAAAATAAATTTTTCTTTAGAATAATGAATACCTATTAACGTTTTTTTGTCTATGTTTTTCAATCCTCTTGCTTCTAATTTTAAAGTGGTAAAAAAGTATTTTCTATTCATTATAATTTTAATTCCTAAATCTTAAAAAATAAACGTTTATAATGTATTAATATCTGTTTTTCTATTTTTAAGATTAAAATATATTAGAAAAATCTTTAAGAATTTTTTCTTGTATGCCTATTTAATTTTAAATGTAAAAGTTAAGCTAATATATTTAGAATATTAATTCAGTTAGTAAGAAAATCCTTGAACTCAGAATAATTTACTTATTTTTAGTTTATATGAGATTTTAATATAAATTTATAAATTAATACACAAATATTTACTATTATAATTTTTTTAATTATGCTAAAAAGGATTTATTTTATATTTCTTTTAGATTTACTATTCTATAAAATTTTAAATGTAACATTTTAAATATAAATATAATATTGAAAAAACAAAATTAAAATTCTTTTTATTTGTTAAAATGTAATTTTTTCTTTCATTTACTAAAGTTTCTTTCAGAAATATTGATCTGTTAATTCTCTCAACGTTATTTGTAAGTTTAAAGAGTTTTATTTTAATTTTATTTTTTAATTTATTTATGAAAGAATTAATTGTAAAAATTATTATAATAGATGCAAAATTGAAAATATCAATAAAACTTTTATATTTATTTAATTCAAAAAGATAATAAGCTACTAAAATGCTAAAAGGATAGATAATTTAAATTTTTTGAAGATTATCTATCTTTTTCTCTTTTGATTCACGTTTAGCTGCATTTATTATTTTTTCGATTATATAATTTCTAAGTTTAAATTGCTTAATAATAGTTATTTGCTATCTATTTATGCTAAAAATATATCTAATATCTATAGTGTCTTTTAAATAAATTTAAGCTGATTTACATATATAAATTTTAAATATTGAACTGACATTCAAATATAATAAATTTATATCTTCTAGCTTATTTTATCTTCCTTTATTTAATTTTATTTATTTCTATCTAATATATTATTTTATTGCCTGTTTAGTAAAGATGCATTAACTAAAAAGAATAAATATTACATTTTCAAATATTTTAGTTTCTCAACTCTTTATTTAAAGAAACTAAGTAAATCTTACATCTTTCAGTTATATAGGATTTAGTAGCTAGCATATTTCTAATAAACAGCTAAAGTAATCTAGTATAATAATGATTTTATTTATTTGAATTGTAAAATAATTTAACTATTTAACTATAAATTATAAAATAATATCTTAGTAGCTAAGTTTATGTAAGCTAATTATTTTAAACCATTTATAGCATTTTAGTTATAAGAGTAGCTAAACATATTTATAAAACTATACATATTCTTATATTTTGTTATAATCTTAATAAATGGTTAATTATCTATTATTTAAAAAGCATCAATTATATAGTTTGCATACTTTTCCTGATGGATTACATTAAAGTAATTCATAATACAAATATAATGCTCTTAATACATTAAGTATCATCGGTTTTAATTTTAAGCAGGTAATATATTAAAGATATAAAATACTGAAAGACAAATATAAACTATTACTTTAACTTATTTATTTTTAAAGCCTAATTAATAAAACAGCTATTGCAAACTAGGTAAAGTTATAAATTTTAAATTCAAGCAATTAAGTTAGAGGAAGTTATTCTATAACACATTAATTTAGTCAAACTATAATAAAAAATTAGGAAGTTAAAATTTAACTTTAATATGCTGTAATTACCTTAAGATAAATAGTTCCAAGTTTCAAGATATTTTTGAATCAATTAGATATTTTATTAAAATAAAACTTTCTAGATTAAAATAAATAAACACTAATTAGATAAGAGTATAAAGCCAAATTCGTAAAAGATGAGCATTGATGTTCATTTAAAATCATTTAAGTCCTTAATCTATTTAATTATTTTAGTATCAACGCCGCACTTCCTCTTCCACTAAGATTTTATTTTGAATAAGTTATTTCAGTAAATATGTAGTTTTAAAGAACATATTTTCAATGTGTTTCATTATTTCTCTTATTCTATCTGAAAGAATGTAAATTACCACATACTTCTTGCCGAGAGTTTTCTTCATTTTTCAGAATGATCATATAAGGATTAAATTTCTTGTTCTATTATTAAAGGGCTTTCTTAATTTCTTTATAGCGTTTGCCTTGAAACGAAAACGAAGATTCCTGTAACTTTTCTTTTTTTCTTTTTTCTTCTAATCTGGTTTATCTTCCTGCCTTTCTTTTTTCGTTTTATGATACTTTGCTGTTCTCTATTTTTTTGGGCTTTTTTATACGAATAAATTAATTTTTTTTCTTAAATATTTTTAATTTTATTTCATATTTTTCTTGTATCTTTTTCTTTATATTTTGAGAAGTAAAATATTAAGAATTTATTGAGTAAATCCTAAAGAAAAAATTAATATAATATGAAGAAGTTGAAACTTAAGTATAAGATCTTTTTGTTGAATTATCTTATTTCTACGAAAAGAATAAAAATTAATTTTGATCTAAAAATAAAATTAAAGCAACTATTTGATTTTTTTTATTTGTAGCAAATATTTTAGATCCTTAAAATATTCTAAAGGTGAAATTTAGAGATTCCTAGCTTTTTGTCGATATATACACTACTTAAAATAGGGATATAGATAAAAATTAAAGTTAAATGAATTAGACAAAAGTTTGATCTTTATTTTTAAATTCTAAGTAAAAAGGAGTAATTATTCATTTAAAAATTTCAAATCTCCTTAGTAGTAAATAGGAAAAAAATTATGAATTGAACTTGTAATACTATATTATTTTGATCTAAACAAAAAGGAATATAAGTAGTTTCATTTATTTTTAGCGGAGTGGCATTCTTTTAAATATTGTAAAATATATTAAAATATACTATGGACTTTGAATTGAATGCAAAATGACTAAATTATGTTAAGTTCAATACCAAAAAAAATGTTATTATTGAGTGCGTAGCCCTACAATAGGGCACACCTCTTTAAAAAAGTCAATTTATAAGTCTCATTAATCTCCAATATTCCCATAACATTCTCTCTTCTATTTGTGGGCAAGGTTGCGGTTCAAAATGTCCAAAGCACAAAACGCCAATTGGCGATTACAGGTAGATTTCCAACCCTTGATGAAGAGATTAATCAGGTCCAACATTTAGAAAAGGTTGCTTCACAGAGTTCATCTCAGGGGAATTCTTCTCGCGACCTTAAAAGGTAAGGACATCCCTATTTAAATTAAAATATACCAATTTACTTAAGAGAATAAATTAAATTTAAACAAATTGAAAATTCTTAATACTTTACATTTGATTCTATCTTTCAATTTTCGTTAAGAAGATGAATATCGATAAGAATTCTTTGAAATTTATCAATTCATACCTATTTAATAAAATCTTTAATGTAATGAATACTATGCAAGAATTAAAAATAATAAATGGAAAAGAAGACTTTAAAAATGGTAAATTTTTATGACTTAAATTAACTAACAAGAATTTAAGAAAAATAAAAGTTGAAATAAAGAAAAATTTTTCTATGAAATACTGATTAATTAATAAAATAAATATAATTTTAAAAGTCACAAGATTGCATATCAAAGACAAAATTTTTAGACTAAAAGAAAAATTTAATAAAAAATTAGCCCATTAAAATTTGCTAGAATAAGAGTTAATTAAAATAAATTTTTAATTTAAATAATTTTAAGACTAGATTAAGATTATAATAAAAATTTTGATTTTCTTAAGAACTTAGTATTTTGAAATTACAAAAATCATTAATAAAATACATAATTTCCTATGAGAAGATATGCTTGAGGATTGATCTTTTCCGCCTAATCTGAGTGCAAAACAAGCCACCATCGATTCTGTAATCCAACTCAGACATTACGAAAAATTAGACTCCAATCATTCTTATCTAAGTCTCTTCTCCCGGAATAATTTAATTGGCATGTCACCTTGCGAAATAATCCAAAAGGCGCAATTAGTCGAAATAAAAGCTTATATTTATACTCCTTGTATTATTCCTTTTTGATGTCATGTTTAATTACATAAATTTAAATAATAATAATAAAATTAAGTTTGGCAATCTTGGAGGAATTTCAACTCTTCCAATCACCGGATTGCTCCATTTAATAAAAATGTTTAAAAATTTTATCTCCTCTCTCTCACTTGATCATATTGTCTTCAGTTTCATCTTCCATTTTGTTTTGATTTCTTTCTGTAGATCTTGCCAAGCTCATTCATTTAAAGTCTTTCTCTAATCTTCTCTGTTACAGTTTATGTTTTTTCCTTTGTTGCACTTGTAATTTTCTTTGCTTTGTTCAGTATTAATTCTTGAAACTTATGAATTTCTTTCATCTTCTTCATATATGTTCTCTCAAATTACAATAATAACATTTTATTTTGAATTCTTTTAGATTTTCTTGTGTCTTCCTTCTCAATCATTATTGGGTCACTCATTTGCTCATTTTACTCTATTTGTCGTTGCAGTTTCTCTTCTATTTTTTCAAGTCTATTGTCCAGTTCTGTCTGTTTCTGAAGCTAATTTTTGGATTAGCTACTCTGATTTTGTGATATGTTCCAAAAAGTGTTTAGTTCTCTTTCCTAGGAAATGAGTCTTGATTCTATTCCTTCTGCTAGGTTAAACTGTTTCATTAGCTTCTCATTGTCCTTCTTTAGCTTCTTGATCTCTTCCTGGAGATTTAATACCACTTTGATGAGCTATTCCATGCTCATCTGACCAGAAGGATTAAATTCTGATACCTCCTGGTGCAAAGCAGACTTCGTCTCCCTTCTGGATTTCTCCTGAGACGTTGGGGTGATTGCATGTGTGACTTTCTTAGATTACTTCTGTTCTTCTCGGACCTATGTTCCGGGCTATTAAGAAAAATGTTAGATAAGTTAAAGAAGACTGGCTGAGAGTGGCTTCTGATTTCCTCTCCTTCTTGGAGGTGGTATATAAACCTTATTTGAAGCCTTTCATTTTTTTATTTTTAAATTTAAATAATTTAAGTAATAATTATTATTATTATTTAACTAAATGTAAAATAAAGACTTGCGTACCCTGGGCTTTTAACCAGGCATCAGCTGACAAATTTTTTTTTCGTGGTAGTATTCCACGATCTTTTTTTATGAATGGGTGATAACTAAAAAGAAATCTCTTTGTTTTCTATGAGTAATTTTTATTTATAAAAGCCTCGTTCAGTAATTTAAAGCCTATTTAAGTTTTTTCACGTTCTTTGGTCTTCATTGTGCTTAAATATCCTTCATTCTTTGCAATGTCTTACTAGGTAATATTTAGATTAACAGTATCAACAATTTTTATATTGCTTCTCAACTTTCTTCTTTAGAAAAATCTTTCTTTCTAGCATCTCAATTCTTTTTCTTAGTTTTGAATCGATCTGTTCTTAAATTTATTTTTATTAATGCTTTTGTTAATGTAGATCTTCTTCTATAATTATTCTTTGTGATTATTTGAAGTTGGATTAAGACATTTCATAAATATAATTTTCTGTTTCTAAATTTTTTTTTATTAATTAACTTTTAAAATTAATAATTCTTTATTTTGACTTCTCTACATTTCATTGGCTCCCGGATTAATTCGCCTTAATTAAAGAATTTTCTTCATATTATCAATTTATGCTTTCATTTGTTCGATAAAATTTTAGAGTAATTAGTAATTTCGAGGTCCATGATTAACTTATTCAGTAAGACCAACCATTATTATTCCCTCTGAAAATGAGCTAGACTATCAATCTTGTCTTTGTTTTTTAGCTCCTCGTTAGTCGCTTGCTTTCTTACTTTTCTTTTTTTAATTATTAGAAAGACGGATGATTTACTCCATTTTTCCTCTATAATTTAAATAATTTTAAATAATTAAAATAAAAATACTAAAAAAGTTTAAATTGGAGTTTAGTGAACTTGGAGAACTTTCAACCTCGTGTTCACAGGACCAGTTTGATAACCTGGCTGGAACCAGCTCCCTTCAGAACTCTTTCTTCAGACGCCTTGGATTTTGTCCAACTTCGGTTTGTAGATTTGACCTCCTGACGGATAAAATTAGTTACAGAATTCTCGTCTAATCTTATCCTAATATTAGTACTATTATTTTTCTTATTATTTTCTATTCCAGTACTATTATTTAATTAATTTCAATTTCTAACATTGTCTATATTTATGTCCAATTTGTTTGCATACAAAACATCTTGGTTTATTCCTAATTCATTTCTTGTCTGGACTCCTCGGTAAATTAATAGCTCCTTCTATGTCCATTGGATCTTGAATTGTCTTAACTTTGAATTCCTACTACTGTTGCTACTTGCTGTTCTCTTAAGCACAATTGTTCTCTGCTGCAGCAATCCCATTTCCCTGAAGAAAGTGTTTTGCCCTCGATCGTAGACTTCCCAGAAGCTTTCTTTCCATTCCTTGAGCTCAGTAACTTGATTTTTTAGAGCTCTATTCTCTAATCGTAGCTTCTTTACTTCCTCCTTCAGGTCAGAGAATGCGACTAAAATTTATGCCTGTTCTTCCTGGACTGTGGCATCGCAAACTCTCGCACGGCTGCTGCTTCTTGCGTCTCCAGCACCTTTCTAGGTCCTTGTTTTTCAGTTGGTGTCATCGAGGTAGCCTTTTGGCGCTTTTGTCCCATCTTTTAGGTTGGCCTGGAAGTTCCTAGTTGAGTCTATTATTCTTGAAGGTTTTGAGAAGAAGATTATTTCTAGGAAGAAGACGTGTTAGTTAGAGATGAGGGTTCTTACTTTCTCTCCCCTTTTTAGGAGGTGGTATAAAAGCCTTTCTTGAACCCTTCTACCATTTAATTTTAAATAATTTTAAATAATTTTAAATAATTTTAAAGTAATTAAATTGAATAATAGAGTTATAAAAGTTGCTTAAAATCACTTTTCAGTTTTTTCTATATTTTGCTAAGTTCGCTTGCCAAAATTTAGGTTCAAAAACTTTTTATTTGATATTATATTTTCATTTTATCTATTTATTTGAGTCCTCTCATAGAAATTTTACCTTTATTAGACTAAATTCAAATTTTAATTTTGGACATTAGATTGCATGTCTTAGGCAAATGTATTTTATGATTAGAAGTTATTTTATGTTAAAGATACTAAAATTTCTTTTATTTATTATCTAAATTATTAAATATTAGGCCTCTATGAGGGATTGAAACTAAAAGCCTACTCCAACAGTTATTTTAATTAAAAATTAGATTCTATCTCTTAGGTAAAAATGGGATGCTTTTATTGGCTGCATACAAATTCTTTTACTTATGCAAAAGTGTTTAGATTGGGAAAAGGAAGGTTTTCATTTAAAATTTCTATCGCTACGCAAGCTAGAGCTCAAATATCGCTTTCAAAATTATTTTTAAATTGAAAATCAAAAGTTTCAGGAGCCATCCATTGAAAAGATTTTAAATATTAGTTTTGTTTTACTGAATTTTCAAATGTTATGCATTAAATATAAGGAGAATAATTTTCATCTAACAAAATATTATATGAGCTAATATTTCTGTATACTATTCCTGCTACATGAATTGCATGAATTCCTTCTGCTATTTATTCTAATAGAATTAACTTTTTAATAAATTTCTATTGAGGTTCAAGTTAATCTTCTTTAAATAGTTATTTAGATTAAATGCAGTCGTATAATCTTCCTTTTTAATAGAAATCAGTAATATGAAAAAAGATTAGTTCATTTTCTTCTGATGTCTCAATAACTACTCCTATTAATTTTTAAACTCTTTATTTGTTAGTGGAAATAAAAAACTTGCATTAGTCAATAAAGTATTTAAAAATAAATTAGTTAGTTTAATCTTTTTGTTAAAACAAAATTTTGAGAGTATATTAAAGGCCATTAATTTTAATCAAATAATACTTTTCTTACTATTTTTATCATAACTTTTACAGGCTATTTAAAATTTTTTAATCTGGAATTATAGTTTAATATTATCATATTCTTATTTGAGCTCTAATGTTTTCACTAGCGCCATGTATTTTTAAGAAGTGCTAAATATCATCAATTGAAATTTATTAAGAAGTTTCTTGAGATTAATTTAAAGGGAAATGTTAGTTGATTTACTCAGTTTATCTATGAATAATTTAAGACTAATTTTATTAAGTCTGGTAGAATTATTAAACTTATTAATAAACTTATTGCTTGTTAGTTTCAATATCTTGATAGTTTATATTTAGCTACTAATTTGAAATTTAGGATTGAGGGTCTCACTTTTATTTTATTTATTCAACTTATTCTTTAAATTATCGAATATTAGGTCTTTTTTAAGGATCTAAACTGAAGGATAGTTATAAAAGTTCAGTTAAATTTGTATCCTGTAGAATTTCCTCTGAAAATTATGGATATTTTTTTTATTCGCAAACATAATTTTATATTTATTCAAATTCTCCTAGATGAGGATAAGGAATATCTTCGTTAAATATTTCTACTGCTACACAAGCTAGAGATCAAATGTCACTTTTAAGGCTTATTTAATTTTAAAAAATTTCTGGAGCTATTCATTAAACTGAACTTTACTCTAAGATAAGACAACTGATATCTTTTTCAAAAACTAAACTTAAATCTTATATAATTGCATATCCTTGCATATTTATTGAAATATTTGATGATTTTATATTTTTGTGAATTAAGCCTGATGAGTGTATTATTTAAATTCCTTCTACTATTTATAAAAGTAATTTTAATTTATTAAGAAATCTTTCTGGAGATTACTATGGTTAATTTTAAAGCAATTATTTGGACTAAATCAATTCAAATAAACTTCCTTTCTTTTAGTATTCAGTGAGTATACATAAGCTCTAGTTATTTGCTTAGGAACTATCAATTACAACTCCTAGAAGATTTGATATTCATTGGCTTTAAAGAGTTAGGAGAGCTTTACATTCATTAAAAAATTTGTAAATATGATCCTTTTGCAAATTGGTTTCTTTTGCTATTACTTTAAGATTATAATAAACTCCTTTTAATTTAATCTAATAAGTTTTGTATGCATAATCTTCGTTTACTTTTCTTAAAGTATCAAAATAATTTTCATTAGGAATTAATTCTTTATATTTTAAAATACGAATTTTAGCGTTTTAGTCTTCACTTGCACCAACTTTTCATAAAAATTGATATAAATCCTATACTGAAATTTCTGCTTTTTCAATAATCTAATCTTACTACTGATGAGGATTTTAATTTTAAATTTGTTCACTTTACAACTGCAACTCAATCATCTAGTTTTGTTAAGGTTAAATTTGCTATTAATTTCTAAAATTTAATTGATTGTTTGGCGTAAAGCTACTATTATAATATTCTAAATATAGTTTATTATAAATTTATTAAATTTAATCTCTAAACTAACTAATATTTGGTCTTTCGTAAGAATCATAACTGAATGACTATTCTAATAACTATAGCAACTCTTTATTGCTTTTAACTTCTTCAGAAATACAAGGATGCTATTTTTGAATACAAACATAATCGTAAATCTATTATCTAGAATCTAAAAGTGGATAAGGAAGTGTTTCGTTAAATATTTCTACAGCAACACATGCAAGAGCTCAGATATCACTTTTCTGATTAACTAAATGCAAAAATATCTCAGGAGCCATTCATTAAGATGTTCCTCTTCTTTTCTAAGTTTCTAAAACATCAGATTCGCAAACTAAACCGAAATCAGCTACTTTTGGAGAGTAATTTTCATCTAAAAGAATATTTAGTGATTTAATATCTCTATGAATCAAGCCTACTGCATGAATTGCATTAATTCCTTCGGCAATTTAAGCTATTAATGCTATTTTTTTTATAAATCTTAATTAAGAATTTGTTTCAAATTCTTTAAAAAGTTCTTTATTTTATATCAAATCAAATAAACTTCCTTTTTTCTAGAGTTGCGTAAGATGGCAAAAAACATAATCGTCCTCTTTAGTTGTATCAATTGAAACACCCGAAAGTCTTAATACTCTATTATGATTTACAGACAAAAGTGCTTTGCATTCATTGTAAAAAGTTTTAATTTAGCTTTTTTAAGTTTCATCTCTTTAACGAAATATTATTTTTAATGCATAATCAAATCCATTTAAATTAATTAAACGAACAAAACCTTAAGCTCCTTCACCCAAAGATTAAAGTTAGTTCAAATGTCTGTTACTTTGTATTATTTTGTTATAGTCAAATATTTTAATAGAAGAAAATTCATCTTGGCTGGCTCCATTTTAAAATAAAAGATGTCAAACTTTACCAATCCAACTACAAATTTTTGTTTATTCAAATCTTTCTTCTTATTTATTTTCCTAAATTTAAACTTAAAGTTAATAAGACTATTCAATTTTGTTAAGTTAATTTCTAAAATCTTGAATGCTTGGTCTTTCTTATGCGATATAGCTGAATGATTATTATAGAAGTTGTGTTAATGCTTAATTTTATAATATTTCTTATTAAAATTCTGGAAAATTTCTTTAGTTAAATACAAAATCTCTAATTTATGCCATATCTTTTAACTTAGGATAAGGAAGAGTTTCATTAAATATTTCTACTGCTACGCAAGCTAATGCCCATATATCACTTGCTGGACTTACTCTAAACTCAAATATTTCTGGAGCCATTCATTAAATTGTGCCTCCTTCTTCAAATTAACTTTAATTTTAATTATCAGCTGATCCTAAGTCAGCTATTTATGGAGTATCGTTTTCATCTAATAATATGTTAGCCGATTTTAAATCCCTGTGAATTAAACCAGCAGAATGAATTGCAAGAACTCCTTCAGCTATTTATGAAAGTAATTTTATTTTCTTGAAAAATCTTTAAGGAGAATTAGGAGAATTATCTGGAAATAATTATTTATTCTTTATTAAATTATATAAACTTCCTTTTTATAAATAATTAGTTTAAAGGCAAAAACAATAATCGGTTTCCTCTGAAGTATCAATAGCAACTCCAATAAGCCTTAAAACTCTGTTACTATTAACAGATAACATTGATTTGCATTCATTATAAAAATTATCTATTAACTATTATTATGTTTAATTCTTTTTCTTCGTCATAACTTTAAGAGCATAGTCAAAACCGTCTATGTTTATTAAATAAACTGATCCAAATCCTCCTTATCCTATTTTTTACAAATTATCCAAATAATTTTTAGAGGGAATTAAATCACGATATTCTCATAATCTAATTAGAGCATTTTTGTCTTTTTTTGCTCCATTTTTATCTAAAAGCTCTAAAATTTAGGCAATTTTTACATTGGTTTGTAAATTATTTTGAGATTATTCTTTTTAATTTTAGTTCTAGTACTCATCAAACAAATATTAAGTTTACCATTTTTTGGTTGAGATGTCAAAAGAATGAATATTTAGTTTATCAAAGATATAAATAATATTTTGATTTATTATAGGATTTTAGTTACAAGCTTTTCCAGGATAAGAGTGATCAGATATTAATTCAAACTTTGGATCATCTTCATCAAATTTAAATGTATAAACTCCCTTTAGGAATTCTCCAAACATATAAATGGTCTCTTCTTCTCCTCTCACTAAGCTAACTGAAGATCCTATAGGAAGGCATTTCGGCATTATTCTCCAAATTTACAGATCTAGATCATACCATTAGCCTTAGCATATTTATGTGAATTCAGTACTTTCTCCACCCAATACTATAAAACCCTATTTATGAATCACTAAACCCTAATTTTTACCACTGAAAATTAAAGATTGAAATAGTTAACATTTGCCGGCTTTTAAATCAAATATTTCACAATATTTTGTATCTTTCTAATCGTTTTAATTTCCAGAGATTATTAAGATATAAGTATTATCTTAGGTAGTTAGCTGTAGCATTCCATGACCGTTTCGAGGATTCATCATTTCACAACTCTTTTCTACTAAAAACGAATTTCTATTAATCTATTAGAAATTTTTTTAGCAGTTTCGACTTAATCCTCCAGAAACATAAATATATTATTTTGTGTAATAAACAGAACTACCTTGATCCATTAGAATTTAACTATTTTTTATCTACTTTTCTGCAAATTATATGCCTTTTTTATATAAATAAGTTTATGCATCTATTAAAAAAACTAATTAATTTATATTCTATTATTACTAGGAATGCTAGAAAAACAACATTTCTTTTGTATTACTTTTTTATGTTTTTGAGACTTAAGATAATTCTTTTGATTCATTTGATAAGTTTTGCTGAATTCCAAAGTCTGATTATGAATTTTAAATGTTTGAATTACTTTCGTGGTTTTACTTTATCTGATCAACAGCTTGTCTAAACTATTAAATATTTGGTCTTTCTTATTAATTAAATTTGAATGAATATAGTAGAAGTTGTGCTAAATTTTAATCTTATGCTATTTCTTTTGAAAAGTCAGGAAAACGTTTTTAGTTACATATATAATCTCTTATTTATGCCATATCTTTTAACTAAGGATAAGGAAGAGTTTCATTAAATATTTCTATTGCTATACAAGCTAATGCCCATATATCACTTGCTGGACTTACTCTATACTCGAATACTTCTGGAGCCATCCATTAAGCAGTTTCTCTTGCTTTAGAAGTACTCATCTATGTATTTTCTCCTTCTAATCCTAAATCAGCTACTTTTGGAGCATCATTTTCATCCAAAAATACATTTTAAGCTTTTAAATCTCTATGGATTAAACCAACTTAATGAATTGCATGAATTCCTTCAGCTATTTATGCAAGTAATCTTATTTTCTTGTAAAATCTTTAAGGAGATCCAGGAGGAGAATCTGGGAATAATTTCTTATTCTTTATTAAGTCATACACATTTCCTTTTTGTTAGTAATTAGTATAATGACAAAAACAAGCATCATTTTCATCTGATGTATCAATAGCAACTCCAATAAGTCTTAAAACTCTGTTATGATTGATAGACAAAAGAGATTTACATTCGTTATAAAAATTGTTTTACAGTTGTTCTAATGTTTCTCCTTTTTTCTAAATCATTATTTTAAAAGCATAATCAAGACCTTCTATATTAATTTAGTAAACTGATCCATATCCACCTTATCCGATTTTTTTCAAACCATTTAAGTACTTTCTTGAAGGAATTAATTATTCATAATCCCATATTCTTATAGGAGATTTCGGATCCCGACCTGCTCCTTGACTTTATAAAAGCTGCATAATATCATCAACAGTGTAGTTTATCTTTCGCTTCATAAAAGAATTACAAATATTATTTGCAAAAAATTTATTTATTAGGAAATATTTATATCATAACTTAAAATACCAAATTTTTTTAAATAGAAAACTATTTAATGTTTTTATTAAAATATTAAATTGATAAATTGAAAAAAAAACTTCTATATAATTTTACATTATATAATTAAAGTTGAAAAATTACAACCTTAATAAATTAATTTTCTATTTGGTATTACTAAGTTAATTACATTATTAAAATAAATTATTTTATTAATTATTATTAAAGAGGCATTATTCATAGATTTTTTATTTTTGCTTTTTTCAATTTTTTTAATAAAATAGAAATCCAATTTTGTATAATGCTATAATTTTTAAAATTACTATATGAAAAAAATGAAAATTGTAATAAATGTTTAAAAATAGAAGAAATATAGGAAAAGTTGTAATTATGAGTAAATTAAGATTATATAAATGTATAGTACAATAATTTAACATATTAAACAAAAAAAACTCTTATATCTTATTTATTATTTATGCATTTCTTTATTATTTTATTTTTAATTTGCTAAATTTTTATTCCAAAGTAATTAATCATTCTGATCTTTAATATAATTTTAAAAGGAAGAAGCAATCATCCAACTAGGCTTTAGAGTAAAGGAGTATTCTGGGTACGATAAAAGCTAAAAAATCAAGGTAGGTATTATGGAAGATAGTACTTGAGGCATCAAATAACGTTTTAGGTAAAAGAAGCCTGATATTAAGGTCTCTTGGGGCATTATTCCGACGATGGTTCTATTATAAGACAAGATTTTCAAGACAATACTAGCACTGGGATAATTTTTAATGCTGAATTTTTTTTAATTTGAAAGATTTATCTAAAAAACATGCGCGATCTAGGGGCTATTACACATTTTATAATATAAGCTTTTCTAAAAAAGTGATCTTAAAGAATTTCAAGAAATATGCTTTTAAATTAGGAATAAACTAGTAATTTACTTTTAATATTAAATTTTATAATTAAGCAATTAATTCTAAGTTTATCATGAAAATTAGCATTATTTAAAAAATTTTAAATTAAATATATTAAAAAAAATAAAAGACAATAATTTATAGAAATAACTTTATTAATTAATCAATGAAGGGTTATTATAATTTATAGTAAACTAGTACTAAATATAATATAACTTTTAAAGTTTATTAAACGAAACCTATAAGTTAATTTTAAAATGCTTAATTCATTAAATTGAATAATTGAATAAAGGAATATTAAAAAAGGAGAAATATGAGCAAATATAAATAAAAACTTATATAACTAATAAATAACTAGAACTAATAATTTAAAGTTTATTAAATATCTTATTTTAGTTATTACTTTATTCATTCATTAAAAATATTAGCTATACATTTTATATTTATCTAATTTATATAAAACCAATTAACTAAAATTGTTTTAAAATTAGATTAAATTAATTATCATATAAAGAAGATAAACTAATGTTAGACTGAGAGTTGCCTATGGTTAATAAACATTTCATCTATTAATAAAACTTAAATTTAATTTATAAATTTTGTAATATGATAGAAATATTAAATTTAATTTTAGAATAAAGCTTAAACTATTTTAGTTAATCAAAAAATAATAAAAATAAAATAAAAAGCAACTAAAATAAATTATCATAGAAATAATAAAAAATATGAAAGTTATTTGCAATTTAATAGATTCATTATTTATTTTTTAACCAAAATAGATTACAATGAAACTAATAATTTCAAATTAGCATTTAAATTAAAATAATTTTATTTAATTCAAAATATTTATTTTCTTTGCTATAATCTTATCTGAAGAAATGTCATGGATATTAAATAACCATTTTAGAAAAATATAAAAGGAAATAAATTATGTGAAGTGCCTCTTAAGTAACTTAAGTTAATAATAATAATCATATATAGGAATGTTCTTATCTAAAAGTGTAAAAATATAATTTGATGTTTGCTTGAGATTAAGCAAATTTCTTAAAATTAAATATAACTCTAAAAATGGATAAATTGTATTGTTTAAAATATATATCATCGAATAAATATTAGTTTTAAAGAAGTAAATAAGGATATCTTATTTTAAATCACTCAATTAATAAAATTAAACTAAATAAATAAGCAAATTTTAAATAATAATGAGTAATGTAGATATTTAAAAATATTAATAAGCAATATAAAGTGATCTTTTCATTATAAATATTAACTAATTATCTTAGAATTAATTTATTTAATAAATTATAAAAAGGAACATGATAAATTAACAAATCTTTTAAAATATTTTTTCTTATTTAATTTAAAAAAGTAATAAACGTATTCTAATATAATAATGATAAAAATAAAATATGCATTTTAATATAAAAAGAAATAAAAATATTAATTAATTATTTAAGTTTGAAATATCTATATTAAATAAATAAATAAATAAATTCTATTATAGAGCTCGTAGCACTCTCGTTGGTGCGCAGCTCTTTAAATTAATTTTATTTAATGTCGAAAAATAAAATTTTATGGGTACCACTATCCTTTTTTTCTCTTCCTACAGTACGTCCCTGTAATTTTTCCTTCCAAAGCATAGGATGCAATATGCGATTACAAATACATTTCCCCGACCTATGATGAAGAAAGTTTCCTCCTGGCATTCAGAGTTCTTCAGCTTGTCGCATCTTCCTTCTCTTGTTATTGGTTTCTCTTCTTCCGATTTATCCTTCGTCCGCGCTCTTTTTTTAATTCCTTTCTGGGTCTCCAACCAGCATCCCAAGGAGAGGGCTTTCCAAATTATTTAAATTAAATTATTTTTAATAAATATCTAAAATTAATAGTTTTAAAATATTTAAGACATAAGTGTTTAGACAAAAACTTTTGAAAGTTGAAAAATAAAAAATAATTTATATGCTTTCTTACTAAAGCTAATAGTAATTAAACTGAAAATATTATCTAAATATTTTCAGCTTAATGTTATAAAAGATTGCATGAATTATTAAAAGATAAAAAATTTAAATCTAGTATATTAAATTAAATGCTAATTCTAACATTTCTAATAAAAACAAAAATCATTTAATTATTCTTAAAAATTATAGACTGTTGTATTATTCTTTAGAAAAAATTTCAATTACAAAAGCACTGATAAATCATATAAAATAAATTCTAAAATTTAATAAATTAGTATTAAAATAAAAAATAGTTAGAAAAACTATTTTAAAATAATATTCCTTAATTAATAAAACACATTCAAAGATTTATGATTGTACCTTTAAGACTAAAAAGAATATAAATCCAGTAGTTTTGATAAAGAGTAATTTTCTTCAAAGATATCTATTAAAATCTTAATTGATTTTGCTAAGTTGATAGTCATGGCAGGTAGGATGCTAAATATCTGTCCGAGGAAGCCTTACTTGGTAACTTATTATTATATATTAATATTAATATAAAAATAAATAAATACAGTTTAGCCAGTGCTTTGAAAGGCATTAAGCAATGATTAATTAGCTAGATTATATATAATATTTGCTTATTTTAGATAAAAAGAATAAATTAATATTTGAATTAACCATAGCTAAATCAATGCAACCATGATATTATATAAAAAATATTTTAAACTGGCAGCGGTCATGAGAACTAGTAAGTAATCTGGTGTAATGTGAACTGTATTTCGAATAATTTCGCACTAAATATCACTAAGAGGAACAATCCTAACTTGCACAAGGGTTCTCGCTAGCACTATGAATGTTTGACTGACGGGCCAGCTAATAATTTAATGACAAATTCTTATTTGAATCTTATTCAAAAGGAATGGAACATATTGTTTTTCATCTAAGCTATTCTTTTCTTTACTTATTGTTATCATGATTTTTCTTTTAGTTTCTAGAAAGCAGGGCATTTTCTTCATAAATTTCATTTAATATTACAGTAATAGCATAGTCTTTTAATCTTAATAAGTCTTTTTACATTTTTTTTCTATTGGAGAATTTTCGATTTCCATTTGCATTGCTCCAGTTTCACTCAGCTTCTTTCCTTGGTAATTTATCCTCTTATTTTAAAATTGTTCTGGTAGATGAGTAATTTGTCTGTCTTATTCTTTTTGAAAATTCATAAAATGTTTATATTTCCCTTTCATAGTTCATTAATCTTTCTCATTCAGGTCTTCTCTTTGCTCTTTTTATTCAAGTTTTAGAATAATATTTTCATTCAAAGTCTATAGTTTTTGATCCTCTTTCTGGAGGTTTACAGCCATTAGAGCTAGTTGAGCAATGTCAACTTTCTCCTTTCCAAAATCGAACTCACGCATTGCTTGGTGCACGATGATTTCCTTGGCATTTCAGCCGTAGTTGGAGGAATAAGTTTTCATCTCTTACCTTTTTTAGTTATTACGTCATTTCTTATAAAAAAGAAAATTAGTTAGAAGAAGACTTGTGGTAAGAAGAAGTGGTATCTTGCTTCCTCTTTTCTTTTTTTACTTAAGAAGTGATATTTAAGTAGTCTTGTCGGATGCTTGCCATTTTTTTTGGTTGGTTCATATTTAAAAATATATATAGTGAAATTATATTTTTAAAATAGATACTTTAATTCTTCTTTACAACCTTTAAAATAAGGTAAATTGAAGATTGACAGCTAAAGTATGGAAAAATAAAAAATAAAAAAAGTAAAAGAGTAAGAATAAAGTAATTAACAAATTATCCTATTTAATAAATTTATTTAAGCAATCTTTATTTTACTTATTTATTTTTAATTTTAGTATATTTTATTATTATACTTTTTAACAAAATTAGATATTTTATTAATAAAAATAAACTATAATGTTTATTATATCTTGCTTTTTGATTGTTATATTTAAAGTATAAAAATACTTTTGCTTCTTTATATTAATTATAGATATACTAAAATTAAATAAAATAATATAAAAGGTAAATTAACTGGTTATTTTAACTTAGAACTTATAAAGATTTTACAAATATTCTTATTTTAAATTTAGTTAGTTTCGTATATGAAAAAATAGAAGGCTTACGATAGCTTTTTACTAACATTCAAGATGTATAATAAAATACAACATAGGCCTAGTAACTGAAACCTTTCTAAATTTCTTACAAGCATCCCATAATATAAACAGATTCCCTACACACTGCTTAGAAGTCTAGAATAATAATAAACTTTCTCCTCAATTAGTCAAATTGAACTCTCCAACCAACTACAGGAAACCTACTTAAGAATAATCGAATCTAAGCTATAGTATATAATACAGATGCTCAAGCCTGAATAAACAGGTATCAATCAGAAGTTTTTAAAAATCTACTCGTATAAAGAAGAGGCTTGATTTGAAGGTCCAGTCATTTAAGGTAGAGCACTAAAAGAGGAGTTTAAGATATCCAGGAAAGTACATTTGGAAACAACTAAAAGACTGGAAATGGGAATAAAATATTAATTAGGATCTATTAGTCCAGAGATTTTGATGGAACTAGAAATCAGCAACCTCCATTTGTCATAGTTAAGATCTGGAAAAGACCATAGAAAAAATACTTTTCTTGTGTAAAAGCTTGGTACTTCTACCGAAATTTTCCGAAAATCGAAAGGAGGTAGATTGAGTACTGGGGCTCTATAATTGGTTTTCGATCTGTTAGCTTTAATCTTGAATTTTCTATAGTTAAGAATTTGTCTGATTAAATTACTCTCGTTAAATAGTTCCATAAAGTGTCGATTTCCCTCTCCTAGTTGGCCATTCTTAAATCCAACGTATCTTAGAGGCTGCTGCTTAACAGCTTCGTCAGATTGTAATTTTCCCAGCTGAATTTCTTAACCTTTTCCTGGAGGTTTTATACTCTTTGATGAGCTGCTCATGCTCATTTGTCTGGAAGGATTAAATTTTGAGACTTCCTAGTGTAGGATGGACTTCGCCTATTTCTTCAGTTTTTCCCCCGAAGTTGGTGTTATAGCAGCATGATTTATTTTCTGTTTTTTTTTTGCCTCTTCATACTGCTGTTAGGTTCCTGAGTCCTACTTGAGCTGCGAAAAATCCATTCCTGAAGTCAGAAATCTTTTTACCAATAATGTTATTTCTAAATAAATCTAACGTCTGGATGAGAATAAAAAAATCCGAGATAGTACATTAAAGCAAGTGGAAACTTAATTCTACGTAAATTTCTAACAAAAATCTCTATTAATAGTATCGAAAATATTTTCCGCTTTTATAAGAGTACCAAGAAGGTGTTTTCCTCTTCATCATCATCTTTTGAGTAAGTGAACAATTGTTTAAAAATTTCAATCTTGCTGTATTGTTTATCTCTTCTTTAAAATCCTTGCTATGAAGGGTATATAATCTTATGCTTATAAATGTATTAATTAATTAATTAATTCTTTAAGTGGTTACTTTATCATATATTTTGAGGAGCATATTTATAAGCGTGATTGGCATCCAGTTATTTCGATTACTTTTTGATTCTCTTTTATAAATAGGAAGGATTCTAGCTTGTCTGAGTTAGTTTAGATTTGTATGTATTCTATATATTATTCATAAATCTCTAAAGCACTCTATAAAATAATTACTAGCATATTTGATGACTTCAGCTTAGATGACATCTGCTCCTGATACTATATTATTTACCAATTTTCCGATGATTTGTTTAACTGCTTGCAAGTTAATTAAACTACACACTTACTTTTACTCATTTTAACTTGCATTTTCAATAATTATGCTTAAATTTAATAAGCTTTCTATTTTTAATATGTTAGTTAGATATTCTTTTTAAAATCCACTGTTTTGTAAAGAAAAAAATAAAAGAATTGGTTAATGTTAAAGTGATAGTTAGCTATAATATTAATTGCAGTTAGTTTTATAATAGACTATACTTCTAAAAGTATCAGAACATTAATCATTTATTATTTCTAATTCTTACTCTTCAATGGATGCTTGTAATCTTTAAGCATTATCCTATAACTTATGTCTATCATTACTTCCATAACTTTATAAAATACCATTTAAATATCCTGCAAATATAATAGGATATATATAGAAACAAAGTTTTGATGCTCCCAAGTCTTATTCATAGAAAAAGCGTCAATATTATATATAATAATTTAAATAGGGAGGAGAAGTTCTCCAACTGAGTTTAAATTAAACTCTTTTACCAGAGTATCCCAGGAGCGATGAACTGAGCAAGAATCTGGGTATGAGAAAGAAAAAGAACTAGAGGCATCGAGTAACACTAGATGAAAGATACCAGACGATTAGGCTTCTTGGGGCATCACTTCAGCCATAACCTGTTAGGAGACAGGATTTGCTAGGAAGTGATAATACTGGATAACCTCCAATGAGAAATTTTTAAAGCTTTAGAAATTTAATTTAAAGAACTACGCCCCAACGAAATGCTATACACTCTATGATCAAATTTAGTTATATAATTTATTTTAAAATTGTTAAATACTTAATTGATTAGTTCTATTTTAATTTATATTGAAATGCGCTAATTTTAATATATTTTAACTTACTCCATTTTGTGATTCCTGATTCATAAATACATAGCACCTTTTATCTTTTTAAATTAGATGTGAAGTAAGTTTGGAATTTAACGTATTTATTTTCTATAACATATTATTATATAAATTTAGTTTAAATATGAAGGAGTCAATCTTCATATCTATTGAAACTGTAATTTCAGGAAAATCTTCTTTACGTGAAGAATAAAACTTCTGCAGTATTAGCCTTGACATTCAAGACGTTGCAAGAAGCTAGATGGACTTCAAAGGAGGCAAGCATCACACTTTAGTATTAATACTTAGTGATATTTTATAAAGGTCTTCTCAGGTAGCTTGCCAGGTCCAATCTATAATAGCAAAGTAGAATTAAGGGGAGATAGAGTAAGAGAAGGAAGCTCCAAAGACTTATCAATTTTATTTTTAAGATTTTATTAGTGACGAACTAAATAAAGGTGAAGCCACTTTAAATTATTTAATAATTTATTAATAGATTCAGCGAATCCTATTCTTATAATAGCTTCCTATCTAATTTAAATGATACTGATTTACTATCACAAGTAGCACTTTTAAATTTACAAGATAGTGTAATAAATCAATTTTCAATGATAGCAAAGAGATTTTGCTTTAATGCTTTGATCTTATGTATTAAAGGACTTGTTTATTTTTAAAATTATGTTTCTTTATTAACTCTTCAATAAATATTTTACAGTCAAGCATTATATTGCATTAGACTAAATATTTCTTAATTTATTTATGCTTTTTAAATTTCTTATTCCATTATGTGTTATTATAATCTAATTAGTAGAATGAGATGGAATTTTATCCTTTCTTATAATAAAGCATTATGTTCTTTGATGCTATTTTATTACTTTACATATAACTCACTGCTAATAATTCCACTTTTAATTTATCAAATTAGTTTTCAAAATGAATTATATGAATATAATTCCCTAAAGACATCCCTAAATATAAATGTAGAAAATATAATAAATATAATAATGTTATGATATGTAAGTATATAAACATTAAGGAAACTAATTTTAATAAATATTATTATAGAACGCGTAGAATCTTGTTTACGCGCAGTTCTTTCGATATTAATATTTAATATTAAAAAGTGTTCTCATACTTCTAGTTGTCATTCTATACATCAATGAGTCACGTCAGCTTCTTCAAATGGGGAATCTACTTATTAAAAATTATTCTCGAATCTTAAACCAAATGCTCCGTTATTCTTGAATAAGATCCAAATAAGAATTAGTAATTAAATTATTAACTGATACATCAGCTAAACTTTCATACTGCTTGGAACCTTGGGTAAGTTAGGCTCGTCTCTTCTGAGCTTGTCCACACTTCTTCATGCTGGCATCTAGTGTGAGATTATTCGCAATACAGTATGCACTGCACCAGATTATAAACTAGTTTTATTGACTGTAGCTTATATCCATAATTTTTTTAATAACAGGATGGGATATGTTGAAAGAAGCTTATGCTTTATACTTAGATTTATAAAATTTTACTCTTAAAAGTAATTAGAACATTTAGATCTTTAGATTGAATTTAAAATAGAATGTTGCTTCCTTTCAGAATTTATCTAGTATATATTAGATAGGGATAAAGATAGGAAGTTAAGTTAAAAAACTGAGGAAGAAAGAATAATAATTTACTTTTTTAAATAGTTTAAATATCTTTGATTTAATGAAGCACAAATAAAAATGTCCATAAAAGTTTAAAGTTAAAATTAATTTATTAGTTTGTTCTTTCGTTTTATTCAATCTTTCCTCTTAAACAATAATAAATTTTCAATTTTGCAAATTCAAATAATCAAAGTTTTCTCCATCAAAAACATAGATTTTTTAACATTAAATTAAGGGACCTTAAAAGCTAGATTCTCCTGGATATTGGTTTTGAATATGGAGTTAAATCAAATTCTTCTTAGGTTCATATAATCTAGTAAACTTCTTAAAGATAACCTGCGACATGTAAATATTTCCGTTTTCAGTCTAAATCATACTTATTGTTGAGTCTTAAGGAAGGTACTATCATATAACTTTCCATTCATTCTTTTTCGAAAGTCATAATGTTGAATAATTTATAATCTCAGAAATTCTGCACTAATACCACCAACTATTATTATACTTTATCCTTACTAAATATATCAAAAATTTTTACATCTGAAAGTAGTGTTATTGGTCTCCTTTCAAGTCCCTGTACAGCATCAAAATATTCTCATTTATCTTTTTCTTTCTAAGTTAAATTTCTGAAATTATATAAATGTATTTATTATTTTATTTCATGATTTATACCTTTCCATTACTACTTTTAAGCAATTAGCTCTACTTAGCTACATAAAGAGGGCTTTTTAATCATTTAAAAGTTTTTAAGATTTTTATGTTAATCTACTAGAAATGTAATGTAATTACTTATGTAAAAAGGAATTTCCTTCATATAAGAATTCCGCTATAAGGTGCTTATCTCTTTTAAAACATCTCTCCAGTTTAGATATAATTGTATTATTAGCTTTTAAGAATTACAATCAGTAATTTTATGGTTAGAGTTATCCAACTTATCAATTCTATGAAAAGAACCAAGTTAACTTGAAATTTGTTATGATAAATTGCTTAATACTTGTGATTAAAAATTTCCCTAAAGTGAAACATTTTGCTATAAATGAAACATCTGCAATACACTTTTAGAGGCAAAAGCAATCTCTTATTTATGCTTCATCATTCTACAAAGAATAAGGATGAACTTCATTAAATATATATACTGCTACACAAACTATGCTCATATATCAATTACTTGACTAACTCTTTATTAAATCTTCTGGAGCCATCTATTGAGCAGTTCCTCTTGCTTTTAAATACTCATCTTTGTATTCTCTCCTGCTAATATTAAATTAGCTATTTTTGGAGCATCCATTTCATTCATCAATATTTTACCCTAATTCAAATTTTATGAATTAAATCAGAAGCATGTAATGCATGAATTCCTTCAGCTATTTAGGAAATAATCTTACTTTTTCGTAAAATTCTTTAAATAAATTAGGAACATCTGGAAATAATTATTTACTCTTTATTATATCATAAAATTTCCTTTTGTTAGTAGTTAGTATATTATCAAAAGCAATATTTATCTTCTTACATAGTAGCAATAGCAACTCCAATAACTCCATTATGATTGATAGATAGAAGAAATCTGCATTCGTTATAGAAATTATCTATAAATTACTGCTAAGTTACTCCTCTATTTTAAGTCATAATTTTAATGGCACAATCAATATCTTCAGTGTTAATCATATAATAATCCAAAGCCTCTTTATCCTTTTTTTCTTAAATTATTAATAAATTTCTAGAATGAATGATATGATACTAAACCCATATTTTAATAGGAGATGAAGGATCTTAGCTGGTAAATGTTTTATAAAGTTGGATAACATCATAGCGTTGTTTTAAAAATACTGAAGATTATAAATATTAATTGATAAAAAATAGTATTAATTAATAAGAAAACATTTTATATAAGTTTAAGTTACAAAATGTAGTTATATAAAAATATAATAGATTTATTATTTAATTTATTAAATTAAAGTTAAACTCTATTAAGATAATAGAATAAATAAGTAATAAAATTATCTTTTAGGATTATATTTTAAATTAATTTATTTAAATATTTCTTAATTAAATTTATATTTTTAGTCTTTATGTTTATTACTTACCAATCATTACTCTTCAGTTAATTCAATTCAAATTAATCCTAATAAGTTATTATATTTCTATTTAATCATGCTTCATTAATTTTATGCTTATTAATTTTAGATATTTATAAATTAATTAAAATGCCACAAAAAAACAAATCAGTTAAAATTAGTCTCAGTGCTACCAGCAAGATATTGACGGTAAGTAAAGTTTAAGGCAATTAATTAGAAAGAAAACGAAAATCAAAGTCGATGTTTGGAAGGACTAAGATTGGAGTAAAATATCATTGATAAAGAAAGGATATATCAGCAGCCATCAATATATTCTTTAATAATATGAATCTAGAGAAGAAATAAATAATTTAAGTAAATTTAAAGATGATTCTCGATACTTTTTATAAAATAATACGAGACAAGCAAATAAAGATGACCCAAATTAATAAATTATGCTATGATACTTTATATTGTATTGTATAAAAGGAAGAAACAATTTCTTTAGGGATAATTTTTTGTGATGGTTCAATTATGTTTATGGAAATGTCTAATTTAAAGTATTTAAATATTGAAATAGCAAATAACTTTTATGATTTTATTTATTTACATAATTTATTTATTATTTTATCTGGCCGCTGTTAGGAGAAATATTAGGTTATCTGGTGTATTGTACACTGCATTGCGAATAATTTCACACTAGATCCCACCATGAAGAAGTGTGGGCAACCTCGGAAGAGACAAGCCTAACTTGCACGAGGTTCTAGCTAGCAATATGAAAGTTTAATTGATGGGTCAGCTAATAATTTTATTATAGTTCTTATTTTGATCTTATTCAAGAAGACTGGAGTATTTGGTTTAAGATTCTATAATAATTTTTAATAAGTATATTCCCCATTTGAAGTAATTGGCGTGATTCATTAGAGAAATAGAATGACGACAAGAAGTATGTGAACACTTTTTATTAATATTATATATTAATATCGAAAAAACTGCACACCAACGAGGTACTACACGATCTATAATCAAATTTATTTATTATTATTATATAAATATATATAAAATGGCTTCTAAGAAATAACAGAACTTTGAACAAAACATTTAAACAGGAAAATTCTCTAAAAATTAAAAAAGCGAAATAATTACAATGAGTGAAAGTGAGAAATATGATTGATATGACGAACATTAACCACTTGGAAATCCAGAATTAAAAAAACTTCCGACACAAACTCAAATAGAAATATTATCTAAGTCATTAAAAGAGTTTATGTTCAAAAATAGATACCTCACTGATAAAGTAGAAAAATTAGAAAAACTAACAACGTCATTACTTGAGAAACAATATTAATAATCATAAGAAATAGAAAACAAACTGGAACAAAGAATTCTTTAAATTTAATAATAAATTCAGGTAACGCCATTTTCGCTTTAACAGAATTAATCAGATCCTATGGAAATAGAAAATGAAGCCTCAAATTAAAATAAACAGTAAACGTTTATTTAAAATAAGTAGTAAATTTAAATTAAATAAGTGTTACTGGAATAATAGTTTAAAAGAAGAATAAAATGCTACGTGTGCAATAAATAACACAAATGAAAATACTGCTACTAACTAAGCGAAATTTAAAGAAAGAATAAATAAGATATTTAAACTATTTAGGATATATCCAACATAAAGTGGAAAAATTTATAGAAAAAAATTCTTTAATTCAAATCTTAATCCTTGGATAAATAATTAGGAACGCTAAGTGCAAGACCAAAACTATTCCGAATATTAAAGGATGGTGCACTAATGAAGTGCTACACCGCCTAACTAAGCCTAGTAGGAATTCAAGACAAACTAATGAAGACAAGCTGATAGAATAGGTCAGATGGCTGACTACTAAGGCTTTAACAAAACTTTTTAACTTTAACTTTTTATTATGAATAAAAATGTTTGACCTTCTTGTAGATATTTTTACCTATTTTTAACCTGCCTCCAAATTGCTCCATAGACTTAAATTAAATGTTCGTAATCCACCCACTGTCCTGTCTTGCTTTTTCTTAAAGTCTCTAATTCCTCTTCCATTACTAGTTGTCTTTTTTCTCGTATATATTCCTAAGAGTGTTCATCCATAACTGTTCTCTATCCCTTTTTAGTTTGAGCTGTTGCTGCCTCTTCCTTTTTTCCTACTGTTATATTTACTTTTGCTAGTAACTCTATTTGAAATTTAGGAATTTCCTACACTTCCTTCACAAGTGCTTTCTTGAGCCACAGTATTAGCAGGAATTTCACTTCTTGCTTGCATAAAGGCTTTTTAACTTTAATTTCTTCGATCTCCATGTTGCCTTATTTCTAATCCCTTGATTCAATTTACTTTTGTAGTGTTTGCTGATTTTTCTACTAGCTTTGCTAATTTACCGTCGATTTCTCTGTATTTTTAATCTTGATTCTGAGATTAGCTGCTCTGACTCTGAGATATGTTCCAGAAAGCGCTTAAATCTCTCTCCTGAGAAATGAATCTTTATTCGATTTCCTTATGTTTGTTCAGATTCTCCATTATTTTTTAATTGTCCTTTTCAGCTTTCTGACATCTTCTTGGAGGTTCACTACCACTTTGACGAGCTATTCCATACTCATCAGGCTAGAAGAATTGAACTCCAAGATCTCTTAGTGAAGAGCAGACTTCATCTGCTTCCTTTATTTCTCTTATTAGGTTGGAGTTATTGCATGTGTTGTCTTCTGAACTTGTTTCTGTTTTTCTCCAGGTTATTAGGACTAAGAAAAAGGTTAGGGTTATGGGAAAGAAGACTATCCAAGATTGGATTCAGGTTTCCACTCCAACTTTTAGGAGGTGGTGTAGAAACCTCTTTTGAATCCTTCCAATTTTTGAATCTTCATATTTATTTAATTAAATGAAATTATAAAAAGTTATAATTTAAGCAAATTTATTTTTATATTAATCAATATAATCTTGTTTCTAAAAATAAATTTCGAAATAAAAAAAATTATAAATTATAAAAATTTAAAGATTAATTAGAAAATATGATTAAAATACATGAAGAAATATAATTTCTTAAATTCTTATTTTATAGATAAAATATATATAAATAAGTCTTTTTATAAAGTAATCAATAGAGAATTGCTAAACAAATTTAAGAATTTTGCTTTAAATTAAAAAATAGTAAAAAATTAAAAAACTATACAATTTAGTAAAATCATTATTGGAAAATTACGAAATAATTAGTTAGATTCATTCAATAGTGGTAATAAAAATAAATATTTTTTATTTTACTTATATCAAAATGAGGTCTATCTAAATTCATTTAAGATAGATTTTATATTTCTTTTTTTAATTTTATTTTAGAATAATCTTATACGGATTTAATTAGTTGTATAAAATTTTATTAGCATAACTAATAAATTTAAGAATTAAAATATAAAAGAGATAATTAAAATATTTACTATTTAATTAATAAAATAATTTAAATAAAAAAGGAATTAATAAAAATGCTTTATCATATTTTTAGCCTTATATTATCTAGCAAGTTATTTTAATGTATTTTTTATTAAAATACAAAAATTGATTCTTTTAAATTTTTTGCTTTTTTCTGGATTTATTTCGACCTATTTTGTTGCTTCCTTATTCCCTCAGTGTTATGTTCATCCTACTCTCCATTTCAACCATCTCTTATGTTTAAGTTCCAAATCTGATTTTCGTTCTTCTTATATATTTCCTTGTTAGGCACAGTATATTTTTTAAAGCTAATATCTATTTCTTTCTCGTTAATACCTTTTTTGTCAATTTATTTTGCCTTTACTAGAATAGTTAACATTGCCAATAGAGATATTATTCACTCCTACAGAAATGACATTTCTTCAAAATTGACTTAGCTGCTTATCCAAGTGTTTGTAGGGACTATATCTTGTTCTATCTCTATTTTATTTCTCATTTTCTTTACTTCTTTTTTTTATTTCAGAATTTTAATTGCAATTTTTTTAATTTTATTTTAGTCAACTTCCTAGTTCACTTAGCTTTTATTGCTAGTATTATGATTTGCTGCTCCGGTTTTGTGAAATAATTCAAATGACAACTAAAAATATTTTCGTATTCATTATAAAAAAAATTTAGGGAATTTTATAAAATTTATCTCTTATCATAAACTAAGTAACTAATTTTCTATTTTTAAGATAAAATATATAAAAAAGGTTAAATCAATTATTCTTTTAATAATTAAATATGCTACTGAAGGGGATTAATACAAGGGGCCAAAGTTCAATTTATTATTTCGGAAGATGATATGCCAATTTATTTATTTTGATAAAATGGGGCATTGATAAGATTAATTGGAGTTTGACTTTTGGCAATGTTGGCATTGAATTTCAAAATCGATGGTAACTTGACGTTGATTACAGATTAGGCAGAAAATATCAATCTTCAAGCATAGTTTCCAATGTCGACTTTATTTATTGTACTTAATCTTTCTGGAAATCAAAAATCCTTAGTTCTTAAGAAAATCAAATTTTTTATCTTAATCTTAATTTATTCTAGTTTGATTTATTAAATTTAAAATTATAACTATTATATTACATTTTTATAATACACTTTTAAAATACATTCCAGAATATGATAAAGTTTTATTTAATAAGTAATGCAATTTTTGAATTTCTGAACATTTTTATTTATATTTAATCTTTGCTAAATATTAAAAAATCAAGTTAATAAAGTAATATAAAGTCATCTATATCAACAAAATTTGTATTTTTTTCAAATAATTAAAATGTAAATAATTATTTTTATTCCTTTTATTTATCATCATTTTAATTTTAAATTTATGATTAAAATAACAAAATTAAAATCTTTTTTATTTTTAATATTGTTAAAATTTTTTTCTTTCAGTATAAAATCTTATTTCAGAAATTTTTATCAGTTTTTTAAACACTTTCTATTTTTCTTGAGTTTAAAGAAATGTAAATGGAGTTTATTTGTAAATTTTATTTATAAAAGAAATCAAATGTAAAAACTATTCATAAAGAAGCAAAATCTGAAAATATTAATGCAACTTTTATTTTTATTTTGTTTAAAAAGATGGTAACCTACTAAAATGCAAAAAAATAATTAATTATAAATTTTTCTTAATAATTTTCTATCTTCTTTAATTTGAACACATATTTATTGAATTTATTATTTTTGCATTCAAATAATTTACAAGTGTAAATTGATCAATAACAATTGTTTGAATACCTATTTTAGTTAAAATGCTTTTAGTATATATAATCATATGTCTAGTACTTATTACTTTTTTAATAATTTTCTAACTGGTTAATTTTCATACATTTTATATTAATTAACTCTTAAATATAAAACTTTCCAGCTTTGAGCTTAATTTATCTCCCTTTTTTAATTTTATTTTCTTCGATTAATTTATAAATTTACATGCATAAATGCTAAAAATTCTTAAACTGAGTAGAATAAATATTATATTTTCAAATGTTTATTTTCCTCATCTCTCGATTTTAAAAAAGATAGTGAGACTTATAATTCCTTTGAAATAAATTTAAATATCAGAAATATTTTCTTAATAGTTAGCTAAAGTAATTTAAATAAAGCAGAATAATTATTACTTGCATTGTCTATATTTTAAAATTATTTAACCAGAAATAATAAAGAATATAATAGTATCTAAAAATATGTAAGAATAGTATTTAAAGCATTCATCAATTTTTATATTTTAAAAGTATCTAAAAATATATTTTTTTTAATTAATATATCCTAGTTTTATTTTATTAAAGTTCTAGTAATTTCAAAAAATGATTTATGGATTCCAACTTAAATAAGATTTTTTATCGTGTTTAATTACTTTTTATGTTTGTTTAATATAAAAGTTTTTCGTAATACAAATATTTTATTTAAAAATTAAAAGTAGATAATTAAAAAGATGGTGGGAGCTGAGATTGACCTTCTGAATCATGCTTTCTGGTTTTATGGCTAGGAACAAGTTCCTTTCCTGTCGCTGAGAAAGTCCCTGGTCAAAGTCAACCTTTGCAAGGGAACGCCTTCCTTTTGATTATCCAGTCCTGGTAGGGAATTGAAGCCTGACTACCCATAGAGATGGAGCTCCCTGGCAGCTGCTTTTCGAAAGCAACAGGATATCCCCGTTATCCCATGAAGGGAGTGTTGGGATCGTTAAACTGCAAGAAGTTGCAGTCCAAAACTCTTTAAGTTTAAAATTAAAAAATAAAAGTAGTGAAATAGGATTAAATTCTTGATATAAACTTAGATAAGAAAATAAGAAAATAAATAATAAATAAATTTACTTATAGAGCGTAAATCACCTCATTGGCACGTAGCTCTTGCAATATCAATTGAAAAATTGTTCTCAAACTTCATGTTGTCATTCTATTCGTCCAATGAATTAGTCGGCTTTAAATGGGGATCTACTTATTAAAAATTATTTTTTTTAAACCAAATGCTCCATTCTTCTAGAATGAGATCCAAGAAAGAATTAATAATTAAGTCATTAGAAAGTTCATCAGTCAAACGTTCATATTGCTAGTGAGAACCATTAGGCAACTTAGGCTTGTCTTTTCCTTGCTTGTTCATCCTTCACAGCAATGACATCTAGTGCGAGCGCGAGTGCAAGATTACTCACAATGCTTTATACACTGCAAAAAATTACTTACTAATTCTTCCGACCGCGTTCGACATCAATATTTTATATTATCATAATAACTTCATTTTTAAAAGAGGACTAATAATTTAATTTTAACATCAAAATTAAGAAAAAATATGATAATAATAAAAGAAACTAAAATGTTTTGACTAAATAGAGCAATTAAAAGAGCTGTTTATTATTTACATAAGTTTAAAAATGTGTCCTTATAGCATTCAAAAACGTTGCAAAAACTTTTACAAATCCCTAAGCAAAATATGGTGAATAGCTAGTGTCTTTGAGTAAACGAAATGGAATTGCCATAATGAATAGAATCAATGCAAGGACAAAATTGTGGCTAGGAAAAGATTCTAAACAAATGGATAAATCTTTAATTAATTATATTTTATAGATCTTAATAGGATGTCTTTCAAGCTTATATTGACAGTGAGATTTTTTCAATTTTATAGTTAATTTAGATAAGAAGTATTGAATTTTTTTAATAAACTATAGAAATTATATTTTCTAAAGAAGGATATCAGCATTTTGATGGTGGTCAACAATTTCCCAAATTAAAATGTCGAACTGGACATCAATAAATAACTCCAATTTATAAACTTTTAATAGATATTTAAAGAAAAAGATTGAGATTTAATTTTAAGAATTGCTTAGATTTATAAAAATATGGTTAAACAATAATATACAGTCTATAATTTTATCCAGCTTATCATTCCAATTGAAATTAGGCAAACAATATTTGTTGGCCAAATGGTTGATTTTGAACACATCTTCATGAAGTTTTACTCATTCATAACCTAAAGTCATAATATTTTAAAGTTCTCTTATAATTTATACGAATTGAATAGCAGATAATAATAATAGTAATAATAAAATAACATTGGTCTGCATTAATAGGCTGTCCACGGATTAATGTTTCAATAAAATAGTCTTGATCTTCTTTTCCTTGTTTTAAATGTGAAACCTTCTTCTCTTTATTCTTGTGATACTGTCTAAGTCCGGAATTGAAATACTTAAAGAATTCTCATTCTTATAGAAATGTCAGTCTTGAGTATCTTCTATAGTTAGAAATCTTAGTTAATTTTTGCCTTAGCTATGCCTTGCTTTCCACCATGCTCCTATCCAAATTGAAGGCATAGTGAATAGGAGAGCTTCTGAGGTGCGGACTACAGAATAAGGCTCGCTTGTTTTGATATTGAGCCTCAAGCTAGAGAATAGCTTAAGATTTACCATCTATATTTTAAATTATATAAAAAAGAAGAGAAAGCATCATTATGTTCGGAACAAGAACCCTATTTTATGGTTTTCAGAAAGGCCCAAAGGATAATTCACACGCTGTTAATAACCCCTTTTTTATTTATTGCAGATTTGATAAATTTAAACATATTATTGATAGTTATTTCTATAAGTAATAGGGATAAACTAAAAAAAATTATTAATTATGTTTTAAGGCTTCTCATACTATGCGAACAAAGTTGCACTATCTAATTTCAAAGCAATAATTAATAATGTCTGAATTTATAAATAAAAATATCCCATAAAATGTTACTTGATAAAAGAGATAATTATTGATTTGAATAAAGTGAAGTAAGAAGATACTAAAAGAATATTTGTGGAAGAGAAAGTACAGTGATAAATATTTAATATATATAAAATAGATGTCGGCTGCGGTCAGGAGAACTAGTAGGTAATTTGGTGCAGTGTATACTGCATTGCTAGTAATCTATCACTAGATGCCACTATGGGTCGAGACATACCTAATTTACCCTGAGAATTCTCACTAGCAATATGAAAGTTTGACTTGCGGATCTCCTAATTAATGATTTAATAACTAATTCTTATTTGGATCTTATTCAAGAAGACTGGAACATTTTATTCAAAACTTGTGAATAATGTTTAATAAGTAGATTCCCCATTTGGAGAAACTAACTTGACTCATTAGACTAGAAGAATTTTAGCAAGAAGCATGAGAACACTTTTTATTCTTAATATTAAATATTAATATTGAAAGAGCTGCGCGCCAACGAGGTGCTAAGGCCTCAATAATCATCTTTATTTTTTATTATTTAAAAATAAATAATTTTAAACTGAAGAAATAACTTTTACAATTAAAGATAAATAAATCTTTTGGTTAAAGTTTAAATAAAATAATTTATTTTCATCGCTCTTTTAATTTAAATCAAGTAACATACCAATAATATCAAATAATAAATTATGTTTAATTAAGTTTAGTTTAAAAATAAATTAGACTTTGGATAATTAATTATATAAGCTACTACAAATGTTTCTTAGAAATTATATTTAATTTTTACTTTTTTAGCTATTAGTTCAATAATTATCAAATAATTAAGAATTTATTTTTTCATCAATTAAAATAAATGTTATATTATGTAAATAGAAACAAATAAATATTGATATAGTATATAAGCGTTATAAGAAATCTTATATTAACTGCTAAAAAGTTTAGTTTTAAATGATTAAAGAAGTGAAACATTCTGAATAACAATAAGTATTATTTACATTTTTATATTTTTAATTATTTTTTAAGGTTTAAGGATTTTTAAAATAGTTTCATAAAAATAGAGAAATTTTGAAATATCTTTTATTGAAAAATTATTGCTTTAAGAATAAAAAGAAAATAATTTCTAAAATAAAAAAAATGTTGATGGTTTTATACATAATAAAAATAATGAACAATATTCTATTGAAACAAAATTAAAATAATATCTCATAATATTTTAATAATTATTTTTATTAAATAAAGAAAGAAATTTATGAAATCAGCTAAGCTTAAGCAAGATAAAACATTAGATTATTTGTTATGACTAAACTTATGAAATATATTCAAAATTTGACTATTTCTTAACTTCTTAAAAATGTAAAAATTAATTTTATTCAATTTAAATTAGTCTAAAGCAGAAAATCCTTCATATTTAAAACTACTTGTTTTTGTATTCCATTTTATTTTCCTTAAATTGCTTTGTTAAGTCTTAATTTTATTTTCCTTAAATTGCTTTGTTAAGTCTTAATTTTATTTTCCTTAAATTGCTTTGTTAAGTCTTAATTTTATTTTCCTTAAATTGCTTTGTTAAGTCTTAATTTTATTTTCCTTAAATTGCTTTGTTAAGTCTTAATTTTATTTCCCTTGAGCATTGAAGTATAAGTTAGAACGAGTTTGCTCTTAAGACTATATTGTTTATTAGTTGAAATTTTTATTGTCTTCTTTTAGATTTCCAGTATTTATTTCTTAGTTAAGATAGAAAACTTGTTAAGGATTTGGATTTCATTTATTCCTCAAATTTTCCACTTTTGCTCTAAACTTTTAAATGTTAGGTCTTGGTTTTGGATTATAACTAAATGAAATTTCTAAAAGTTAAACTAATTCCTAATCTTATTCTATATCTTTAGAGAAAAATGGATGTTTTTGTTACTCACATACATATTCTTAAATTTATTTCGAACTCAATCCTGATCAGGGAAGGGTTTCGTTAAATATTTCAACAGCAACGCATGCAAGAGATCAAATATCTCTTTCAGGACTAATTTCATTCTATATATCCCAGGTGCCATTCATTAATCAGTTCCTCTTCTCTTTGATGCTTTCTAATTATTTTATTCAGTTGCAAAGCCAAGATCTGCTATTTTTGGAGCGTCATTTTCATCTAATAAGATATTTAAAGATTTAATGTCTCTATGAATTAACCCAATCTAGTGAATTGCTTAGATTCCTTCAGATATTTGTGCTAGCAATTTTAATTTTAAAATAAAACCACCTTTGAGGATCTTTGATGCTTTCTAGGAACAGCTATTTTTTTTAAATAACATTATATAAACTTCCTTTATGCTAAAAATTAGTTAGAAGGCAAAAGTAGTAATTATCTTTTTCCTCATTGTCAATACAAACTCCTACAAGTCTCAAGACTTTTTGATTGTTAACTGATAGAAGAGCTTTGACTTCATTATAAAAATCTTCAATTAAACTTTCTTAGTTTTATCCTTTTATCTAAGTCATTATTTTAAGAGCGTAATCTTGTTCATTTATCTCAATTAGATAAACGCTTCCACACTTACCTATTTTAATGAGACCATTTAAATATCTTTAATTTGGAATTAATTCACCATAATTCCAGATTCTTATTTAAGCTCTTTAATCTCTACTAGCTCCTTTTCCAGTTAATAAACTTCAAACATCTTCAAGAGTAATTTATGATTTTTCTTCTTGATATAAATAGTAAGGCTAATATACTATTTTTCAAATGTTATCTACGATATTGAAGCAGTAAATGTTCTGAATATCATATGCATAAATTTTATTTTGAAAGAATATTGGATTAACATAGCTCGGATCACCTTGATAGCTATTTTCTGTAATTTTGTGGAAATAAGGTTTTTTAAATTCCAACTTATAAGTTCCTTAAAGATCTTTACCAAACAAAAATATAATTGTTATATTCAATTAAACTAATTGAGGATGCATTAGGAATATTAGAAGGCAAGATAGTTCATGTCTTTATGTCTAAGTTATAAAAATATATGATATTTTAGTTTATTTACCCTTCTGAAATGCCTCCAAATGTAATTATATTATTACCCTTAGATAAGCATCAAAAATTTTTAATTCCTTTTTCTACTGAATTAAATTCAAAGCATTACTGTTTTTAAAAATCAAAATACTCACAAGACTCTTAATATTATTCTTTGTTTATATTTCTGCTAATAAATATATATAGAAATTATCCTTTTCTTAATCTACTTTGACCATGCCATGTCCGTTTCTTGGATAATTCATTTAGCAAGTTACTATTATTTGAAGTGTCATTCTATTTATCATTTGAAAATTTTTTTCGCTTTTATTTCCAAATTTTCCTCCAGAAATATAAATTAATCAGTATAAAGAATCGAACTTTATTCGTCCATTAGAATTTGCGATTATATTTATTTTTCAACACATTAGCTTTCATTAATTATAATGATAGTGTTTTCATTTTTTATGAGGTACTTGTATTCAACTTATTTTAGCTTTTCATTAATAAGCTAAGGATTATTTTAATTTTATTCTATTACTTTTATTTTCGGTTGATTCTAAATATTTTTTTAAATGTAGTTGTTAAACAAATTTATTTAATTTGCTATAACTGGTTTATAAAGAAATAACGTCAGGCCTTTCTTCTGGATTAAAATTAAATGAAAGCTTTAGAAGATTTGCGAATTATTGGCATTATTAAATTCTTCGGAAAATTAAGGATATTGTTTTTTCAAGTATACGTAATTTTATACTTCACTTTGAGTTCTTAAATTAGGATATGACAAATCTTCATTGAATATTTCTATTCCAACACAGCCAAAGCCCAAATATCAGATTTTTAACTCACTCTATTTTCAAATAACTTAGGGGCCATTCAATAAAATGTTCCTCTTCTGTTTGTTGTGTAAAACTTGCTAGAATCAGTGAATATATCAAAATTTACAATTTCAGGTGTATCTTTTGTATCTAATAAAATATTAAGTGATCTTATATCTCTATGAACTAAACCAGCTGCATGAATTGCGTGAACATTATCTGCTATTTATAATAACAAACTAATTTTTTTGTAAAATTTTTCTTAAGTTCCTTTTGGGGATTCCTAGAACAACTATTTGACTTTAATTTAATCAGACAAACGTTCTTTTTCTTAGAACTTGGTATAAAATGAAAATAGATAATTTTCTTCTGAAGAAGCATCAAAAGCAACACCTTAAAGATTTTCGATATTTTAATGATTAACCAATAAGAGACATTGCATTTTGTATAATAGCTATTTATAAGATCTATTTTCTTTAGCCTCTTTTTTGGACTTAAATCTTAAGCATATATTTTTCGCCTTCAATCTCTATTTTATAAAAATTTCCAAAAACATCATCAAATTAGAAATTGTTCTTATTAAGATATTTTTTGGTTGGAATTAGTTCATTGTAATTTCAAATACGAATTTTTGAGTTTTAGTTATTTCCTGCTCCATTTGCATAGAGCAATTAATAAATATCATCGATTTAATAATTTTTTTCTTCCTCCATACTTCTTAAAACTATGAGCAGAATCAATTAAAGATAACTTCCAATTTTTTAAAATTATATTAGAAATTTTGTATTGAAATTAGTTTGAAATTTATAATTATTTTATTTAAGATACATCAGCACTTATAGCTTAATATTCTTTTTTAATTATTCTTAATTAAAATTAACTAAAAAATATGGAGAAACCTACCTAAGAATTCAAACTATCTAAAGAGGATAAAAAAATTCGAAATGTTATCCAGTGATTTCTTAAATCCACTCCTCCAAGATAAACAGCAAATAAATTATACTTTTCAACAACTCAAACAGAAGTTATTCCAAAAAAGAAAAAAATAATTAACAAGGGGTCATCGCAAGGAAGATCATGACAAGCACTGACTGGAACGATCTAACGAAGGAACAAGCTCTTGAAATGAATTAGAAATAAGACAAAAAATGATTTTCATAGTTCTTGAAGCTGTAATGAAATTATAAAAAAAATTGGAATAATTCCTGCATGAAATCATGCATACCATGAACACAGACATACATCCTGTAACAACTTCAAAGAGCTTTACGAAACAAAAAAGAAGAACTAGGTTAAGATTTGAGAGTAATACAACAAAAAAGCATAAAAAACTAAGCAAAACAAGAAAAAATAAATCATTATTATACATTTATTAAAGAGCTGCGCACCAACGAGGTGCTACGCGCTCTATAATCAAATTTATTTATTTATTTATGAAAATAAATTTAAATATAAACTATCTTAAATAAAATAAAATAATAACAACCTTAAGAGATAAACTAAATAATTCCAATGGAAATAGAAAGGTAAAAAATAAAGGAAAAATTTTAGAAAGAAATGTTATATATGTATCAGTACATGATTTCTAGAGAAATTTAAGTTTAAATTTAGACTATCTGCAAATGAATTCGAAAAAGGTATAACCATATTTTATTCTAAGAACTACGATAAAATATTGAAGAAGAAGCTTAAAAATCAAAAGTAGCTTTACCCAAGAATTTAATTGACCTTAATAAAGAAATTTGAGGATCTGAATTCTATTCAAGGGGATAATCTTTTTGAAGTTATATTTTTCTTTCCTGAAAATCTTTTTATTAAAATTTTAATTTTAATAAATTTAAATAAATAAATGAATAAATAAATAAGATTATAGAGCACGTAGAGCCTAAATTGCGCATGTCTTTAATAAAGATTTTTAAAGCAAAAAAAATCCTTGCGGAAGTCTTCCACAGTGCTAGCATTCCCTTGCGAGTTTTGTCTTCTTTAGAACCGCGATCGGAAGGCTATCCTAAGAGAACTGAGTATCTGGAATCTTTCATCATTAATGCTATTAGATGCCTCTTCGATCTTGTATTCTCTTCTCTAGGCTGATTCTTCGCCTATAAAACGCTTCCTAGTACCAGAGTTTAAGTTAGTTTCAGTTGGAGGATTGCTCTCCCTATTTATTTATATATAATAAAAATTAAAAGAATGAAGCATTTAATAAATATAAGATTATTTTGAATTAAAAGTTAATAGAAATTATCTAAATCTTTTTTAAATATTAAAAAAGATTACATTTATTTTACTATCATTTTTTAGTTAAATAGTTTGATTCTTGATTATAATTAAAAAATGTATTTAATAGATAATAATATTTGTTAATTTTCAGCTTTTATTTATTTTATACAATATATTATTATATATATTCATTTTTTTAATGGATTGTGGTTTCTAGTCGAGTAGGCAAACCTATGCAATCATGTCTTTACTGCAAGTACTCTTACATAAGATGCCACCACAAGCAAGTAAGAACGGGCTAATTGTGTGATAAGTCTTACTTATTTGAGGGTTCTCTCTATCGATACAAGCGGTCGATTAAAGATTTCCAAAATCCAGATCTCAAAGTTATCGTGATTTTACATGTCGCTATTCTGATCAGGAATTTAGAAAACAACAAAGACATGACTGAGATCAAAAATAACTATTATTTAGAAAAATTTAATCTAATTGGGTCATTGTGGCACATATATTGGAATGTCTATAACTCCTTCTAACTCCAGTCTTTGGAAGAATTATAAAAATTTAAAGAGTGAAGGCAATCAATTTTGATTATAAAAACTGAGATATAAAGATAAGAATCAAAGGAATCAGATGAAGCTAGAAATATTTCTATCCTATTATTAATAATTAAATTTAGTTTTTTTATTTTTTCGTGGTGAACCAAAAAATGATGGTACCACGCTAATTTGATTAATTAATTAATTTATATATTCATAAATTGACACCTGAGAAATAACAGATCTATCCAGAGATATTTAAAACTCTTAGTAGGATGTGACCAACGATCTCTATCTTCTTAAGATGGAGAATCAAAATTAAAAAAATTTCTTTAGTGAAATCAATCAACGAACTTAAATCTGATTAACAAGTATGGAATTTTTTAATTTGAAAATTCGATTTTAAGATGGGAATTAGCTTTAAACCAATCTTTGTAGCAAATTTAGGGAAGTAATGCATAGAAAGAATAAAGCCAAAGGAAATTAAAAAATTTAGAAACTGTTAGCAAGAGTAATCCAAACAACTCAATGATCTGATGGCAATATAATAGAAATCTCCAATGAAAGAGATTCCCTACCTAGGAACATTTATATGTTGATACTAAAAAATCTATGGTATAAAATCGGAGTTACTAAAAATTTTTAAAAAGTAAAAGAGACTAATTAAAATAGTAGTAAGATATCTTTCAAATATAATGAACAAGAAAAGATTTACTTTATTGGAAAAATGCTCCAAATTAAAAAAGAAGCTCATTATATCTAATATGCAGAAAGAAGGATTGCTGCCTTGTCTAAGAGTTTTCAATACTTTTTAGTTTTTATTTCTTAATATATAATAATAAAAATTAATTAACGTGGCCCCATCATTAATAGGATCACATTTTTAAGAGTTCATTACTTAAAAAAACTCATTTCAAATTATTTTGGATTTTCACTGTCATAGGTTTTGATTAATTTATTTTATTTTATTTTATTTTAAACTAAAAGAGTTTTTGGACTGCAACTTCTTGCAGTTTAACGACCCCAACACTCCCTTCATGGGATAACGGGGATATCCTGTTGCTTTCGAAAAGCAGCTGCCAGGGAGCTCCATCTCTATGGGCAGCCAGGCTTCAATTCCCTACCTGGACTGGATAATCAAGAGGTGGTGTTCCCTTGCAAAGGTTGATTTTGACCAGGGACTTTCTCAGCGACAGGAAAGGAACTTGTTCCTAGCCATAAAACCAGAAAATATGATTCAGAAGGTCAATCTCAGCTCCCACCATCTTTTTAATTATTTTTTGATTAATTAAAGATAACTTTTTTTGATGTATTTCTATAGGTCAATCCTAATCATTTTCAATTGAATTCATTCATTTCTTATCCCTTTACTCAGATCAGGACTAATTGAAAATATGTACAAAGGCATGGAAGGGCTTTGAATTAAGGTAAGAAATATTTGAAATGCTAGAAAAAAAGAAAACTCGTTTAATCTAAGGTTAGGGAATTGTATGTATTGTTATTTAGTCAAATACATCCTATGCTTTGGTAGACTTAACAAAAATAGAGAAAAAAACTCAGAATCAAGGAGAAAATAGCAAGAAAGAAATCGAGAACTAGCAAGCCAGGAAATTAAAAAAAAATGTGCATTCTTCATTTGGTGCAATACGCTAAATTAAAAAATTAGTAAAAGCAAAAACATATTTTTTAGTAGTTAACTTAATATGTTGAGTCACGTTAATCAATTATTATAATTAAAAAAAATACGGATGTAGGAATCGGTCAGGAGAACTAGTAGGTAGTCTGGTGCAGTATACTGCATTGCGAGTAATCTCGCATTAGACACTGATAAGAGTGAGCAAGCTCGGAAGAGACAAGCCTAACTTACCCAAGGGCTCTTGCTAGCAGTATTAAAATTTGACAGATGGGCCTACTAATGATTAAGTTACTAATTATTATTTGATCTTTTTAAGAGGACTAGAGCATTTGATTCAAGCCTCAAGAAGAATTTTTAATAAGCAGATTCCCATTTAAAGGTGTTGTGGCTCATTGGACTAATAGAATGACAAGAAGTATAAGAATATTTTTTTAATTAAAATAATAATATTGCAAGATCTCGCGCCAGTGTGGTGCTACGCGCTCTATAACCCTCTTTATTCATCTATTATTTATTTATAATTTAATTTTTTTTTACTTTTTAAGCAATATCAATAATTATTAATAAAAATTCATCCTTCGGCTTAAATTAAAAGTAGATTTTCAAGTTTAATAGTATACTCTAAGGATTTCTCCTTGATTTGTATTTAATCCATATTTTTCCAGTTCATTAAGGGTAAATTTCAGCAACTCTTTCTTTCAATTCCTAGAAATTAAAATTTCATGAGATATTACTTCTTATTTTTTTTGTTTTGGATATTTCAATCACAAGTGCCATATACTGTTAAAAATTTAATGTTTTTTCTTTTGTCTTTCTATGCCATGTGGAATCAGTTTAAATCTTCTGCAAATTTTCTTCAATTTATTGGAGTTTTAAATTAATTTAACTTAATTTTTCTTGTCTCGCTCGTTTATTATTCAAATATCATTCTCTAATCTTTCATTCGTTCATAGATTCCTTCGGTCTACCATATGGACATCATCTTCTTCATTATTTATTAGATCTTGATTTACTTTGAAATTTGTTTCTTCTATGAGTTTAAACCCTCTTCAATTTTTTTAAAATTTTTTGATAAGTATATAAATTGGCTGTTTCATCTGGTAATAGTCCATTTGCTCTTTTTCAATATTATCTAGATCAAATCTAACAGAGTCTATATTGAAATATCGTTCTTTGCCTTCTTCAAATTTTTTTATTAATTACTACTTTTAGTGATTACATTGACTGGTCTCTTTTTTCAATTTTCAATGAAGGTTTTGAGAGTTGTGTTATTTTTTCTGTTTGGAATTTATTCTTTATATCTTTTTTATTGGTTAGTTATTGACTCGAAAAAGCTAGACTTGTTGAAGTTAAAAAGTGGTAAGAGAAAATACTTCTGATTTTCTCTTCTACTCTGAGAAGTGATAAAAATCCTTATTGAAGCTAGCCATTTTTTTAAATAAAATAGAATATATAAAAGTTCTAAATCATTCAAAATAAAGCAACTCAATTAAGAAATTTTATAAATAATTTACTCGAACAAGAACTTAAATCTATCTGCATTTTCAAAAAGAACAATTTATTGAATTCTATTTCTTAAAGTATCATAAAGAATATTAAAAAAATAATTTAAGGTTATTTATAATTTAAAAAAATTAAAATTATTTGAAGAAAATTAAAATTTTTTTTAATTAGATTAAAAGAGTTAATAAAGTATTTCATCTTAATTCTTTAATTTTTTACTACCCTCTATTTTAGAGATTTCCGTTATTTTTTGAATTTCTTGAGATGTTAATTTGTATCTACAAAAAAAGCATTGCATTATAATATTTTATTCTTTTTTTATTCTATTATTTTTTAAATAATTTCGAAAGCAAATCGTACATATTTCATGATTACATCCTAGCTTCAATATGTCTTTCTTCTCTACATCGATTTAGCATTTTTAACATTTTAAAAGATCACTTTTCTAGACAAATTTTGTTTCGTCTTTAATAATCTTTAATTTTTTAATTTTCATAGTTTTGTTATTGTAAGAAAAGGCTTATTGAATTTAAAAAATTTTGTTTCATCGAAAGGACATTTTAAATTTGTAATTTCTTAATATTTTCAGATTTAATTTTCTTAAATCTTCATTTAATTTATTGATACCTATTGTAATGCGGAAAAATCTTCAGTTTCTTGGATGAAATCATCTTCCATTTATTGTTCTATTAAATAAATTATATTGCAATGATTTGGTTTATATAAGATATAAATAGCAAAACATTTGTCTAACACTTTCATTTGATCAAAAATCTTATCATATCTTTTATCAATTATGACCCTTTCTATTTGGATTCTTAATACAATTTAAAGAGCTCCTATTTCAATGTCATCTGGTTCTTTTCTCATCGACAAAACATTTTAAATGAGTTAGTAATAAGAAATCTAGCAAAATTATTTAAAATATTCTTGATTTGATTCTAAATAATTAGCGGACAGACATCTCATTCCTCAAACTAAAGCATCATCTTGGCTATCTTTATTTTCTTCAATTTCATTTTCTAAATATTAAAATATTTTGTTATTTTTCTAATCTTTTTGCTCTAAAAGATTATTTAATAGTCCAAGAAAAATTTGCCTCAAAGTTAAATTAATTTGGCCTAATTTAATAATAACCTTTGGCTGCTTTAAATTTTGAAATAAAATTTTTAATTTATTGAATAGGTGTTGTTGTGAGACATAAATATTCTAAAAAGGCATATCCAATAGTTCTAAAATAGCAATTTCCATCATCTCTAACATTTCTATATGAGCTAAATTTTTTTTTTAATTGCAAAATTTTTTTTTCAATATCAGGGATGTAACTATACTCTTCCAATAGTAAAGAAATATGAATAAGTTTTGAAATTTGTTTAAGGTGTATAGGATTAATATCTTCAGATTTTTAATTATTTACTAAAAAATTAGCATTAATTCTTTCTTTTTCTAAATATACTATATCTTATTTTAGATTTTAATTTTATAATTCTAAAATTTTATTTTTTGTTGAAATGTTTAAGATTTACTACCCTTAAATGCTTATCATATTTTAAAGAGAATTTATTATATCGTACATTTAATCTTGGTTACTCTTTATTAATGAAAAATTGGAATCTGAAACTAATTAATTAGTTTATTCCGACTTTATTTGCTAATTTTACTCATAAATCTGAATTTATAATGACAAAACAATATTTGTTGTTATAGATAAAAATTCATTTATTGTTAATCTATCAGAGGGATTGTAGCGAAATGATTTATTTAGTAGTTACACTAATGCTTGATTTTATTAAATAATTATTTTTTAAAACCGCCATAGTTGTTCGAAGGTGAACAACAAGGTCATCTTCATCAGAGGTTGGGGAAGTTAAGTACCCATAATCGACTTTATGTCTTCCTCTGCTTTGGTTTGGCCTCGAGACATAAGATTCTTAGACCTTCGACACTGGCTTGGTTTGGCTTCGTTTATTTTTAATTCTGGAACGAAAAAGAAATAATATTGCGAGCTTCATCAGAGGTGGGGAATTTAAGCACCCATAATTGACACATGTCGTCCTCTGCTATGGTGATGCAATGAGACACAATCCTGCCATGTCCTTGGACCTCCAGCAAGTATTAAAGATTACGAGTATTCTAAAATTATACCAGTATTGAACATTTTTATCAGTACTGAATAATTATACCAGTATTGAACAAGGTTTATCAGTATCTGATAATTTTATCAGTAACAAACATTCTTGTCACTATGAAACATTTTTTTTAAAGAGCTGCGCACCAATGAGAGTGCTACGCGCTCTATAATTAAATTTATTTATTTATTTATTTTTAAATCTCTTAGAATATTCAGGATGTTTTCTTTATAAACGTACGTAATTTATTGTTTCTTATTTATTTAGATTTGGATAGGGAAGTGTTTCGTTAAAAATTTCAATTGCAACACAGGCAAGCGCCCATATATTACTAGCTGGCTTTTCATTATAATCAAAAACTTCCGGTGCCATTCACTAAAATTTGCCTCATGCTTTATAGACATGTGAAGTCTTGAACTTAGAAGCAAGGCCAAAATCAGCTATTTTAGGTTTATTATTTTCATCAATAAGAATATTTTTACATTTCATATCTCTATGCATCTAATCTGCATCATGAATTGCTTAAACTCCTTCTGCAATTTAGCTTAGTAATCTTAACTTTTTATAAAATCTCTAAGGAGATCCAGGAAGGGCTTCTGGAAATAGCTATTAATTTTTTATTAATTGATATAAGCTTCCTTTTTGCTAATATTAAGTATAGTGGCAAAAACATCAATCATTTTCTTCTTTCGCATCAATAACAACTCCTTTAATTCTTAATATTCCTTTATGATTTATTTATAATAAAGATTTACATTCTCAGTATAAATTCTCTAAAACTCTTTTTATATTTAACCTCTTTATTAAATCATAATTTTAAGAACATATTCGCAACTATCAATCATTATTATATAATTTTGATCGTAATCAGACTCAATTTTTTTTAAACTATTTAAAAATTCTTTGGATGGAATTAATTGATCGTAATTCCATATTCTTATCGGAGATTAAGGATTTTTACCAGCTCCATTAGATTTTAAAAGTTTATAAATATCTTTTAGCGTAAAAATTTCTTTTTCTTTTTCTTTTTCTTTTTCCATTTTTAACTTTATAGAAAGAAAACAGTTTTTATTATTAATACCTTTAATTAGATTTAAAAATTATTCATATATTTTTTTGCTTTATATTAAAAGAGTCTAATAAGTAAAAATATTTTTATTTATTTAAATTTTCATAATTTTGCTTTATAAATTTATTAACTTTTTAGGTAAATCATTTCTTTTAATTTTATGATAATATTGCAAAATTGTAATTTAAAATGTAGTTATAAAATTTTTAAATTAATTATTTTCTTTTTTATAAAATATTCCAATTTAATTAAAAAATTTACAATATAAAATTTAAAATTTTTAATAAATTTAATAATAAATAAAAAAAAGTTTAAAGGCAAAGGTTCTTAATTTAATAATTATTTTTAATGTTTAAGTTTTATTTGCGTAGTATGAAATTTAATTAAATTATTAATTTATTTAAAATTTCTTATTGTATTAAATTTATATTTACTTGACTTAGTAAAATATTTATATTACTATTTATTATATTAGCTTTAAAGTATTTAATAAGGAAAACATTTATTTTAGATTTTTTTTACTTAAAAATTAAATTTGTATGAATGAAAATAATTTTATACTTAAAAGTAAATTATTTTAATTTTAATTTAATGCAATAAATTATATATAAAACTTTAATAAAAGGCTTTTCTCAATTCTTTTTATTTTATAATTATGATTAAATAAACAAAAGTTGCTAATAAATATAAAATTGTATTTATTCTTAAACAAACAGTATTTTTTAAATTAAAATTTTTAAAGCTTAGTCGAATTTTATTTTTATTTTTCAAAATTATTTTTAATAAGCTATCAAGTAGCTGTTCTTTTGTTGAAGGTGCTAATAATGTTTTTTATTTATTAGAAGAGTGAAAAATTTATTTTATAACTTCTACTATTTAAATCCTTGATGCAATTTTCTCAAATACTTTTGTCTCACATGAAAGTTGTTTGATATCTTTCTGAACTTAAGATATATTAAGTCTTTAGTATTTTAATTTAAGTCCCTTTAATAAATTACTAATACTTTATAAAACTATAAAATTATTTTCTTTTTATCTAATTTAATAATAATTTTATTTGTTTAAGGCTAATTAATTATTTATGCTTTTTATTCATTTGAATGCTAACAAGCTAAGTAAATAATCTTATAAGAAGTATTATTTATATTTTTATCTTTATCTCATTTAAATAAAGATTCTATCTAATATTAGCATAAATCCACATTTTTTTATTTAAGATCCAAATATTACATTCCATAAAGCTCTGTATCAAACAAATAAATCCAGGTATTATGTTCTATTAGCAAATTGATAAATCGTTAGGAGCATTGAATTGTTTGATAGTGTAAATCTTAGAGTATAAATTTTAAAAATATTCCCTTCTCTTGAATTTAATAAAAGGATTTGAATATCTAGCTTACCTTCTCTAAAATTTGATTTAATTAATTGGCTTTAATAGTAAAACTTTAAATCTTTATTAATCTAATTATCATTATATTAAAATAGCTTATAAAAGAGGGAATTTAAGATAATTAAACATATAATTCTCATTTTTAAATTTAAGAATCTATCTAAATCTCTTTTAATCAAACTCAAGAGTTTTTAATAAACTGAGATATATTTCGCATTTCATATTTATCATTAGGGCAATAGATTTTATATATACTCTTAGAATATCAGAATATATTAATTATATTTAATAACTATTAATCTAAAATCTAATTAGAGTAAAAAATAAAAATTAATATATTAATTAATTTTTAAATTATAATAATTATTATTTTTAATCCTCTTATATTTTGTTTATTTGTATGATTTATACCATTTAGCAAACTCTATAAAGAATGGATAAATTTGATAGATATTAAATTTTAGTTATTGCTTTATTTTTATACTTGTAGATAGAATTATCCTCAAATTACTAAATTCAAACTCTCTGCTTTAATTTTTAAGTTTTATTAGAGTTAATAGTTTTTATCTTTGACTCTTTAATGTATAAATTTAAATTACTCACATAGAATGGATTAACATTTCTTTAAATTAATTATTTTTTCTTTATAATTTTATTTTTAATTCAAGAAGAACTGTAATAAAGGATAATTAAATATTTTAAGAAAAATATTTTAGAATCCTTCCTTTATAAATATATTTAAAGCTGTATATAATCATTTTAAAGATATTTAATTTATGAAATCCTTCATAAATTAAATTTTGTTAATAGTTTTACTTAAAGAAGCTTATCGCTAAGAAGCTTGAAAGCCTTTTCTTTAAAATAGCTTTTAGTTATTTTTCTATATAAACAGTCATTTATAAATACTTGCTTTTTATTTATTAAAAGGATTTCTTTATTGCTTATTGGGTATATGATTTATATTTATGAAATTTGTAATTATTTACATACTCAAAGGTAAAACTTCTCCATCTTTTCAATCAGAAAGTAATTTTCTTTTTTTCAAGAATTTATCTATCTTAGTTGAGATTTTTATCAAAATATTTTCTCGATAGTTTATCTAATGATTCATCCAAAGACTATAATTGAAATAATTAAGAGCGGAATTAAATAATCATCAAAAGTTCTTATAATTATGAATTTACTATTGAATTGAAATTAAAAAGGCAATGCTTCTTTATTCTCACTCAATTTGCTTTACTATCTTACAACTAAATAAATAATACTATAATCTCTATTTTTAAATTAAAAGAGTAAATTAATAATTCTTTAATGATCATGGCTATATAGAAAGGGTTTTTACTTATATTTATACCATGATTTAAATTACATCATTGAAGATAAAAAATTAGTTTTTTATGGTTCTAGAGAAGTGATCAAAAATAATTAACATCAGTTTTAATTTTTTTCTTCTTCTATTCCTGCTTCATTTTTATTGCTAAATAACCTTGCACTTCCAATTCTGTCACTCATTGTTAAATTTTATTCAAATCTTGCGCTTGCAAATTTGGATTATCTGACTTAATCTGTAATTGATAAGGCACTCTAAACTCTGTCGCTACCTAGTCTATCAGTAATTTAGCTTCTTTTTTGGAGAATGTTGGATTTTTTCAGATCTATTTAAAATCTTCCGGCCTTCTTTTGATTTTTAGCTATTAGCCTCACTTATTTTAGCTAAGTTGCATGTGATATGATAGGAGAATTTTATTCATGATACAAGCTCACTGATCTTGGAGTTTCTTCTCCTTCTTCTGTAGCAGAGCATCCACTTTCAAGTTCTGAAACAGACTCATTCATTTCAACAATATACTATTGAGTTTGAGAGCTATCTATATAAAGTTCATTAGCCACTAAGTCCTCATGATATTTTTACTTTTTAGCTATTTTTGCTATAAATTACTCAGAAGGCGTTTGCTATACCTCTCCTTAAGTCTCTTTCTCTCTGCTTTTAATTTATGTTGCTTAGTCTTCATTAGCCTACATGTTTGATTTCAATATGTTTATAATTGAAAAGAAAATTAGTTGGAAATACGAAAATTCTAAGTATAGTTAAAAGAACTGTTGATATAATAACTTAACTCTTAATTAATCTTGCAGTACTGTCTAATGTAAATAAGAGTAAAATTTAAATTAACTTAGAATCTTTAGCTATAAATAACTTTTTACTCTTTATTTCCTACTTTTTTACTTTTATTTTACTGAAGTTTTTATTGCTTTATATGTATTAGATTCATATTCATCATTCTTAGAGAACTTATTTAATCATTTCGTTGATTCATTCTTTACTTTTTATTTTATATCTATCTTAGTTATCTTCATATAAAGTTCATTTGCTACAAAATTATTTGCTTAATTATGAAGCTTTTCTTATCAAATTTGATAATCATGCTTTATCTATCTCCATAATAGATATCTATTTTAGCATCTTTTATAAAATTTAATCTCTTTTTCCTCAGAATTTCTAGCTCTTTTCTGTATTTATATTGCAGCTTAACTTAATTTTGCTAATAAATGAGAGAAAATTATTTTTAATAAATTTGCAAATCTAAGACAGGTAATTTAGCTTGCTATTTAAAATAGAAAAATAAAATAAAGAGACAAAATATGCAAAATAGAATCTAAGGATTTCTTGATTGAAGGAATAAATCTAAGTAAAAGTAAAGAAATATATATTCTAAGATTAAGGCTATTACTTATTTCTTCCTTTCACACTATTTTTAAAAGTATCTCTATTACCTAATCTAATCTCTTTTAGTTATTCTATACAAATAAATTTGAATATCTCAGCAATCTTAGAAAAAACAGCTAAAATATTTTATAATGCTTTAAGATAAAAATTTTAGAATGAATACAATAAATTTTACATTAAGCTAATAAAATAAACATCTTCAATTTTCTAATTCCAAATAAATTCTAATATAAATAATAAAAACTAGGAAGCTATGTAACAATAATAAAATATATATAGCAATTTATTTATTATTAAGGTAAACTTTAAAAGAAAATTAACCTGCATCATAAAATAATCTAAATAATATAGTTATTAATAAAGAGAATTATTTTATCTATTTCTTTAAAAGTTATAATAAATTTAATAAATTTATATTTTCATATTGATTTGCTTAAATAAAAAATAACTTAAAAGAAATGATAAATGCTAGCTTTTATTTAAGCTAATTTTATGATAAAATAATTATTTAGAACCAAATGCAAATGTAAGTTCTTTTGAGCAATAAATAAACTATTTGTGGTAATTTAAGTTAAATTGCTATACTTTCGTCTTTTTTATCCTCTTTTAATACTTTCGGGATCTTTATAAAACTTCGTTATTTATAATTTTTGATTTATAAAGAAGATAATTTTTATAACTTTCGCAATTTTTTGATTATGATTGATAATTCATTTTATCTATATTTTTATATTTGATATAAAGTATTTCTTTTATTAATAAACATCTTGCAATAATTATTTGGCTTATGGATAAAAATCGATTTGAAAATAATTTCTAGATATGCCTTTAATAAAATAATTAAGCATTAATAAATATTATGATGAAGCTATGAAGGATAATTAACTAATAAATAGGCAAATATGTAAGCTAGCTTAAAATAATTTTGCTTTAATAAATTCTGTTTGTACAGCTTTATAAATTTAAGTTATTAATTGAAATAGCACAATATGTTTATTGCGATTTCATTATATAAATAAATACCTTAGAAACTAATATTTCATTCATTTTTAGCTGTCTATTAATAAATAATTTAATATTCTAGGATATTTATAAAGCTTATATGAAAAAAGCTTTTTTCATATAAATTTTAGATTTTAAAGAGAAATCTTCTTGGCTACTAACTATCCATATGAAATACTTTGAATATTGTTTAGCATAAAAGCATCTAATTTGACTAAATTTACTTTTTTAAGTTTATAGCTTGATTATGAGAATACGATTTAAATTTACGAAGAAATTAAAAATTCTAAATATCTAACTTAAATCTAAATACAAATAATACCCTAATATTCTTTTAAATAATCTATAAGAAACTTAATCTAAAAATAGAATCCTTAATAAATAACTTTAAAACTCTTTTATTTCTTAGAACTTTATCTCAAGAGAATGGTAGATTTAAACTTAATAAATGAAATCTTTTTGTTTTTAAATGTTTTGTTTGTTTTCTCTAAATATTTTACAATCTATCTTCTTTTATATGAAGTTATTTTAATGAGTCTTTATCTTAAGTAAATAAAGAAATTAGCAAAGGCTAGTAGGAAATTTAAAGGCTTAAAATTATAATTTTCATAATTGAAAATCTATTCAAGCGATATCTATTAATAAAGATATATTTCTTAAGTCTTTTTTAAATTAACTTTTTATATTAGGAAGATATTTTTCTTAATTGGCACACTATATCTATAAGCTTAGCATTTTATATTCATTTTATTTGACTTAGTAATTTAATTTTTAACAACGTGAACTTGATTTTTCTACTTTACAAGCAAATAAACTTTTATTAATTATTTATTAAAACTTAAGACTGGCGTAATCATCAAGTTCTAAAGCGTTAGCAAAATTAATTTTAAGAATTACTATTTTTCTTCTTTAAGATAAGGTTTGATTATATTGCTGGCTTTAAACTAAGAAACTTAAAATAAATTAGGAGCTATTAATAATTTTAAATATCTCCTTCTAAATTATAGGATTTTCTTCTAATATCTTTAAGTTATTAAATAAGAATATTAAATTTTTAAGTTCTTAAAGAATAATAAAGGTTAATCAATAAGAGGAATGATTATCTCTATAATGCTTAATTATAGAATTAAATCTTAGATAGTTATTAGTTTACCTAAGTGTTTTCTATTTAATTATTTAACTTTAATTTCATTATTAAAACAACTAAATTTTAATTTTCTCTTTTTAAATTCAAAATTTTCAAATTGGCGCTTAAATTCAAAAAATTCCTAACGGTTTTTAATTTTTAGCAAAGCGAAGAAAGACTTATAAAGTTAGATAAAAGAAGAGTAAAATATTAAAGCTTTAAATAATAATAGATTAAGTCTATATAAATAGTTATAAGCAGATGCCTTTCAAATTTAATAATTATAAATAATTACATTTAAAATATCCGACTAAGCTTTTATAGATTACTAAGATATAATTGATTTTTACTTAGATTTATACTTATAGATTATAATTTAAATTATCTTCCTTAACATAGAAAAGCTTTAAGAGAATAAAATAAAGCTAGCTATATTTCTAAAATTGATAGTTGCGTCTTTATCTCTTAAACAATTTTATTAAGTGATTCCTTAATTTAATTATATAGTAAAGTTTTATAAATTTAAATTAAAAGTTAAGTTTTCAGTTGCGGTCTCAATTTTTATTATTTCCTGGAGCTATCTGAGAAACGATAGATTTTTGATTTCTATCTTACTAATTTCCCTATCCAAGCGAAAGCTACCTCATTTATACTTCGTTTAACCATTCTGATTAAATAGTACTCCTGATTTGCTTGATTTAATTTCTAAAGTCTTAAATTTTAGGTCTTTAAGAAGGATCATAACTAAAAGATTATATCAGGAGCTGATTGAGTTACTAGTTATTTTGGATTTCTTAAGAAAATATAGGAAATCTTCTTTGATTTTATACTAGTTCTTTTATTAGTGCGAAGTTGCTATTAGGATATGGCAAGCTTTCGTTAAATATCTCTATTGCTACACAAGCAAGACTCCAAATATCACTTTCATATGATACTTTAGAATTAGATCCGAAAGTCTCAGGTGCCATCCAGTGAGCTAAATCTTTATTGGATCCTAAGTTGAAGGTGTTTTCAATTACAATGCCTTAAATGCAAGGATTATAATTTTCATCCAACAAAATATAAGAAGATTTAAAAATCTTGTGAACTAACTACACTTCATGGAGAGCTTGAATTCCTTCTGATATCTATTCAACCAAAATTAATTTTCTAAGGAACTTCTCGGGAGAATTTTTTTAGCACTCCTGAAATAGCTAACCTTAAAGAATTAAATCTTATAGTTTACCCTTTTAATAGTAATCAGTAATTTGATAGAAGCACAAGTTATCTTCTTCTGAGTTATCAACAGCAACTCCTATTAATTTCAGCACTCTATGATTACTAGTTGAAAGAAGAAATTAGCATTCATTGTAGAAAATTTTCATCAGTTATTATTATGTTTGATCCTTTTACTAAATCATTATTTTGAGAGTATAATAAAGTCCATTTATATTTATTAAGTAAAGTTTTCCATTAAAAGCTTATCCTATTCTTTTTAAGCTATTTAAGTATTTTGAGCTGGGTATTAAATCTTAGTATTGCCATAATCTAATTTACGCTCTTTAATCTTCACATGCTCCATATCTTTTTAAGAAATTCCAAATTACTTCGATTGTAATTTCATTTTGGTTGGCATTGTTCTTTTATTAGTAAAAAGAGTTGTTTATGTCATAATTAAACTGCTAGTTGCTAATCCTTACAGACTAAGCACTAGCTAATTACTATCTTTATCCCTATAGATTTTAGCTTTACTACTATTTAATTTACTCTATAATTTCTTTGAATTCTTGAATAGTTGGTCTATTTTAAGGACTTGAACTAAAAGAGCGCTCTAAAAGGTTAGTTAAGCTTTTATCTTATTTTATCTGTTCTGAGAAAATTGGTTTTATTTTTTTAATACAGACATGATTTTTTATATCCTCTGGGAATATTAAATGAGGGTAAGGCATATCTTCATTAAAAATTTCTATCGCAACACAAGCCAGAGATCATATATCACTTTTTTAGTTTACCTAATCGCTAAAGGTTTCAGGAGCCATTCATTACTCTGATTGCTATTGTATTAAAATTTACGCGACATTTTACTCATAAATCAGACTTAAATCAGTTAGTTTTGGAGAATCATTATCGTCTAATAGTATATTATAGGATTTTATATTCTTAAGTATCATGCCCTAAATATGAATCGCTTAGATACCTTCAGTTATTTATGATAATAATCTTAGTTTCTTAAAGAACAGTTCTTATAATCCATTTTACTACTCATAAAATAGTTACTTATTATGAATTAAGCTAAATAGATTTCCTTTCTGCTAGTAATTTGTTAGAATACACAAACTCTAATTATTTGGCTCAGTGATATCAAATACTACTCCGAGAAGTTTTATGACTCTTTGATTATTTAGTGACAAAAGAGCTTAGCATTCCTTATAAAAATGTGTAATTTAATCCTGGTTTAAACGGCAATTTTATGCTATAATTTTGAGGTTATACTCAAGCCCACTGATATTTATTATAAATACATCTGCGAATGTCTCTTTGTTTACTTTTTGTAAACTTTAAAAATAGTTTTAATTAGGAATTAGTTCTCGATATTTCCAAATGCGAATTAAAGCTTTTCAATCTTCACTTGCACCATTCTACTGTAATAACGTTAAAATATCTTCAGTTGTTATTAGTTTTTATTACTATAGCTCTTTCTAATTTACTAGTTAGTTCTGCTGTTTAATTTACTGCTCTTGAGACTTGAATATACTTTATTTAAACATATCGTTAGACTAACTTAATAAGTTTGTTATACTTTAGTTTTATTTTAAGATAATACTTTAGGTTTGATATAATTTTTAATCTAATTGATCTCGATCTTTTTATTTCAAAGGGTCTCAGACCAAAATGATCTATTCAAGTCTTTCTCTAAATTCTTTAATACTAGGTCTTTCATTTGGGTTATACTTAAAAGAGTCCAATAGTAGTTTCTTTAGTCCTTGGTCTTTCTCAATTTCTTCTGATAACTAGGGATGACTCTTGTTTATACAAACGTGGTCAATCACTTATTAAGAATATTAAAATTAAGGATAGACTGTATTTTCGTTAAATATTTCTACGGCTATACATGCTAAAGATCAGATATCACTTTGAGGACTAACTTAATAATTAAACAGTTCTGGAGCCATTCATTAGAATGAGTAAACTAAGTTCTGAATATTAAGCAAGTCAGTTTCACTAAAAGAACCAAACTCTGATATTTTAGGTGTATAGTTTTCATTTAGTAAGATATTTTAAGATTTTAGATCACCATGAAATAAATCAGCAGCGTGTATTACATTAAGTCCTTCAGCAATTTAATCTAATAAGTTTAACTTTTTAGCAAATATTGCTTAAGATTACTTAGTCTCTTCAATAAATAACTATTTTTGCATGATTAAGCTTTATAAATTTCCCTTTTATTAAAAGTTAAATAGCAGGCAAAATATGTCAAAGTCTTATATTGACTAATCTATTATGATTCCTAACAATTTTTAGATTCTACAATGATTCATGGACAAGAGAGCTTTACATTCATTATACGTATTGTTTATAAAGGTTTAAGAGCTTGAAATTTTTTTAGTTATAGTAATTTTTAAATTATAATCTATTCCGTTTAAAACTAAGCTATATAATATGCTTTTTCTTTCTTCACTTTGTTTATTACCATTGATCAAATTCTATGCACTTGTTCCTAGGTCGCTTAATTTAAAAATTCTAATTCATGATTTCTGATTTTATCCAGCTCCGTTACTTTGTAAGAGTTTATTAATATCTTCAATAGTATGTTTATGCTACCTTTGCTTTATTTACTACATATAAACTTAAGATTAGGATTCTATTAGTGATTAGGTTTAATACAAATATTCCTATTATCTTTACATCTGCTCTTGCTTAATTTCCTGCTCATATTTTTATTTAATTTAGTCTATTTTTTATCTAAAGCTTTATATTTATGGTCTATCTTAAGGATTGTAACTGAAGCATTATTGTAAGAGTTCCACAAGCATTTTTTCTTATTTAATTTCATCTGAAAACTCGGGATATTTTCTTTAATGAAAGACATAATCTTTGATTTAGGATTGCTCTTTAAATTATGGATAAGGGAGAGCTTCATTAAATATTTCTATAGCAACACATCCTAGAGCCCAGATATCACTTTAAAAACTTGATCTATTATCAAAAACTTCAGGAGCCATTCATTAAAGAGTACCTCCTCCTCCTTCAGCTTAATCTTCTTCGTTAGCTGCCATTCCTAAATCTGAAATTTTAGGAGCATCATTTTCATCCAGCAATACATTTTGAGCTTTTATATCTCTGTGTACAATTCCAACAGCATGAATTGCATTTATACCTTCAGCAGTTTAAGCAAGTAATTTTATTTTTTTATAGAATCTTGATTTAGATCCAACTGGATCATCATGAAAAAATTACTTTTCTCTAATTATTTTAAGCAAATCGCCTTTTTACTAATAATTTGTTAAATGGCAAAAACAGAAACAACCCTCTTCTGAAGTATCTAACACTGCACCTAAAAGTCTTAAAACTCTGTTATGATTCACTGATAAAAGAGACTTGCACTCACCATAAAAGTTGTTAATCAATGATTATTGCGTTGAGCCTTTTTTTTAAGTCATTATTTTAAGTGCATAATCAAGTCCTTCAACATTTATTACATAAACATTACCGAAACCTCCTTAACCAATTTTCTTAAGGTTGTTCAGAAATTTTCTGGAAGGGATTAATTCTTCATATTTTCAAAGTCTAATTTATGCTCTAGCATTCTCGCCCGCTCCATTCGCTTTTAAGAGATTTTTAATATCTTCGACTGTAAAATTTTATTCTTCCTGCTCCATTATTTTAAAATAAAATAAAATAAAGTTTAATAATCTTTATCTTGTAATTTTATTTTGCTAAGTTAATAAGAAACTAGTACCTCAAACTTCATTCCATAAATATCATAAGAATATTCTTCAATGTTTCTAGTCCTAGCAATGCCTATTTCTCTTTTAAAGTAAACTTAGATTTAGTATGCCATTTAGTTATTGAAATTTATAGATATGCTTTTCAGTAATTCACACTGTAATTCGATAGATTGCTAGTCTTAAGGAATGAGAAATTTTTATTAATTCATAATATCAACTTTAAAGCTTAAACAAGCACTACAACAATTCCTAAGTCCTTATAACTATTTTTCTATCTTGATATAACATTCAAAGTTGAGAACAGCTTTAGGATGAATTTATGAATACTAATTTTAAAAGTGGGAAAGAGAATTGATAGTCTAATTTAAACTTAAATTATGAAAGAGTAAAATTAATTATTTAGATTTATATCTCTCTTTGCTTATCGAATTTCCAAGTTTTATGCTTTATTTACTATAATTAAGTTTGGAAGTATATTAAATTATGAAACTATAGATACTTGAACTCAGATTTGAAGATTTAAATCTTCGAAAAATCAATGTTTTTAAATTAAAAAATGATTACTTGGAAATTTGATTTAAGAAGCCTTAAGATAAAGCTAAATAAATATGCAAAGATTAAGCAAAATAAGCATAATTACTTATATCAGTTTGATAGCTATTATTTTTATAATAGAAAATATGTATAAAGAAGGCTTAAGAATTTTCTAAAAAGCTTTCTTCTTTTTAAAGTTCTTTGAAATAATTTATTTTCCTTAAAATTAGCATAATAGAAGTTAAGGTATTGAGTACCTTTACATTTATATCTTAATAAATAAAATATTCTAACTGATTTGTTGGTTCTTTTATATTTTCTTTCTATATAATTACTAAGCTGAATTCAATTAAAAGATAATTGATCATTCAACTACATTTGAGATTTGCTTCAGATCTTTTTAAGGAGGAAAATTAGTTAAATCATATATTTGAAAGAATTTTTAATTATTTTAACTATCTATCTAATTCTTAATTTGAACTTATTCTTGATTGCTTTAAATAAATTTTAATTAAAAGGTAGTTGCTTATACGATACTTTCACTATATTCTAGTAACTTTATTTTATATATATTTAGTAAATTTTAACTAGATAAATTCTCATACATTTCTTCCAAATACCTTCTATATTTTTTAACTTATGACAAATTCATTAATAAAACTAAATATCTTAGTAAATTCTAAGTCTTAACTAATTTTCATAATTTCTTTAATTTCACTAACTTATTCAGTTTTCTAAAATTGTTTGAAATAAAATTTCTAATAAAAGAAAGGTATAATAAAAGTTAAGCATTTTTAGCCTGAATTAAATAAAGGCTATATTGCTTAAATAAAGGGCTAGAGCCTTCTAATGCTTATAATTATTTTTCTATTAAAGTTAGAATTTATAAATTAACTTTTATTTAGCTATTAAATATACTCATAGAAGATTATTAATAATCTTCAAGTCTTTATACTCAACTATTGTGTTTTAGATCTCTTACAATAAGATTATTTTAACTACCTGCTTTTATTCTCCTCTAGATAAATTTAAAAACAATATTGCTCCTTTAATAATCAGCAAAGTAACCTATCTAAAAATTTTTATCTCCTTAGAATGAAAAAAGCGAAGATAAAACTGAAGATTTATTAACTTAAAGAATTACTAGCACAATCTCTTTAAAATTTATTAGTAGTATAGTTTTATTTGTCTGTCTAACATTTTGAGGACTTTGAGAAAAGCAATATGAAATAATGAAAGAAATAGCAATGTAACTAGCAACTATATTTAAAATAGTTAGAATAACTTATATTCTTTAATAGATATATATCCTCTTATTAAGAAAGTTTTAATAACTATATAAATACTTTAGTGTTAATTAGTTACTTAAAATTGTTGCAGAACTTAAATAATCACTATGAATTATCTAATAAATGATTTTTAATTTAATATAATAGCTAACTTAAATATAATTAGGATTATCTTTCTTAATCTTTTTTAACTAAATTTTAAAGAGCTACTTAGAAGAATTCGATAGCTAATATTTGTGTAGTTAATCTAAATATTTTTATTTAAAAAAGATGTTTCCAGGGTAAAGTTTAACCTTTATTAAAATCAATTTTTTACCTTTTATTCCTTTCTATCTTTTTATAATTTTTAATCTTATGGGGATATTTAATGTTTTTACGTTCTCAACTGTTTGTCAAAATTAAATTAATTATTAATTAATAATTTAGGATTGAAATTTTCAGATAAATTCTTAAAACTCGTTTTATGAAAAATCTAGCTTCTAAGGTTTTAAGCAATATCACTAGATGAAACTTGTAAAAAAGCTTTGTTTAAATCTTTTAAAAGAGAAATACACTTTTTAACTCTAACCTCTATATTTAAAATAAAAGTTCTTAAAATTAAATTTATTTTTATAAAATAACTATCCCATCTAGCTCTATGCTTTATTAGCAAATCTATTATAAATATTTAGCTTGAATGATATAACTTTTATAATTTAAAGTTATTTGTTATTAAAATTATCATAGTAACTTTAAGCTTTTTTAGAAATACTTAACTAGCTTTCTATATTTTAAAAAGAATCTTAGTTATCATTTAAATTTAGCATAATGATATATAACTATATCTAATATAATTATAGCTTACTTTTTCCTCTGCTACTTATTTAGTCCTATAATATTCTTATTACTATCCCTTTTGTTTCTATTTAAAAATTATAATTTCGTATTTTTCTTTTACCTGAGTGATTAGATTTAAAGAAACCTTAATATTTTTAAAATTCATATCATATAATTTTTCCTTAAAGAATTACCTTAACCTATTTAATTGAAACTGAAATACTTTAAATATTTAATTAAGATTCTACAAAGTTGTTCATTGAGGGTAGTTAAGTCCTAACTAAAAACCCATTCTATTTATATAGAAGTTTAAGATAGTTCAAGTAAGTTTGGAGGGATAAATATCTACAATGAGTGTAGCAGTGATATTTATACTCATAGTGTAAAACATTATTCATATTAGCATTAATTGCATGCTTTAGGTATTGTATACTTCTTTTCTTATCACTCAGTTTTAAATATTTTAAAAATGTATATTTCTTAATCGATCTCAATCTAATATATCAAAGCTAAATTAGATACATGAAAAGCATAAAAAATAGATTAAATGTTAAATAAAGGAATATAATTTGGCTTATTAAATAGGTAGAAACTTAATTTGAAGTGAATGTAATGAAAAGTATAACTTTGAAATCTAAATCAAAGTACAAAATGTTATTATGATGCTTATTTTAAAATTCCTTTCAAAGCTAATGGAATTAATAGCAGATGATTTAATTTTCGTAATTAAAATAAATCTTAATTTAAAAATGAGCTAACTGTAGACATAATAATAGGCTGATTTTGCAGTTTAAATATAAGGATAACATTTCTTTAGAAGGTAAAGTGATAAGTCTATTACTAATAATAGTGAAATTGATAAAGCTATTAATTAAAATAACCCAAAAATAAGGAGGAGACTCTCATTTTTTATTAAGGTTCCAAAGTTTGACGCTGCTAGCCAAATATAAATAAGTGCTTTAAAGTTTAGCTGCTTGACTTTCTAAAAGCCTAAATTTGAAACTAAAGGAAAACATGCTTTTAGTGAGTAAATTTCTGAGTAAATGCACAAAAAAATCTTGGAAACTTGTTCGGATATAATAAGGTAGCAGTTGGGAGAAGCATACTTTGTCTGAAGACTTCTTGTGATAACAATGCTTTTCCCAATATTTGGTATAGGTATATCTTTGGTATTACTCTTAATAGGGTTTTATGGAGCCACAATAGGAATAGCAGTTTTCGCAACCTTAGGAATAATAATGCTAATATTTTCGGCAATTTACATAATTTCTTTAATTCAAAATGCGTTCTATAACGCAAGCAATGAGCTTTAAGTTCTATTCATAGATTTAAATTAATTTGTATTATCATTTAGGAATATAGAAATGCATATAGGGCTGATGGCCTAATGAATAGAGTTAAGATTAAAAGGAAATTAACTAAATAATGATAGTGAAAACCAATTGAATTCTATTAATGTTAGCTAAGTTTATAACATTTCTTAAGATGATACTCATTAGTAGTAGATAATGACTGAGCCTGACTGTATTTCTTATTCTATTGATCATATTATTAAAAATATGAAAACTGGATCGAGATTTAAAGAAGTTATTTCGGAATTGATAATTGATTATGAGAAGAAAATAAGAGTCAAACAGATTAAATACACTGCCAGGAAACTAGATTTTCAGACAGGAGATTATGGAGAAAGTTTAAACAAATTAGAATCCTGTGAAAAAGATGAAGATCTCAATTTATCAGAACATCTTAATAAATCTAACGGCAAAAAGAGAACAATGACATCATCATACGAAAGCTGAAATCAATAAATTTAATAATTTCAGGTATATTAATTACTAATTCCTTTAAATGTTAATCTTTAGATATTTCTAATTTTAACTATAATTTTAATACCTCATTTAATAGTATAAAAAGAAGAGACCATCAAGTAGACTTTAGACAATGAATTAAAGAGTATTAAATAAATCCTATTTTCTAGTCTAACATATGCATAGGGTTTGCTATAAGTTATATAATATATTTGATTAATTATGCAGCTTAACGTTTTATAAATTATCTAATATGAATTATTTTAATTATATGAAAATGATAAATAAAGTATATAAATAAATCTTCATTCAGTTTATGAAAATTAAATTTAACTAAATTGAAGCAATATGAAAAGTCAGAATAAGCTGAAATGCTTTAATAACAACTAAATCTTATAACTTGATTTTTCATTTTATATATATATATTTATTATAAGCAAAGATCTGTTTATTCCTCTTTACTTTTCTCATTTTTTAAAATACATCTATAATCTAGATTTAGAGAGAATTATAGTAAATAGATTCTTCTTATAGTTAAAAGTTAGAACATTTGTTTATTATATATGGAAATAAAATAAAATATTTAAAAAGCTGATAATTAATCTACTAACTCACAGAAGGTTATTTTCATATAGATTTAATATTTCGTATATCACAAAAAAGCATGATCTCACTATAAATATATATATAAGCTATTTCTAAGCACAATAAACGAATGTTAAATTAAATAATTTAGCATTTAAATTCTATTATTTAATAGCTAGGCTTAGATAAAAGTAACTGAATGTATATACTTTTAACTCACTACTTCTTTATAAAACTTTAGATTTTATATTAAAGCAATATTCATAGAAATTAATTTAACTTTTCACCTTCAAGCTAAGAAATTTAATATAAATAATATCTCAACACTATGTGATTTTAATACTATTAAAAGATGTAAACAATTTAGAATATTTGAAAATAAAAGATAAGAAAATAGATAATAAGGGATAAATTAGCTATTATATAAAGTACAATTTTAAATTATTATTAAAAGCTTTCATTATGAAATATCTTAACTAGCCTTTAAATAAGCTATAACATATATAAAATAACTTTTAGCTAATATTAGTTATTAGATATACCTAGTTATATATAATTAACAGTTTATATAAGTGTTATATTGCTTATAAAGCTTTTAGTACTTGCTAAATAATTTAGATACACTGAAACCTAATTTATATTTACTAATGTATAGTAGATTTTAATAGGTACCTTCCTTAGGTTTAAATGATATAATTACAATTATTAACCTTTTTATATTTTCCATATTTTCAACTAATTATAATGAGAATAATAAAATCAGCGGAAACTAAAAATTTGAAGTTAAAAGAAAGCACTACCATTAAATAAATCAAATTACCTGAATTATAGCTTTTAATTAGCTAAGCTTCAATTTAATAAAAGTAGTTATTAAATTAAATAAGATCCTTTTTATCCATATAATAAATATTTCCTTGCTTTTTCATTAAACATTTTTATACCTAAATAATAAATTTTTAGTTTGTTTATTATTTTAAATGATTTAACTGTAATTAGATACTTTCATATACAAATAGTTTATTATCAATTATTAAAGCTGAATATATTTAAAAGATAGATATGATAACTTCTTCCTTAATAAAAAAATTGCATTTAATAAATTGAGAAACTTTTGTAAGATATACTTATTTTTTTCCAATGAATAATTAAATTAAAGCTAAAATTACAAATATCTTAAGATAATTAGTTTTTATCATTCAATAGGTGTCATCCTTAAGTGATACTAATGTTTATCTAATTTCTTGTCATATATTCTTGCTATATCCAATTTTTTAAGTGTATAAGTTGAGTAAATAGCAAAAATCTTAAGTTAAGTATATTAAAATGCTCTATTAACATTTTATTTTCTTAACTAACTTATTTTAAGTAGCCTTTATTATACACTTTATCCCCCATTGAAATAAAACAATCCCATCCTATTAATTAACTTAGAAAATGATGTGGTAAAAATGTTTGAATAAGTATCTTTATTAATACTAAATAATATAGTTGCTAATATTTAATTAAAAGGTAACTAAAATAAAATATACTCTTTACTAGTATTATATTTAACTACTACTACATTACAAATTATTTAGATATACAGGCTATTTATTTTATAACCAATTTAAATTTTAAGCATTAAGTATAGTTACAACTTACAAAAATGCAAGTATCGAGTTTTTGATAGTTGAAAAGTCTAGTAAGCATATAAATTTAGCAAAATAAAGGTAAAGATAAAGTAAAAGTATTAAAATACCAAATGAACTAATAGTTTATTAAATGCATACATTTATTTTTTTATTTATCTCACAACTTTAAAATTTAAGCAAGGATCTTTATTTAACTAACAGGCAAATAAAACATAATTATTATGATAATCTTTTTATTTTTATTAAATTACATTAAAATATAAATCTAAGAATAATGATGTAATACTAAAGTGATGTCAAAAACTTAAATATTTTATATAAGTATGAAAAATTACCTTTAAGAAGCATAATATATGAGAAGAATGTCTAAAAGAGTTTAAAATAAAGAGTAAATAATCTAAATTACTATGGATTTAATATTTTTAATTTACTATTTTATAGAAAATTATTAGTTAGATTATCTATTTAAACTAGAAAAAATAAAAATAACTAAAATATTGCTAAATCTGGCCAAAATAAAGCAAAGAAATTGGATCAGATTTTCTTTTTACTTTAAATTTTATAGCTTTACTAAGGATAACAGATTTAAATAGTAATATTCTTTATTTAATTAGAAAGAGAGACTGTAATATTGATTGCTAGTAATTAAAATAGATAGTGGATTCTATTAATTTTTATTAGGCATATTTTTATCTATACCAGGAATAAAAATAGAGAATTGCTTATAAAATTTTAATAATGCCTATTCCAGTTTATTTTTAACCCTTAAATTAAAAATTTATAAACTTAATAAGATAAAATGAATCTTTTCAATTTACCTTAAAGCTCTCATTTAGAGGAAAAATATAGCAATTTAGTTGGCTTTATCATTCATAAGCAAAAGAAGTAAAAACAAAAAAGAGAAATGCATTCAAATTTATTCAAGATATGGCTTCATCTACCACAAGCTTAATAAGTTTTAAGTTTTTAACCTTAGCTAAAAGAGTTTGAAAATAAAATTATCAGAATATTAGATAGTGAAAAGTTAAATTATACTGAAACTTTATGATTCTTACTAACATATCAGAATATAAGTAACAAATCTGAATAATAAACTTAATAAGAGTAACTCATTATAATAGCAAAAATTGTTTAAAAATATTTTAAAGATAGTATTTGATTTGAATGCTAAGATTAATCAAGTAAGTATATCGTAAAATATCTAAGATCAGAGTAGCTATCTTAAGAATTTATGAATTTAAATGCTTTCATCTAAAAGAATTAGTAATTAGTAAAATAGCAACCCAAAGAAAGGCTTTAATATTAAGAATTTTAAAATAAATACAAATGTTAATCAGATCTAACTTAACTCCTTATAAACTAGAGCAATGTAGGGAGCTATAGTTATTAAACTTAAAAAAATTTTGAAATAAAGGAAAGTGATTATTTAAAATATTCAAGTTTATAGACTGAAGATAACTACAACTTTATAGATAATAATCAAAACCTACAAACTGGAATGAGCAACCAAATCCATAACTTGTGGGATAACGATTTTATCCAATAAAAAGCAAAAGAAGAATTATGCTAAAATCAATAAAAGATATTTTAAAAAAGCTAAGAAAATAACTTAAGTTTTAGTTTCAGTAATTTTTTTCAAAGATAATTGACTTAAAGTGAAAAAATTGAAAAAATAATAAAATAGATGAAAAAAAGTAATAAACCATAAAAAAAGAAAAAGAATTTAGAAGAGTTGAAAGACTGCATTAAAAAGAGAAAAAGCTATACTGAATACAATAGCTTAATTATACAGGATGATTACTACATATCTTTTATTTATATTATCATAAAATAAGTTAATAATTAAAATTATATATCCTAAGAATATTTATAACAATGTATACCCTATAAATTCTATAGCAATATTTATATTTTTATTTGATTTAATCTATTCATCCAAGCAATAATAATAATTCTTTAATTTTTCTAAATACCAGATATTAAGAATTCAATCTTTTATTTATCCAAAGAGATTATATTTCAAAAAAGTAAGCTTCTGCTTAATGTTAACTTCTATAATTATATATCAAATAAGCTAATGTTTTAATTAATTAGGTTTAAGTGATGAAATCTGATAAATAAATTACCCTTATCAATATCTAAATTTTTTTTCATTTAAGTTAATTGATTTATTATGAATATCTATCTACTAATAATTTCAGCATAAACCAAAAAATAATTAAGCATAATGGTTGTTTTTTTTATTTTCCAAAATCTTGTTCAAAGAGTTTAGTTATTACAATATTAAAAAGGGTAGATAATTAGAAGTTATTTTGATAAATTAATATAATAAAATTTATACTATACTATACTTGATTTATTATAACAATAGATGATGATTAAATATTTCAGCATATTAGATGTTGAGAGTATTATTTAAATAGGTTGAAATATTTATTTTTATATTATTCTATTTTATAATATACTAACTCTATTTCTATTCTAGAAATAAATAGTTATATTTACTTCAAATTTAAAAACAAAAATGTTATTAATTATTAATTATTAGTAATGAACAATACTAAATAATGAGAGTAACCATTTTGCTACAATAACTATGTATTTATAGAAGTCAATTTAAGAAGATTCATAGTAGATAGATTGATGAATGAGAATTAAAAAGCAAATTGTAGAAGGATACTTAAAACTATGATAAAAAGATACGAAAAGATGCAATTTTAAAATAAATATTTAGAATTTTATTTCTTTACTTACAATTTAGTCAAGTTGGTAAAAATTTTCACATAAGTTAAAATAAAGTGGAAGCAGTAAAATTTATTAATAAAAGGTAGACAATCTATGCAAAAATATCAGAAGGAATTTTTTTCTTTTGATATCAGAAGAATAAACATATCTTCAAAGAATTAAATAGATATTTTTTGAACAAAAGAATGTCTTTAACTAGAATGCTTAGTTACATTTGCTGTTTTTCTCAACATTCGCAAACAATTCTTTAGAATAAATTTATACGATTCTATATTTTATTGGCCTAAAAAAAAGTTTACTCTTTAGAGCATTACTAAAATTATGAGAATCCTGCTTAATAATTATTAACTTTTTAAAAGTTTCTTAAAATTTCTAGATTTCAACTAAAATCTCAATTTCTAAAGGTTGCAATTAAATTTAGAAATTATAGAGTTTATAAGTAATTTCTATTAATTTAAGCATATTATAATGTTAATACCAGATACATAGATTCAAGCAAATTAAAGATGATAAAATCATATAGCATAATAATTAGATATCTATATTTCAAAAGATGAATAATTAGTAAATATACTTTAAATATTTATTTAATCTTCTATAATTTATATTAGGATTCAGATTATATATTTCTATCTCCATAGAATATTATTATATGGTTCTATTTACAATTTGCTTCTAATTATTACTGTTTCTCTTAATTATCTCATTAAGCAATGCTATAAGTTTAATAGCATACATTTTTGAAAAATAGAGATACATAGTAAATTTATATACCAAAAAAACAGATGAATAAAGGAGAAGTGGCTATTTTTATTTTGCTTAGAAGGTGATAATTGAAGCAAATGAATATAGAAATAAAGATTATGGTATACAATCTAAATTTATAGCCTATTCAAATTAAATTAATTTAATTTAATTAAAAATTTAGAAAAACTTTTTTAGTTTAGAGATATAAGAAGGTCCCTTAATTTAATCATAGATATATATTTTAAAAAGATAATGATTCAGTATAAATAACTTCCTAAAATTAATTTATTTTATAGACTTGTATTTTTATTAAATAAACTAAAATAAAATTAGAGGAAAAACATTTACTTAGAGAAAGAGAAACTTATTTATGTTTGAAAGTTTTGAAATTATTTAAAACTTTCTAGTTTTCAGTATTTTAAAATAATCTATACTTGATCATTAATTTGTTAGTAGATATTCACGAATAGAATTTAAATTTAAAGTGATGAAAGTAGCTTACGATGATATGATAATTTATTATTAAATTTAATTTTAAATTATTAAGTTTTATGCTTTTTGTAATTATTTCTAGATAATTCTATCATTCTTTCTAAAGCTACTATTTTTAATTTTTATTCTATGTAGATATATAATTTTCCTATTCTTTCTTTCATGTTATTTTTATCTCAATTGATATCAAACGTTAGAAGTAATTTTTATAAAGGTTAGCTAACTATTAAATCATATGGAACTATAATATCTCTAATATGATAATAATAAAAATAAGATATAAGCAAATTTAATCAAATTAAAGGATTTTAAACCATTTATAAGGTTTTTGATTTAATAAGTACATAGTATTAAATAAGAAGCAAGTAAGTGATTATCATTTTCATAATTCTTTTAAATTAAAACCTATATTGTAACCTAAGGAGTAAAGCACTATTTATTTAAATTCTTGTCTATTAACTAGGTTTAATTATTCTTGCTATTAATAATTTCGCTTTTTTAATATACTTCAAATTTTAAACATAAGATGCAATCATAATTAAGTAGAAAAGCAAACTCTAATTAATTAAAGAAATAGAAGATAAATAAATTTTAATTAATTAGAAATTTACTTTTAAAACCATTAAAATACATTGATGCATGCTTCTAAATAAAGCCTCTTTATCTCTAATCTTACAAATTATAAATAGGAGAATAAATCTAAAAAAGGTTTTAATTATCTTAATGTAAACTTTGATTTTGTATTCATTTAATACTCTGAGTATCTTAGGTTTTATATAATAAAATATTAAATCTAAAAAGCATATAGTAAAACTTTTATCATTTAAGTTTTATTTATAAATGTATCTAAGAAATTATCTAAAAAAGTCCATCACAAATTAGATATAAAACTAATAATCATACTTAGATATTTTAACCTTCTTTATTTAACTTAAATTCTTAGTTAAGATTAATATACTTTAATTATGGTTAAATTTAATATCTTAAAAAATATTTCTTTATTTTAAAATAAACAAATTTAATAACTAAGGATAAATCAAAGAAGATAACCTTTTTATAATTAATAATCATTTAACTAACTTAGTTATTAGGTATTAATAATTTAAGTGGTATATATCCGTTTCTTATCAATATGTTCTAATAATATGGTTATATCCTTTTAGATTGTACTTATTACAATTGAAATTATTTATTTCCTTAGACTTTTAAATAAATGTTTATTTATATTTATTAATAAACTTAAAGAGTTAAAAAATCTAACAATTTTGTTCATTTTTCTATTCCTTTTTATTATTCTTTCTATCTTCATAAACTATTTTTCGCATTTCTTCTAGAGTTAGTGTGTATTTGCAAAGAATACAGTTGATCTTAAAGTCATTTCTTTAGTAAAGCATTTACAATTTTCTCTTTTTGCTTGACTTGATATATTCTTGGAAACATACTATACATATTAAGTGGCTGCATCCAAGTTCTAGAATATTTTACTTCTCTACTTCGATATTACAGTTTTAGCATTTTGAGTATTCAAAATCAGTAATATCTTCTTTAAGTTACTATTAACTTTGTGAGTTTTGCTAGTTCTCTTCAGTACTTTTATAAGAAATATTATATTGAATTGCAAAAGACTTTTCCTCATCAAAGGGACATTCATAATCAGTTAGATTTACCTATACAAAAAAAGGTAAGCATGGATTATCTACATCGTAATTCTCGGGGAGCTCCTAAATGGAGTACTAGCCTTTAGTTTCGTCAAAGCCATCAGCTAATGATTGCTCTCGTAAATATACGATATCATAATGGCCTGGTTTGTATAAAATATAAATTAAAGGACATATACCTGAAGATTTCATTTAATCGAAGTATAGAACTTTATCGTAATTTCTATCAATTGTGACAGTTTATATTTTTAATCTTAAAACAACTTAAAGAGGCCCTACTTCTATGCTATCTGCTTCTTTACCCATCGTTAAAACATTTTCAATTATTTAGTTATAAGAAGTTTGACAAAAAGGTTCGAAGTATTCTCTATGTGATTCTAGATAGTTAGCTGTAAGGCATCGCATTTCTCATACAAGGACTTCATCTTAGTTTTCTTTATTATATTGAATTTCCTGCTCAAGGTATTCAAATATTTGCTTATTTTGTTGCTGCTTTTTTATTTTTAAGCTATTAAGAAGTTTAAGGAAAATATATCTTATATTTAAAGATTTTTTATCTTTTTAGTTGGGTCTAATTTAATAATAACCTTTACTTTACTCGAAATTCTATATAAATTTTGATAAATACTGCATAGGAGTCGTTATACGGCATAAGTGTTCCAAAAAGGCATATCCAATAGCTCTGAAATAGCAATTACCATCTCCTCTCACATTTCTATAAGAGTCAAATTTTTACTTTAGTTCTTAAATAGCTTTTTGAATGTTACTGTTATGCTTATATTCATTTTATAATTTTGTAAGAGATTTTCTCCCTTAAATTTACTATAGTTAGAAATTATCAACTTCTTTAAGCCTCTTTTAAGCAGTTTATATTTATTAATCTTTAGATTTTTCGTTTTCATTTTTATCTTTTAATTTAACTTAGATTTCTTCTGTTTAAAACTAGTAAATTTATTGTTCATCTTAATTAGAAAGTAATTTCTTAGGTTTTTTCAATTCCTTATGTTCATTTTAATTTTTTTCTTATTACTAATATTTCTCATTCAACTAGTCGAATCTTTCTTTAATAAACTCATTTTAAGTTTGTAAGAACTCATTTTCTCTTTATATTTTTTCTAATTCAATTAATAAAGTTTTTACTTATTATCTAAATGTTTATATTTCAGCTTACTAAGCATTGACTTAAACTAATAATTTACTATTTTCTTCTTGATTCTTCTGAATAATTTAAACCAGATTTGCTTTTTCATTTTCCAGTTATTAATTATTGTTTTATAATTAGCTCATTTATTCTTTCATAGCTTATAAGTTTAATTCGGTTTCTTATTCTTGTTAAATTTCTTCTTAATGCTTATTTGATTATGACAAATTATCTTCCTAAACTAATTGTTCAATCGAATCATTCTTTTATTAGGGCTATTATTACTAATCATTGAATTGTTCCTTTGCTATTTATTATTATTGAATATTCTTGATTTCTTCACTTTATTAATCTTAATATTTTTCACTAATTTAAAGGCTCTAACTAGAATTTATTTGTTGAATTTAAGATAAATTCGCTTGAGAAAGTTGCAGGTTTTATTACTGTCTAAGCTAAAGTTCATATTTACTTTTAATTTACTAAATAATTTGTCTAAATTCTTGGATGGTTGGTCTATCTTTGGGGTTATAGCTGAAAGACTTTTCTAAAAGCTCTACCAAAAGGATTTCTTGTTTAATTTCTTCTGAAAATGTTGGATATTTCTTTTACTCTTAAACGTATTCTTGAACTTAAGATCCTTAATCAAAATTTGGATAAGGATTGACTCGTTAAATATTTCGATAGCGACACAAGCTAGAGATCAAATGTCACTTTCGAAACTTGTTTTTTATTCAAAGACTTCTGGCGCCATTCATTGAACTGTCCCTCCAACTTCATGAGAATTTAAGCTTTCAATCGTTGCTAAACCTAAATCTGAAATCTTAGGAGCATCATTATCATCCAGTAATACATTTTGAGCTTTAATATCTCTATGTATGAGACCAATAGCATGAATCGCATTAATACCTTCAGAAATTTAGCTGAGCAATTTTATTTTTTTAACGAATCGGATTATCGATCCTTTTGGTGCTTCTGGAAATAATTAATTCTATTTGATTACTTCTTGCAAATTTCCTTTCTACTAATAATTTGTATAATGACAAAAGCAGTAGCTTCCCTCTTCTTCAACATCAATTACTACTCCTAAAAGTCTTAGAACTCCTTTATGATTGATAGAAAGCAAGGATTTGCATTCATTATAAAAGTTATTTATTAGGATTTATTAAGTTTCTCCTCTTTTTTAAGTCATTATTTTTAGAGCAAAGTCAAGACCTTCAATATTTATTTTATAGACAGCCCCTTATCCTCCTTATCCAATTTTTTACAAGCTATTCAGAAACTTTTTTGATGGAATTAATTCACTGTATTCTCAAACTCTTATCTATGATCTTACATCTTTGCCAGCTCCATTTGCTTATAAGAGTTTTAAAATATCGTCAACAGTATAATTATTTTCTTCGATATCTTGCATGACTCTTTAAAAATAAAAGCAAAACTTAATTTTTTAATTATTTATTTTAGAATTTATCTAACATAATTTTATTTTAAGACTATTTATGATAAACTCTTTATTTATTTTATAATCTTTTTCCTTTTATTTTATACAAAATCAACCTTATATATCTCTTTATTTCCATTTTATAGAAGGCTATTTTATGTTTCTTTGAATTCTAAAAGAATAAATTAGATTGACTTTGCTAGCATTTCAATTTTGCTTTATTTCTTTTTAATTATTTATTCTTAATCGATATTTAACTGATAAGTGTAATTAAATACATTTTTATCTAAGTTTTAAATCATTTTCTTTATTTTTGTTTTATTATGATTGAATCTTCAATACCTTTCATATTACTTCCTAGTGACAGATATATCTATATTTTATATAATTCAAGTTAGTTTTATTCAGATGAATATTAATAGCATACGATAATTGAATTAGAAAGTACTGTTATTGCAATTTTACTCTACATTCATACTCTTAGTTTCTTATATTTACCTAAAGTTCATTTATTGCTGAATTTTTATAACTTGAAGTATTAATAAACCAGGATGTAAATATAACTAATAGGTAAGGTTTATTCTTATTGATTTAAGAAAATAAAGTTTTATTTTAAATTTACTATTTAGTTGAATATATAAAACTACTTTACATCACTAAATGTCTTTTATTATTATTTCCTAGTTATTTTTATTTCATCTAATTATTACAAATTTATCTGAAGTCTTATTAATTAAAAAAACGAGTTAGTTATAAATTAATTATTCTTAATAATTGAGAAGTAGAAATGATTAAGCTATGCATGTAATTAAATTTATTAATAATAATTAGATAATAAAACAGCTAAAAGTGGATAGAAATGAGGTATAGCTAGCAAAGAATTATAGATAGCTTAGGAAATGAGGAAGCTTTAGTTAATTTTTTATGATTAAATTAAGTAATTATAGTTTAAAAAGAACATGAAATAGAAAGTTTGATAATCTTAAGCTATTTTAATATAAAAAACTATTCTCTGTCATATCATAACTTTAGGAGAGGAAAAAAGTGAGCTGAAGTTTAAGAGCTAAATTAGTAAAAAGGATATTAGGAATAATTTAAAGAAATAATTTAAATTGAAAATAGAAATAAAAAAGGAATATAGAGAGTGTTTATATCATTATTAATAACTAGCTAGATTATTAACTTGTATTAATTACTCTCGAAGTAATAAAAATTAGATAAAAATCTTATAATTAAATCTTTGCTTTTATGACAGTTAATGTTAAAAAATTTATTTATTTTTGGAGATCCATTGATATTAAAGGCCTCATCTACTATATTTTTTAATAAAGAAAAACTATTAATAGAAAAAATTTGATTAAACTGCTTTAATGCTTCAAATAAGAGTTTTAAAATCTAGTTATTTTAGGAAATAAATAAGGATATTAGTAAATCATTCAATGAATTTAAACTTAAGATTAATAATCTTAGAAAATTAAAAATCTCACCAAATTAAAGATGGTCATTTGTAATTGGATTTTTATTTGGATTTGTAATAAATTTGTTCATAAGTAAAACAAAAAGTAGCAAATTAAGATAAAGCTATGAAAGAATAAATATAAAGTGATTATGAGTTATTATATACTTCAAATACTTAGAAAAATCTCCTCTTATCATTAATATTATCTTACAAAGATCTTGAAAGCTTTATGAGTACGGAAAAACCCAATTTACACTAAATAAATAAGATAGAATAAAATAGTTGTATATTTTAGGAATTTTTGTTTAATTAATAATCTCATTTAAAATCTAAAATCTTAGAAAAAAGTTTATTTGCTAAAGACAAATAAATCACATATATTTAAAAGAATTTTCATCTAATAAAAAATTTTATGGGTGAAGATCCTAAAGTAAGGAAAGATAAATAATACCCTTCTGAATTTCATAATAATTAAAATATAAAATAAAATCTGAAAAATAAATAATATTCTTTTTAAATGAAATATTGAAAATAATTTAAATAATATTAGAAAAAATTAAATTATGAATAACTTTAAAATAACTCTCAATTTAAAATTTGATTATTACTGAATGAAAGCTATTTTAATTATTTTAATAATTTAAATTTTTACTCATAATTGCACTATTTGAATAGAAAATCTTTTTTAATCAAGGACTAAATCTCTTTTAATTAGCATAAATTTTAATTTTAATTATAAAAAATTATAAAAATAGAAAAGTGAATTAAATGTGCTTTTATATATTTTAAAGATATTATAAAGTATTAAATAACTTATAAGATTATTAGAGATATTATATTTTAAATCTAACTTTCGCAATTCATTTGCTATAGTGTTAACTGTCTGTAAATTGGAAAACTTAAAATTTAAATCTAAATTAATAATTAAATATTAATTTCTATGTTTTTAGCATCTATTATTAAAAAATAATTAAATATAATTTGACTTATTTATTCTTATTTTATTTAAAATATTAAAATATATCTAAAATTAGCAGGATGTTTTAGCACTAATTTCTTTTTTAATTAAAATAATATCCTATAAATATATTATTTTTTATTTTTTATAATTTTTTCTTTAATTATAAATTAAATACATATTTTAAGAATAAAAACTACTATTAAAATTAATTTAGTTATATAACATATTATTAACAATGTTTTAAATTGCATAGAATCAACAATTTAAAACATATGAATACTAATCTTTATTATAAATTATAATATATCCTATTAATTAATATAAGTTATTTACATTAATATATCAAAATCTTAATGTTTCATTTAAAATTTATAAGAAAGTATATTAAGTTAAAATAATTAATTAAAATACAGTAAAACTTATAATAGATATGAATTTAATTAATATTATAATTATCTAGAATTATATAAATTAAATTTTAGCTTATTTAATTTATTTAAGATATAGTAGCAATTTTAGTTAATTAAAATAATTATTTTAAGCATAAAATTTGAAAAAGAATGCTAAATAATTTTTAAATTGATACGTTAAAAAGGGATATACATTTTTATATTTTATTTTACAAGAACTGAATATTTTGCTTTTTAAATTAGGTTTTTTCTATTTATTATAGACAAAAATTATATAAATTACTTTAAAATAATTTTAATTTTAATATAAAATTAAATTTAACTCTCTATTTTAATTTTTAATATTTCTTTAATAATTATTAAATTCTAATACATTTAAGAATAATTATAATTATTATTTAATTTAAATTTAAGCTGATCTTATTATTCAATATTTAATTATTCATAAACAATAACTTTTTATATGATTTTTAAATATTTTCAAATTTATAAAAATGATAACTTTTTTAATTTATTTTGCATTAATTAATTTAAAGATATTTTATAAAAAATACTTGAAAAATATAAGATAAAAATATTTATAGTTAAAAATCTAAAAGTTTTTTTTCTTTTTTTATCAGTTTTAAATTTAAAAATATTAAAATGATTTGCTTAATTTTATAAAAAACAAAATTTAAAACAAATTCATATAGCACTTTTATCATATTCAGAATCACAACGTTTCTAGTTGTCATTTTCTTACTCTCTTGTTAGATGAAAAAGTTCCTCTCGAACTTATTAGCCTGATTGTTCTTACGAAACGATTTAAATATCATCAGCAGATTCAACTTTCTAAAAAGTTATATTATTTTTTCTTTCATGAAGATCTATCTCCTCTTTACTATCTCTTCAGCAATTACAAGCTCCCATTTATTTTTAATTAAAGAGAATTAACATTAGTTTATAATTTAAATTATGAATCTACTATCAAATAATGAAGTTTAAAAATTTTCTTTATTAATTAATTTTATTTATTTTATTTGGTTCCCTTCACGTCTTTCAGGGTAATGATGATCTTGTTTATTCTTTTTTTAATATAATGCAAAATATTTATTTTTTAAGAAAATTTTTAATCTTAACTAATTTTTTTCTATTAATAATTTTCCCTCTAAATAATTATTAAAAAATGTTTTTATGTTCTTTTTCTTTAATTAAAATTTAGAATATCTCTTTTTATTTAAGAAAATTATTTAAATATATTCCTATAAAATATTTATTTAATATTTTCTTCTATTTTAAGAAATACATTTTTAACTTTTTATTCAATTTTTTAAAGTATGCATTAAATTTAGAAATATTTTGCATAATTCTACCTTATTTTTATCATATGATTCTGTAGTTATTTCTTTTTTTAAATATTTTATGCAAACTTAAATTTTATTAAATATTATTTTTTAAGCAAAATTATTTTCTTGCTTTTTTAATAAATTTTAGTAAAGTTTCGTATAATATTTTTCTAAAAAAAGAATGATAAATTTAATTTAAGATAGTTGATTTAAATTCATCAAATTATAATAATTTAAATGAAGGATTTTTATGCTTTAAAATATTAGATTCTTCAATCTAGCTATATGAATAATTTAATTTTAATAATTTAGATTAAATCTTTTTTAATAAGCTTTCTCAATTTTATTTTATTTGATTTGATTTTTCCAATTTCAAATAAATTTCTGAGAATTTCTGAATTTTATGCAAATCTTAAGATTAAAAATATTTTACTTTCCAACTTTTTGTCTTAAGATTATCGGATACTTGGAACAAGCTTTAGAATTATTAAATGCGATTGTATTCCTCATTAATTTTACTTTTTAATTTTTTTATATTGAATTTATTAAGATTTTTATTAACTTAAAAAATAAAGTAAACTATCTAATAAAATTTATTATATCTGCTTAAGCTGAAAGTAGTTTAATGTATCTATGGTAAAAATTTTCAAATGATTCAAGTTTATTTTTATCATTAATATTTATTTGTTTAATTAATCTGCTTTATCGCTTTTGAATCAATTATTTAATTTTTACAAAAAAAGAATCTAACTGTAAGTAAATTTTGAAATTAATTAAAATTAATTTTAAATTTACTAATACCTAAGAAGGATCTTATAATAGAAGGATTATTTATAAAGCATAGTTAGAGTTTTTGTATTATAATGATTGAATCATAATAATTATATAAAGTAATTTGAAGTTAAACTTATTTTCTAATTTCATTTAATTTAAAATTCTATCTCCTTATATTGACCAAATTTAAAAAATTTATTTTTTTCATCCTGAAATTTCAGTTTAAAATCACAGCTAAGTCACATATTATCATAGAAAAAAATTAAATAAAAAAGGAGTAAATTTGATGCATATTTTTATAATAACAGAAAATGAATTTAGATTAAATTATAAAAGTTAATTAAAGAGTAATTTTAAAAAGAAAAAGCTAAGTAAAACATAAAGAAAAAAAATTATTTGATGCTTATAACATAAATAATAAGAATTTATGTTATAAGTTTATGATCAGTCATCCTTTATTGAGAAGTTTCATTTAAATATTAATGGAAACGAAAGAGTTAGAAAAAGTTAAAAACTCTTCTGATTTTTAGCAAGGAGATCAAGGTATTAATCTTAGCTAAATTGAGCCTTTGGGAAAAAATTAAATTGAAGATGAAAGTGATTAAATGAATTACGAAGAATTTCAAAAGTGTGCCTTGCATAATAAGAATAATAAATTATTCTTAAAAGTAGATTAAATGCTCATGTGTGAAACTTGCAGGGAAGAGCATCGTTAAGATCATCCAAGTTAAAAAATTAAAGATAATTTATCAGAACTATAAAAATAAATAAAAAGTGAGATTTCTAAAATAAAAAAAATGAATGACTTAAAGGAAATATAAACTATTTGAATATAAAGATAATTTTAAATAAAAATATTTGAATTAGCTTTAAGAGAAGCAATTAAGAGGGTTTAAAAAGATATTATAAATAAATTAAACAAAAAATGCTAATAGATTTTAGATAAATATTCTATAAATAACTAGAAACAATTAAAAACTTTAATTTAAAATAGAAAAGGTTTAAAAGAGTTGTAAAGAGAGATTGACCAAATTGAAAAGCTGGAACAAAATACAATTTAGTAATGTGACATTTTTTTAAAATAAATCTAGGAATTGAAGTAAAAACACGCAAAAATTGTGAATGAAACAAAATAATTTTATTTAGAAGAAGAGGATAGAAAAGAATTATGTAAGAATATAAAGATAGAAATTTTAAGTTAAATAATCAACGATTATGATCAAGAAATAGCTAAATGTAAATTGAAAAAATAAATAGCTTAAGAAAAAAAATTAGAAATAGAAATTTATAACTAATAATTATAGAATGAAAATTAAGTTCTATTGAAGAAAGTATAAGAGTAAGAAAAATAAAATTAAACTATAGCAAAATATCTTTAAGAATAGTAGGAAAATAACAGTATTAATTAAAGGAAAATAGAAGAAATATAAATAAAACTGGAATCTTAAAAAAATGAAAATGAATTCTTAGAAATATCTTTAAAGAAAAGTTTTTTGGAATTAAACGAAATAAAATTAACTTAGATTAAGCAAATATATAAAGAAAGAAGGATTTTAACACTTTAAGCCTGAAATAAAATCAAAAGCTAACATGAAAAGGAGCTTATGAAATAAATTCCTAAAAAGCAATAATAAACAGTTCCTTAGGACTATTTTTAATCTCATTAAAGTAATCAAGTTTCAAAAAGATAAGAAATTGAGATATTAGAAACTTAATCGGAAAATTAAGCTATATAAAAATACAAAACAAATTAGTAAAAAAATTATAATGCTTTTCGACAAATTAGAAGTGATGGAAATAACTATTATAGAGCAATTGGATTTGCATTTTTAGAGCATTTATGTCGTATGATAACTCCAGAAAATTATTTAGCAGATTTCATTAAAAAACTAGAAAAAGCTTAAGGATACTTTTAAGTCAGATCATTTGAATCTGATAAAGATTCTATAAAATTAAGGGAAATATTCATATAACTATTAAATGATTTATGAAAAAGAAAAAAGTAAAATGATTATACAATTTTTTAATTCCTCGAATAATAAATACAAAACACGAATAATGGTGTTGATGAAGCTCTTGTTTGGCAAATGCGTTGCTTAACTGCTAATTACTTAGAAAGGCACTAAGATTATTATAGAAAAGTTGACAAATTCATACATAAATAAATATAAAATGCTCTCACGATGGGAAAAGAAGCTTAACATTTCCAAATACTTCCTCTCCAATTATTGCTAAAGGTAAGGATTGAAGAAATAATTTTTTAAAATAAAAAGCAATTTTTCTAAACCTTAGTAATACCGGGTAAATTTCCTATTATTTATATTTCGTTCGATAAAGGCAACTATAATATTATTTATTCCTAAGAACAATCTGAAGTTGATGGATTTTGTCCAAATTAAAATTATAAACCTTAAAGGATTATCCCTTAAAATTATGATATAAATAATCCAGGAACGCCCTTCTTTATAGAATCAGATGTTTAGTAATAAGAAATTCCATATGATGAGCAAGATGACTTTAAATTATATAATTAATTTCGTTACATTAGTACCTAAGAAATGTAAATATTTAAAGGATAGTTTATGGTAAATTTGCAAAATAAAAATAAAATTTTTACTAAGTGCACCATATGTCAAATTTAAATAGATTATTTAGATATCATGGAACCTGATTGCGAACATTGAATGTGTTTAAATTGCTTTAAAAAAGGTAATTTTAATAATTAAGGTATTTTTGTCGATGGAAGCAAATAAAAATATTAATGTGCGAGTTGTGGCAATATCTTAAAACATAACGACATGATCAGAGTCCAGGAAAATTTTAGTTTAAAAAAAGATGAGAAAGGACATCATTTTAAACATTAAATCAACACAACTTAAATTATCAAATAAAAAAATTTATACATTCATAAATTTAATAAAAATGAAAAATTAAATATATTAAATAAATAAACTAAAAATAATGCAAATTTAAATATTTTTAATTAAATTAAATTTTATTTTTCCAAGTGTGAATAAAAAATAAAATACGTAAAGATTAATAGAAAAATTTATGAATATAGCAAATGTTCTTTATATATGTCCTTTCTCTTGTATTTTCAAAATAAAATTTATTTAAGTATTATTTTCTAATTTTTCTTGCTTAAAAATTAAAGTTTAAAAATATTCAAATATAAAAGTTTAATTTTTTAAGATTATTATATTATAGATAAGGCTATTATAAATTTAAATAAAAGAACAAAATTTTGAGAAATATTTACTTACAAAATTAAAAATTTATTGCTTATTCTAATTTTTTAAATTTAAATTTAAATAGATTAATAAATTTTAAATATTATATATATAAATAAGAAAACATTCAAAAAAACTTTTAAACTAAAAAAATGCTTTTTAAGATAAAATCAATAGAATTTTTTATTTCAATTTATTTTAATTTTAAATTTTAATTTTCATATTATAATAAGTTTTTTCTTAGATTTTTAAATTTTAATTGTTAAATTATTAATTATCTTATAAATTAGTTTAATGATATTAAAAGTTTAAATTCTATTTATATTTATAAATATTTTAGTTTTATTTGTTTCTATATATGTACATAATACATTTTATACTTTTAATTTACGAGCATTTTATGTGATTTTCGGAATTTATCTCATTATACTCAAATTTCTCATATGTTACTTGTATCTTTAATTTCGATAAAGATTAATTTCGATAAAAACATAAAACTTTGAATACCTTTTTAAATTTATTATGCACTTAGCATAAAATTAAAATAAAATTGAGAAGAAAAACAAAATGTTTATATAACTTTAATCAATTTTTAGTTATACCTTTTTTCTTAGAGACAATAGTTTATTTATAAATGATAACAATTATGTTTATTTTAAAATTTTCTCTCTTGCTATTAAAATTTATTCAAAATGATCTTATATAAATAAAGCAAATTTTAATTTAAGACTTATAGATATATACGTATTATAAAGCGAAAATTTCTAAATGAACTACGCTTACTTTTAATTTAATTATATCTCTAAGTAAAAAATGAAACTATCTAAAGTATAAAGTTATCATAACTAGTTGGAATAATAACTTAAATCTGAGAATTTAGTCTTTTATTTTAGTATTTTTCCAATAGATATTATATTTAAAATAATCAAGGAGATATTAGCTCATTATAATTTTCCTATTAAAAGCTACTCCTAACTTTTGCTAGTTTTATCCTCTTTTTATCTTAAGTATAATTAAAAATTTTAAATAATGTAATTATAAGTATAGCCAGGAATAAGTTATTAATTTAATAAATAGCTTTAATTTATTGTGGAACTATAGTTAGCATATTAGAGACGTTTGACAGATATTAATAGAGTTTTACCTAAGGAATTTTAAATTTAATAGCTTGCTTTAGCAAAATTATCGATTTAACATTTAAATTAAACTTAAATAACGAAGCAAAAAGGCCATCTGATTATAAGTGGGTCTACTTAATAAATTATAACTAATAATAAAAGAAGAAAAGAAGAAAAGCTTCACTTAAAGTTTATAAAAATATTAAGGAAGATAATTTATATCTCCAAGCGAAAATTAAATCTAAATAAAAATTAGAAAATAGATTTCTGATAACTATGTTCTGAATTTAGAGAAGCTCACTAAACAAGTTAATTATAATTATTTAGTAAATGATCTTCTTGAAGTTAATAAGCTTTGAAAATAATATAAAATGTTCATCATATAATTAATAACCTTCATCAATCATTAAAAATATAATCTTAAAAGATTGTAAATTTAATAATATAAATCTATCTTATTTCTTTAATCACTTCTTTTTTAAAGGAAATACCTTTTCTCTTTAATAAATAAAGAAACTAATGAGTAAATATTATAATTAATAATCTAAATAGTTTAAGGAAAAATTCTTAATAATTATTTTATATTTTTTCATACTAGCTAAATAAAATAAAAATATAAACAAAGTAGGAAATAGCTTTATATACTATTTATAAAAGAAAAACAAAGAGTAAAATAATACATTTCCAGGATTTTTTAAAATAGCTTTTTAAGCAAATAGTTAAAGAATGGTTAAAGTTAATTTGATTTGCATAACTTAATTAAAAATAGTTAAAAGTTTAAAATTCTTTAAATCATTTCCTAATTAATGCCTAATTAAATTAAATTTAACTTAGAGTGAAAATAAATATTCATAATTCTAGTTAAAGAAATTAAAAGCTAGTGAAAGATAATAATAAAAATTTATTCCTGAAAATGCTTATTTTTAAGGTATAATTGAATAAATACTAAAATTCAGCAAACATCATAATGAATTAGCTTATGAAATGAATGTAGATAAAGCTATATAAAAGAAATAGTTATAATATAAAAGGTAAGAGATCTGAATAATATAAAAATAATATAAATCATACCATAATTCTCGCTCATTTAATATTTTCTGATCGCTCATGTATTCAGCTAGTCATCTTAAAAATTAACTAAAATTTATTATCTAAAATTCATTAATTAAAAAGGAGTCTTAATAGATAATTTAAGAAATATTTTAAAAAGATAAAATTAAATATCAACAAATATTTAGATATAATTGATGAATAATAAATATATATAAAATTAACTAAGATAGTAGATAAACTAAGTTTAGAGAGATAATTATAAAATAATTTTAGGTAACAACAATAAAAAAAAATAAAATTAAGCAAATGTAATTAATTGTGGTGTTATTTACAATTTAAAAATGAATAAAAATTAAGAGATCACAGTTTAAGATATTTGACAACTTCTTTATAAAAACGGAGCAAGTAAAGATATAAGATCTCCTATAGTAATATGAGATTTCTAAGATCTTATTCCAAATATGAAATAATTAAATACTTTGAAGAAAATTGGAACAGGAGGATCTGGCTATGTTTATTTGATAAATATAAACGGAATAGATTATGCTCTTAAAATAATGACTTAAAAAAAAGGAGAAAACTAGCAATAATTAATAAAAAACTTTTACAACGAATGTAAAGCATTTTTGTCAGTTAATAATGATAGAATAATAAGAATAGTAGGCGTATCCATAGACACAAGAGAAGAAGGTGATTATTGCTTTTGTCATTACACTAACTATTAATAAAAAGGAAGCTTATTTAATATAATCAAGAGCCGTTGCCTTTTTACAGATTATCTTCAGGATTCTTTATTGAGATTTACCAAAAAATTAAGATTGATTAGTCAAATTACTGAAGCATTACTAGCAATTCATTCTGTTGGATTAATTCATAGAGATATAAAATCCTAAAATATTTTGCTTGATGAAAATGACACTCCGAAAATAGCTGATTTAGGTTTAGTTGGAGAATCAAATGTATAAAGTACATCAAAAATTAGAGGTACTACTTAATGAATGGCACCTGAGTTGTTTAACTAATAAGTTTTTGATAAAAGTGATGTTTGATCTCTTGCTTGCGTCTGTGTAGAAATATTTAATGAATCTATTCCTTATCCAACTCTTAAAACATTTGCAGATATAAAGCATTATGTCTTTAATTAAAAGAAATATCCCGAATTTTCAGACGAAATTATGTAAAATAAAGATTTAGAAAACTTGTTGAAATAATCATTCGGTTATAATCCTTTAGAAAGACCAAGTGCTTTAGAATTTAAAAGAGCTATAGATTAAATAAGATAGAATTTAGATTAGAGCATGAGAATATAAGGAATGCAAAGTCACTAGGATAACGAAACTTAAGCTAATAATTCTTTAAAAAGCTATAATTTAAAATAAACAATTAGAATTAATTAACAGGCTTAAGAGGTAAAAAAAGAAAACCATTCTTTAACTTTTCTTAAAGATTCCAATACTTTGCTTGTATAATATGGAATTTAATTTAAAGAAGTTACTTTATAAAAAAGTCAGATTAAAATGGATGAAGAAAGTTCAATTTATTATACAAGTAGATATGTATATGTTTCAGGCGGAAAAATGAACGGCTTATTTTCTAGAAATTTTCAAAAGATTGATAGGAAAAGTTGAAAGGTTTTATAGGAATGTTAAATGATAAATCCAAGAAGTAGACATGGTATGGTTTAAATGACAACTTAAGATAATACTCTGATATATATAATTTCAGGCGAGAAATAATAAAATTAGATTTAAATAAAATGTGAATACTACGATGATAAAAAAGGAAAATGCAAGAAATTCAAAGACATAATTTTTGGTGGCAGAAACTAAGGTTGCTTTTATTCAAATAAAAGTATTATTGTGTTTGGAGGTATAAATAATGGAAATTTAATTTCTTTTGGTTAATGATATGATTTTGAATTAGATATTTGAAGAGAAATCTTAACTGGAATACCTTTTTGTTCTTCAATAAGTATAGTAAAATACGAAGAGGATGTTATTTATATGTTTGGAGAATGGGTTTAAGGAGTCTATTAATTAAAATGAGACTAGAAAGGGTTTTCATTTAATCTATGTACTGAGAATTCTTATCCAGGAAAAGCTTGTAATCAAAATCCTATAGTTGATGATTAATCTATTTATGCTTATGATGGATAAAAGATTTACAGTTATAACATTCAAAATAAAAACTGGAAAGTATTATAAATAGAGAATAAATTTAATGTAGTAAGTGAAAGTTAAAAATGACTTTAAAATTATCACAATTTAACTATTAATTAATTAAAGTTAATTCATTAATTTGGCTACCTAATTAGCCAGAAACAAAAGTTAGTTTTTATAATAACTATAGAGTAATTAAAATAAAAATTTCAAATACAATTTCAAATAAAATTAACTAAAGCACTTTAAATAATTATCTTTTAATTTTCAATTTTTTAATATTTTTATTTATATATCTGAATTATTAAATATATTAAAAAATGGTTAGCTTAAAGAAGGGTTTTTACACCACCTCCTCAATGTAGGAGAGAAAACCTGAAGCACTTCTTCTACCAAGTCTTCGCTTTAATTAATCCAACCTTCTTTATTACGAATGGAAACCAGACTTATAATCCAAGCTCTCAGACTACACGGAACCATTTTCACTGATCAAAAAACATGATATAATAATACAATCAACGGAAAAAGGATATCAATATATCTATGATTGGACGGACTTCACTAAAAGGAGGAACATAAAATAAGAAAGGAATAAAGTGGTAAAAAATGTCACACCATATGCTATAATTTAATAAAAGAATGAACAAATAATCTCAGCCAACGTTCCTGAAGACTAAATGGTAAGAGTCTACTAAAATGCCTATGATGATCTATCAGATATGATGCCCGCAGTTTATTTTAACCATTATCTGGAAAATACTAATTTAGTAGAGAATAGAGCCATTAACTAAGAAGTTAAACAAGTGTAAGGACTCAAATATGGAGCGAGTACGGACAAGCAGTGGCAAATTCATCGTCAAATAAAACGGAATAGTATATTTAATATTCAACAATGAAGAAAGATACTAGCATCTCGCTTAATTCAGGGAATGAGCATCAAAGGCGTTAGAATTCCTATCTAAGCAAGAAACTAATTAGGATACTTTGGCATTCATAACTACCCAGTTTACTTCATAATAAACGAATATTCAAACATGAAGGAAGTAATGGAAGTAATGAAACAATATGGAAAATCTAGAGGAGAGGTATAGCATATTTACCCAAACACTACAATGATAACAGGTAGCAGTGTAGTGTACTTATATTTAAAGGATATAGACGAAGCAAAGAGGATATTAGAAGTAATAAACCTGAACGGAAACAAAATTAGAATAAGGCACTCAGTAAATTTTTTCTGCTGTCTATGCAAATTGAAAGGGCACACAGATCAACAATGCAGAAGGGTGGAAGCAGTAAAAAGGAAAAAACTACATACAAGAGAATTAGAGATGCTTTAAGGATAAGTTAAATTAACAATAAACAAAGCAGAATTAAAAGCAAATCAAGCATATAAGAAGATAATTGAAGAAGGATAGTTAATGATTATAGAGGAAGCAATGGAAGAAGAGAAAGAAATAAAACGATTAGAATAGGAAAATAATTAAAATAACTAAACAATTAAATAATAAAAAATCTTACATTCTAAATGAATGAATAAGAATTATTTTTCATCAAAATGGAATTGGACATATGTAAGACAGAGGGATAGAGAAATGTTCATAGAACTAAATAAAATAGAAAACGAACAATTATATAAAAGATATAATATAAAGCAAATCAGAGAAAAGGAAAAGAAAGGATAAGTGATGGTAAAAACGTTAAACTCTAACTGAAGAAATAATAAAACAAGCAAAATAGCATAATGTATTATGTAAGGAAAAGCGTAAATTAAGAAAAATAACAAAAAAAAATAGAACAAGCTCAAGAAGAAAAAAATAAAATGCAAAATAAAAGGGAGAAGTAAGAAACAAACTGAAACAAAATTTAATTAGATTTTGTTATGCTAAGAAACCAAAAAAACAAAAATGAGCAATTACCCAACAACAATTAATAGGAAAAGGCAAAAGAAGAAGAATAGAATAGATAAGAAGAAGGAAATTATAGATAATAAGTGAAGAAATATAAAAAGGAAAAAAAACTAATAATGAAAAGAATATGGAAGCAGAGAATGATAGATAAGATGAAAGAAAGATGGAATAGGAAGATGAATAAAAAGAAGAAAGTGATGAAGAGGAAGCAGTGAAGATGGGTGAAAAAGAAGAATAAGAATAAGTCATAAAAATAGGGACAGAAAATTTTAGGGGAGTAAGAAGTGCAAAAGAGGCACTAGCCAAATTCATGATTCAAAAAAGTATCAACATAATGGCAATATAAGAGATTTAGATTGAAGATTAAAAAGATATGTGTAATATAGCAGGATATAAAAATTTAATAAATGTGAGGTTGAAAAAGGGAAAGAAGTAGCATTCTATATTAGAAACTATATATGTAAGGAGATTAGAGAAATATATAATGAAACCAACCAAATGACGTTTTTCGGAGGAGCGAGAGTGATGGCCATTGAAATAATGAGAAAACTGGCAATAATAAATATATATGAACCCGTGGTAAATGACAACTAATAATATGAGCAATTCTATAACTTAGTGAACGAATTTAAACTATAAGCAACAGAAAAAGGACTTTAATGTAATGATCATAGGAGATTGAAATGCGCACATAGAGTAATGACTACTAAAGAAAACAAAACAGCTAGTAAGAGAATGCTACAGTTTATGGAACAGAATAATTTATTATGCCTTGTTCCAATTGAAATAGGTATTTTCGTTCACTAAAACAATTACTATAAATTAGATTACTTTTTAATTGAAGAGATAATGAGAGAAAAGGTGATAAAAGTGATTTTTATTAGTTATACGTAATAGGGGACCATAGACCTGGTATTATATAGATAAAGATTGGTAAAGAAGTTTGAAAACCATAAAAGATACCAAAAATAAATTACCTATTATTAAAGATAAAAGAGATCTAAGAAAAATTTGAAAGATTTATACAAGAAAATATCTAAGATGAAGAAATTGAAAGCCTAAACGGTGCGTAGACTTACAAATGATGAAAGAAAGAGATATAAGAAGGAGCTCAAATGGTATGTGGAACGGTTAAAACATAAAACTTTAAGATATATAAATACTCAGAAACAACAAAATAGTGCAATAAAATGTTCAGAAAATGCAGCAAACAATTAAAATAAAGGATAAAGAGCAACGAAGAAATAAACGAAAATCAACAAAACGAGAAGTATAGAGAATACCAAAGAGTAAGATAATAGTACATTTAGTCAAGAAAAAAGTTAAAAGAAACTAATTTAACATATTTATGGGCAATGTAAGTTAAGGAAGCCTAACAGAAATGTGGAAGAAACTAAAAAACCTACTTAATAGAAAAAATAATTAGTGAGTACCCTTATCAAAAGAAGATGTTAAAACTTTCAGAAACGAATAATAGCAGTTATATGAAGATGGAGATAATACGATACATACTAAATTCTTAAACAAGAGAAAAATAGTGGTAAATTAATATGAAATTTGAGAAAACATGAATTAATTGACAAAATGAAAAGCATCAGGACCTGATGAAATTTAAGTAGGAACAATTTTAGCTGGTGGGAAGAAATTAATAGAAGTAACTTGCAAAATGACAGCTAAGATGATTTAAGAGGGAGTAATTTCTATGGAGATGAAACAGCAATACATAATATTAATATACAAAAAAGGAAAATAGATGAACCCGATGAACTATAGACCATTCTCTTTATTGAATCATGCTTTAAAAATTGTAGACACATGAATTTTCAAGCAAATGTAAGGATATCTTCATAATGATTAAAGCGAATATTAATATGGTTTCAAAAAAGGAAAATCATGCGCACTATAAATTTTCAATCTAAGAACAGTGTAGGAATGGTCAATACGCAGCAAAAAAGATTTATTTGTAATATTTGTTAATATTAAGAAAGCTTATGACTCAGTACAAAGAAAGGATATATGATAAATCATAAACGATCTAAAAGTACCGTAATAGATAATTAAACTGCTAGCAAACTTCTACTGTGAAGAAGAAATTAAATGGAAAATCAGTGATTAAATAGCAAAATAATTCGTGACAAATAAAGGGCTAAAACAAGGAAGTATAACGTCACCAAGACTATTTAACTTGATAATAGCAAGACTTCTCCATAGTTTGGAAGATTAAAAGCTAGGAATTACGATAAACTATAAAACGAAGAGGAATAAACATAAGAAATATATGCAGGATATTTTCCATACGTAGATGACCTAGCCTTAATAAATGAATGGAAATAATTAGAGAAAGTAATCAAGAAATAATCCTTTAAAAATTAGAGAACATTGACTAATAAAATTCTCACATAAAATATACTCTCTAGAAACGGAAAGTAAAAAGATGTAGCAGTCATACTTGACCTAAATTAACAGAATGAATCTTTGACTTTTACTGCGCAATAATTATAAAATGAAAATCAATGACTAAATACGGAATTAAGCAATAAAGCCTCAAACTCTCAACTTAGCGAAGAACTGGAAAAACGGAGTTTAAATTAAAATAAAATAAAAGGCAAAATAATTAGTAATAACTTCTTTTCCTTCATAATGATACTATGATTGTGGAATAACAGATTTCCAAATTTTTCCTAATCGAAAATTTTTTTTAATGCAAAAAATATTGAAAATCAGGACACGATAAAAAAAATGCAATTCAAGATCTTTCTACTGTTTTAAAGTAGGCCATTTATATAAAAACTGCTGAAAATTCCAATTTAAACAAAAATTAGAAAACTAGAAAATTTGGAACAAAATGACTAAACTTTACTGCACTGAAAATGGAAAATATTTAGAAGAAAATAGTACAATGGAGACCAGCTTCTGGAAGACATTGCTAATGCATAGGAGAGAAGAACCAGACTAATATTCTGTAAAGATTGAGATTGAAACAAGATTCCAATAGTAAAGACGGGCTAAATCGTCACCTGAGGTACGTTATCAAAGAAATTCAAGAATATGGGGATAACTATCAATAATTTTTTAATCAACCATGATCAGCCTATTTAAGGCAGTTATCACGTTTATTGACTTATCTTGTTATCTTATAAAATTTTTTGATGTATATAATAATAATATATTAATATGACATCGCCTTAATTCGGCTTGTCGCGTATTTTTTATAAAAAATCTCGAAAACAATTGAAAGACTCGTTGAAATTGTCCATTTCTTCTCCAGGTTCATATTCTTGAATAACATATCCGCTGCAAATTTATTCTTTCTTTGTGTTGGTATTTTATTCAAATCTCAATTCTTACAAAAAATTTGTTTGGTTCTTCTTCTTTAAATAACTTATATTTATTCGAGTAATTTTTCTCCAACAATCACTTTTCTTCTATATTACTCACCTTTATAAGTATAATAAAACTTGTTAAGGTTTTTTCATAGTTTTTATTTTCATATCTTTAAAATTTATGGCATCTCCAACAGTTCTTTTTTAATGTGCCTTATCTTTTTATTATAAAGTTAAAGTTAAAGTTAAAAAGCTTTGTTAAAGCCTTAGTAGTCAGCCATCTGACCTATTCTATCAGCTTGTCTCCATTAGTTTGTCTTGAATTTCTACTAGGCTTAGTTAGGCGGTGTAGCACTTCATTAGCGCACCATCCTTTAATATTCTGAATAGTCTTCATCTTGCATGTAGCGTTCCTAATTATTTATCCAAGGATTAAAATTTGGATTAAAGAATTTTTTTCTATAAATTTTTCCGCTTTATGTTGGATATATCCTAAATAGTTTTCTAAAAATATCTTATTTATTCTTTCTTTAAATTTCGCTTAGTTAGTAACAGTATTTTCATTGGTGTTATTTATTGCACACGTAGCATTTTATTCTTCTTTTAACCTATTATTCCTGTAGCACTTATTTAATTTAAATTTACTACTAATTTTAAATAAACGTTTACTGTTTATTTTAATTTGAGGCTTCATTTTCTATTTCCATAGGATCTGATTAATTCTGTTAAATCGAAAATGGCGTAACCTGAATTTATTATTAAATTTAAAGAATTCTTTGTCCCAGTTTGTCTTCTATTTCTTATGATTATTAATATTGTTTCTCAAGTAAAGGCGTTATTAGTTTTTCTAATTTTTCTAATTTTTCTAATTTATCAGTGAGGTATCTATTTTTAAACATAAACTCTTTTAATGACTTAGATAATATTTCTATTTGAGTTTGTGTCGGAAGTATTTTTAGTTCTGGATTTCCAAGTGGTTAATGCTCGTCATATCAATCATATTTCTCACTTTCACTCATTGTAATTATTTCGTTTTTTTATTTTTTAGAGAATTTTCCTGTTTAAATGTTTTGTTCAAAGTTCTGTTATTTCTTAGAAGCCATTTTATATAATATTTATATATTATAAAAGTCAGTATAATAAAATTAAAAAAGTTTTAATTTATCATGAGATAAAACTTTTGCTTAATGAGTAGATAAATCAAATCATAGCAAAATAATAAAAAAGTGAAATTTTTTGATTATTTTTAAATAAGTTTTTCAATAAATAATATAATACTATAGGTAGATAGCTAAATTATCTTTTCTAAAAATTTAATTAATTTAACTATTTTTTAATCTAGATTTAATTTTAATTTTTATTGGTTTTCTTTTTTGATAATAATAATTAAAAAAAATTTAATTTATAATGAAATTTTCTTAGATTTAAATTTATTAAAAAGCTATGAAGATAAAGCAAAATTTCTCCAAATGCTCATTATAAAGGCTCAGATGATAAAAGTAGAGAAAAATAATTAATTTATTAGTTTGAACTTAATGAAAAAAATTTATAAATAAATTTTTGATTCGCATTTTATTATGTTTTTATATATCTTTTTTCATCTTACTAAAAGATTATATTAATTTCATGTTTTAGATTTTGATATTTCAACTTTATAAATAAGAAATAAAATAAATTTTTAATTTGCATTAAAAACATACTTAATCTTTTATTTCTTTTTATTTTAAAACATATCAACTTAAAAAGTTCTGATTTTATTAAAGATGAAATTTTACTTAAATATAATATAATTTTTTATTTGACTTTAAAGAAGATTTTAATTTTAGAATTTAGATAATCTATATATCTAATTAATTTACTTGTGTCTTTTCTCCTTTACTAAAATATATTAATTTACATTAATATTATAATTATTTTTCTTCTATTTAAATTCTAGTTTTTTTTATGAAAATTTTATAATTAAAAATTTATAAATTTCCACCTTGTTTAAGCTTAATAAAGATAAACATCTTACTAATAAATTTTTCTTCTTTTATTTAAATTTATTTCTAAGTAAATAATTTAATGTCTTTAAATATTATAAATTTACTATGTAAATATTATATTTTTTATATCTCGACTAAATGAGTATTTATCTTATATCTATTTTAATTTAATCTAATTCAATTATTGATCAAGAATAGATAGACTTTATAACTATTTTTAATAAATCAAAATGTAAATCATAAAAAAAAGTTTATTTTTAATTAATAAAGTAAATGAAAAAAATTGTTAACTTAATATTCAAACAAAAGATAGATATTTTTACACTAATAGGCTTTTCAAAATTTTAGATGTTAAAATTTAACTTTAATTTTATTATTTTGATTTCTAAAAATGTTTTAAAATTTAAATGTTTTATGATAATTGCACTTTAACTAAAGCACTTTATCATATTTTTGATGTTATTTGGTTATGAAGATTAAATATAACGTTTAGTATATTGCTTTAAATACGTTTTTTATTATGAATTTTATTTACATATTTTATAATCCTTTTAATTTAAGTTATTTTTAAGTTTATAAGTTATTGGATTCAAGTTTTGAAATCCTTTACAGTTACTTCAGAAGAATTTAAACAATCTTATTTATTTTAATCTTATAGCTTGATACCCATAACAGAATTTTATTCATTTTATTTTTAAAAGTCGATTTTGCCCTTTTCTACAATGGAATTTTGATCCCATTTTTATTTTATAATTCCCAAATAATTTCTAAATTCCTAAATATTTGGCCTATTGTTACTGCTTGAAAATCAAATCCTACTTATCATCTCTCAATTTTTCTCAGTGCATGTGTAATCTTTGGAGCTTCTATGTAAGGTTAAAATCATTTTTTTAATATATTCTTCCATTTGGTGGGTAATAAATCTTAAATAGATTTTTGATTCCTCTTTTTGTTTCTTAATATTATTTTCTCTTGAATCTATAGCATTGGCTTACCTTATGTCCGTGTTTTTTACAGTATCAATATCTTTTTTCTATTTTCTAATAGAAGAAGGACGAATTCTGCACTCCTCTTGATTCTGAATCTTATCTAAAACTAAGTTGAATTTGCTCAAGTTAATTGTTCCTCTGGTCAAACTTTTGTCCTAAATTCAATTCCATTACATTCTATTCGATTAATTTATTTTTCCACTTCTTAGAAGATAACTGCTAGTTTTATTGTTTCTAAGGATTTTATTCTTTTAGTTAATTATTAATTGATAGCATTAGAGATTAGGTTATTTATTTAAGGTATTAATTTATTTTGCTAGCTTCTAATTGTCCAATAGTAGCAAATAAAAGTCGTTAGAAAGGTCTTTTTAATTATTGGTTTTGTTGAAGAAGTTTAATGTTTCTTAGGTGCCATTTTTTATATAATATATAATAAAATTCCAAACTTTTTAATTTTAGATCTAAAAATAGATTTCCTCTACTTTTTAATTTTTATATTTTAGGAAGGTAAAAATCAAAACTCATATACATTAATTTCTAATAATAAAACAATAATATGAACAGCTTTTATTCCAAATCATATTTTTGAAGCAGCTAAATTATTTAATTTAAAAAATTTACAATTTGGTGAAAATAAAAAAGTAAAAAACATTAAAGAACTCATAAAATAAACTTTATAGTTTATTATTAATTTATAGTAGAAAAATTTTGGCTTAAATAAAAATTTAAAAATCATAAATAAGTTTTTATTTAAGGAAAAATTTATATTTTCTTTAATTAAAATTTAAAATGCATTATCAATAGAAGTATTTTAATTTTTTAGATTTTAAGAAAAGATTAATTGAATAATAAAATATTTGCTTATCAAATATATAGAAATCTTTCAATTAATAAAGTTTTTATTTTTTTAAATAAAACTAAAATATTAGATCATTCTTTGAAAATTTTCATTTTTTTATTTTACTAGATATATATAATATTATTAGTTAAATTTATGACTTTTTAAATTTAAAAAATTATATTTAAAATTATAGTATAATATATTTATAGCTAAGTAATAATTTAATATAGTGGCTTCACATATCAATATTTTCAAGCTTGTATCTAAAATTTTTCATCAATTTCTTTTTACTATTAATAGAATTTCTTGAAAACTTCATTAACTCATCTTCATATATTATAATTTACAGAAATAACTGGCTAAAATCAAAGAAAACAATTAAGTAAATACTTTTAATATTATAATATAAATTTAAAATAAAATATGTGCTAACTAATTTATTTATTACCATATCTTCATATCAATAAAATTTTTTACTAAAATTTAAAAATATGATCAAAATTTCACAACTATTTGTGACGATTATTTACTCCATTTTATCAATAAAGGTAAAAGACGTTGTCTCTTCCACTATTATTTTAAATAAAAATATATGATTATAAACCAAAAAAATTAATAATAATTGTTTTTTAATTCTATTAAGAATCATATATGTTCTTAAGCTTTTAAAAATTCTAGGGAATCTTTAATTTTATTTAATCCTATTTTTTTTAATTTTAATGCTTATATCCCTCTTGTTAATTCACGATTTTTTTTAAATTCCTTTTACAACTGGTAAGAATTCTATTTGTTTAATTAATTTTGGATTTTATTTTATTTTCTTAATCTTGAAAATTTTAATAAATTTAAAACTAATTTATTTGATTTATTCTGATCTAATTCTATATGCTCCAAATAATTTATAATTTGCTAATTATTATTTTATTTATTTATTTTTGTTAGGATTTAAAATAAAGTTTTATAAATAATAAGTTTAATATCTTCATATGAATTCTAAACTTCGCAGAGTATTATTGATTCTCTAGTTACATTTCTACGACTATTCAAAATTCTAACATATACTATATAGACATTATTTTTATCAGTTATCTACATAAATTAGAAAAGCGCATAAATGAGTTATTCTTCTATATTTAGAAACTCCATACTTATTTAATAATTAAAGGGATAGTAGTTATTATTTATCTTTTTAATAATAATAATATTAATTTTAAGTTTTCCGTTTTAGCGATTTCCAACCCCGTCAGGAGGACAGCAGTTCATGATCCCTGTTGTTAAATATAAATGTTTGGGACGTCCAATTTTAGCGAGATTGGGAACTCAGGTTTCTCCAGATTTTCCTTCCTTTTACTTGTTATGGTTCCATCTTGATCTTGTGTATTGAACCATCCAGGTTGCAATACATTCTTTTCATTCTTGCTTCTTCTTTTTTATTGCTTTGTTGTTCTTTTATCCAATAGTTTCTTTATTTCTATTAGAATTTGTAACACTTCCGATAAAAATGTCATACGCTTTCACAGCAGAAACATTTTTTTTTATTTTGAATTATTTTCCTTTATTTTTTTGCTCTTTCTAGGCTTCGATTTCCATTTGTATAGCATCAGTTTCGTTTTACTCTTTCTTAAAAGTTTACAATTTCTCTTCTACTTTTCCGAGTCTGTTATCCAGTTCAGTCTGTTTCTAAAGCATATTTTAGGATTCGTTAGTCTGACTTTTTGAGATATTCCAAAGGGTGTTAAAGATCTCTTTCCTAGGACATAAGTCTTGACTCAATTCTTTTTGTTAGGTTTAGCTTTGCCATCAGCATATCATTGTCCTTCTTCAATCTCTTGACCTCTTCCTGGAGGTTCAGTACCACTTTGATGAGCTACTCCATGCTCATCTGGCCAGAAGGGTTGAACTCTGATACCTCCTGGTGGAGAACAGACTTCGTCTGTTTCCTCGGTTTCTTGCTTGATGTTGGAGTTTCCATGTGTATATTCTTCAAGGTTTGTTTTCGTTCTTTTTGTTAGATTCCAAGTTATTAGTTCAGTGTTGGTTAAGGTTATGATAGAAAAGATTGTTAAGATTATTAAGACTTGGTTTCTTGCTTCCTCCCTTCCTTTTTGGTTTAGGAAGAGGTGGCATAGAAGCCTGATTTGAAACCTTCAACCATTTTTTTAATTATTTATCTTTTTATAGGGGTAATTTTAATTTAATTTCTTTATTGCAGTTAAAATTAATAATTTTTCTTTTTTATAATGTTAATAAATTTTTTTAGAAAGTTCTTCTTTATTACATTAGAGATTTCAAAATACCAGATGTTTAATTAAGAAAGTTAAATTAATTAATTGCTTAAATAAATTTGATTATATTTAATTTCTAAGAAATAATCTTATACCTTAATTAGCATTATTATAATTTAGAGTATGCAACTATATATTTGTTCTAAATTACATTCATATATTCTGATAATATTATCAACAATCCTTTAAATATAGCCTTTTTATTCTACAGTAACTAAATTTAAAAGCTTATTAATCTTAAATTTTAATCAAATAACAAGTATTGAAATTTATTCTGATGATTTAAGATTTTAGTTAAACTAATTCTGGACAACAATTTATATAAATAAAACTAATATAAATCTAAAATAATACAGATATAGAGATTCTAGTTAATTATTTATTATGATAATAAGTAAAAGCATTGAAAAGAACGTACTATTTAATTAATTTAAATCTCTAAGCAAAATTTATTTAAGAAACTTTCAGATGTTAAAAGGTGCTAATAAATAAATTTTTAAAATAAGTGAAGCTAAATAATTTTTTAAATTATCATGTGAATTTAAATAAAATTAAAACTTGAGATATTAAATTACAGTATTGAGTTTAAGCTATTCTTCTATTTGATTCTATCTTTTTAAAATTAAAATTTAATTTATTTTATAATGTATCCTAAAAATTATTGTGACTAAGATTGTAGCAACAGATTTTAATCTGTTTTTTTCCTTTTACTTTATTTGCTTTTAGTCTATTACAGTAAGTATTGCTTAGTTTTTCATATTTCTCTTTTAAGACTATTTGATATATTTGCTTCCTTTATATATTTTTACATAAGTGCATAAATATTATAAAACTCCAATATGAATTAATTAATTTACGTGATTTCACCTTTATTTGGTTAATACCAAATCAAAATTTTAATGTTAAATAAAAGAAGCTTCATATTTGCTTGGATCTTGCTTATCATACATCCAATGGGTTTTTAATTTAATTTTTCTGAGAGTTTCTGATAGATCGATTCCCATTCATTTCTTATTAAATTCGTTAATCGCATACTATATTTTTGGAGCTTCTTTGTTTAGCTGGAATATTTTTTTCCTGTAGAGTTTACCTTCTTGATTGCAATAAATTTTTAAAATATTTTTCCATTAGTTTTCTACTATTTTTGTTATTTTTATTAGAATTGAAAGCAGCTTCTAACTTTGTGCCCTGGTCTCTCGCAGAATCGACATATCATTATTTTCCAATAAGGAATATAATTTTTTGTAGGCTGTTGCTCTACATTCATCAAATCATTCATCTCCATTTTTTGTAACAATATGCTTTCAGTTAACTCTGCGAATTGATTAAATTTTGTTTCTAATTATTCTATCCTGATAACTCCTAGCTATTTATTTTCAATTTTTTTTACTTATGAGTTAATCATCAGGTGTTCAATTTTTCTTTCGAGTTCTTGCAGGTTCTTAAAAGTTTAAAATTTTCTAATTACAGGACTTGGAGTTCTTAAAGCAATTTTTATTAATTGTAGCTTGACTAAGATGATTCCTTTTGAGAAGAAATTTTTACAAGTAGTTTTCAATTTTTTTATATAATAAGTTAGTTTCTTTATTACTCTGTATTTAAAAATTTTCATTAAATATGCTATCCCCTTTAATCACATTTTTTCATTTAACTAACAATTTTCTAAAATTATTTATCATCGATCTTTAGAAGGATTTTTTCTCAAACTTCAAAGAAACAAGATGCTTGATATCTTGTTTGTCTTAGGAAATGGAAAAATTATTAGGAAAAACCACACTGAAATGACTCTGATCCCTGAAAAAAATTAAAAAATTAGGCTAAATTAGTGTTGTATTAAGACGTCTCTGAATTTTACGCAACTGGATAGCCAAGTTTTGAGAAACTAAATAAAGTATAATTAAATTTTGGAAAATTTCTATAACTCAAGAAGAACAATAAAAATTTAATAAAAATCTTTCATAAACATTGTAAATCACTTTACGGAATTTCAAGGGAGTGAAATCCAAGATTTTTTTAACTAAACAATAATTTAACTTAATTAATCTGATAACTAAGTTCAAAAAAGAAAAATAGGTTAAAAAATATGTAAATAGTAAAGAAATAGTAATAACTTTAAATTTAATCGATTTGCAAGAATAATTAAGAGAATCAATTAAAACAAAATAAATTAACAAAGAGAGAAAAGAACAAGAAAGAGAATAATTTATTTTAGTAATTAATAGAAATATTTATGCAGAAAATTAAAATTTTTTGGTAAAAAAATTATTAATGAAAAAGAAAAGAAAGTAGCAATAAAAAAAGAGTAAATATTGTTAAGAATAAATAGGATATTTTATACTGAAATGAATTAGGATAATTATGCAGAAAAATATAATAATTACGAAAATAAAATTTAAAATGACTTACCTATAGGTGAAAGCAATATTCGAAGATTAAATTAAATTAAATTAAAAATTTTATGGATAATGGAATGTTTCCTTAATAGGTCCATAACCCCTGCATTACCTTCTACAGGGTCTCGGACTCGCCGGTGTCTCCATCCAAGTTTACTTTCGAGCTTTCCGAATGGTCTTGGAGTTATCTTTTTTCTTCAAAGCTAACCATCCGAGGAAGGATAAAAGTTTGTAAGTTCTTTCTAAATATTTTTTCTTATTTACCAATTCCTCCTACACTTTTTTCATAAGTGGAATAAACTGCCGCATATATAACATTTTTTCTTGAAAATTTTTTCTGTCGTCATAGGTTATTCTTCTATTACCATTGGATCATTATTTCTTTTTAGGTCTTATTCCTCTAATTTTCCTAGTTTCTTTTTTATGTCTGTTATTTATTAAAATGCGTTTTCATACTTTAAGAAATCTGTTCCCATTTATTCATCAATTCTTACTATATCGCATTTTTCTTAATGTCTGTTGTTAATTTCCTCTTTGGTCACAAATTCATTATGCGGTCTCTCGTCCTCGACATGATCTTATAAGTCTTATTGTAAACTCATGACGTAATGTTCGAGGTTACCTTATCAATGTAATCAAAAATGATTTAAACAAGAGACTTTTTATCTTAGTTCATAAGTTGATCGAAGGTGTAACTTTTTTTTGAAATCTTGGAAAGAAATTATTTTTCTTCTGAGATTTTACAATATTATTTCTTTTTTGTCTTTGTTGGAGTTTGTTAGAGCTGGAAAGATTGATCTAAGGAGCTACGAGAAGCCTTTTAGTCGAGAAAGCCTTTGTTCCATACCGCCATCTTTATAATATTCGAAGATAATTTATCTTTTAAATTTAGCATTTGAAAATTTTTAGGAGATTTATTTGAAAGAATTTAAAATGACTTCGAGAATATCTTATTTTTTTATCATTGATATTTTTAATCTTTAAAGGTATATCTTTAAACTATGCAGAAAAATAAAATTTTCTTATTAATTTTTCTTTCCTGTTCCTTTAAGTTTGATTTTGTTTCGTGCATGAAGTTAAGATTTAATTTTTACATGTGTGTTTTTTAATTTGTTTACACTTTAAATTTATTAAGTTAGGGATATAATAAATTGATTTAAAGTTATTATTTAATCTTAACTATTTATGACACTTTTTACTATTTATTACTTTCTTTAGTTACTAACCATAATTCAGATATTCTTAAGAATTAAATGAACTTCATTTATAGTTTTAAATGCTTTGGTTGGGTTTATTTATTTAAATTAAATTTTGATAATTTCTTTAAAAAGGTTTTCGATTAAATTAATAAAACTTTAGCAAAGTTAAAAAGATATAAATTTATATTGTAATTCATTATAATTAACATTTTAAATTTATCCCATCTAATTTAAGGAGATATAATACTTATATTAACTTCTAATTACACTTTATTTTATTTTTTTATAATATAATAGATTATTGTATTTATGTTCTTCTTTCAAATCTAAAGATTTTTAAACTTTAAATCTTCTGTTTAATTCTCGTTTTGTACCCTTGAAAATAAAAGTGTTTTGCTTATTAAAATTCGATATAAGTAGATAAATTTATTAATAAGTATCTAATTAATTTTTAATAATTACCTAGTCAATTAAATTTAACTATTTATGGCAAATATAGAGTATAAATGAAACTATAAATCTATATAATCCTATATTTTAAATTGTTTTGCAAGTGAATTTATTATATTTTTAGGGTAACTATTCATTTAACTTCTTAATATGATATTTATTTTTTTATCAACTTCAGGCTAACAATAATTTATCACTTTTAGTTTATGTAAAAGTAGTTTATTATGGTCATATGATAGAAAATAAATAATTTAAGCAAACTCATTAGACAAACCAACTATAGTTAATGTTCTAAACTAAGAAAAATAATACAATCTTGCTAAAATTGATGGAAACATTCTAAAAATAGGGGATATTTAAATAAAAAGCTATATTAATTATATAAAAAATAAATGTAAGCATTTTAGTTATGAGAAAGGATAAATTATTTCTAGAAAGGATTATTATCAATGAGGCTATATTAAGTTCTTAGATTTAGCTTTATTTATCTTAATTATATAGTAAATAGATAAAAATCTTAAAAATTAATACATAGTTGCTTATACCTAGAAATCATGATGTTGAGTTCTTTATTTTTTGAAATAATTATTTATTTAATAAATATTAATAAATAAATGAAGACTATTATATTAATTTAACCTTATTTAAGCTAAACATAGCAAAGCATAGCAAAAATGTTTTTAATTCTCGAAGTGTTGGTAGCTATAAAATGTTTGTTTCTAAGTTTATCAATATTTCAAGATAAAGCAACTAAGATTTTTTAAACTTTGCAAAGAAGAATTAAATTATGATAATCTAAATTTTAGAATGCTGGTATTTACTTAGCGCCTTTTTACGCATCTTAAATTATTAAGATTTTCATAACTGTAGAAAATAGAAAGATTAAGCAGGATCTATTTATTGGACTAAATTTCTATTTATTTTGATTCTAAATTACAATTCTTTTTTCACAGCAATAATTATTAAATAGATTAAAGAGAATATATATTAATGCTAATTTTAAAGCCTTAAATTAACAAATTTATTAATAATAAATTTTGATCTAATTTTCTATGAAAAATAATCTAATTTCGTAAACCCTGAAAAAGCATTGAAGAGTAGGATTCAAAGCATATTAGCTTTGTTAGTTTCTATTATGATTAATGAATTTACTCTAATTAGAAAACTTTAAACTTTATCTATATAATAATTCATATCTTATAAGCAACTTCATTAGGAAATCCTTATTAAAATAATAATCTTTAAAAAGAAGATAAATTTATAACTTTTATAAAAGTATATAGATTTATTAAATGGAAATAGATAGAAAGCCTCTATAAGTTATTAATTGAATATTAATAGCTAATTATTATATAGTAATTAACATGTTAATAATTTAATTTTATCCTTAAATATTAAAATTTATAAATCATTAACTTAAAGTTAGGCTGTATAACTAACTTAAAACCAATTTAAAATTTAATGGAATCTTGGAATTTAACTAGTTTCTGAACTAATGGATTAAATTTAAGTAAGTGCTATTTTAATTTTAGCTGATAGTTCTACGAAGCTATTTTGAAAAAGAATTTAAATACTGATATCTAAATTTTAAGGTGAAGAAACTTTTCCTCAATTTCTATTAGATTAATTTATCCAAAATAAGCATAATATATAACAAATAATTAAAAAGTATCTAAAATTAAATAAAAATAACTTAAAAGCTATTCTTTTACTTTTATTCGATATTGCAAACCTTAATTTAATAAGTTATATCATGAGAATATTAAATCATACTTGAGAGCCTTATTAATCTAATTCCTTAAAAAGGTTATTCAAGTTAACATTTTTTTGAAATTAAAGAAAATTAGATAAAGCTTATTCTTCTATACTTAGCTATCAACTTCTCATTAACTAAAAATTTTTAATTTTTTTACAAATTATTAATATAAATTGTCATTCAGTAGAATGAATAACTTTTTATTATAGATTTATTAATCCTTTACTTATAATGTTAATTAGCTTTTATTTCTTCACATAAAATCATAATATTAGTTAATTTTTAATTTATAAAGAATATAAGATGATAAAGAGAAATTATTTATATCTAACGAAATTATTTTAGTTTTTAGATTTAATTTTAAATGTAGAGTTCTTTAACTAATTAAGTTATTAACTAGACTAAAATTGAAAAATTATTAAATTTAATAATCATTTATCTGCTTATTTTTTAAATCTAAATTCTAAAAAATGCTTTAAATACTTTATTTTAGTTGACCTTACTTATATCTTTATTACATTTTGCGTTTATAAGAGATATCTAAATTCATAAATTCGAATGATAAAATTAACAATTAAATTCTATCTTAAAGTGATATTATATCTTAATAAAAGGCTATGGGAATGAAGAAATAGTAAAAATAATAAATAAATAACCAATAATAAAGTTGAAATAGTAGTTTAAGAAGGATAATTTAGTCGAATATGATACATCAATAAATATAAAATTAATGATTATTGAACCAAAATTATATTGTAAATGATCATAATATCCTTAGTCATTTCATAACTTCTATTTATTTTTTATTTTTTAATTCTTGTTAATAAACACTATTAATACAACTTTGATCAGATTAAATATAAAAACTAAGGGAGTTGTAAAATAATTTAAAAAGGATTATCAAATATATCTAATACTTATCTTTGCTCTTTGTAAGTAATTGACTATAACTAGTTTAATGTTCTTGATAAATATTACTATAAAGCTACCAATATTTTAAATTAAAATTCTTAAAAATTCTGTTATTAGCTCATAGGGTTTTTTAACTAGATACCTACAATTTAATTAATAGAGCCTTTTTATATAACTAAAATAAAAGCCTTTCTTGATTTTTAATTGAGTATATCTTTAGAAATTAATTTAAATTGTTTTAAATGATTTATGCTCTTAATTAGCATATCATAACTTTTATTACCTCCAATATTCATTTACTCCAGATATTACCAATAAACCAAATTAAAATAAAATATCTCTTTTTATTCCTCTGTTTTTTAGCATCAGGTACTAGCTAGGAAGCTAATATAAATTAATTAAATCATATTAGTTTTATGTGCTACTAAATTAGATAATTAAAAAGAAAGGAAAACATAAATTTATCGTATGATATAAGCATATATCTACATTAATGCAGAACTTTATGACTAAATCCATCAAAATAAAAGATTGATCCAAATTATAAATAAAGATAAAGAAATAAAGCTTAGTTTATAAATAATTTAACTATTGAAGTATAGATTTATAGTTAGTGCTATTTTTATATTTTTAGCTTAACTTTGTTAAATTTTTCTATTTAAGTTAAAAGGTTATAATTAGCTTTAATTTAAAGAAAAATGAGCGAAAAAATCTAAACTGAAGCTAATGAAATTGAATTAAAATTCACATAAAATGAGACTTTTGTTGGCAGCGCAAATTTTTAAGAAGGAATTGAAAAATATGAAAATATTATTTAGTAGGAGCTTCAGAACTTAGATGAAATGCTCTAGAGAGTAAACTGCTTTTATTAGCAAAAGAAATATAGGATTGCTGAATTTTATTCTTAAGAGCTATTTCAGTAACTTAAGCATCATAAATAGGACATCTCCTAAAATTTTATTGATAAAGCGTAAGAGCTTTAGTGAAATATTTGGCTAAATCTAGGCAAATATTAAGAAATAATGTAACAATTCCTCGAAACATAATTGAATGAAATTAATGAGGAATAAAAGTAATTGGTTAACACATTCAAAGAAATTTGTACTACCAAAATTTAAGAAAATTAGAATTAGTAAGCTTTAGAAGAAGGAGATTAAATATAATAAGTAATTAATAGTAAGGAAATAGTAAATGGATAATCTTACTATTTAATAAGCAGTAGTTGATATAAAGAATGGAAATCCTTTATGAAGGCTAAATTTAAAAGTCACATGGTTCCTAAAGAATAATCTTAGTATTAAGCAAATCAACAGTTGGATATAATGTAAATTATTAGAAAGCCATATTTGGCCATGTATTAATCTCTCACCATCCATATTCCTAATTATCCTGGTCCGATTAATAATGAAGATATTATCGAAAATTGGAATGAAGTAGTAAAGTCTGATTTAGATTTAGAAAATAACTAGCAAGTTATTGAAATTAAATAAAATTTATTAGAAGATACAAATTACATTTTAATACCTAAAGATTAGTTTAAGCAACTAGAAAAACGTTTTAATTGTATAATTCCTATAAAAAGAGAATCAATTAAAGAAAAGAAAGGAGGAATTATAGTTGAAGTTTACTTGAAGAAAATATAATATTGCTTATTACTAAAAGAAAACTTTACCTCTCCTAGATAAAATTATTTAGAAGCCATACAGGAAACTATCTTTGTAAGTAAGAAATTGGAATATAATTAATTTAAGATATAAATATTAAAAAAAAAATGAGGAGAGAATTTTTAATAAATAGGTATGGACTAAATGAAGTTATGAAAATTCTATCCAAAGTAATTTTTAGATTAATTTCTAAGTAATGTTTATGATTTAATTTAAAACAAAGATAAACTCTAATTTGATCAAACGAAACTTTCAAAAGACTTTAAAAATTATTTGACTGAATTAGATGAGAAAATTATCATTGAAGATGCCTAGATTTAAAAATAAGAGTTTGTAATATGTGACTTCAATAATGAGTTTTAACATTTTTTTCTTACAAGTTTTTAAACATATAAATGCACAAATTGTTAAAATTTAACCTAGAGTGTTATATAATGTAAAGAGTGCTCAATTCCTTATTGCAGTGAAAATTGCTTAATTGAAGATTAAGTGGCACACTAGTAAAAATGTGGCTAGGATGAGAAGAAAATATGCTGCTATTGTCCATAACTTAGACCTTTAAAATATTTATGCAAAAAATATTTTTGCAGATACTTAAAAACTGAAGAAGATAAGCTTTTAAAATCCATTGTATCTATAAAATTTTCTCTAGAAAATAAGAATAATGCAAGAAATGGACTTGCAGGACTTATTAATATTGGAAATTCTTGCTACATGAATGCTGTTATTTAATGCCTTTCAGCTACCTAAAAGTTAGTTTATTTTTATTTAAACGGAGAGTACAAACAAAGAAACAGCGATAACGCACAATATCAACTTTCGAATTCTTTCGCTGAAATTTTAAGCAACCTTTATAGAGAAGAATAAGCTAGTTTTTCACCATTTAATTTTAAATATATATTTGGAAAATATTTTGATAATTTTCAATATGAAGAATAGTAAGATGCCTCAGAATTTTTAATACTTCTACTAGATTAACTACAGAAGGAATTAAGCGCAAATTAAAATTGCCTTGTAGGAGAGAAAGTAAACTTTTAGGGGGATTTAAATTAGGAAGAAGTAGAAGTATAGAAATAAAAATTTATGAAATAGAATTAATCTAAAATATTCGAAGTTATGTATTGGGTGCAAAATACGATTAAGCAGTGCTCTGATTGTTAAAATTAATACTTTTAAATTTAGAAAGAAAGTATTCTCTAGCTTTCTATTAATAGAATTTAGTAAAGAAATGCTTGGATTTATTTTGTGAGCAAAAGTTTGTCAGCTTATCCCCTCAAAATTTTTTTTGAATTTCGTGAAGTTAGAAAAATTGTAAACCTGAAGACAATTATAAAGAATAGACTAAAATTACCTTAATATAATAAATTGGAAATATATCACTTAGACAAGAAAGGAAAATATTCAATATGTACTGATTTCATGCTTGTGAACATATCTTAAGAAGAAGAAATGCTTTTTGCTTACTAACTTGAAGAAGATTATCAAGAAAGTGACTACTAATGCTTATAGGTACATGTAAAAACAAATATATAATGGAGTTAAATCACATAAACAATCTCATTTCCTCGTCTTTTTTGATTTAAAAATAATACATTATGTAGTTAAGTATGCATCTCAATATTCACTTACTTTTATAGATGCTGGAAAGAGGCGCAAAATGATTAAAATTATGAATAAGAAAATTCATAAGAAGCATAATAAAAATATTTTTAGAAAGTGCTGAATTGTAATGCTTATTCTAAACCTTATATTTTAAAAATAAAAAGAATTTAACAAGATAATAAAAATAAATCTTCAAAAAATAAAAAAGATAGTGGATTTTCATTATATAAAAGAGATCAATGCGAAAATGATAAATTATTTTATTATGATGAAGGAAATATTATAAAATAATTAGCTAAGCAAAATATTAATATTTTAGAATTAATTTTAGAATGATAGTGCAAATATCCATAACCTTAAGATTTAGATTTAAATTAACTAAATTATTGTGATGTAGATCAGAATGAAAATCAATAAATTGATTTTAATCAAGAGGAACAAGTTACACTAGCAGATTGCTTTGATTACTTCTAAAAAGAGGAAAATAAATAGTGCTTTGAATGTAACTAGAATATGTTTGCTAGTTATAAAAAATAAATTCTCAAAAGTCCTGAGGTTATTATTATATCCTTTAAAAGATTTACTGATTTACAAGAAAAAATAGAAACTAAAGTGTTATATCCTTATGATTTTAATTTAAGTTAATATTTTTAAATACAAAAAGATGCCAGATATTCTCTTTACGGAGTGATAAACCATGAAGGAAATTATAAAGGAGGTCACTATACAGCTTACACTAGTCATGACAACTAAAAATGATACGAATTCAATGATGAAATATTTAGTGAAATAGAAAGAGATAAAGTTATTTCATAAAATGCTTATATTCTTTTTTATTACTGTGTTGAAGAACAATCATAAACTTAGTAAACTGAACTTTAAATAAATTAAACAAAAGGAATATTAAATCATTAGTGATATTAAAAAATATTATAAAATTCTAATTTTTTCGCTTTAATACTTTTTTACTATTGAAGTGATTAAAAATGAATAAATGAAAAAATCAATAATTAATCAATTTTTCTGAAATTCAAATATAATAATAAAATCAATTTATTTAATATGAAAGTTTTGGAAATAACCTTATCAATTATTATATTAAAAAAATTTAATATAATGATATTCCAATATTATAATATAATCTTATTATTTGTCTAAATATAGTATTAGTAAAACTTTGTAAAAACAGAGTTTGTAAAATTTGAGCTTACTTTTTCATTTACTCTTTATTCATAAAATTATGTGAGATGATGATATTATAAATAATAAATTGCATTTTAGCATTTTAATTTTAAAATAAATTATATAATTTTATATTTTTTTCTAAATAAATTTAATTAAAATATATATGATTAAATCTTTTATTATTAAAATAGAATTTAATATATTATAGAGTAAGCTATTAAATTTATATAAATATAAATATAAAAAATTAATTACTAAAGAAAAATTAAAGAAATGCTATTTTAACTTTATAAAAATATTTATTTTGTTGATACTTTAATTAAAATATTTTCTTTTATTAAATACTTCTTATTAAGTTTATAAATCTTTAGATTTAATAAATTTTTTAGTGCTTTCTTAATAAAATAAATAATATAAATTTAAATTAATTCTCATAACTAAAATCTAATTATTTTGATTTCCTAATATAATTTGATTTTGTTTATTATTTAATTAAGTAAGAATATTAATTAAATTTTTGTATAATTAATAAATAAGTTACATTCTAATTAGTTTAATAAAACTAGATAAATTTATTTTTAGTTAATTATTTATTTACCAGAAATTTATTTTTTTAATTTGTTGAATTTTTGAAATATAAATAAATAAGAAAACACGAAGTTAAGCAAAAAATTAGCTTTTTAAAATAATTTTGCCACTTTAAATAAATTTATTTGTATTAAAGATAAAAAATTAAATAAATAATAGTAAAAATAATAGAAAAATTAAAATTAAATTAAAATTAAATAAAAGGATTCATTAAAATTTTTTAATTAAGAAATAATTACAAAATATAATCAAAGTAGTAGAAAAAAGGCAGATATAAATTTAAGAATCTAAATATAAATTATAAAAATTATAAAATATATAAATATTTAAGTTCAATAATATTAAAAAAGGTTTATACAATATGTTTTATTTTTATATCCAAATTTAGCTTTTCG